>JAQISU010000115.1:9375000-10575000 GCA_029339505.1 Unio delphinus | reverse complement strand
TGCACAGGCACACACTTATCATACCTATTTACCAGACGTATGGTGCACAGACACACACTTATCATACCTATTTACCAGACGTATGGTGCACAGACACACACTTATCATACCTATTTACCAGACGTATGGTGCACAGACACATACTTATCATGCCTATTTACCAGACGTATGGTGCACAGACACACACTTATCATACCTATTTACCAGACGTATGGTGTACAGACACACACTTATCATACCTATTTACCAGACGTATGGTGCGCAGACACACACTTATCGTACCTATTTACCAGACTATGGTGTACAAGCACACACTTATCATACCTATTTACCAGACGTATGGTGCACAGACACACACTTATCATACCTATTTACCAGACGTATGGTGCACAGACACACACGTTTCATACCTATTTACTAGACGTATGGTGCACAGACACAACAATTACGCTGACCACTTTGAGTAACAACGCGCCGTTTCAGATGAGAATGAGACTGATGTGTCAGGATAAATAGTTATGTGCAGTTTGTATTACTTGACTACATAAGTAACTCGAACCCAGGCTGCATTCCTGCTGAAACAGATTATATCAATGGGTTGTGTCAGATGAAGACCAGTTATGAGCATAATTAGATCTTATATATTTTAGCAACGTGTCTCATTTTCAAGCCTATCCCATTAAACCTCTCTCTCACTCTCTCACTGTAATGTATGTGATGTGACCAAACCATTCTGTTCAATGTATGCAGTCAAATTAGATGCAAATGCCTGCATAAATGCCGGAAAACCACGCCCAATCACGAAGAAGGGTCAAGCACACACTATTAATTAAAAATGATAACAAAAGAATGTTAAAGTGATAATCATAGAACTTAAATTCAAATTCAGATTGTTGCTTATCAAGAACTTCTCGGCGTGTCCTATGGTTTAGTAATAAATATTTAAATGTAATACAATGTAGCCTATTTTTGTCCCAATTAATAACTTCTTTCTGGTAGTTATTTAGTAATGGCAATAGGTAACTACAGCTAAGATGGTTATAATTAGGCCAAACGGTAAACTAGGGTACGAATTGATATCAAAACTTTGAATAAGGAACGTGATATAATGAATAAAAAGACAATTAGAGCAGTGATCGATTTATAATAAAACACATACAAACACTATGAAAATTGTCAATTAAATATCTTACAACAATTACAAGAAGACTCTTTATGTAACGAAAATAAATAATTCCTGGCATTATAGTAACGTTTTTAGGCAATTTATGACTGAAATAGAATCCATAAACTTGATAGTACATTAGTAGTGTAATCTATAATTGCCAATCAAATTGATGTATACGCATACGAGATACCAGTATAAATGTTGTTTCTCTGAACCCATATTTCATGTCAATTTCAGGGTGAAGAACCATCATTTGGCTCTGCCTAATCTCAGTCTTTGAGCAAATAACAAATTATCCTTCACTGCATTACTGAACAGGGTGTAATATATGTTACTAGCTCTGTTGATAAACAAACTGATCTTATTAGCAATACTATGTGGATATTAATAAAGCTATAGAACCAATCTTACTAGTTATACTATGTTAATAAGGCCAGAGAAATGATTTTATTAGTTATAACATGTTACTGTTAATAGGGCCAGAGAACCGATCTTATTAGTTATAACCTGTTTATATTTATAAGGCCAAATAAACGATGTTATTAGTTATAATCTGTCTATATTTATAAGGCTAGAGAACCAATCTTATTAGTTATAATCTGTCTATATTTATAAGGCCAGAAAACCAATCTTATTAGTTATAATCTATTCATATATAAGGCCAAATAACTGATGTTATTAGTTATAATCTGTCTATATTTATAAGGCTAGAGAACCAATCTTATTAGTTACAACCTGTTTATATTTATAAGGCCAAATAACCGATGTTAGTAGTTATAATCTGTCTATATTTATAAGGCTAGAGAACCAATCTTATTAGTTATAATCTGTCTATATTTATAAGGCCAGAGAACCAATCTTATTAGTTATAATCTGTTTATATTTAAAAGGTCAGAGAACCAATCTGATTAGTTATAATCTGTTTATATTTAAAAGGCCAGAGAACCAATCTTATTAGTTATAATCTATTTATATTTAAAAGGCCAGAGAACCAATCTTATTAGTTATAATCTATTTATATTTAAAATGCCAGAGAACCAATCTTATTAGTTATAATCTATTTATATTTAAAAGGCCAGAGAACCAATCTTATTAGTTATAATCTATTTATATTTAAAAGGCCAGAGAACCAATCTTATTAGTTATAATCTATTCATATTTAAAAGGCCAGAGAACCAATCTTATTAGTTATAATCTATTTATATTTAAAAGACCAGAGAACCAATCTTATTAGTTATAATCTATTCATATTTAAAAGGCCAGAGAACCAATCTTATTAGTTATAATCTATTCATATTTAAAAGGCCAGAGAACCAATCTTATTAGTTTTAATCTGTTATATTTAAAAGGCCAGAGAACCAATCTTATTAGTTATAATCTATTCATATTTAAAAGACCAGAGAACCAATCTTATTAGTTATAATCTATTCATATTTAAAAGGCCAGAGAACCAATCTTATTAGTTATAATATATTCATATTTAAAAGACCAGAGAACCAATCTTATTAGTTATAATCTATTCATATTTAAAAGACCAGAGAACCAATCTTATTAGTTATAATCTATTCATATTTAAAAGGCCAGAGAACCAATCTTATTAGTTATAATCTATTTATATTTAAAATACCAGAGAACCAATCTTATTAGTTATAATCTATTCATATTTAAAAGACCAGAGAACCAATCTTATTAGTTATAATATATTCATATTTAAAAGACCAGAGAACCAATCTTATTAGTTATAATCTATTCATATTTAAAAGACCAGAGAACCAGTCTTATTAGTTATAATCTATTCATATTTAAAAGGCCAGAGAACCAATCTTATTAGTTATAATCTATTCATATTTAAAAGACCAGAGAACCAATCTTATTAGTTATAATCTATTCATATTTAAAAGGCCAGAGAACCAATCTTATTAGTTATAATCTATTCATATTTAAAAGGCCAGAGAACCAATCTTATTAGTTTTAATCTGTTATATTTAAAAGGCCAGAGAACCAATCTTATTAGTTATAATCTATTCATATTTAAAAGACCAGAGAACCAATCTTTTTAGTTATAATCTATTTATATTTAAAATGCCAGAGAACCAATCTTATTAGTTATAATCTATTCATATTTAAAAGACCAGAGAACCAATCTTATTAGTTATAATCTATTCATATTTAAAAGGCCAGAGAACCAATCTTATTAGTTATAATCTATTTATATTTAAAATGCCAGAGAACCAATCTTATTAGTTATAATATATTTATATTTAAAAGACCAGAGAACCAATCTTATTAGTTATAATATATTCATATTTAAAAGACCAGAGAACCAATCTTATTAGTTATAATCTATTCATATTTAAAAGACCAGAGAACCAATCTTATTAGTTATAATATATTCATATTTAAAAGGCCAGAGAACCAATCTTATTAGTTATAATCTATTTATATTTAAAATGCCAGAGAACCAATCTTATTAGTTATAATCTATTCATATTTAAAAGGCCAGAGAACCAATCTTATTAGTTATAATCTATTCATATTTATAAGGCCAGAGAATCGATCTTATTAGTTATAATCTATTCATATTTAAAAGACCAGAGAACCAATCTTATTAGTTATAATCTATTCATATTTAAAAGGCCAGAGAACCAATCTTATTAGTTTTAATCTGTTATATTTAAAAGGCCAGAGAACCAATCTTATTAGTTATAATCTATTCATATTTAAAAGGCCAGAGAACCAATCTTATTAGTTATAATCTATTTATATTTAAAAGACCAGAGAACCAATCTTATTAGTTATAATCTATTCATATTTAAAAGGACAGAGAACCAATCTTATTAGTTATAATCTATTCATATTTAAAAGACCAGAGAACCAATCTTATTAGTTATAATCTATTCATATTTAAAAGGCCAGAGAACCAATCTTATTAGTTATAATCTATTAATATTTAAAAGACCAGAGAACCAATCTTATTAGTTATAATCTATTTATATTTAAAAGGCCAGAGAACCAATCTTATTAGTTTTAATCTGTTTATATTTATAAGGCCAGAGAACCAATCTTATTAGTTATAATCTGTTTATATTTATAAGGCCAGAGAACCGATCTTATTAGTTATAACCTGTTTATATTGATATTACGATGTTATTAGTTATAATATGCACTCTGCGCCTTAGTCATTAAGTAAGCGACCCTACTATTTTTTCTATCTGCACGTGTTACCGCATTTCCGTGGGAAGGAGACCAAATGAAAAAAATTGGCATTTGAGTGCGAGTGTTAATTAAGAGCATGCATCTCTGCACGTCACGAAGTAACGTTATGTATGACAAATATCAGAAGACTGACTCATCAAAGTGCCTGAACATTTTCTTTTTTTAAAATAATTTTAAATTGTTTTAGTTTGCATTCATGATTATAGTATTATTATCTTACGTAGATTAACACCGATATAATGCAGTATTCAATGCAACATTTTCAATGTTTCTAGCCTTTGGTTATCTTGCGTTTTAATCCTTGATTTCCATCAGATAGTCTCACAAATATTTCAAAATTTGTTTAGGTTTTGTAACCTATGGTTTAATCAGCATTTTCTATTATTATTTTTTTGTTGTTTTTTTAAAAAAAATTAAAACAAAAAGCGTCTGTCCATTACCTTCCAGATTATGGCCAGGCTAATAAAATTTGTGCTAAAAGGTTATAGAGTTAGGTCTAATGAAAATATTGCACAAAAAGATGCGTTTTAGTTTGACGTTTAAGTTATGACTATTTAAAGAAACACCGCATCTTACCATCTGCTTGGGATGATTTGCAGGTTGACCTTAATAGAAGGAAATATGACGTATTTAAATTAAGCAGTCTGATTACGTACTACATGCGCTTTACAGCTGATCGTAAATATTTAATACTACTATTTTCAGAATTTGTAGTTTGGGATATACTTTTAAAAGTTTCTGTCAACAGTTTATTGGTTGATGTCACATTTTCTATTTCATGTTTTCATAGCGTCAGATTTGATGGTAAAGGCAAAGGCCTGGAAGTTATGATACAAGGATACGCAAAAGCCTGGAAGTTATGATACAAGGATACGCGTGCCTATGGGTCTGCCGTTAATTATGCTTTCACTGTGTCTGTATATTGATCTATAACATTATTTATCTATTCAATTTATAGTTTTCAATCGAAAAGAGAACGCATTAAGGCGAGTAACGATTATTTTTAGCAGCACAATGAGACAACAATTTTATTGCTATATAGGCAAAATTGTTATTAAATGCCATGTTTCAGACAGGAAGCGAATAAAAACGCTTTATCATCATTTTCTGACATTATAAACAGTTATCTTCATGACTGTATATGAAGGTTAAACGGCTTGTGCCTTCAATAACTGCAAAAACAGGTGCTTGTCTTTATACTACCATTTGCGTAGTCTTAAAAGGGGTGTTCAGGCCCAAATCGTATTTTAAACTTGAAGAAAACAGAATTCTCTCCCTTCCATAGCCCCCCCCCCCTCCTCCCCCCCCCCCCCCCGACGCTAGTCTAAACAACTACAAAAACAACTTTGCTGAGGCAGCAGCGTCTATTTCAAAATCGTTTACTCGCCAACGACATGCCATTGAATCACCGCTGTCGTCAAACAAAATAGGATTTGATCCAAAAACACCGCCTTTATAAAACTACCAATATATTCCACCCAAAATTCTCCTATGAAATTATTAGCAATATTTATGTCTGATATTTCACACAAAATTGCTGGAGATTTCGCTAGATATATTTAACATCTCAGCTTTTGCAATAATATAACTCTCATGATCATTACAAAACATGTTCATATATATTTTACCGTTGATAAGAGAATCAGGTTCTAACATTTCAATAAAGTTTCCATGCAAAACATTTGTCTTAATAACGCAACATTCTTTTAGCTCGTCATCAACTGTAATTCGTGTGTGATTGTTTTGCGATATTAGATTATAAATATTGTCAATAGTTTTAACGAGCTCTTTTGTGGTCTAAGCAAGTTTATCGAAATATTCCGAATAATCATTACAAGCCAGAGACAACTCTATCTTGTTTATATTTTTAAGCACAGTAGTCATATGTTTATCATGAAAGAGAATTCTCTTAGTCTTTAACTCGGTATCTTTCACCATAATATCTTCAATTATATTCCATATTTCATACAAAATGTCTATTATCCTTTTCTTACTCTAATAACCAATCTGAAAATTCCACCTGCTAAAATCAACACTATCAGTCATTTTATATCCTGACGCAAATGTATTAATGCCGTCAGAATAGTATATTTTATCATCTAAATTACAAAGACCTAGATTCTATTATAACATCTGTCTCAGTTCTGGGATGATTTGAATTTATTGCCATCATTTGAGCATGACCGCTAAAACCGTCTAACGCCAACTTATAATTATTAAATCCATTTGATTTACCCACCGCATTTCTCTTTATTCTGTTAGCCCGTTTTTTAAACCTTATTATCTAATACTTATAGACAGTACCGTTTACTACGTAATCCAATAAATTCCGTTATGAATTTCATAGATAATATGAGAATCTTATCCACAGAAATTATGAGCAACAACAGGAAGGAAATCTGGTGCGGTATATTTAAGACTGCATTTGCCATGAGCTGAACCACTATACTTACCTATAATAAGTGATCTTTTCCTCGATCTTGAGTCGTAAACACCCAGTCGTAAATATGACATATTATAACATCTGTCTCAGTTATGGGATGATTTGAATTTATTGCCATCATTTGAGCATGACCGCTAAAACCGTCTAACGCCAACTTATAATTATCAAATTCATTTGATTTACCCACCGCATTTCTCTTTATTCTGTTAGCCTGTTTTTTTTAAAACCTTATTATCTAATACTTATAGACAGTACCGTTTACTACGTAATCCAATAAATTCCGTTATGAATTTCATAGATAATATGAGAATCTTATCCACAGAAATTATGAGCAACAACAGGAAAGAAATCTGGTGCGGTATATTTAAGACTGCATTTGCCATGAGCTGAACCACTATACTTACCTATAATAAGTGATCTTTTCCTCGATCTTGAGTCGTAAACACCCAATCGTAAATATGACATATTTGTGCCGAAGCAAAGTCTATTTCTCGTTTTTTTTTGTAAGCGGTTTCATTTTTGGTATCATGCTGAGTAACATCAATCTCGATAATGAGTTTTTTCAACAACCACAAAGCAGCCTTATCTTCACGATTAAGTTAAAACATATCTTGATAAACGTTTATCAACATCACATACAACTTTGTATGTGACCACACATTGAACATGTTCTTGTATTTTTCTTGTAGAAGATTTAATAGGAATATTGTTTACTCCGTGATGAGGAAGTATAATCGACTCGAAAACCGTGGTAAATGATAAACAAACATTTCATCTTGTGTCTTTAGTTCGTGGACTGCAATATGTTTTCATTTTTACCTTACATATATATTCGTTGTACGTTAGAACAATATTCTAGGTGACGATCTAATACCAGCTGAGACTTACATCCTTGGAGACACTTAAACAGAAATGTTTCTTTTCATGGTGCTTATTTTCTGCCCACGAACCAACCCGTTAAAAATTTTGATCCACATAATGGTTTTTATAAAACAACAAGTTTATTTTTCCTTGTTTGGATTTAGCGCAAGAGATCTGATGTGGTTTGATTGCTGATATATCTTGGATAAATCTTGTGTGTATCAGCATCCACTCCAAATATATTATTACCACCTGGTAAAACTAAATGTTTTGTTTCTGAAATTTTGGAATTGGATAATCGGAAACTGGAAATACAATTCCAGAAAAGTTAAGATTGTTAAAATGACAAATGTAATTTGATACTCTGTCGGTGTGATTATTTACTGTGAATAAGGCTGATTATAACACCAAAACGGAAATATTTGTTATTGTTCTTGACATTGATACAATATTTTTTGTTTCTAATTTTAGCTGGCAGATCGACGAACTACCTAACAATGAATTATATTTCACAGTTTGAAACAAAATTTATGTTATCTTATCAAATATTCAATCCGATCTAGATGTTGTATATTAATCAATCTTTGTATCTCCTTAAACACACCCTCTAACAATGACAACAAATTAATGTAAGGATCAAATTTTTTGAATGGTGTTGAGATAATTGCTTCTGATCAGATTGTCATTCCGATAATATACTCATCTTTGAAAAACGAACGAAAATGAATTTGCACGATGACTTTTAAACCCTAATGCGTTGCATATTCAGATTTTACGTTTGGCTGATGTAGATGAAACAGATTTGCAGATGAGAAATCTGTTAGTAAAAGTTGATTTTTTCAAAATCAAATCTGCAACTGTTCTCAAATTGACAAATCTTGTTGCAATTTTTCGGGACTGATATTTTGTCACGAACTACCTTCGTTTCGCGATATATGCATGTTTCAACATCATATAATATTTTGTTTTATATTTATCTTATAGTACGATACAAAATTGTTAGAGAAACAAAATTATTAATATTATAAGATGGCAAATGTATACCAACGATATTTCAATGCTAATGGTCTTGCAAGACAGCAGGAAATATTCGGATGCCTTCCAAAATATAAAATGTCGCCAGCAATGAACGTAGTGGTGTTATAAATCTCAAAAAAAAATGCGTTCGGACATCGAAGGGTTACAGGATAACAGTAAAAGTAGTAGATGCTAATGTAAATACTAAAATGTTCTTAAATGATTTCATCTGGACAATGTTCAATCACAAATCTCCTGCAGGAAGGCAACTTAATCATGTAAATGATCAAGTCAACGATATCAATATTTCCACTTTGTCTTTGACAGAGGAGTTTAGACCACATCCGATGTACGATTTGTATGAGGCTAGCAGAGACGAAGTTGTCAGGAACATTATAACAAAACTAAGTATTGGTTATGTTGGTACTATGGGATATTTGCAAGTGTGAGTACTAGGTGTGGAGACTACTCAAACTTTATATCTCTTAACTACTCAAACTTTATATCTCTTAACTACTCAAACTTTATATCTCTTAACTACTCAAACTTTATATCTCTTCACTACTCAAACTTTATGTCTCTTAACTACTCAAACTTTATATCTCTTAACTACTCAAACTTTATATCTCTTATCTACTCAAACTTTATATCTCTTAACTACTCAAACTTTATGTCTCTTTCATCTTTTCATTTATGTAGTATGTCATGGTTCTATTGATCATATAAACGGAATAAAGACGAACGACGGATTCGAAAATCTTTTCCTTGTTACAGTTATAGAATTTTCTTTCAAAATTCGTTAGCTAAACAGAAATTCGCATATTTGTTAGCATTTCTCTGTCGTAATCGGCCCAAATCTTACCATATTTCAACACTCAATTGACTTCGACGTTGTTAAGGAACCCAAGATTTGTTTTTTGTTCTACTTCGAAGTAGGCCATGCATTAACATCGCCATGAAAGACATTATTTATAGCCTCTTCAAGTTGATATGTGTTTACAACATTAGCTCGAGTAACAAACGTTCCATGTTATTCAAATATTTAACAATAAATTAGAGTGCTTTGCACTCCATTGATTAAAGATAAATCTTTAGAATAGCCCTAAGATTGTCTCGGGTCAAGCACCAGTGAGCCTATTTCATGAAAGTTTCGCTGTCATATCTGACAACTAAGTCTTTTTGTTATTTTGCAAGTTCAGATACCTCGATATATGTGAACAGTAAGGATCATATAAAACGATACGATTAACATGATTGATATACGATATTTCTTTACTCATAAAAAACTTTAACCGAGTCAAGGGGCATGTTCATATTTAAAAATTTAGCTCTATCAATAATCCTTATTTCTTCTGGCAATTTTATTATTTACATCAGCTAAAAGTTTAATTATAATGTCGCTAATTAAACCTGATATGTTTGTAACAAATTGTCTGATCTTCGAGCTGATCTAGACAAAATTGAAGATTGTACCCAACTGACAAGAACACATCAACATGTAGAACATCACAAAGCTGCTTCCGAAGTTTGATCTTGAAACATATGTTTCCTGTACTGATGATTAACTTGCCGATGAACAAGGTATTGTACCTCAAGTATACCTCATGAACAACTTTATGTTGCAGCAATCACTATACAGTGTCAAGTATTAACTCGACAAAAAGATAAACAAATTTGATTTTACTGTCACGGAGCATCTGATGATTGGGGAGAATATTCAAAGCCGTTTATACGTATTGAACATTCCGAAGTATATGGTAGCCAAAAATTATAAAAAATTTATGTTATTGTTGTAAAGATCGCAAACCTTTAGATAGATTGAACAGCAGATCCAAGACGATATCTGATATCGTTGTGCAGACCAATTAAATGAAAGTCTGTTCTTCTAAAATCTGAAAAACATCTATGGTGATCTATTCATATCACTAGCGATCTAGTAAAAGCTATTTAATCGAAGTAGTTGGAATCCAGCTCTTGCAACACTAACCGCACCATTTGACCCAACATCGTTTACCACTCTCTTTTATAACTCGTTCGAGTACATATAGATTTTGTGTTCTTAGTTGCATTTCTTGCTCATAAAAACTTCCTATGACATCTTCGTTTGCAGGATATTTTACCAGTATTGTTGATATAATATTGTCGATGATAAACACTTCTTCAGACCAGTTCGTGGTAAAACCTATTTCAACGGTCTTTTTCAACAATAAACTTCTAACACGATCACCAATAGGTTACATCTATGTCTGCGGTATATGTTTTCATTTGCAAGAATCTTATTTTGTATAACATTGTTCGGTGAAATACTTGCTGCACTGTGTGTAGTTCTATTATAACTCTTTATCATTGCTAGCAAATCATAAATATATATTTTGGTGCTTTCTGCTGCACGATATTTGTAGATCTTTTCTTTTATCGTGCGATTAACTCGTTTGACAAAGACACTCTTTCCTTCGTTACGGTAACATAATTTCCTATTTTGCTTTCTTTCAGAAACTACCGCTTGTTAGAAAACTCTGTCCCATGGTCAGTCCAAAATTATCTTCTCTCTCCGTCTCAACAATAATATCTTCTAGAGCATTTGTTATCGTGTTTTATCAGAAACAGGAACACTAAACACGTATTTGCTAACTACATAAATAACGTTAATCTAGTATCGCTTGTCACAGTTTGCATGTCTGCGAGATCTATCGCCCAGATGTCGTCGACTGCGTTTGCGACGACATTCTTTCATAGAAACGCATTCCACTGATATCTGAAGCAAGTCTACTAAGTACAATAACGCCATGTTTATATTTTGCTCCAATAATACCTTGAACCAGCTTTCGTTCAACTCGTTCTCGCACCTTATCCGGTTTCGTCTCTATTGAGTCATCAAGCTTTACACGATCGCAACCTAGTTGTTCGTTGAAGAGATCGAGATAATTCATGTCAGGACACTTTGCAATTTCATCAAATTGATCGTAATGTTATTGACCTGGTAACGGATCGTAGATGATCAAGTGGATTCCATAGACCATTGCATTTGTATCATGGCAATGTCCATCCTCCCTTTGGAATTGGTAATTTACCAATAATTGTATGCATATCCAATCCTGAACGATGATAGCTCTGTGACTTCAACGCTGGCAATAATAAACTATCTTTTGTTTTTGTTCCAGGCACAGATCTGTGTTCCCATCTTCACAATTACATGTCGTATATTTTTGGTCGCTTACTAAAATAACTTTTTCAGCGAACCTTGTTCGTGTACTTGCACTCGGGGTGTTCATCGCACAACCACCAGTGATTGTCTCACCAGATTTATCTTAAGGAATATATTCTGTATCTTACCCCATATGTTACAGATACATTTCAGCCTTTTTCTGTTATTAGCGATTGATTCTGTTGTTTTATTGATTTTATTGGCTTTGGTTCTGCAATTGAGAGAATGTTGTCATTTTGTACTTGATGTGAGACAAAATTAATGTTAAGATCGTTTAAGACCCAAGTACCGCTTTACGATTATTGCTGATTTTCGTAAGCGGGTCAAATAGCAGGATTTTAAAAACTTGCTGTGTTTAGATCCGGTATTGAATCCATTTATTTGTTTGATAAATATAACAAAGAAAATTAACCACAATATGAAGACGTTGAAACATGTTAGAGTTCTAGTTTACTTTAATATATTTTTAAGGCGTACAGTTGAATAATATCACTCGGAGGAAGACAAAACGAGCAAAAAAAGTAGTTGTTGTAATGAACTACCTAGTGCGTTCTGTCATTGCATTGTTGATCATACAGCTTTGATTATTTTCCGGTGATCTACTTGCTAGTTTTTCTTTTGGAAAATACTCCAATAAATCCTCTGAAATCTTTAAGTTTATCAGCATTTTCTAAATTATTTCACACAAACGATGTAATCGTCTTGTTTTCTGTAGTATCACTGCTCGGCCACGACTTCCACGAGTCTGTCTTTGAATTGGGTATACCTGCATTCCGCGTCCGATACCTAAAATGTTTGGTAATGCACTTCCTGCTATCCCTGCTAGCTGCGGGCCTATAACACATTCAAGTGTTATGTATCTGTCAAAGCGAATACACGTAGTATAGTGGAACTACAACAAATAGTGGAGGACCAGCTTCAGTAGCATTTTCTGGAATAGCTATTAACGTCCACATTACCTGAATATCATCGAGGGATCAAACAGTTCGTTCTCTGTACTTTGACGTCAAAGTGAAATATTGGTTTTAAAGATCAAAATTGTTTGACAGATATATGTGATCATCCTGATACTTTTGTATTCCCTCCATCAGGAACATATTCGCACGAGATAAGTGTTACGTGTATTTGAATTGATTTATATTTGATTTCAGGCAATTGTTTGTTTGTTAGTTTCATTTTTTTTTTCATTACATGCTATTGGAATGTATTTTCCAAACATTCAGTACAGTTTGTCGAAAACCTAAAATTAGGAAAGTTGTATCCAAGTACCTAGCTCAACGCCTTAATTCTTGATTTTTATCTAAACAACGTTTTTATTTCGTTCTTAGTACAAAGGAGACAGAGAGTGAAATCGAGGCTGTACTAAAGTACAGACTTTAAAATGTAAACAAAATCACGAGACGACTTTAGATTTGCTTTTTAGAGTAATGTGTAACCTTTCTCTATAGAAAAAGTAGGCCGTCTGGGTTTAAAACAAATGAGATCAAAGAGTTTTCTTACATTGTGTCAAGTTGAGTTTTACTGTAATTTTTCTTCAAATTATTTCGATTGTAAAACTTTAATTCTTTTCGCTTAAAATATTTGAGTGCTCATACATAATTCTTTGACAAAGACAGTTCGTACCAATTTTATTCGGATTTCAAATACGGAAGTGATATTTCTTGTGTTTCTACAAGGAACTGTAGATAGAACACTATTAAGAGTAGAACTTCTGTCATGTCTTCCATCTTGAATTTTCATCGGGACTCAAACTTGAATTCAGTAAAACATTTCATAACTAAGACTTTTAACATTTAATTAGTGGATTGCATTATTTTTGTTTTTATTTGATTCTAAAAACCGTAAGTTAGTTTTTCATTTTACATTGCTGCTTTTTTCTTCTTCAGGGAAATAAATTATTTGTTAAATTGTACAAACCTTGCTGTTTTTACTGTTTATGTTACTGTTTATTAGAGCCAAAACACGTACCAATACGTTTTTGGTATTTTTATTGTAAAGTTGCATTCAATCGCTCGTTCGGGATATTGCTTAGAGTTTATCTGACGAATATTTGTCTGACGTCAGCGCTATAAAACAAATTGTTTTGTTCCTGACTGCCAAGCGTTTTCGGTTGCTGAAACACAACAAATTTAAGTCTCTACAACTGTTTGCTATGATGCATTGTTATTCTCCAAATAGTTTTGTCTCGTTTCTTAAATATTTTTTTTATGTAAAACTTCAACTAAAACTGTACGAAACGATTTTTCTAGAAGTCTACCCTTTTGGGTTTATATTTTGCTAGTGTTCGATATATATTTTTTGCTATCTTTCCTTTCATAAGATCTTTTTTGCAAGATCAAAAATATTCTCATAAAATGTTATATTTTCAGTAAAATTAATTAATTAGTCTTTCATCATTAAAATCATAGCATGTTTAGTCTCCAATGTAAGGTTCAACTTCTGAAATTGCCTTTGTGCATTCATCTTCTCTTAATTTCAACTTTTTTTGTGATGTCGATATTTATTGTATTTATCCTTAGAAAATCTGAGTAAGTAGTCTTTGGGATGTTCTGGTCTAACTTCAATTGTTTCTTTGGGATCAACTTTGTTTGCTTTAAACCATCATCATACGTTTGTTCTTGGGTATTTACGTCTTTAAGTTCCTCGCAGAGCTTTTTTTCAGTTTTCCTAAATCATCTGGTGATACTTTGTCAACACAGAGTTGTTTACCACGTACAATTGGCTTAAAGAGTCTTGCCGTTTCTTCCATAATTTGTTGTTGTGCAGCACGTTTTTGTTCAACTTTGTTCTTAAACACATTTCTGGTAGCAACATCTTTTTTAGCAGATTTATCCACACCTTGTCCATTATGATGAATATCACATTATTTATTTTTTACTTCTTTCATGTATAAGAACATGTAAATTTCGCATCGAAACATAAGCTTAGTATATCTGGCAAGTATATTGAATAAGAAAAACTTCTATTTCCATGAGCGGCCTCATCATACAGCTCAGCAAAAATGTCACTTAAGACATAGCAGCATTATTCTTGTGATATCTTAGCAAAGTCAATATTCTTAGAGCTATTAAACAATCTAACACAATTCTGATTAAACGATAAACGTTATAAAACCGTTGGGCAAGATAAATTGTAATACATCTTCGATTCGTTGACAACAAAAATTAAGATTTGATCTTGTCCATTTCGACATTGCTTAACGGGATATCATCAAACACAACAAAGTTATTTTCGTCCGTGTCTAGCTGAACAACACAAACAAGGCATTCGGGTGTCCTTATAACAAATATATCTTCGCCAGCACCAAGTTCATTGTTTAGTTTTTCGTTGTACTCTTTCAGCAACTTATATTTTTCCAGCTGAAGATTGATCGTATAAATATACACCTGATCGTAGTTGAATATGTAGTTAAGTTTATTAGCAAGTTTGTTTTGCCAGATTCATTACGTCAGACTATCAGATATTGACAATCCAGTAACTCAAAATTGTGTTTACCGCTCCGGTGGCCTAGTGGTTAGAGCGTCCGCCCCGGAAGCGGGAGGTCGTAGGTTCGATCCCCGGCCGAGTCATACCAAAGACTTACAAAAATGGTACTAACAGCTGCCTCGCTTGACGCTCAGCATTAAGAGGTTAGTGTTAGGACTGGTCGGCCTGGTGTCAGGATAATGTGACTGGGTGAGACATCATGCTACATGTCTGCGGATTGATGTCTCAGTGCTAGACATCACTATAAACTGCCTCACTGCAGACATCGTAGCGATATGACTGAAAAATTGTTAAAGCTACGTTAAAAATCCTAATCAAACAAACAAACAAACAAAATTGTGTTTACGTTTAATTACTCATTCGATATCAAAGCTTATTATGAACATCATGTCACATGTGCACACAATTTTATCATCATCAATTACACGAGCTACTACAAGAAATTCGGTACGTTAATCATCTGCTGATGCAACATAAACTACAGCTTCATGTATTGATCTAACAAATTACATTAAGCGATCATATGACACAATGGCCGGAAACCTTATCATAGCAGGACAACGAGTTTTCAATCTAGAAAAACATATCCATCAATCAACAAAGATCAAACACGAGCAGTGAAATTAATATTTAATCCCCAACTTGACACTTTAAGTTTTACCGATAATGATTCCTAAAATATGTAATGTTTGGCAAGGACAACTATGTAATAAAATCAAGCGATAGGATGACTGGTGCATTAGCTATAGGATCGAAGAAGATAACAACGTAACAGCTCGGTATGATATTGCAGTTAGATCTTATATTTACCTGAGATCAATTACTGCAAGAAACAGTGCGATTGATGTATCAGGTCGAGCTGCACGTTAAGCAAACCGGTGGTACAATTATATGTATGCTAAACATGGGCTCGAATAAAATAACAACGCCTCATAATCGGGTTGTCCCATTTGATGTAACAAAATAATTGTATGTTGTTGCTGAAATAAGTACAGCATTAGAAAGTGCAATTACGTCCTTAGACGCTTTTATAATAAAAAATCCGGTTGTACGGTATCAAGTGGTTTTATTAGGGTTGATAATACGATAACTTCTACGTACGGGCCAGTATCTACATCCGATCTTAGCAATAACCAGTACGTGGATAGTATTAAACAATCAGAAAAGATAAGTGGTTTTACAAAACGATCTAAATATAATGTCGGTCATAGCCCATATCTTGTTGATCCTGTTTAAAATCTTTATGGATTTTGATGTAACAGCGTCAAGTTATTATTCTGATAATAATCCAAGTCATGCGTTTGATTTTAACACAAACATGTACTCGTATTTCCGGATGTTTATGTTTCCAAAGCTATAGGTCCAATATTGTCTATGTTTCAGGTATATACTCTCGATGACTTTCGATTTTAATGTGATAATAAAATATTATGAATATTGATCCTCCATCTATCAGTGTTGCAAAAGAGTTGTATAACTTTATAATAAACTCCAAAACAGAGATCGGAAATAGCTGACGTTGATCAGTCAGACCTAGATAATGTGCTAGAGGCAAGAGCAATACAAATAATTGCTCGAATGAAAACATTATCTTTAAGTTCCACCTGTTTAACGGAGAACAACTACAACTTTGCTAAGGTCTTAGGAATGAGAGACCCTCAACTGAAAATGCTATTATCTTTGATATAATTAGTAAACACTGTCTTGTAAGCGACGTGCAACTCAATTTAGTTTCGTCTTACTGTGTGAAAGCAGCAACCGCTGCCCGAGTAGAAAGTACCAGTATTATCCGGAAGTATAAAATTTCTCTGGTTCGTCTCAATATCTACTCGAGCAACCTTAAAATGTTCGAAATACAGCTGATTGGATAATCCTGAGAGTATCACGATCAGAGCACACCTCCCAGCTGCTCTGAACCCTACACTGGCAATCAAACACAAAATTTGTTCTCTGTACTACCTTTCACTGACGGACTCCAGTCTAACATATATATCTAGCCTCATCCATGTATACAAACCAACAAGATAATTACGCTCCTCTTCTGACAATCGTATAATCATTATTCCCATTATGAAAACGAAGTCATATGTACAACGTTCTTTTGCATATCAGGGCCCATCAATGTGGAACGAATTGCAAATTGAAATTAGACACAAAGACACAGTGAAATGATCACTTTCAAGAGTGTCCATAAAAATCACATGTTTCAACGGCAAGAACAAACTTAAAGAGCTAATCATATTTCCTACCTCAAATATTTTCAGCATGTTTATATGTTTTCTAATTTCATGGTGTTTGCTTTGTTGTCATATTCATATCATTATATATGTCGCAAAACGCTTAGAACTTCAAAAAATTTGTCTGTAAACAATGTCATCATCATAAATAATAATAATAATAATATTAATATTATTATTATTATTATTATTATTATTATTATTATTATTATTATTATAAGTGAATGAAAAGGCGACGAAACCGTTGTCGTAGCAGTGCGTGCAAACAAATATCGATGCAGATAATCTAACAATGACACATTAACTATACGGAGTAGTAATACTATCAGTGGAAGCTAGAATAACCATACAGGGTAGTAATTGCATCACTGGGAGTTATAATAACAATACGGGGTCGTAATACCATCACTGGGAGTTAGAATAACAATACGGGGTCGTAATACCATCACTGGGAGTTAGAATAACAATACGGGGTAGTAATTGCATCACTGGGAGTTAGAATAACAATACCGGGTCGTAATACCATCACTGGGAGTTAGAATAACCATACGGGGTAGTAATACCATCCCTGGGAGTTAGAATAACAATACGGGGTCGTAATACCATCACTGGGAGTTAGAATAACAATACGGGGTAGTAACAGCATCACTGGGAGTTAGAATAGCAATACGGGGTCGTAATACCATCACGGAGAGTTATAATAACAATACGTCGTCGTAATACCATCACTGGGAGTTAGAATAACAATACGGGATCGTAATACCATCACGGAGACTTAGAATAACAATACGGGGTCGTAATACCATCACTTGGAGTTAGAATAACCATACGGGGTAGTAATAGCATCACTTGGAGTTAGAATATCAATACGGGGTCGTAATACCATCACTGGGAGTTATAATAACAATACGGGGTAGTAATACCATCAATGGGAGAAAGAATAACAATACGGGGTCTTAATTCCTTCACTGGGAGTTAGAATAACAATACGTGCTCGTAATACCATCCGTGGGAGTTAGAATAACAATACGGGGTAGTACTACCATCACTGGGAGTTATAATAACAATACGGGGTCGTAATACCATCACGGGGAGTTATAATAACAATACGTCGTCGTAATACCATCACTGGAAGTTAGAATAACAATACGGGATCGTAATACAATCACGGAGACTTAGAATACCAATACGGGGTCGTAATACCATCACTTGGAGTTAGAATAACCATACGGGGTAGTAATAGCATCACTGGGAGTTAGAATAACAATACGGGGTCGTAATAGCATCACTGGGAGTTATAATAACAATACGTGGTCGTAATACCATCAGTGGGAGTTAGAATAACAATGCGGGGTCGTAATACCATCACATGGAGTTAGAATAACCATACGGGGTAGTAATAGCATCACTGGGAGTTAGAATAACAATACAGTGTCGTAATACCATCACTGGGAGTTATAATAACAATACGGGGTCTTAATACCATCACTGGGAGTTATAATAACAATACGGGGTAGTAATAGCATCGCTGGGAGATAGAATAACAATACGGGGTAGTAATAGCATCGCTGGGAGTTAGAATAACAATATGAGGCGGTAATACCATCACGGGGAGTTAGAATAACAATACGTGTTCGTAATACCATCAGGTGGAGTTAGAATAACAATACCTGGTCGTAATACCATCACTTGGAGTTAGAATTACAATACGGGGTCGTAATACCATCACTTGGAGTTAGAATAACCATACGGAGTAGTAATAGCATCAATGGGAGTTATAATAACAATACGGGGTAGTAATGCCATCAATGGGAGATAGAATAACAATACGGGGTCTTAATACCATCACTTGGAGTTAGAATAACAATACCTGGTCGTAATACCATCACTGGGAGTTAGAATAACAATACGGGGTCGTAATACCATCACTTGGAGTTAGAATAACCATTTAGTGTAGTAATAGCATCACTGGTAGTTATAATAACAATACGGGGTCGTAATACAATCACTGGGAGTTAGAATAACTATACCAGGTCGTAATACCATCACTGGGAGTTAGAATGACAATACGTGGTCGTAATACCATCATTGGGAGTTAGAATAACAATACGGGGTCTTAATACCATCACTGGGAGTTAGAATAACAATACGTGGTCGTAATACCATCAGTGGGAGTTATAATAACAATACGGGGTCGTAATACCATCACCTGGAGTTGGAATAACAATACGGGGTCGTAATACCATCACTTGGAGTTACAATAACAATACGGGGTAGTAATACCAGCAATGGGAGAAAGAATAACAATAAGGGGTCCTAATACCTTCACTGGGAGTTAGAATAACAATACGTGGTCGTAATACCATCCGTGGGAGTTAGAATAACAATACGGGGTAGTACTACCATCCCTTGGAGTTATAATAACAATACGGGGTCGTAATACCATCACTGGGAGTTAGAATAACAATACGTCGTCGTAATACCATCACTGGGAGTTAGAATAACAATACGGGATCGTAATACCATCACGGAGACTTAGAATACCAATACGGGGTCGTAATACCATCACTTGGAGTTAGAATAACCATACGGGGTAGTAATAGCATCACTGGGAGTTAGAATAACAATACGGGGTCGTAATACCATCACTGGGAGTTATAATAACAATACGTGGTCGTAATATCATCAGTGGGAGTTAGAATAACAATGCGGGGTCGTAATACCATCACTTGGAGTTAGAATAACCATACGGGGTAGTAATAGCATCACTGGGAGTTAGAATAACAATACAGTGTCGCAATACCATCACTGGGAGTTATAATAACAAGACGGGGTCTTAATACCATCACTGGGAGTTATAATTACAATACGGGGTAGTAATAGCATCGCTGGGAGATAGAATAACAATACAGGGTAGTAATAGCATCGCTGGGAGTTAGGATAACAATATGAGGCGGTAATAGCATCACGGGGAGTTAGAATAACAATACGTGTTCGTAATACCATCAGGTGGAGTTAGAATAACAATACCTGGTCGTAATACCATCACTTGGAGTTAGAATAACCATACGGAGTAGTAATAGCATCAATGGGAGTTATAATAACAATACGGGGTAGTAATGTCATCAATGGGAGATAGAATAACAATACGGGGTCTTAATACCATCACTTGGAGTTAGAATAACAATACGTGGTCGTAAAATCATCACTGGGAGTTAGAATAACAATACGGGGTGGTAATATCATCACTTGGAGTTAGAATAACCATTTAGGGTAGTAATAGCATCACTGGGAGTTATAATAACAATACGGGGTCGTAATACAATCACTGGGAGTTATAATAACAGTACGGGGTCTTAATACCATCATTGGGAGTTAGAATAACAACACGTGGTCGTAATACCATCAGGTGGAGTTAGAATAACAATACCTGGTCGTAATACCATCACTTGGAGTTAGAATAACAATACGGGGTAGTAATAGCATCACTGGGAGTTAGAATAACCATACGGAGTAGTAATAGCATCAATGGGAGTTATAATAACAATACGGGGTAGTAATGCCATCAATGGGAGATAGAATAACAATACGGGGTCTTAATACCATCACTTGGAGTTAGAATAACAATACGGGGTCGTAATACCATCACTGGGAGTTAGAATAACAATACGGGGTCGTAATACCATCACTTAGAGTTAGAATAACCATACGGGGTGGTAATAGCATCACTGGGAGTTAGAATAACAATACGTGGTCGTAATACCATCACTGGGAGTTATGATAACAATACGGGGTAGTAATAGCATCACTGGGAGTTAGACTAACAATACGGGGTCGTAATACCATCACTGGGAGTTAGAATAAAAATACGGGGTAGTAATAGCATCACTGGGAGTTTGAATAACAATACGTGGTCGTAATACCATCACTGGGAGTTAGAATAACAATACGGGGTAGTAATACCATCACTGGGAGTTAGAATAACAATACCGGGTCGTAATACCATCACTGGGAGTTAGAATGACAATACGTGGTCGTAATACCATCACTGGGAGTTATAATAACAATACGGGGTCTTAATACCATCACTGGGAGTTAGAATAACAATACGTGGTCGTAATACCATCAGTGGGAGTTAGAATAACAATACGGGGTCGTAATACCATCACTTGGAGTTAGAATAACCATACAGGGTAGTAATAGCATCACTGCAAGTTAGAATAACAATACGTGGTCGTAATACCATCACTGGGAGTTATAATAACCATACGGGGTAGTAATAGCAACACTGGGAGTTAGAATAACAATACGTGGTCGTAATACCATCACTGGGAGTTAGAATAACAATGCGTGGTCGTAATACCATCACGGGGAGTTAGAATAACAATACGGGGTCGTAATACCATCACTGGGAGTTATAATAACAATACGTGGTCGTAATACCATCACGGGGAGTTAGAATAACAATACGTGGTCGTAATACCATCACGGAGAGTTATAATAACAATACGTCGTCGTAATACCATCACTGGGAGTTAGAATAGCAATACGGGGTCGTAATACCATCACGGAGAGTTATAATAACAATACGTCGTCGTAATACCATCACTGGGAGTTAGAATAACAATACGTGGTCGTAATACCGTCAGTAGGAGTTAGAATAACAATGCGTGGTCGTAATACCATCACTGGGAGTTAGAATAACAATACGGGGTCGTAATACCATCACTGGGAGTTAGAATAACAATACGGGGTCGAAATACCATCACTGGGAGTTATAATAACAATACGGGGTAGTAATACCATCAATGGGAGAAAGAATAACAATACGGGGTAGTAATAGCATCGCTGGGAGTTAAAATAACAATACGGGGTCGTAATACCATCACTGGGAGTTAAAATAACAATACGGGGTGGTAATACCATCACTTGGAGTTAGAATAACAATACAGGGTAGTAATAGCATCACTGGGAGTTATAATAACAATAGAGGGTCTTAATACCATCACTGGGAGTTAGAATAACAATACGTGGTCGTAATACCATCACTGGGAGTTAGAATAACAATACGGGGTCGTAATACCATCATTGGGAGTTAGAATAACAATACGGGGTCGTAATACCATCACTTGGAGTTAGAATAACCATACTGGGTAGTAATAGCATCACTGGGAGCTAGAATAACAATACGGGATCGTAATACCATCACTGGGAGTTATAATAACAATACGGGGTAGTAATACCATCACTGGGAATTAGAATAACAATACCGGGTCGTAATACCATCACTGGAGTTAGAATGACAATACGTGGTCGTAACACCATCACTGGGAGTTATAATAACAATACGAGATCTTAATACCATCACTGGCAGTTATACTAACAAAACGGGGTAGTAATTCCATCAATAGGACATAGAATACCAATACGGGGTAATAATGGCATCGCTAGGAATTAGAATAACAATACCGGGTAGTAATACCATCACTGGGAGTTATAATAACAATACGGGGTCTTAATACCATCACTAGGAGTTAGAATAACAATACGAGGTCGTAATAGCATCACTTGGAGTTAGAACAACCATACGGGGTAGTAATATTATCACTGCAAGTTAGAATAACAATACCGGGTCGTAATACCATCACTTGGAGTCAGAATAGCCATACGGGGTAGTAATAGCATCACTGCAAGTTAGAATAACAATACGTGGTCGTAATACCATCACTGGGAGTTAGAATAACCATACGGGGTAGTAATAGCAACACTGGGAGTTATAATAACAATACGTGGTCGTAATACCATCACTGGGAGTTAGAATAACAATGCAGGGTCGTAATACCATCACTGGGAGTTAGAATAACAATACGGGGTAGTAATACAATCAATGGGAGATAGAATAACAATACGTGGTCGTAATACCATCACTGGGAGTTATAATAACAATACCGGGTAGTAATACCATCACTGGGAGTTATAATAACAATACGGGGTCTTAATACCATCACTAGGAGTTAGAATAACAATACGGGGTCGTAATAGCATCACTTGGAGTTAGAACAACCATACGGGGTAGTAATATTATCACTGCAAGTTAGAATAACAATACGGGGTCGTAATACCATCACTGGGTGTTATAATAACAATACGGGGTCTTAATACCATCACTGGGAGTTATAATAACAATACGGGGTCTTAATACCATCACTGGGAGTTATAATAACAATACGGGGTCTTAATACCATCACTGGAAGTTAGAATAACAATACGGGGCAGTAATACAATCAATGGGAGATAGAATAACAATACGGGGTCGTAATACCATCACTGGGTGTTATAATAACAATACGGGGTCTTAATACCATCACTGGGAGTTATAATAACAATACGGGGTAGTAATACCATCAATGGGAGATAGAATAACAATACGGGGTAGTAATAGCATCGCTGGGAGTTAGAATAACAATGCAGGGTCGTAATACCATCAGTGTGAGTTAGAATAACAATACCTGGTCGTAATACCATCACTTGGAGTTAGAATAACAATACGGGGTCGTAATAACATCACTTGGAGTTAGAATAACCATACGGGGTAGTAATAGCATCACTGGGAGTTAGAATAACAATACGGGGTCGTAATACCATCACTGGGAGTTATAATAACAATACGGGATAGTAATAGCATCACTGGGCGTAATAATAACAATACGGGGTAGTAATAGCATCACTGGGAGCTAGTTTAACAATACGGGGTAGAAATACCATCACTGAGGGTTAGAATAATAATAATACGGGGTAGTTATACCATCACATGGAGTTAAAATAACAATACGGGGGGGGGGGTAGTTATTCCATTACGGGGAGTTAACATAACAATACGGGGGGTAGTTATGCCATCACGGGGAGTTAATCATCCAAACAAGTTCATGTATTTTGGCCTCGTGATGCATAATCTGCCTGCTGATGAAAAAGTTCTCGTTTAGATAAACAAGGCTTTTTCATGGTGTTCACAAGCATTCTTGCATCGTGTTAACGGAATGTAGACAAATCTATTAGTAGCCCCGGGTTGCCGAGAGGTCTACTGATGTGAGCGTGTGAGAAAATTGGACAATAGCTTCTCGTGTTTCGGAACGCTTCCCAAGGTTTTTCTGGGTTTTTGATCTGCCAGTTATTAGCCGTAATGGATACCTTCTATGTGCTGATCAATTGTGTCAAGACCGCAACAACAATAACCATATATTAAATGGGATGCCAATATTAATTTACGGAAGAGTAATTATTTTTATTTATGTTGCTTCCTTTATAGTATTTTCCAATAAGCACCACACCTGCGAAGTGTTAGATTTGTTATGGGAAGTTGAAACTAAAACTGTGAAAATGTTAGATCAGCCATTTGTTGCATACAGTGAAATAGCGACAATGAATCATAACTCTTTTACATAGCCAGTTGGAGAAAAAAAACGTATCTGGAGATATAATGTTTATACAGTGAAAAGTCTACATCGAACGAAGAAATAAAGTAACATTACCGAGTTTATATTTATCAGTATACACAACATTGAGTATGTTTCAAATCGCGTGATTTATGTATGCAGTTTCTTGTTTGAGCAATTATGTCATTTATCTGAAATATGCAGAAAATCAGCTAAAAGCTGAATCCCTTGAGAAACGAGTTCAATTTATTTTCGTATTGTGATATCGGCTAATGGATTTCAAATTAAGTTTCAGGTTACATCTATAGCAAAGCAGCCAAACAGACAAATTAATCATTGATTATAATTGGCAGGTGCCTGACATGATATATATATATATATATATATATATATATATATATATATATATATATATATATAGTGAATGATGTGTATCTTTAGAGGAAGATAATGGTCGTATGGATTCACAACTACGTTATACGACAAGGAAGCCATATTTGTTGTAGCGATGTTTCGCCATCTACATGTCAGCCTCCATTTACGATGATGGTCTGCGGGCTTGTTCTGTTAATAAAGAGTTTTCGTACGTCACCCACATGCTTTCAAATATCTTAATGGGCAAAACCTCTTTTTAAAATAAATTATTTTACATGACACCAGTCATGAACCATATCTATAATGGGAGATGAATGAACCATATTTATTATATGAGATGAATGAACCGTATCTCTTATAAAAGATAAACATGTACAAATTCATTAGATCTTTTCTGTAATTACACGCCAATTGGAATGATATGTATGCAAAAATAAATGCAAAATAATGGACTTAAAAGAGAGCCGCATATTTATAGCTTGAATCCTTTTAAATTATCTATATTTGATACAGTGAGACTAAATAGTGAATCTTGATATCCCTAACACCGTAGAGATTGTTTGATGTCCAAACTGTGTAGTACAGTTCAGATTACATATTGGTTAAATAATATTTCATTTTTTTTTTACAAAGCTGGCACAAATACAGCTTATATAAACATACTTTTATATGGAAACTGAAAATGCAGTATTGAGGTTAAGTTTCTTATTCTTATAATAACGTTGAATTTTATTACCTTCATTTAGTTTGAATTTGACAGAACTTCAAGTGGAACGTCTAGAGTCTAGTTATTCAAACGTTTTGCATGCAATCTTTGATAAGTGCGTTAGTTGTTTAATGCATGATTTACAATACCTCATCACTGCCTCTGTTGCAAAATACTCCATTTCATATATACATTCACATATAGATATATGTATGTATGTATGTATGTATGTATGTATATATGTATGTATGTATGTATGTATGTATGTATGTATGTATGTATGTATGTATGTATGCATGCATGCATGCATGCATGTATGTATGTGTGAAGTGGCAAATTTCAGTCGATCTATTAATAAACCATTAGGTGAGGCCAGATAGCCGTTAGTTAGATTTATGATGACACGCTATGTCAATAAGGTGTCTGTATAGTAGGATGTAACCGTTGTACTAATTAAACGCTGTTTATTCAGTAGATAGGCTGACCACTAGCAAAATTTTAAAGTTTCATTTCGCACGGAAAGTGTCAGAATTGAGAAAATGCAGAGATTCTGTTACTTAAAACCTTGCATGTCATATTGACCATGACGTAAGCGACTTTTAGAGGGAATCGGGATAAAATACATTTGATTCTAATTGATCACGGTTAAGTAAGGGGCGTGTTTTCACCCGAATAATATCGCACTATCTAAACTAGAAGCCAGTCTTAACATAGCTCTGTAAGAGAGCCAGAGGAAGAACTATTTAGTAAAGGCTCCGTATGTTATTTTAGAGAAGTACATCCGTTAAATCATAGTCCAGGGGAAAAAGCGCCAAACTAAGAAATGGACACACCAAAACACACAAAGGTACTGTGACAATTCCATGTATATTGTTGATTTAATTTATATGATTGTTTGCTTAGTTTACAGGTCTGCATGATTTCGTTTGATACATTTGTATAATTGATTTAATTTGATACATTTGTATAATAATGTGTTTTGTATTACGAATCGAAAGTACGTGCATGAATTAATTTGATACATTTGTATAATAAAGTGCTTTTGAATTATGAATTGGAATTCTTACCTGAATTCTTAGTTAAGAATGACGTAGTGTTAATTTATGTCGTAAAAACACTATGCTGAGTTATGGATAGGGAGTGTTACGTTAATTCTTGAATTTATTATATTGTTTGAATAATGATTTTATTCAAAGAATTTAATTTATTACGTTAGTATGGGGTTACAAGAATACATGTGAATTCACCGAATTTTGATTTTATAGATAATTTAGCGACAGTGTATAATTCAACGTCTCGCTATGTAGTATGTTAATGTATTAGATCAAGGCAAAACGAATTAACAATTGGTTAAACTAGATTCATTTGAGGACATGTGTAGTTAATTACTAGCCGTAAAGTTGTTATCACTGATAGAACTATCTGATTGTTCGAACCAGGAATAATGGAAAGTCTCAACTGTAACCATTGTAACGATAGACTTAGGTTGTTTTAATTTTCTTTTGAAAGGAAGAAAATAGCCTTTTGGGAAGATCGTGAAGTTACTGGAATAGCGACGTAAACTTTGGGAAAAGAAATTGGGAGAAACGGAAATTGAAGTGTAAGCATGATACAGTGGACAAGTCCGGAATCAAGCGGAAACATCCACGAGTGCAGATTATCTGGAGAGAGAAAGGGACTTCTAGAACAACATTGGATTGAACAGAGAACGTGGTTCGAGGATAACAGGTTATGAAAATCGAACAAAGCATTGACTTCGATTGTACCACTCTATCCTATGATGATTTAAACAATCAGTAACAGAACGGCTAATTTTGTTTAAATCCATTTCAAATCTTATTATAATTCGGTGAAAGTTGCATTTCTAAATAGCGTGTATTCCAAATGAAAGGAAGTTTCATAATTGTGTATGTAATTGATTAAATTGTTTATTTATCTTTACGGGGGCTCAGAGTTGTTTGTTAAATATACCTGCTCAGTTTATCGTATCTATTCTCATACTCGAACAGGGCAATTATATCGATGACGGTATGCATGCATGCATGTATGTATGTATGCATTCCATCTACCCACACACATACATACGTACGTACATATGCGTGTACTTAAAAACATAAAGACATTTAACATATATATATATATATATATATATATATATATATATATATATATATATATATATATATATATATATATATATATATATATATATATATATATATATATATCAATTGTTGCCATGATTGTTCGACAGAGTCACTAATATATGTGAATTGGTATCTTTATTGATAAAATATTTTGTATTTGAAGACTATTTTAATAGTCATACTAATACAATTTATAAAACGTACAAAGTATGTTATAACAAAATAGTCGAGAAAGATGCGCTCAATTTACAGTTATTCAATGAACGTTTGTATGATATCACGATGTTTATACATTTGTATAGATGTACAAAAACCCCTGGAACCGTTTCTACTCTCAATTTTAGAGTTGTATATCTTTTCTAGAGATTTACTTTATTAGACGTATCAAAATTAACAGATATATGCAAGCCGTGAATATGAAGAAATGCTATATTTCAATAAAAATCTGATAAAATCTTCAATATGGTTATCAGTGAGAATAACCTAAACAATTATTTATAGCATATTTGATTGAAACACTGCCTTTTCTTTGTAATCTATACTTTCCATCCCTGAACATATTCATTAATCTGAAAAAAAGTTCAATAAAACATCCTATTATCTGGACTAAATGTGAAGTACTTACCTAAACCTACCAACTTGATCCAAAATAAACAGACATCGAGTATTGCATGGGGTGACATCGCAGCGTGAGTGTGAAATTGAACGATATATCAGCGTTTCTTATAATAATTACGTTGTACCAAAAAATGTATTTTGGGTAATAATAATAAAAAGAGAAATTAAATTGCAAATAGAACTACAACCAATAAGTACCTTCACAGTGTTCCTGATAATATATGCTATTATGTTGATAGTGCAACATTGCGTGATATGATATTTTTATATCTATATTCTTCATTATAATTCAAGAATTCTCGCTTAGGTTTATAGCTAATGATTAACTTGAAGATGTCAATAAATTTTTTAAAATATCAATCTGCAAATGCTTGTGAATAAAAATAATTGAATGATAGACCATATGAACATATTTATCATCGCGATTGTAACGTCATCTAACGTAAAATACCAGCAGGTAACCTGTTTAGCCTTATCTTCGTGTTGCTTATTATACAGATATATATTAAACTGTCAGGATAGGAATGATGAAAAAAGAAATGGGGAGGTAGGGGAAAGTTCGGTTAGTTAGAGGACATATGTAAAGAAAGATTTTCATTCGACGGAGGGGTCATTTTGTCACGTGGTATAAAAAAGAAGAGCTGAGAAAGGATATCTTAACAATTTTGCCAAATTTTAGTATAAATTTATTTGTTTCGCCAACAACGTAATACGGTTGTTAATACATCAAGCTTGATATTTATGAACAAGTGAAATCGTCTCATTCTTCTTTGTTCATTCACATTCTCCTTTACATCCCCCATATTATATGGCCGTGTCTGCTACTGCTTTAGGCTCATAGAGAATTTATTTTCCTATCCTCTTTCACATAACGTATTACGCCTCACGTGACACTAAACTAGCCATTTGATTGGCGCATCCTTACTATGATTTTATAACATCTCTGATTCCAGGATCGACTCATATTTCCATATCGATTTAATTTTGTTGAATTTACGCAATATTTATGTGTTCTAAGCACATTTTCGAATTTTTATCCAAATTTTATATTCCACACAAAATATGCAATTAATACCTGTTCAGTAGCGACCAATATTGAAACTACACGTCTGAGAAACTTTGACAATTTTCTATACCGTATATATTGCCTAACTGCCATACACCGATCTAGTTCACACTAATTCATCAATGACGATAAGCGATCTCAGAACCTAGTCAAATCAGAGGGAAAAAAAACAATACATTTATCCAACGTAAACTTGCATACATCGTAACATATATGTATATATCTGGATTGCAGAGAACAGCGGATTTAAACAATAAATTATTGGTACTGTATCTTGAAGTTGGAAAACGCTATTAGTTGCCGCCTAATTTGATTTGTTTCGATAAAGGTGTTTGTAGCTGAGTAGAACTGACAGGAAATTAAACATGGAACTAATGTTCCAAAAATCAGACACGCGCTTTCAGACACAAGTAAAGCTGTAGATATAGGTTCGTATTTAATTAAGATTTCTTGACTATGCAAAGTAGATCCTCGAACTGAGTAAATGTGCTGAAAGTTATTTTCATTACGCTTTGAAAAAGTATACAGACAACTGGACAAACCTTGTCGTTCGTTATGTACCCATATATCAGTAGTGTGGAACCCGGATTTAATTATGGTTGGAGTCGAGTGAAGGAACGAGATACCATGAGACAAATTTATATAATGTACTCCATTCGATTCGGGGATGGGCCGTACAAGTCTCGATCTGAGAGGACCATATATGGGTAGTGCCCATTAATATATGACTGTTGTTTAATTTCAGGATGGGATGCAGATCAGAAGTTTGTATCAGGTCTCACTTATAATGATTCGTGCCGACTATTACATAATTACATCTTTTATAATGAGGCTTTAAATCCGTTTAGTTGTGTTTCACAAAATTAAATACCAGAATGAGTGATATTGATCAATTCTTCCTGACCTTGTCTCAAAATTTCTTCAGAAGTTAGAAGACTTGTAGCATATTTTAAAATTACTTATTAGAAAATTCCGGATATTTTATTTTCTATTAAATTTCCTTGTGCACTACTTCACAGTACAACATAAATGACTGATCATGTAACTGAAACATCTTTATCTGCAATAAAGATGAAGTAGGATTTCGCATATATTTACGAAAGTCTTGTTTGTTGGTGGAAATATGTGAAGAGAAACCTCGTTTTGAGTACTTAACACGAAACTAAGAACAGGTAATCGTATCCATCATGTAAGCAATTAATTGTCAGAGAATGCAGGATTGTTTTGATGCCATCGGCTAATAGTTAGTTCTGACATTTCCTGCAGCTCAGGAAGTTTGGGATCTAGACTGATACATTCAGTTTTCTGCAGAAGAAATAGTAATGTATTTACGGTACTATTAACTTAAGCGTACTCGTGGAAATTTGGAATACATCCACAAGTGATTATGTGTTTGTGTGTATTCGTGGAAACTTGGAATACATCCACAAGTGATTATGTATGTGTGTATTCGTGGAAACTTGGAATACATCCACAAGTGATTATGTGTTTGTGTGTATTCGTGGAAACTTGGAATACATCCAAAAGTGATTATGTGTGTGTGTGTGTGTATGTGTGTGTGTGATGAAAATTTGGAATATATCCACAAGTGTGTATGTGTGTGAATCGGCATGCAGATTTCTTTCTAGCCTCAAAATCATCGTTACATTATGTTCGAGTGTGTTCGAATTTTGGAGAGAGCTCCCCAGTTACAAATTGCGAAAAAATAATGTGTTGTTAGGGCAGAAAACGGTAGTTGTGAATTTAGAGAGGTGTCATACTGCGTGCATATTTGGAATATAAGGTCTGAATACACAGGCATGGAACAGAAAATAAGATTAGCATTTTATCTGTACAAATTCAAATCAAAATCGATGTCACATGGCTTCATGAAAAATATTACGTCATATTATTACGTCATGATATTCATTAAAGCCTGTAAATACAAAACAAAAGATTTATAATATTTGAATTAATATCAAAATATGAAAAGATGTAAAAGCGTATATATATATATATATATATATATATATATATATATATATATATATATATATATATATATATATATATATATATATATATATTGATAACTTTATAGACGTCATCAGTTTCTTTCAAATAAAATTTGTGCCTGAAGAAGCATAAATGCGAAACTAGTCGCACAAATTTATCGGCGTTTGTGTTGTTTTTTTATCCCAAATCTATATATATATATATATATATATATATATATATATATATATATATATATATATATATATATATATATATATGACATAAGTATGTCAGCAAAAAGAAAGCTGTTTTTGTCCAGTTAGATTTTTCTGAGCTGGCGGTTTCATAACACCTGCAGGATTTATTTGTTAAAGTAAGGCTAAATAACTGATGTCATAGTATTAGCAACCATATATCTGAAAACTGTCTAACATAAATCGGATATATAATTCTGTTCTTAAAGGCGTTTATAAGCTAATAAATAGTACCTATTCAGTTATCTTTTTACATTGCTGATTATCTTTTATTCTTTTAAATCTATTTGTTCCTTGACAAACACGATCTTTTGTTTCAATTGCAGATATTAACTGTTCTTTGTCTTATGATGTGTAAGCTATTCATCCTAAAGCACTTGTACTGGTAAAGTTTCAAATCTATTTGCGATCTATGAGATCAATGAGACCAATGAGACCAAAGCTAAAAAAAATAATGGACTCTTTAAAGGTGACGCATAACAGGTATTTCGTTCTGACAAAATAAATGTTTGATTGACAGAAGCGTTGCAAACCTAATCCATTTTTAAAGCAATAAAAGCGATGGCATAAAACGTATGTTGTGTTTTATTTATATTTTATATTTATTAGTAATCTTTATCTTGCTTCTTTGGAGACAAAAATAAATGTCCTAAATTCGTGATGGGCAGTTTAAAATTGAAATTTATACAATTTCACAAGTGAAAAATGTATCAACTGCAAAATTCTCTATACAATATTTTTTAAATACTGCTAAATTTGTCATCATTCAGTAGGGGATTTGGTACTTGTATATCAAACGATGTCAGCTGTACGAGTTAATTTGTCTGCTTAAAAAGTTATGGTGTCATATATTTTTAATAAAATAGCGAAAACCCAATCCACACTCACAACACAATGATGGGTTTTGTTAATTACATTTGTAGAAGTTTGATTAATTTGTCATGAAAAAGTTCTTGATATAAAAAGAAAAGTGATTTTCTAACGCCATTAACTGCGGCTTGCGCCTCTTTATTCTCTTATGGAATAAATCAACAGTGATTCAATCAGAGATTGTGTAGAAAACTCGTGTATCAGTCAATACGATAAATCTCATTTAAATGCATGCCATAATATTTTAGATCCATATGAGATCTTCAATCTCATTTCGACATGTCTGGCTCGTTCAGTGCAACAGGGTAAAACAATTTTGGATGGCCCGATTGAATTACTTAAATTCAGACGTCAGTTAATCAGTTTTTGTTTTGGATACGAATGTTGAAATTTGATCATTGCTAGGGGAATATAAAGAATATGAATAATTAGGAATATTATTTTCACTGGATATTGGGAAACTAGATTTAGATATTTAGTAATATTCTCGCGTTTACAAATAATTCATGATTTTTAATACAATGCTCATTCTCTTCCATTTCTTCTCGTACTAAATTAAACGTAAGCTATAACCGGTTATTTCTTTACTTATTCCGTTTCCTGCAGTTGCTACGTTTGAACTCCAGACGAAACTAGTTTACTTTTGTCTTCAAATAACCTACTTCTTTATCCAGCTAAGACCAGTCCAATTTAGCTCTATAATAACTTCCTTCTTTATCCAGCTACGACCAGTCCAGTTTAGCTCTATAAGTAACAAACATTGCAGAGGATGTTGCAGAGTTTCAAATGGAAAACCATGGACGTTTATAAGAGTAATCCAGATAAGATTTTAAATAAAATTTAGTCATTCCTTTTCAGAACTTCAATATGTAGGAATATTCGCGGATTGAACATAGATGACAACAATATTTCTTACTGATAAATTGTTTCAGAAACGCAATATCAAAATCAAACAATCCACGAGAGATCCTATCTGAAATTAAACAACAAACGATGGCCCAGTAGATAACTAGACAAAAAGAATTCGAATTAAACTGGCAGTCATACATTCATTCAAATGTTATTTACTTATTCAAAACCACTTCGTAACATTGTCTATGAAGGTTGAGTGTTTCTCATAACGCACTGGCAGATACACATTTAAAATTACACTCTGAAAGAGACGATCTGATTGAACCATCAGTTACCTCCAGACAGCCAGTACAACTTCCTAAGAATATGGAACTTCCAAAAACAAACACACATTAAACGTTTGATAACCATATATTAGAGGATTGGTTCTACGAAAGGATCCTGTGTTTAGAACTTCCACCAGCAATGCCAAAATTATTCACTACTCAGCAGGAAAGATTATTAAGACAACAAGAAAAGTTGTGGAAATAGTCAAATAAAATCTAGAATTATTGATACCTATTGTGTTATGTGTGAACAACATACTAAAAAAAACTTATGATCAGCAGCAGCAAAATAACAAAAAGGCAGTTTTGAAAGAATATTCGGAATGTGCGGATGTTATAAAATCTCAGGTAGCTAGACAACTAACAGTCCTGATTAGCAATTTGAGATAAAAACTTGGAGAACTAGATTCAAAGGTGAGTGAGAAAATATTATAATTATAATATAGACTGACCAAAACAAAACGTATACATGAAAGTGTACAACAAATGCAGCAATTCTTACAGTGAGAACTGTATCAATAGTTGCACGGAAAAGTTGGTAAGAAGTGGTATTTATCTTACTTCACCTCCATGTACTCTTCCATTAAACCTATTGCAGGTGAATCCATATATGACATGATCAAATAAAGACTGGTCTTTTTTGCTTTCTGTCACATACTGTAATATACATCTGACCTATTGTACTATCACTTGCTGCTCATAGACAAACATCTTCTTTAGACAAGGTTCCTCTTGCCTTGCTATCGCATACGGTTAAAACAATAGGTGTCCTCTATTTTGTATCATCACATACTGTTCTCCAGCCTAAAGATTATCTGTATTTATTACTTGGCTATTGATATCATGGTTTAAACCTAGACTTAATAGATTCGTGTACATTTGTATGTATTGAAGGATGCCAACCATTTGAATTACCTTGTCACTAGGTAACGAGGGAAGCCGTTAACAACCAAGAGCATAATCCAGTTTCACTACTTAATCTTTCTTGTATTGTTTCGATTTTACTATGCGTTTTCATCTATGTCTGACCTTACTATCCTAGCATCAACCAATTTATAATAGCGTTTTCAACTGGTGATATATTGTAAGCAAAAAAAAAATTGTAATATATATTTTGTTTCGAACCAGTACAACCAAGATATTTTGCAAGCGTTTAAAGTTGTCATCTAGAACTGATAGATCAGTCAGTTGTATCGATTTTAACACAAGCCTGCAAGATTTGATGATTCTTATGAGCTGATATAGTAGACAAATCTCGTCTTACTTTAATAATGTATATTAAATATAAACATATACCCCTCTGTATATGGTATAGGGTGAACTTGGATGAATTCCGATAATAATTAGTAATAAGACTATACTCGCTAGATTACCTAGTGGCTATGAATAAATATGCTTTTGTCACATGTATTCTCACAGATATTGCTAAGATATATGTTATAACAGTAAATGGATATTAGAAGTAAACACCATATTAGAGTATTTAGAGTATTTATTAGAGTATTTAGAGTATTTATTAGATTATTTAGAGTATTTATTAGAGTATTTAGAGTATTTATTAGAGTATTTAGTAGAGTATTTAGAGTATTTATTAGAGTACTTAGAGTATTTATTAGAGTATTTAGAGTATTTATTAGATTATTTAGAGTATTTATTAGAGTATTTAGAGTATTTATTAGAGTATTTAGAGTATTTATTAGATTATTTAGAGTATTTATTAGATTATTTAGAGTATTTATTAGAGTATTTAGAGTATTTATTAGAGTATTTAGAGTATTTATTAGATTATTTAGAGTATTTATTAGAGTATTTAGAGTATTTATTAGAGTATTTAGTAGAGTATTTAGAGTATTTATTAGAGTACTTAGAGTATTTATTAGAGTATTTAGAGTATTTATTAGATTATTTAGAGTATTTATTAGAGTATTTAGAGTATTTATTAGAGTATTTAGAGTATTTAGTAGAGTATTTAGAGTATTTAGAGTATTTATTAGAGTATTTAGGTTTAGCTATGAACTGAAAAAGAAATGTTTAGCGTCGCTTAAATGTTTAAAAAATTATAACTACAATTCAAAATATCATTAGAGACCATCTTGATCACTGGACTTCAGCAAGTTATCTAAAAGTATTAGCTACATTTTATTTATAATTAGGTTTTATTTAGAACAGATGTATTTCGTGATATCAAAAATATATCTAAACACTTAAGTAAGCACTACTGTTAATGAATGCATTCCTGATGACAGTGATTGATACAAAATATTCCCTAATATGAAATGTATTCATATAAAATATGTGACGACTTTAGTTATCTTCTTTCTGTTCTTATTAAATGACGACAATTAAAAAACATTCCTTACTGCAGTTTGTAGGACTAAAAGTTTATGAATGTTATCAACGAATGAACACCGGTATCATATACACATCTTAAAAAATAGTCTCGAATCATTAGATGGTGCATTTCTAATTATATAATCCCTGTTGAGTATTGTTATGACGTCACATGCTATAATCGTACGCTCAATGTCTTATATTTTGGAACCTGGGTATAACAAAGCATTCTTCTGTCTCATTATAGTTGTAATTGAATGACACGCTTACGTCAGAATATTTGGATAAAATCGAGCTTGATATCTTCGAGTTTCGGCTTTTTATAATGTTCTAACGTCACAGCAAGTGGATCTTCTTCTAACGCAATAATATTCAGCAAATTGATTTTCATTTTTGGCTTTGCTATAATTAAAAATGCAAGATTTACAACCTAGGGACTCAAGTACTTTTATGTTATGTAACGACTTGACCTTGAATCATGTTTGTTCTCCTTTCCAATGTTTCCTTGCAAAGCCTTTTATCTTAATTATGTTTTTCTGATTTTGCAGCTATCACTAAATCTAGTTTTCATGAAATATAGTAGTAGTAGTAGAGGTAAAAGATTAGTATATCACTGAAAATTTATAATTGAAAAACGGACGCATTGCAGACTTAGACATATTAAAGAAATTGGTATAAAGATCTCAAACTAGTTTAAAAATGATTTTGTATAATCTGCAATAATTCATTTAAACTATTTCTGTGGTACTTTTAAGAAAGTAATATATCTTACCTGTTACTAGTTCTCTTTCCTAAGAAGAAGAAAGCATTTCTTGCCAGAAAGTGACGAAAACATTCTTAAGAAACTGATTTATATTGTAAAATTCAATATTTTCGCGCTTAATATTGGGAGGCAAAATTCAAATAAATCTAATCTTCGTGAGAAATTAAATGCAACATAGTCTGTCTTGATCCCTTGCATGTCTCGTTGGCTGTATTTGCGCGAGCATTTGATTTACTACAATGTTTTAAACCTGCATGAAACCTATAGTCTTAGTATATTGAGTTGGGAATTTTCCGCTTTGAACCACAAACTGGATTAATGAAGGTATGTCTGATTTTCTCTTTGATTGTCTCCTTGTTTAATTAATTGACTTAGTAATGTAGCTAAGTTATTAATATTCCATAAAGGGTTCGCTTATGTAATATTGGATCATAATCTGGCGATTAACGATTTTAGTCACTTCATCCTCTCATGATGCATATTTTTGCCCTTAAAATTCAAAATAAATTTTGCAGCTCATTTTAACATATATATATATATATATATATATATATATATATATATATATATATATATATATATATATATATATCTATATATATATATATATATATATATATATATATATATATATATATATATATATTCGTATCGATGAATAGAGGCACTTCTTCAACAGCAATTATACTGACGTCGATATCAGTAATCGTTACACAAGACTGGTCATGGCGTCATTTAAAGCATTGACACAACAAAATCGAAAGCTACGCAGAGAATTAAGAATAAATGTAACTTTCAAATACAATTTAAGACATGATTTAAAAAATATCTTTTACGATCTTTGACCAGCAAGGGATTGTATATATTCGACGCGTTACCTAAAGAATTCGTTGACAACGAGTTCCAGTGTATCATTATATTTACTGCACTGAGACAAATGCCGATTTCATTTGATCAAGCCACTTAGTACTGTAATGAAATAACTAAATTACATTTTTATGTGACGGCCATTACAAAATTCCCCTGCATGACTTTGTGCATCATTTGCGATGTCATGGTGTGTTATTACACGTCTTACATGTACTTAAATTATGCCACGTGAATTCGTAAGTGTATCACACACATTAGCCCCATAACAAATTATTTTTATGGCATACCCAAATATCGATTGTGCACATGTTTATGGAGAATCTGTTTATTCTATAATTATTCTCCTATAACTCTATAATTCACCTGTAACTGGAGCGAGATGGTACAAGGTAAATCATGAAGTCATTAATTTAAAATACAGCTAGGAAGATTAAATATTAATCAATCATATGATGCATTTTCACATAATGTCTCAATATTGCCTGACATCATACAAACCATGCCATAATCAGTACATGACCCAATATTAACAAGCATACTAGTATTACATTGTTGTTATTGGCAACAAGCCAAGTTAAATACTCCCAGTCGTAAACAAATCATATTTCTACTGTAACCAATCATAATTAAAATAATTCCATTCTTCACGCCCTTTAATGCACATTCTGTACATTCCCAAGCCAGATTCATATCAATGTGCTTGGATGACAACGAGACATTTATGTCTGTACAACATACATCTGATCGAATGTTTCGCAAATTGCATACGTTACGAAATGCACAGAATAATACTAGTACGCACATTAACAAAGATTTCTTAATAAATAACGGTAAACCTGTTTTTTTAGGAAAAGACAATTTAAGTTCACGTGAATCCCATGATCAAACAAGGGACTGGTATCATCCTGAATCAGTTTTTAAGATGAATCACAGCTAATGTTATAATGATTATTTCATTGATCCATATCAAAACTCATCCAGTCTATTTCACTAACCTCCTTTAGGGTCTATAACGAAGAGGACGCGACATGAATTGGAAAAGCAAAGTTCCGTTTCATGTCACATTGGCTGGTATGTCTATACTTAAGCTTGAAAACACTCAATTTTCAATAGGGCGATTCCTTTCGATGCGTGGTAATGTGGTGAACTATTAGGTTCATAGTTCGATCATGTCATTGAACCATACTTACCATCCCCTTAGATTCTCGACAATGATCAATGGTACGGTCACATACTGGTTCCATGCATGTGTGATTACAAAGGTATACGCGTGGGAGGATGAACAGATCGGCACCTATTACAAGCAAATGGCTCTCGTCGTATCGTCTCTGGATGAGCCACATCTTATTCATTTTGTCTACGTCTATGGTGGCGAATACAATTGGCGAGAATTGTAGCATCTGAATATTTAGGGTCATCGTGTCTTGGATTTTTTTCTATCTCGTATACTTGGTGGAAATTAAACCCCACTACCCGAGGGTGTTGTGTTTGCCTCTTTTGTACAACGCCTGACTCACAATGGGAAGACGGTGAGATTGTGTAGGGTTTCTTTGATTTAAGGTAAACGATGAGATTGTGTAAGGTTTCTTTGATTTAAGGTAAACGATGAGATTGTCTAGGTTTGTTTAATTTAAGGTGAACGATGAGACTGTCTAGGGTTTCTTTGATTTAAGGTAAACGATGAGATTGTCTAGGGTTTCTTTGATTTAAGGTGAACGATGAGATTGTGTAGGGTTTCTTTGATTTAAGGTAAACGGTGAGATTGTGTCGGGTTTCTTTGATTTAAGGTGAACGGTGAGATTGTCTAGGGTTTCTTTGATTTAAGGTGACCGATGAGATTGTCTAGGGTTTCTTTGATTTAAGGTGAATATAATTAGTCTTACTCTGTCAAAGGTTGACATTTTCATCACTGGTGATAATTAAAGACAAATCCTTTCCCCCCCGAGATTATGATAAACACATGAAACATAGACGACGTTAACTAATTGAGATTATGATAAACACATGAAACATAGACGACGTTAACTAATTGAGATTATGATAAACACATGAAACATAGACGACGTTAACTACTGAGATTATGATAAACACATGAAACATAGACGACGTTAACTAATTGAGATTATGATAAACACATGAAACATAGACGACGTTAACTAATTGAGATTATGATAAACACATGAAACATAGACGACGTTAACTAATTGAGATTATGATAAACACATGAAACATAGACGACGTTAAATAATTGTAAAATCGACTACTTTCCATAACAATCGAGGAACGAATAATGACGTTCACTCTCAGCACCAAAATCTCTGCAAACATGTATTCTTTATTCTTTTAAATTTTGTGTATAGAGAAAAATTTAATAAAAGTCCTCTATCAACTTATATGTCTCAGTTTTCGATGTTAGCACATAATTTCCAGTAATTTATATATATTCTTCCTTTCATTGTTTAACCACCTTGTTCGTTATAGTAAGAAATAGAGACTTCTCTGAATCAATGATGCTTGAACATCAATCTGCAATATTTTTTCATTTTGGTAGCACCAGCCGTTTATTTATCTAGTAACTTAGCACTCAATATAATTCTTATGACTGCTGATTATATTGTAACGTTTGATCCCATCAAGGTTCTCCATATCCACAAAAGACCTATACTCACCTATTCACCGTGACACTTTATAACATCCATTCTATATTCTATAAAACTTTCAACACCGAAGTTTCAAAAACTTTAGTATAACGAAAGATAACCGATACGAATCGCTTACTGGTAGGTGTGCCTAACAATAAGAAATACATAATACTTGGGTAGAAAACATGGTAAGAAAGAACGAATAGTGGATAATAAAGTAGAAAAAATACTAAGTCATCGGTGGTTGAAACCGAACTTAAATGTATAGTACGTTTTGAGAAACGTAATCTAATAAGATTTCAAAAGCGTGATGACACATATTTTGAATTCAAAAGAAAGTCATGTTTTATTAGTTTTCCTTGAGTTCAGTCAGTGTACAGTTGAAATGATTCATAAACTTTCGTAATATCAAACAAAACGCAACTACAGCTATAGAAACACACGTCTCATTATAATCTTGATCAGGTCACGTCGTGACTGAGATAACTACTTAATTAGCAGGTATGTCAGGTTCAAGCTAGTGAGACAATAAGGATGCACCAGAAATAAGATTACCGGATCTACGAATAGAGTCTACTCTCGATACAAGTGACCGGAGTAGCAGTACAGTTGAAAAAAGTGAAAATGCATTCTGTACAATAAAACTGAAAAGACCTTAATGTGTATAATGGCTGAAGCAGACATTTGACTTATCAAATTGGTATTTGCATCTACGTCACTTGGTGATCAGAATTACGAGGTCAGTGTTAGGACTTGTTGGCCTGGTTCAAGGATAATGTGACTATAGTGGGACATGATGCTACATGTCTGCAGACATGATTCCCTAGTGCTAGACATCACTATCAGCAATATGGCAATATGACTGAAAAATGTTAATGCTACGTTAAAAATCCCAGTCACACACACACACACATACGTACGTATATATATATATATATATATATATATATATATATATATATATATATATATATATATATATATATATATATATATATATATATATATATATATATATATAATCTTTTCCATTGTGTTAAGCTTTGGCACAGTATAGTGAGAGGTTTTATTTCTTTTGTGTTCTATTTCTCGTGTATCTTTTTTAAATGCTGTACATGCATACCGAACAATAATACAGTCAAGAGAGACAACTCTTTAAAACCTGAGATTCAGTCACATTTCTAGTCTCTATCTCAAGCACAAAAAACGCAACTTAGCACACACGGTATATCGATAAGTCGGAATAAGTGTATCTCTAGTTCATAGGTCAGTATGTTTTGTGTTACGTACCTTGATCGTTGTTTACCATACCGGATATCCTGCGGGTTTAAAGTCGTCAGTTTCAATCATAGGACCTGATTTGATTCCGAAACGTCCTTACTCGGAAGGCTTTGTAGTAAACAGATTATGTGTCGTTTTATTTTCATTGGCACAAGCACTTAGGAGCAAGGGAATAGGGGTGGGGGGTGGGGGCATTCCACCACTGCAATTCACCTATAAACATATTTCGATTTACATTTGTAAAATAATAGCCGACAACTACATGTATCGCCTACCCGCGAAAACATTTCTGCGGGCGCCTTTATTTCTTTCCGTACAATTTAGAGCAGTAATATTTATCGACGACCTGCCACCCAAGCCATCATATTGATTACATTTTTAAAGTTTTTTTTTCTGTATTACAAACGGTCGTGCATGATGTTACCAATCAATAATATGACCGAGTAGGATATGACATGTCAAGTACACAATAAATAAATATGATTTTATTCAGATGTCCTCATTGTCCTTATTTGAATCTAGGAAATGTGATCGTGTTCCACCATTCTACTAATTATGAAATCAACTGCAATGGAGTTTGCAAATGTTTGGAAGCAATCATTTATTTCAAAATATTAATTCAGTATGAAGACGAAGACATCCAGTTATAATTCCAAACTAAGGAAAGAAGGAAAACAAGGCACTGAGCAGATAGAAAAAGAGTGTAACTGTTAATGATAGGTTACAATGACGCGTACACCGCCTGCCAAGTGAACTTTAAAATAATAAATAATAATGGTAATATCTTGTTTGCTTTCGCTGGACCTGAATTGCAAGTCTTATGCATAAACAATACAGATATAGAGATAGAGTGTATGTACTCTAAAACAATACAGATATAGAGATAGAGAGTATGTACTCTAGAACAATACGATATAGAGATAGAGAGTGTGTACTCTAAAACAATACGATATAGAGATAGAGTGTATGTACTCTAAAACAATACGATATAGAGATAGAGTGTATGTACTCTAAAACAATACGATATAGAGATAGAGTGTATGTACTCTAGAACAATACGATATAGAGATAGAGTGTATGTACTCTAGAACAATACGATATAGAGATAGAGTGTATGTACTCTAGAACAATACGATATAGAGATAGAGAGTGTGTACTCTTAAACAATACGATATAGAGATAGAGTGTATGTACTCTAAAACAATACGATATAGAGATAGAGTGTATGTACTCTAAAACAATACGATATAGAGATAGAGTGTATGTACTCTAAAACAATACGATATAGAGATAGAGTGTATGTACTCTAAAACAATACGATATAGAGATAGAGTGTATGTACTCTAAAACAATACGATATAGAGATAGAGTGTATGTACTCTAAAACAATACGATATAGAGATAGAGTGTATGTACTCTAGAACAATACGATATAGAGATAGAGAGTGTGTACTCTAAAACAATACGATATAGAGATAGAGTGTATGTACTCTAAAACAATACGATATAGAGATAGAGTGTATGTACTCTAAAACAATACGATATAGAGATAGAGAGTGTGTACTCTAAAACAATACGATATAGAGATAGAGAGTGTGTACTCTAAAACAATACGATATAGAGATAGAGAGTGTGTACTCTAAAACAATACGATATAGAGATAGAGTGTATGTACTCTAAAACAATACGATATAGAGATAGAGAGTGTGTACTCTAAAACAATACGATATAGAGATAGAGAGTGTGTACTCTAAAACAATACAGATATAGAGATAGAGTGTATGTACTCTAAAACAATACGATATAGAGATAGAGTGTATGTACTCTAAAACAATACGATATAGAGATAGAGTGTATGTACTCTAAAACAATACGATATAGAGATAGAGAGTATGTACTCTAAAACAATACGATATAGAGATAGAGTGTATGTACTCTAAAACAATACGATATAGAGATAGAGAGTGTGTACTCTAAAACAATACGATATAGAGATAGAGAGTGTGTACTCTAAAATTGAAGTTCATTGCTATGTGAACACTTATAATTTTTTTGATGAGATTGATTTCTTTGCTGAGCTACATTCACATTTGCCACACTCAATAGCATTATTATCAGAATATATACTAAACAAAGGAATGCTGATGACATCCTAAACAATAAACCAGAGCAGATCTTCAGAGAGAACGTGTCTTCAATAATCATAAATTCACACTCTATTTCTTAGCGATATTAATAAATTCAATTTTATCTATCACATCACGGTTGAAAAGTTATTTTGTTAGTTGTCATTAAATTCCTTGATTTAAAATTCATCAGAACAACACTTTTAAAAATTTCAGGTGTATTATGTCGCTGTTTTTGGTATCATACTGCTTGAAAAGTGAATTTAAAAAATAGAACAGATGTTTGCAGACGCGATTATATAACACACTAAAAATGCAAAGCTAAGAGATGCACGTCCCTTCATTTCATATAACGGTATTGTTGAAGTACAGTAAGTGCCAATCCATATCACATGGTGTAAGATGCAAGTCATAGTACACAAAGAGTACAGTGACACCAAATTACTCTTGACCTTGTACACTTATTTAGACTATTTCCAGCCATTTTGTTGCAATACAGACGGGAATGATTGTACCGTTTAACCTTAAACTACAAAGACAAGGAATTATTTCACGTGACTTGCTTGCAGTCGTTAGCTAAGAGCAACAACAACAAAAAATCATAGTACCAAGCCAATGCCGGAGCGGAATAATCCAGTCATGATTTGATAGTTTATAGTCCCCACGGTAAAATCAGTATGTTTGTTCTTGATGTTCTTGTTATTGGGTATAACGCCAATTTCAGGAGAAGGTATGCTATAAATGGTGACTAACTGTGGTGAAAGGACCTTGGAAAACCCCGCAAAATATGTATGAAAACTGGTATTTAACTGCATCTGTTCTCGAACACTCGAAATCATCTAACATTGTAATCGTAAATTCAATACTCTGTTATTTTCTTGAAGCTAGTCGGTCGTTTTGGATGCTAAGGAAAAAATACCGTATGTACTAGCTTATAAGACGAGTAAAATTGCCAGCAACAAAGATCCTGACCTGCCGTATTATAAACACCTGCATATTAGGGGCTATGCTATGCATTTTACTTATTACTCCTAACAAACTGCACAGAACCAGATCTGCAGGCAAACCATGCTACAGTAGATCTGGGTCTATGCAATTAGCTATTGGTCTCGTCTTATAAGCGAGTTTAACCGGTTCTTCATTAGATCGCAAAGTCGTCTTATCGCATTATTGATTGAGGAATGTGTGTACATTTGGACAAATGTTATATATGCTTCTTGTATTTCATGGGATAAATAGAAACAATGTTCCGTTGAGGTGATATTGAACGCAGTCGTCGTACAACAATTTCAAAGACGGAAGTAATTATGTTGGAGAATCTAATGTACATTGAGGTTGTTCTTCCGAATGCATTATTTCGTTCCTAGTAAATGCTTCAGAAGGCTAATAGTATGTTCTAAAAGTTTGCTAAGTGGCTAATTATCAAGCCTGAAGTAAGTCTAGTGCAACAGATGTTAAAATTTCCAGCTCTGGTTAGAGAGATAAACATCGCATGTTTTTTTTTTAAAAACTCCTCTATCTTTTTTCTATCGCATATTATTAGGAAATATGTTTTGTTTTACAAAATTATCATCTAAGGAAACTTCATTTGCTAATTATTTGCAACTCTGTCACAGAGTCTCATGTTGTTTTAATATATTTCAATTACTAATGAATGTGCTCTGATTCATTCTAAATCAAATTAAATTTCCATTTTACCCTTTCAGTGAAAGATGAACGTCGTCTCTGTAATTTGTTCCTGGATTATATCGTTGAGGAAGTCTGGAATCTGGATTGTTGTCCATAAAAGTACTTTTTTGTTGTATGATGATGCAGTAGAGAGACCAAGAACATTTTCAGTAGTTAATATGAGCTTATTTATTGAGCCAGGTATTTGCTGATTTAATGTTGTGCAGAATTGAGAAACTTCCACGTTACTTATTGCATCATTGTTGGCTTCAGTATAGATTTATCGGAATAAATATAGAACAACTGCTTAACTGGTTGGATTATCTATGTACATTCGGATGCTAAGCATGTCTGCATACTTTTATATTTATTTTGAATCAAACTATGTGTGTCGTTATTTCAAGCTGGATACGTGAACGTTCAACATTGATGGAAGTTAAGGGATGCACTGCTATCGACTTGGAATGTTATTTAAGTGCACATTTGTGTCGCTAAGGCTACAGGTGTTTCGAGTTTAAGAAACTATATCATACAGAACTGTGCATCAGGTGAGTAGATTGTTTTTATTACTAGCTTTTCTGATATATACGTTTCCCAAACCATCAATTAATCGAGCACCGTTTCATCGGTGAATGTATTATCAATACAAATTATAAGATAGTTAGTGTTGACGATAACTTTAAAAAAGAACTGAGACAGTGCCTCTTGCATGCAAGAGTAAAGCTTGTGCTATTTGTTTGCAAGAGTAAGACTAGTGTTATTTGCTTGCAAGAGTAAGACTAGTGTTATTTACTTGCAAGAGTAAGACTAGTGTTATTACCTTTCAAGAGTAAGACTTGTGCTATTTGTTTACGAGAGTAAGGCTAGTTCTATTTACTTGCAGAGTAAGGCTAGTGTTATTTATTTGCAAGAGTAAGGCTAGTTATATTTACTTGCAAGAGTATGGTTACGTATTGTAAGATATATACAAATCCTTGAACCCTTATGTCAAAAATCGTTCCTATCCTTACCCAAAACAGTCGATTTCAAACCTTACTTGATTGAGACATCAGTTCAGTTGGTGCATTACAGGCATCCACGGATGCATTCCAGACTTAAAATATGGCTAACTAAACAATTCTATCTGGTAAAAACTACATGTGCGTTTATTCAATCTGCCAAATGAATTCTGAGTCAGAAATTTATATTTACAAATTAGTTTTACTGCCTCATTAAGCTTATTACGCTTGATGCAAAATATATTGTTTGGTTGCATCGGGGTCAGTCTCGAAGCTTGAACTGAATTCCGATTCCTTTCAAAAGGTAAACAGGCCAGCACATAATTCTTGATCTGAAGCTCGATCTGTTTTCTCAACAGAAGAAAGATTATTCAAGAAAAACTAATTAAATATTACCTTTCTGTAGACATATTTTGTAGTTTGATGTGAAATAAAACTCACACCTGTTGCTTTCTTGTCATTTAGCTTCTCTGCACGTTCATATTTATAAATGACTCTGCTTTTAAATTGATATCAAGGAAAGTATTTATGGGGCATGCTAGCGTTATGTTAAACGTCTGGGCTTACTCTTCACAAATTAAAATGACGAGGGAGGGATCAATTCAGGTTTTGTTTTTAAAACTCCCTGCATCTTGCACTGAAATACTAAGGTATGTGCCCCATATGTTCTATAATAGTCTGCACGTTGCATGCTGGATTTCTGCCGGATCAATAGGAAACAGTTTCCTACGTTATCGACACTCCAGTTAGATTTGGACAACCCCGTCCTTATTCGAAAACACACCCATTACTACCAAGAACACCATGATAGCCTCTATTAGTCCCATGCTTTATTATTTCCTCTGTCTGATTAATAATTAGACCTTCTGAATGGAACTTAATGTGACATTTGATGTGCGTTATTTGTGGAGGTAATCAGACGCATTAACGATGTACGTTCCATGAGATTATAGTATGAGGTTAACGTTTTCCTCATCTCTAAAGAAATCATAGCTTCCAAATTGTGACCGGCACTAATAAATTTCTCATATTAGACAGTTATTGCCAAATTTATCACACTGGGCTACACAGTTTCGTACATAAACTACCGATATAGAATGCTCAAATACGAAACTAGCTATCGTGAACTACCACAGTTATTTCTTTGGGAACTCAGTTTCAGTTGACAATATTAAATATTTAAAGAATTTTCTAAAATTTTTTCAATATGGGGAGTTTCGGAAATCGTTCCTGTATGAAACTGAAAAGTATATCTCGTAAACAATTTTTTTGTATTATTAATTTAAAATTCTTTATTATGCGATTTGTCGTTTTTTTATGAGTTTCTCTTGAACGTACTGATCTTGCTAAAATAAATGAAAATCTCGACAGTTTGATTCACGTCTGTCGCATATACCTCTTAAATTAACGGCCTTTAACCTTACCAAAACACAAAAGCAAATCGCTAAAGAAGATAGTAAACACTCTAATTTAAACTCATGATAATGACTGCGTGCATTTTGTATCAAATGCTATATGACTCAAGACCATAGCCTAACTGTGTAGTAATATTAATCATATTTGGTAAAAACATAACTTTCCAACCACATACACACACAATATGTTAGCATCACTCACCCTTACATCGAGCAATGTTAAGGGGCAGTAGAGATTAAATTAGTCTTCTGATGAAGTCCTTAGCGTGAGGACGAAAGCTTCCGATTAGCTTTCTCTATATTGTTTGTGTGTGTGGTTGTACAGTTACCATTTTGTCAAATATGAGTTCTAATTCAATTGTTGTGTATGTAACTGAAATCATGATGGTTTTATGTTAAATTATACGTATCATGTATGCTGAGAAGGGACTTTTGTATGTCTGGAACTGTATGTCAATGAATCGCGTATTAGCAAAATAACGTAGTTAGGGCAAGGAGTGAAGTCCATTAGTTCATTGTGTATTTAGGTTGTGAATTCTTTTCAATAATAATTGAGGGAGTAATCGTTGGGAGCACGTATCGCCAGGCATAGCTCATCTGATAATTTATAGCCAGCGGGGAAGTCATGGCTAATTGAAAGTATATGAATGTCCTAACTCCAGTTAGACAAGATATAAACCGCTAGGAAAGACATATATTCATATTAACAGGGTTGTAATGTGTATAATGTTGTGAACTAACTGTAGTTTAGTTCTACTGAATTACGATGGACGATATCTGAAGTAAAGAGTGGGAATCGTGTTGATCCCAGGAGATGGTCGATAGTAATGTTAGTAAAAGAGAAGAAGCTAACCATATGTTTGTAATGCTCTAGTTACTTCATTAAAACCATCTTAAAGTTTGAAAATGTACATGTATCTTATATTTATTTAATGAATATGGATGAAAATAGAGCCTCAAAACTTAAAATAAGCAACTTATCAATTTGCAGTAGGGATTGTGATTAGACACAAACGGCATGGGACTGAATTTTGTAACGGACACAAGGGCAGGTATGTGATCACATACCCACATTGGCCGAACACGAAACTATTGAAATTTATTTCCGTTTACATACAGTGTGTAAAGAACAAATATTCGTCCCCATTTTGAAACAGTAGACAATAAATGTGCCAAGCGAAAAATAAGATAACAGAAGATGCATGTCGACATGCAATCCGATAGGCAGATTTGTTTAGAGCTGTTAAATCCTAACATACAAATCGAGTTAAGAAATTACGTTGAATGTCAACAACTTGCCAGCGCACTTTTGTCAGCTCTACCGGTAACCATCATTATTTGAAAATGCAATGTTCACAGCAGAAAAGGTCTTGTCAACTCCCGAAACTTTGCCCTACTTGTGGACAAGGCATACTTATCAATATTGCAAAGTTACACGTTTATCGAGGAAAGAAAAGATGTCGCATTTGTCGCCAAATCGTGGACTTAGAACGCAATGCTAAATTACATAATTTCAGTCAGACATCAAAAGGAAGACGATGACCAGAAGAAAGGGAATTACATATGTTTCTATTTCGAATGCATGCAAGATACAGGCATTCACATTCCTAATTTCTGCTTGGCTCACCAAGCATGCGAGAAGTACATTTATAGCATTTCTTTTGTTGCTGCTCTAACTGCAAAAAGCATCTTGGAGATGTGCAAAAGTCTTTCGAGGGCCGAACACGCTGTCCGATTTAACCAAACAATGTTAAATCCCATCGCGGAGACGTGGAGCCAAGACGATATCGAAAGTTACTCAGATTGTCATCGCCATGCCATGGTAATGGCTCAAAATGTCTCGGGATACGATGGACAATTTCTTTTGAGATTCTATACGGAACAAAGTACCGATCATCTGAAAGTGACTTTGAATGGAACCAAACAAATTTCCTTACAAGTGGGTAAAGTGCGGTTTAAAGATGAATTATTTGGCCATGCCTTTGCGTCGAATGCCTAAAGTTTTCTTCCCACACTTTTTCAATACCAAGCCAATCAACATGCTGATTGTCCCTATTCGCCCTATTACTCACTACTACGACCCCGACAATATGCACACCGAACAACAAGAAACTTTATACGCTTGGTACCAGACTTACGTCTCGGATCCCTTCGACTTTCAAGAAGCAATGTTAACGTACTATCGTTCTGAAGTGGACACTGTACGGGTTTGCAGTGGAAAACGTGCAGAATTATTCATGGATCATGGAGGGATCGATCCTTTGAAAGAGGCCTGTACTATCGTCAATGCATGTTTCTTAGTGTACCGCCAAAGATGCATGCCCGAAAATACCCTGGCTGTCATCAGCCCTTAAAGGATTACCTCTGTCAAACGTCTATACTCTGGCAAAGCCCTACGTTGGCTACATTATTTGTGTGACAAGTGACAAATGGAACCAACACGTTCGCAACGGAGGGGGTCAAACGACAATCTTCACGTATTTGGTTGATGGCTGGAACCTAGAAGACCCTCAGATCGTGTACGTGTTTGTCGGAAGTTTATTTCACGGATGTCCCATCTGTTACACTCAACATGACACAAACAATCAGTTTTTACAAGGGACCATGGAATAATTGTACCAGGCCACTTGTCAGCAATGCTTGACGATAGAACAGCAAGGATACCAAGAGGTGGAAATATGGGAACACGAGTACGTTCATCGTTAGAAAACCGATCCCGAGTTAAAATGCATCGTGGAAAGTTGCAAGTAAGTGATCCCACTGTTTCCACAGGATAGGTTGTACGGATGATGGACGAATACCATCTGTTTGCTGTACAAAGCCACCGAGGAAAAAGGGAAAAAAATATAAAAACTTGGACGTGTGTTCGCTATATCCTTACGTGTGCAAATATCGCTACTTTCTCGTAGGATAACCGCCATTGATGACGCAACAAGCTTTAACAATACGAAGGTTTGATTAAGTACAAGAACTTGCCTCCCACGAACTTCTACCGTCCCGTTTTTCCATACCACTGCAAAGGAAAACTGATGTTTCTTTTGTGTCGTAGTTCAGTCGAAACGTGCAACCAAGAACAGCCTTGTCAGCACACCTAGGAAGAACGTACCTTGACAGGAACGTGACTCAGTGTGTAATTGTTTAAATCTTTGGACTTTCCCCAAGACACAACCATATCACATGGGCGACGAGACATATAAAGGTATTTTCGCAGAATACGTTGATGCCTTTTTGAAATTGAAACAAAATGCCAGCCGCTATCTTTCCTGGTGCCACACTCCCGAAGAACAAACGAAATTCAAAGAAAAATACTGGGAGCAGGAAGGCATCACTTTAGACGACGTGGATAAAAACGAGGGATGGCGATCGTTTGCTAAAGTGATACTAAACTGCGTGTGGTGTAAATGACCCAATGGCCGTATTTACTCAAGACGAAGTATTTGACAGAACCTTCCAGCTACTTCAAGATGATTCACGACGAAGCCAAATACATTAAACACGTAGACGTCTTTCGTGAGGACTTGAAATTATTCAATTACGAAGAAGAACTGGACTTTGTAGAAGCTGACGAATTTGTAAATGTCATCAATGCGACTTACGTGGCAGCCCATGCTCGCTTAAAATTGTACGAAGCTTTATAACTGTTCGGAAATCTTGTCAAGTACTTTGACACGGACAGTTGCATCTACATCGATCGCATGGGTCAACGTCACACTGACATCGAAGGAGACCGTTTAGGAGTCTGAACCGTACGGTCACATCGATATTTGTCAGCATTTAAAAAGGGACACCGTCCAAGACCGATAGTTTATTGTGACTACCATTGCCAAGCGAGAAAGATGAATCCTTTTACACAGCAAATATCGAGCGTAAGACTCAAGTCCGACAAGTCGAGTGCGATGAAGTGTCTCACGATCACGTCACCAATGCAGTAATACATCTTATTTATTTATTCACTAACGCCATGTAAAACTATGTGCAACCAGTGAGACATCTATAATTCAAGACTTTACCTTTTATGGACACGCTGATATCACCCAGTATGAAAAGGGATGACTTCCGAAAACGACATCTCATTGCGAGGACAAACATGAAGAACGGCTGAGTACACTATTGCAGGTGAAGAAATAAAGGGAAAAACATCATTGACCTCTTTCACCACCATACCGTCATAGCAAAGTGCGTCCAAGAAGGAAAAGAATTCAGCAGACCTACAGAACTATTTTAGCATCCATATGACAGCGATTTCGAGAAAATGTAATACGACAATTTACACCACACGGTGAAACTTAAAGACTTTGCGTCTGACTTTTCAGCCAAGGAAACAACATGTTTTATTCCGGACTTATTTTTCCTCACCGCTTTTACTTGTTTTGTTTTAGCTTTTTTCTTAAAAATGGATATTAATTATAGTATGAAAAGTGTCATTCTTTTAATGAAATGTATATATGCTGTATGTAAAGTGAAGTGTTTTTGAAGGCATAAACTTTAGTTTTTAAAGTATTTGGTCTAGAACCAATACATAGATAACATGTAAATAGTTTTGTTCCATTCCAGATTTGTATTTATTAAATGGATAGTGCTAAGCCTAAACACATGCCATTGAATATAATTAAATAAATGTTTTGAGGCCATAAAATAGACTGTTCCTATCTGTGGATCTTTCTTTAGAACATTTGTGTCCTCTTTTCTTTGTGTTTGGATGTGTATTTGTCTGTTTCTGTATGTCTATGTTTATCCCTACGAGTACATTTCACCCTATAAATAGTTTTAACCCTATAAACACAATGATGTTAGCAATGTTCAGTTCCTTTTGACCTCCAGATAACATTCTCTTTTGCATTTTAACTGACGCCACTTTTGATATACCGATTTTTAACGTTAAGGTTGACGCTAAAGTGTCCTAATCCCTTGTCGCTATGTTCACTCCATGTTACATTTCCCCATGTTTAATTCCCCTTGACGCCAGAGTGACCCACGACCTTTTTGAATGGGATTTCTATTGATAATTACGTGACCCCTACAGCTACTATGAGAACAGCCTAAAAGATTGTTTGCCATTGTGTCTATTCTGTAATTAATCCCGCTGACTGATTTTTACGGAACTACTTGCAGACATCTTCCAAAATGTGCTGATTTATGCAGTGAAATCAGCATGACAAGCCCTAATCTCATTTATCTAAATAGCAGGGTTTCATTTTTCATTTGCTTTGAAGAAACCCGTTTTCCATATCTGAACAGTAGGGTTGAGTAAACAGAGACACAACTATGTCATTTCTGCAACAGCTTGGATCACTTCAGATAATTGTTTCACGATTTAACTCAAGCATAAGCTTTGTAATATGTGGATTTAGTTCTTCGGAAACAATTATAGCACGTTATTGGCGAAATCAGATTTAACTATTTGTTGTAAGTTCTTTTGCATCCTGTAACAACGAGTAAGAACAAACACCTACAAATAAAAATATAAATGAGTAATCGTGATTATTGTACTGAGAAAAAAATATGAAATATGGTTTTAAGTTCTCAGAATCCCGCACAGGGATACATGCTAGTTGTAAGGGTCAAACAAATCTAATTTCCTATTCGTTCTCATTGTTACCATGGTTTATTTTTGTTCTTTAGCAAAGTAAAAAAAAAGAGGATGAGATGAGATGAGATGGGTAATAATGGTATAAACAAAGGGCATACTTAAGCGGTTGAAGAAATTTGAAGCGCTTTTAAAATTGCGAAAATGCATTGTAAACATGTTGTATGCATTTCAGTGCACACAAGTAATGATATATGCGAAAAGAATGCAAAACACAAATGTTAACTTCTATTACAAGCGTTATATTTTTTCATGGACGCCAGTGAATATTCAGTACGTAAGATAACTAGAAGTCATCGCACAGGTCCGAATCTGACTCTGACTAAAGGGACACATTTCCTTTAGTTATCATAAACACGAGGTAAAATATTTTCCTCGAAAGGCTAGTTTCAGACTTTGATGGTTGAATCTGGGAACATGTGTCAAGGTGGTAATCTTCATAGAATTTACATTGCTTTCTAATTCGCTAAATAGCGATATCAACATTTTTTCACTGGCGTTTTCCTGAAGTGCATACGCCACAAAGAATACTTATTTTCAGTAGAAGTACAGTTCTTATAACGACCGTCAAATTTGTACCTGTCACCACAAAACTCAGACGGTGTGTATAGTATTTGTAGGACTCACATTACTAATTCAATTTTCATAGTAAACCATAAGAAACGCCATGCTATTACAAATCAAATATCTTTTAAAGTATATATGTTCACGATTAAACCTACATTTCTCAGTATATACCCACCTTTGATGCAAGCCTCAGCATGGAGAAAACTGTCTCGCGACAATGTTTGAAACATGCTTTCAACTTTGTACCTAAATGATCTGGAGGTAATTTTAATAATGCAAGTTCTAAAATTACGTCTGTAAATTAACTGAAATTTCATAAATAATGCATTCTCTCATTTATTTCAGTTACATCTACAATACACTCTGTAAAGATTTTATTTTTGCCAAGAATTTTCTTTTCATTGTCAGCCAATCATGGTACGCCAAACCCATATATACTCTATTCGATCTTTACCCATTTTAGGATGGGTCCAATTTTCCCCATTTGTCAATAAATTTAGTACTGTGAGTCCTTTATGGACTGTATTCCTACCATGCATCTGCACAATTGCCGGCTTTGTCTGGATTTGTGTCAGCGGAGAAACATTGATCACACTCATACCAATGTTTCACCATCTCCTTGATCATTTCGGGACCAAAAGCTAGATGACCTTTCATTGCCGCAAACACACTCTATCTCTTGTCAAGGGCCACAATTATTGATAGAAACGCATTCGCGTAACTATAAAACAATAATTTAAAGAACAGTATCGAGATCACTTAGAATGTTTCTAGACATAAAGATATTTAAGTATTAATGTATAGACCGATCCATGAAACTACCACCAGTTTCGCTATAAGTTATGTTTTCCTTTGCCGACTTGTGATATTTTATTGGTCATATCTACAGACCTATATCTGTGATATCTTTCTGACAAAATGGAGTTCATATGTCTGAAAAAGATGCAGTATATGTATATGTAATTGTCGGTGGTGGTATTGTTGATAATGGTCCTTTTATGATACTATGTTAACTGTGATCAGATTCGACAAATGGAGTCGTTGTTCGAAGAACTTTAATCTTGCATTATTGTTATAACTCTGAGGAATTTTAAGAGAGATGCTTCTAAGTGCAGATCAATATATTTTTAAATGTACTGTTACGCATCGTAAATGTCTCGTGAGAAGAGAGACAAAGCACAAGGATATTGTTATGTAATAGAAATGAAAATCCCGCATGTTATTTTTTTCTCCAACATTTGAAAAGTAATTACCAAAAGATGAACTGTTTCCTGATATATCAAAACCTGTCGTGATACAATGTTGTATTTCGTTGTTTGTATTCTCTTTCCACACGAACAACGTGTACTTTAACAGATCGGTAATGATCTGCTTATAACATATGTACAATGTATTATCTAGTGTTGAATGCTATCAGGAAAGAGTAAATAAAACAGCCATACAGTCACTAGTTTCTAACTAGAGGATCTATTATAGTCCCTGAAAGCATTACACAAAGCGACATGCTCTGTCTACGTGGCAAACTACGTGGAATGAAAACTCCACAAGTGTCGGTACATCAAAATGATAATTAGGGAGTAATTTCCTTCTATTAGACCAAATCGCATTAGGGAGTAAGAATTGTATTGCCTATTTATATATGATGCATACATGTACATATGATCCGTACATGTATATATTATCCATTGTACATACACGCACTCTTTTTTCCTAATATAAGCTTTAGGACGGATATTTACTGGATGTCATGTTGGATATTTGCGTTCATTTTGAGTGTTCAGCTCAAATTATCAATGTTTAATGTAAACTATTTGGAAAAACTCCCTGACGTACCCACGCGTTTCTATTCTCTCTTTCGTTGTCTTTTTCATAAATGTTAATTGGCTAATTGCATATTAACGTTTTCTGCATATTATTTTGAAACTTATAAAATATTACTGCATCTTGTAATACTTTCCCTGTAGCTTGGCAAAATTCAATCCTTGGAGACGTAATTACGTTAAAAACTAATTACTACATGGTTCAAATACTCAATCATGTGAGATACTATTAACTTCGAAACTAATTACTATACGGTACCAAATACTTAATCCTTGGGGACATTGTTACGTTGAGAACTAACTACTATATGGTATCAAATACTCAATCCTTGGAGACATTGTTACGTTGAAAACTAATTACTATATGGTTTCAAATACCCAATCCTTGGAGACAGTGCTAGGTTGAAAACTAATTACCATATGGTATCAAATACTCAATTCTTGGAGATATTGTTACGTTGAAAAATAATTACTTAATGGAATCAAGTACTCAATCCTTGGAGACATTGTTAAGTTGAAAACTAATTAATATATGGTTTCAAACACCCAATCCTTGGAGACATTGTTACGATGAAAACTAATTACTACGTGGTATCGTACTTAGTTTTCATTTACCAATATTCCACAGTATTATTACTTTTCGTTTGAATTGCTACCAGAATATTCTCTTCAATTAAGTAGCAGAAAAGAGTGAAAGACAACAAGCTTTATAAACTATAATAAACATTTTTTCCCTAGAATACGAAGAGACAATGAGAAATAAGAACTTACGGTATTGCAAATTAAATCCCAAAATAATTTAAACATTGCAGGCTCAAGTCCTAGAAAATTAAGTCCTAAATAATTCAGCAAAATTCCAGAATAAATCCAAAACTGAAGATGATGATGTGTCTGGTTAGCTTATAAAGTGTTGATATGTCAACATTGTTCTGTTGAATTACCGTAAAATAATTTTCAGGATTGAATTCACTATACATTTCAGTGAATGTCTCTATCAAAGAATTTTATCAGAGCACGTTTGAATTTGCACAGAAAATAATAACTTGAATTCAATAATTTGAAGAAAAAGATTCTAGACAGAAATAATAATTTAATGGACACCGAATCCAACTTGATTATGTTAAAACTAAATTACTAATAACAAAGTAATCACAGTTGCAAGATTATATAGTTATCTAAATGATTTAATGTCACATTTAACAAATTCCAAAATAAAATCCAATTACCTCATGGAAAACAACCTTCTATAATGATCCTGATGCTTACAAAACAATAACCTGGATTATGTAAAATTCACCATGAAATTCCGAACCCGTGACCCAAATAAACATATTTACTTCTTCTATCAATAATAATACTGATTTTAAACCCATACTATGAAGAATACTTTAGATATGTATTAGTTGCTTCCATTGAATAAAATAAAATTTCAATTTCGGTAAAACAGAAATTAACTAAATTTAGACAAGGTCAAGTCTAACATTCAATTTTGCATTATAATAGCATAAAATGCTATTAAATAAAATAAAACTAACAAACAAAGCAAATTAAACATACATAACAATCGCATCACAGACAAACGTCTGTCCTAATTGCCAACAGAGATCACATCCTGTGTCATATTTCGCCTTAAAGAGAGCTTGTTTCCGTGTCCTAACAAACGTACAGAGAAATCTTCCTGTGTCCTAATTGCCGTACAGTGAAAACTTCACTTGTACTAATTGTCTTACAGAGAACACTTCATGTATACTAATCACCTTACCGACAACTCCGCATGTGTACTAATTGCCACAGAGAGCACATATTGTTCACTAATTGCCTCCTAAGAGCACTTCCTGTGTACGAAGTGCCTTCAGACAGTATTTCCGGTGTCCTAATTACCATACAAAAAACACTTCATGTGTCCTAATTGCCTGACAAAAAACACTTCGTGTGTACTAATTGCCTTACATAAAAACTTCATGTGTACTAATTGCCGAAAGGGAGCACTTCCTGTGTTCCAATTGCCTACAGGGAATACTTCCTATTTCCCAAATGCCTAACATGTCTGTTATTTTTGTGACTCAACATGACATTGGCTTGAAACAAACAGTCCAAGAAAGCGGCGCTACTTGCAATTACATCGCAGCAAACGGAATAAATTAATGCCAATAAAAATTTATCAGAAACGAATATATGTTAACTTTAAAGGAAACCCCACATAATTTTACAATACATATATGTCCTGTTTTCAAACTTAGTGTTCATAAACCTATTGGCTTTTGGCATCATGTGGATGCGTATTGAATCACATCAAGTTATTGACTTACTACATAATGTGGATGCATATTGAATCACACCAAGTTATTGGCTTTCGACATAATCTGTATGTCTGTTGAGTCACATCAAGTTATTGGTTTTATACTCAATGTGTATGCATTTTGAATCACATCAAAATTATTGGCTTTCGACATAATGTGTATGCCTATTGAATCAATCAAGTTATTGGCTTTCGATATTATTTGCATACCGTAGTCATAATACATACGAAATAAACAGAACATCCTATATTATCATATAAATATTCAGTGTCCTCCGTATGTTCCTATTTTACAGCGATACCTCTCATTAGCACTCTCAGCCTATGTTTTACGGTGTTACCTTGCTCTACCACTCTCATTCTATATTTTACAGTCACCATGTTCAGCCGTAGTGATGTCATACAGGAGCAATAAATTGTCCATCCCATGCTTATCATTATACACTGTTTATATATTCCTATTGGAAAGTGTTACATAAGGGTCATGTTTTGATGACCTTTGAATTAATCAATGGAAAATCAGCTTTCAAAAACTGAAAGTGGATCAAATCGTTTGACAGATATAAATACTCTTCATCAACACTGCTCAGTCTTCAAACGAATATATATACATTAGAAATTACAGTGATACCATACATTACCAGAAAATGACCCCTAATCAGGCTCTGTCAGATCTTCATGTCTAACATTGGAGATATGATTTTAATCCGAGTGTAGCGTTACTTTCTTCGTCCGCTCTCCTACTACGTATTGTAGTGGATTATCTTATTCCACAACTATGTTTTAAACTGTTTCCATCCTTCTAGGTCTCACTCTGTTACATAAGGTTACCTTGCTCCACAGCTTCCATTTATTTTTCAACGTTAGAAGGCTTTGCCGCTCTCACTCCATGTTTAACAGCGTTCTTTTCCTCTACAGATATCTTACAGCGCTACTTTGCTCTACTGCTCTCACTCCATGTTTAACAGCGTTCATTTTCTCTACCGATATCTTACAGCGTTACCTTGCTCGATAGCTCTCATTATTTATTTTTCAGCGTTAGAAGGCTCTACCGCTCTTATTCCATGTTTAACAGCATTCTTTTCCTCTACAGATATGTTACATCGTTACTTTGCTCTACAGCTCTCATTATTTTTTTTCAACGTTGGAAGGCTCTACCGCTCTCACTCCATGTTTAACAGCGTTCTTTTCCTCTACCGACATCTTACAGCGTTACCTAGCTCTACAGCTCTCATTATTTATTTTTAAACGTTAGCAGGTTCTACTACTCTCACTCCATGTTTAACAGCGTTCTTTTCCTCTAATACTCTCACTCCATGTTTAACAGCGTTCTTTTCCTCTACCTATATCTAACAGCGTTACCTTGTTCTACAGCTCTCATTATTTATGTTCAAACGTTAGCAGGCTCTACAGCTCTCACTCCATGTTTAACAGGGTTCTTTTCATCTACCGATATCTTACAGCGTTGCATTGCTCTACCGCTCTCACTCCATGTTTAACAGCGTTCCTTTCATCTACCGATATCTTACAGCGTTACCTTGCTCTTCTTCTCTAATTTTATGTTTTAAAGTTACCTTGCCCAGTAGTAGCTCTCACCATGAGTTTATAGTTGGCAGTTGATCTTGGCAAAATAAAAAGATAGCTTTCTGCATATGAACTAAAAATATTTCATTTGCATCCATTTATGCCCAATGGAACCCAAAACTACGTATATGTCCAATTGGACGGAAATAAGAAGTCCATGGCCAATTGGATCCAAACAGGGAGTCCATGTTAGACTTGGAGTTAAATATTTAATATTCATTACCCTCATTGTTGAGGAATTAATATTATGTTATTCAAAAATAGCTCTTGATTTTACTACCATAATGTTACACCCGATAAAGTTCGGTAAAAAAAATAGTTTTTAAAATCAAATCATCAAAAATTAATTTCAAATGAGTTTACTTCCTTTTCTCAAGAAGTTTTGTAGATTTGTAAAGCAATTCAAGACTTACGTACGATTGAGTGCTTGAACATGTATTTGGAATGTCCTATCCAGGTTCATACAAATTATTAAATAGGGAGAAATAAAAAGAATGGTTTCACTTTGATGTGATTATATATTGTCAAAACTTGACAGACGTGTTAAGTAGACTACCAGAGACACCTTATGCCATATCTTCATTGAATCCTCGGGGTTTTCAGTTGAAATATCCGATTCGAAATTGACACCGACTATCTCCGATCGTCTTATGTTTATCGTGAAGCTGCTTGTGCACATCGATTGAAAGGCATTACAGAAACATTATATTCGATTCAAAAGCTGAAAATGAAGAGACGTCACAATGTTTTGAGGTGGATACCGTTATAGTAAATTCGAAAGATAGGCCATATACAGAAATATAGAAACTATATTGAACCAACGTTAATTTAATTTACCATTTCATGATTCGTCATTTTAGGTGAATTTAATAATTTATTACATTGAAGATGCTAATAATAACTGTTTAATAAAATGCGTCTCTTAACAATTGTTTAATAGACCCCATTTATTCATTTATTCGTCTTGACTTCTATTTCTGTCTTTGAAAGTGTCCGACATGATGATAAATACGGAACAGTCTGATAACGTGGTACAACTATGTATTAGCCAGAAAAGGTTATCGACAAATTGAATCATCTGCTGTTCCATCTATTTCTATCCAAATGTTTTGATTCAGTATATACTCTTACAATTCCTAATAAATATTTCTGATGATATTATTTACGGATATCATACCGATCCCTTCTTTCTTTGGCGATAGATATAGTTTCAAAAATAAATTACCAATTTGCGTATTATATTTGGAAATGTTTCTAAAGGAAAAAGGCTATTTCTAAAAATACACAAATTGAACAGTCTATAATCATTTAGTGAGTGGTGTAAAGCATGCAAACTAAACTGGAGTTGCCAATCATGCGATAAACAAATTAAGCAAAAGAGAAAAGAGAGAGCGAAAATAAACACTAAAATTACATAGGTGCACCCTAATGACACGTAATGGATCCACCATAAAACTGATTTAGAAAACCCTAAAACACTGAATTATCAGAGTTATTAAGGTCACACGCCAAGAATATCCACGGTAGATTTGAGAAAATGTATTGATCCAGCAATTACCGGAATTCAGGTAATTATCTTCATTGTATTAATTGTTAGTTATATAATTGCGTTAAGTGACTTTCGCCTTTTACGACCTTAGTTCTTAAACTGTGCAACAGAAACGAAACCAACACGTTTATAAAATCAACAAGTTCTTTTATTATCTAAGCAACGAAGTGAACATTTTATTAAAAAAAAGACACATATTAACATATTATTGTAAATTGAATACCAAATAATCCTCAAGAGCCCATTACAAGTCCACAAAGTTTAGAATATACCGATTGAATTCCAGTAGTGTCTAATGTCATGATGTACCAATAGTTTTGGATGTCCTTTGAATGAATTTACAAATTACCCAAATAATGTGTTAATCCAGTGGATGAGTACTTAGTAATTGAATGAATAATATTTTTTTTTTTAAATTCATCTAGAATTATATCTGAACATGAGTGTCAGTGATTCCACAGACCAATGTTAGAATCAATAGAATGAACAATATTTTTTTTTTAAATTCATCTAGAATTATATCTGAACATGAGTGTCAGTGATTCCACAGACCGATGTTAGAATCAATAGAATGAACAATATTACTAAGAGCCCAATTTATACATTTCACTTGACCTACTATTTTCATGAAAACTAAAGGAAAATTTCCTTTATCTCGTAAAGAATATTAGGCATTGAACCCAGAATTTAGTAGACATCGTGTTTACCGTTACAAATTTGACAAAAGTCAGAAATACAAACCGTCTATCTACAACCTGTAATCACGGACAAAAATCAAGTTACAGTATAAATTAAATACACTAAGCACTCGTTGGAAGAGCATCTTAACGTGGGTGTGTGCAAAGCATTGGATACTTTTGTTTCAATATAAAATTAGGAATGCCATATCTGGAAGTGATGTATGTCATAGTATATATATATATTGATTTTCCTAAATTATTTTTACATTTTTTATGTCTAATCTTTCGTTGTATTAGATTCCTTTCAAAGCATTTTTAAAATATTCTCTCTGTTTTATTTATCTTTAGAGTTAGTTCCCATCTGTCATCATTGATTTCATTTTTGCGTGTTGTTCATTTATTGTTCGGTATGCAGCCTTTAAACGTAAACTATATAATGGCTGCAATGTATCTAGCTAGCGTGTCTTGATATTTAAATGTGTGCTTGTGCAAAATATTCTCAGTTTGTTTGCGAAATGTTGTCCAGTGAGCATAACCACTAGACTAGGAAAGAATGTATGATGAGCATGAAGTCTATGCTGGAAGATGACTTTATAATAATCATGCTGGGGACGACTGTCCGATAAGCATGATGACTACGCTGGTGACGACTGTCTGATGAGCATGAAGACTATGCTAAGGATCTCTGTCCGATAATCGAGCTGGGGACGACTATCCGATAAGCCTTGTAACTACGCTGGGGACATTATGCTATGTGTGACTGTCCAATAATTTTGAAGACATTCTGGGGGTGGTTAATCACCTGAATTGCAATCGCTGAAATATCAGTCGGATTTTCAACTGCTAGTTTTTAAACATAACTATGATTTAGAGATGAGAAAAGAATGTATGCTACATTGTGATGTCTTCCACATATACTGACGTCCAACTATTTTAAACAGCAAGAACATGTCATATATAATACTAGGGAAATTTCTTTGTACACCCAGTGTCTCGAATTCATCCTAGCAAAATCATTGATGCTAGCTGTGAGACTTGACTAAAAGATATGGACTTAATCAAAAGAAATATAAAGTTCCACCTTCTGTGGCATTGCCATTTTATTCCAACATGGCAGGCTTAAGATTCAGTGTAAATATGATTTTATAAATGAAGTACAGCTTTGGAGTTTTAGACCGAATTTATGCTTGAAACGTTTTATAATACTTACGCTAGGTTTTGTGCAATATTTGTCCCCGAAAGAGTTGAACAAAAGACAGGATTTCTAGTTATTTGGGCAACGGTAAAAACCAATTGAAGTAATGTAGCTGTTGTTTATTGTGATCGTAACGCCCTTTTTCCGCGCAAAATATTTTACAAATGGCGATCTGTATATCCTGTGAAGGAAGAACCGGGACAAATCGTGGGAAGAACCACCGAGCCACATAAAACCCACATACAACCCACATAAAGCTATGGTGATCATTCTAGCATACCTACATTGGCTGGGCATTTGACTCAAATCCATGTGGGCAGAGATCTGCAAAGTGATGAAATTGACAATATCACTTTTATGATTTCTTACTTTCACAATTTAAATATGTTACCAATGCTTCCTCTGTGACATATTATTATTAGAATTATTATCATTCTGTAAAACAAATAACACTTTTAACTGCTTATTTGTATTATTCGGTTTAGATATTTTATTTTATATTAAGACGTTCCCAAATCCTGCACAATTAGCTCTGTGTTTCCAGGCCTTTAGAGATGAAATAACTCTAGACGAAAATACCAGTTAGCCGGTTCTGATCGTTTCCCTGGCTATAAAGACAGATACGAGTGGGACGAAATTGTAACTTACAGAGGGATTGGTTCTATCAGTCTTGACAAATGATGGAGACTGATAAATTGAAGCGAATCAACCACAGTAATTTCTCTTTGTATTTGTATCATTAAATCGGGATTCTTTTGCATTAGTTTATACAAGGTCTGTTCAAGGAGAACTACTATAGCTAAATAGCATGGCAATGCAGGATTATGGACCGGTTTTGGGTATGTAAATAAGGAATAAGAAGCATTCCTTGGTCGTTGAATTCAAGGGGGAATATCAAACAATGTCAGCGAATATATTCAAGCAATTACAACACTGCTGAAAATGTTGGGGGTTTCTCGAGACCAGACTAAGCTATTGAATCACATAACGGTTGCATATTGATTATATCTGTATTTGACTCTTACAACGAACCTTCATGCTTTAGATGAGTTCAGATATATCAAGTGTTTACGTTAAATGATTTTCAATCGAATAATCAACAGGAAATAAGGTTCGCTTAGGAGATTTTCAGCGGGAAATGATAATGCATTTTGGAGTAGGATGCGGGTGAACAAGTCGCATAAGTTTTAAAACGTGGATTATGAATGGATGATGTATGCGGAATGGATGCGTGAATGCGTGAATGAGGAATGCGTGAATGAAATGAACAAGGATACATCATGGAAGAGGTAATACGGCGAATGTATCTCAGAATACATGATTCCATGCAAGCCTTGATAAAACTCAATGTCAGCTGGAATATTATACTGTCATGATACATCAGTACTGATTCTTGTAATCTTGAGGGACATGAACGATTGTGATAGTCTATGTTTTTGTACTGGTGTTCTTTTAGAAGATATCCAATCTGTATTGATCGGTTTGTTTCCAACTTTGTGAAATATGTAATATAAGTTGTGTGTTTTTATTAGTACGATGTTTTATGTCAACTAGCAATGATGGCAAAACTTATAGTATCCTGTTTAAATGTATCAGAATGACATGCATTGGAAGATTTCGAACAAGTTTAATTTTATTTTGACAAGATGTGATGCGTTGGAAGATTCCATGCAAGTTTGTTTTTATTTTGACAAGATCAAGATGTCGTGCGTTGAAAGATTTCAGCCAAGTTTAATTTTCTTCTGACAAGATTTCATGCATTAGAACATTTGAAGCCAGTTTAGTTTGCGTCTTACATGATATCATACAATAGAACATTTCAAGCCAGTTTAGTTTGCTTCTGACTAGGTATAGTGTACTTGAACATTTAAAGAGTAAAGTTTATTTTGGTTCGGACAAGTTATGTATTTGACCAATTAAATCAAGTGTAGTTTTAGTCTGACAAGTATTTACATAAAACTGTAAGAATTCAATGCCAAAGATATTGTATATTTGAAATATTTTTCCACAATTTGAAAGTTTATTTTGGTTCTGACAAGTTGTTATGTATTTGACCAATTAAATCAAGTGTAGTTTTAGTCTGACAAGTATTTCAAATTGTGAAAAAATATTTCAAATATACAATATCTTTGACATTGAATTGTTGCAGTTTTATGTATATTTCGGATTTTATTTGCCTAGTTTCAGTTATTTTGTTTGTTTTAATCGTAGAACTAGTAACTTGTGTTGTCCAAGATTGATCCGCTGTTTATGTATTCTCGTGTCTTCTACGTCTAGATTGAACGGAAGCGCTTGTCTTAAGTCAGTTTGCAAAATCACTGGCAGATATAGAAAGAGTCGTATCATACCTTTAAATAAAATATAATACATTTGTCATTAGAAAGAGTCGTATCATACCTTTAAATAAAATATAATACATTTGTCATTAGAAAGAGTCGTATCATACCTTTAAATAAAATATAATACAGTTGTCATTAGAAAGAGTCGTATCATACCTTTAAATAAAAAATAATTCATTTGTCATTAAGAAGAGTCGTATCATACCTTTAAATAAAATATAATACATTTGTCATTAGGAAGAGTCGTATCGTACCTTTAAATAAAATATAATACATTTGTCATTAGGTTACCATAACTGAAACTCAATGCGCTGAAACATTCTCCAAAAGTATTCAAAAGAGAAGTTTGATACAATTCTTGGAAGCCAATAAAAATATACAATCTGTTAACCTATAATGATTGCTATAACATTTAACTCTCATAAAACTACACGGCTCTTTTGCATGTATCGATGATACTTCAGGCGAATCAAATGATATGTACCGTCAACGTATGATACGTTTGCTTGTTATATGTACCGTCAACGTATGATACGTTTGCTTGTTATATGTACCGTCAACGTATGATACGTTTGCTTGTTATATGTACCGTCAACGTATGATACGTTTGCTTGTTATATGTACCGTCAACGTATGATACGTTTGCTTGTTATATGTACCGTCAACGTATGATACGTTTGCTTGTTATATGTACCGTCAACGTATGATACGTTTGCTTGATATAGTTCCCATAACACTACTTAACATTTTGAATAATGTTTATGAAACCAACAAAGAACATCTGACCATTTAATTAAACCTGGTGCACACTTTGCTATATAGTCAGATTTGAAGGACATTTGTCCATATAGTCAGACTTGAAGGACATTTGACCATTTAGTCAGATTTGAAGGACATTTGTCCATACAGTCAGATTTGAAGCACATTTGTCCATATAGTCAGATTTGAAGCACATTTGTCCATATAGTCAGATTTGAAGGACATTTGTCCATATAGTCACATTTGAAGGACATTTGATCATTTAGTCAGACTTGAAGGACATTTGATCACTTAGTCAGATTTTGAAGGACATTTGTCCATATAGTCAGATTTTGAAGGACATTTGACCATTTAGGCAGATTTGAAGCACATTTGTCCATATAGTCAGATTAGAAGCACATTTGTCCATATAGTCACATTTGAAGGACATTTGATCACTTAGTCAGACTTGAAGGACATTTGACTATTTAGTCAGATTTGAAGGACATTTGTCCATATAGTCAGATTTGAAGGACATTTGTCCATATAGTCAGATTTGAAGCACATTTGTCCATATAGTTACATTTGAAGGACATTTGATCATTTAGTCAGACTTGAAGGACATTTGATCACTTAGTCAGATTTTGAAGGACATTTGTCCATATAGTCAGACTTGTAGGACATTTGACCATTTAGGCAGATTTGAAGTACATTTGTCCATATAGTTAGATTAGAAGCACATTTGTCCATATAGTCACATTTGAAGGACATATTTGATCATTTAGTCAGACTTGAAGGACATTTGTCCATATAGTCAGATTTGAAGAACATTTGTCCATATAGTCAGATTTGAAGGACATTTGTCCATATAGTCAGATTTGATTTTACATACAAAATAGATCAAGACTATGAATGATTTTTAATCTCGAGCACAAATATGTTTAGATACAAGACGAAATGGTCTTAAATAAAATCGAGTCCAAATTTTCGAATTATATAACTGATTACATGGCATGTTTTTCAGTTTCGTAAAATTCATGATAACTTAAACTCTCTTCAGGTTGTGAATAAAAATAAAGTGTCTTATTTTAAGTTAATAAATGGGCGCGTCAACTGTGATTCAGCACAAAATATAACGTTTAAGGAGACAAACGTTAGATTTAAATTACACAACAGTGACTCAATGCACAAAGTTGCTGTTTTAGAACCAATTACAGGGAAGTATTTTGTCGTATATTTTAAAACGTTCATTCGTTTGAAAAGAGTAACGGAATGCTGCAAACTATTTTAAATAAAAGCAACTGTTGTAGATGGATTTACTGTACACATGTTCTTAACATCTCAGCATACTTTACCAGGTGTAAAGTATTCGTTGGATACTTTTAAAAAAATAAAAACTATCGTAGGAAATGACGTACCAAACTTCTCCATTGAGATAACATACAAGGAGCATCGATTATGACAGCATCACTAACACCATACAAATCCAAATTTTATTGCAAATACCCTTTGGTTTGGGGACCCGGAAATGATGGGACAAAAAGATGAAATACGCTAAATTAACAAAAACGTAATATGCTTATGCATTAAACTCTTACAAACGATATATATATATATATATATATATATATATATATATATATATATATATATATATATATATATATATATATATCCATGTTTAATATAAAATAAGTATGTTAGTACATGGATGACTAGTGGCAGACATACTTTGTCGAAATGCACGGCTATGGCAAATATTGCAATAAATATAAATACTGTGATAAATTTATTCTGAAAGTACTCTTAAATAAGAAAAGGAGAAGAAAAAAATGGAAATAAATATACGACGCACTTACAAAAATTTTAAATAGAGAAAACCTGTATTGAGAAAGGTTTAACCGAACCCTATCAATAAATTGGACGCATTTTACTCAACATGAAAACAGAAAATGTGTTGAAATCTTATCAAGCTTACATAAGGATATTTCATCTTATATCAATATATATGAATCTGGATCAAGGAATTAATTAGAATAGAATACTCTATTCATCTGCCTGGCTACTGAAAGCACCTGCAATGTCTACATATCAAATAGGTGAAGAAGTCAAAAGTCCCAAATACGAAACAATGTTTACAATGTTCGTACTAACAAGCTATTTAAGTCATACAGTAGTTTTCAAACTCACGAATCACGTGATAAGGCGACTATAATGTGTGTAGACTCATAGAAAAGTGATCATTGAAACTAACGAAGAAAAAAACTTAGAATACATTCACGTTTCAGGATTCAAAACCTAGCAAGCAGTGTTCCTTATCATAAAGAAGCAATTCTTTTTGGGTGCTCAAACTTATCGATATAATAAAGCTCTATAAAAACATATTACTGAGATAAAATGTACTGCTTCGCTAAAGTTTATTTCACGGGCTAACCATTAAACACTTTTATGCCTTTACTAAACTTTTCAATCAGGATGAATGTATGTATATGTACTGAGCACAGTGCAGCATAGAATTATGGGAAATTAAACTGAACTAGACCGTCCGGATGGTAACATATGGTTGTCATAAATAATACTGGCATTAAGCAAACAATAGCATTCCTGTGTTAGAAACATCTGCTTATAGATTTAACAATCATTCCTAGATGATGAACGTGCTGATTGTGCAATAAATTTACCTGAACAATGTGTTTTAATCTTGTCAATAATGAAATAGATATAAATCAATTTAATTTATGCACGTGTCAATTCTAATATCACATTGAAATGTCATTGAAGATACATACACAATGCGAAATAAAATGTCATCTATGATGACATATACAAATTGCAAAGAATTATATTAATTCATTAGGAAAATAGTCAATCCACTTGGAAGCAATAAAAGCGTAGACCCTCATGGTGGTATTCCCAAACTAAGTTATCGTGTAATATTATCATTCTTTAGCAGCCAGGGATGAATTAAAATAGTAGATATATTGCATTTTACAGAAAAGTAAGTGACCTAGAGATGAAGGCAAAACACTGCTTGATATATATATATATATATATATATATATATATATATATATATATATATATATATATATATATATCACATGGCTGATTTGCAGATCAATGCAGCTATTAAGTTTAGGAGAGCAAGATTGTAACATTTATTACAACATGATGTTAAAATTTCAAACATAGATGACTTGCAAAAGCCAAAGTAGATAATGTATTTTAGCAGTTATGCTATCTTATTGTTACCGAGTAACATGTATATGGAACTCTAAAAGTGGCTTTGAACCCAACCAACAATACCGCGGTAACATGAGATGGTATTACAGAGGCTGGTAAGCGATTTTTGAAGGTAAACTCTAAATTGTAAATACTATTACCAAGACAGAACTTAAGTAAGACTAACATTTATGCATGGAATGATTATGACGCCAACGATCCCATTGTCAGTCTACGATCAGATATCCAAGGCAAAGTAAGGCAAGACAAGCCAAGCCAATATAGATAATGTAGGAATTCTTTATTTCAGACTACGTAGCCCATACATGACTAAACTGCCTTTATTCCCTTCTATTGTTTCTTCATAATGCAAACTGTAACTTTTTATACATTTGTTCCTGCTGTGGTGATTAGGTATCTGATTAATGCAAACATTTCCTTGTTGTTTGGAATCAAACTAATCAAGTGTTAAACGTGAATAAAGTGAACACCGTAGAATGACACCGTCGCTGAACCTTCCAGGTTCTGTAAAGGTTAGCCACTGTTAGTAGAAGTCAATTTATGGAATATCCATATTTGCTATGGTGTTCTTAGTTTTTATCTCTAATTTTAACCGTTTCTTTGAGTTACTCTTTGTTTCCTTCAAACGTTTTCATGCGCTAACCTTAACATGCTCGTTTTTTCTCCTATCCTTTTCTAAACATATTCTTAAGCTTTGTCTCTTCATTGTTTAATGTATAGCTTATAACAAGCTGTCACCTTTACAAATTTCCATTGCAAATTATATTCAAGATTATGATCAAAAACTTAAAACTGAAACAATTTTTGAAAGAACAAAAAAGGTTATAGTCACAATGATACCAAGACCCTAAAAGGGTTAATTTTGGTATGCAATATGTGTGTACGAAATGTTGTAAGCCATTCACTCCTATTATGCAATATGTGATGTGTGTACGAAATGTTGTAAGCCTTTCACTCCTATTATACAATATGTGTGTAGTAAATGTTGTAAGCCATTCACTCCTATTATGCAATATGTGATGTGTGTACGAAATGTTGTAAGCCTTTCACTCCTATTATACAATAAGTGTGTAGTAAATGTTGTAAGCCATTCACTCCTATTATGCAATATGTGATGTGTGTACGAAATGTTGTAAGCCTTTCACTCCTATTGTACAATATGTGTGTAGGAAATGTTGGAAGCCATTCACTCCTATTATTCAATATGTGTGTACGAAATGTTGTAAGCCTTTCACTCCTAGTATGCAATATGTGTGTAGGAAATGTTGTAAGCCATTCACTCCTGTTATACAATATGTGTGTAGGAAATGTTGTAAGCCTTTCACTCCTATTATGCAATATGTGTGTACGAAATGTTGTAAGCCTTTCACTCCTATTATGCAATATGTGTGTAGGAAATGTTGTAAGCCATTCACTCCTATTATACAATATGTGTGTAGGAAATGTTGTAAGCCATTCACTCCTATTATGCAATAAGTGTGTACGATATGTACCGCTTCGTGGTAAGCCCATTCACTCCTATTATGCAATATGTGTGTACGAAATATTGTAAGCCCATTCACTTCTATTATGCAGTATGTGTGTACGATATGTACCGCTTTGTTGTAAGCCAACTCACTCTTATTATGAACTGAAAAATTTTTGTTTATGCAGTCCGTTTCATTTAACATTGAGTCAAGATTTCTTCGCGAGAAGGAGGACATAACATTTTATATTTGCTTTGGATGTGTACCATTTAAATTTCATATTAGCAGCAAGAAAGAATTTCGCATGCTGTCGTGTTCGTTTATAAATTCATCCCAAATTTTAAAAAAATTAGAATAATAAACCTTATGAAGGCCAATAGATCAACACTGGTATAGATGGGGCAATAATTGAATCGAGTGGTCAGTAACGAGTTCCTTTCATATCTCCTTGACCTTTGTTCCAGTTTCCATCATTCGAAACAGAACGATTAATAGCTTTTCAGACTAGAAGAACGGACGCTATCTATTGTAGTCAAATATAGGTGAGCATATTAATTCCCCAACTACAATCACTCAAAGTTTAAATGTGTTGGCAATGTGAATAATACATATCCGATTTAGAAGCAGTATTTCCGTTTTTCGCAATAAGTGATCGTAAGTTGAGATCACAATATACCTTTATGTGCTTAATAACGTGTTCCTCTTACTTTCACCTTGTTGAGTTTATATGTGTTATCTCTGTGTACGTAATTACCAGATGCTGGCTTTGCCTCCTACTGTTCTCGTATCTATTCATAATTGCCAGGTGCAGGTTTAAAGTACAACTCTGCATTTCGGATATAACAGAATGGAATATAGGTTTCATATTGAAGTATAATATCATCCTCTCGGAGCTGGAACACTACACTGTCCAATAATAACATTTGAGTTATTAGGCACCTATTATTTTCCATTATGGAGTCAGGACGGAATATAATACAACATTAATATCATTTTGTCCACACTAAACCCTTCCGACTCAGATACGTTATTATAACTAAACCCTTCCGAATCACCTAGTTAATAATTAAACACTCATGGCTCAGGGGTGGTATAATAACTAAACCCTTCCGGATCAGATGCGGTATAATACTAAACCCTTCCGGATCAGATGCGGTATAATACTAAACCCTTCCGGATCAGAGGCGGTATAATAACTAAACCCTTCCGGATAAGATGCGGTATAATACTAAACCCTTCTGGCTTAGACACGTTATAATAACTAAACACTCCCGGATCAGATACGGAGTTATAACTAAACACCTCAGGTTCAGACACAGTTAAATAACTAAACCTTGCCGGATCATATAGGATATATTCTTTTTTCATGTTAACATAGTGGTCACTGCCATATTTCGTCCCAATTTTAAAGCTGCAATTTCTGTATATTTATTCTTGTATAATTGATAATAATTACACGGTCTGTAAAGAACATTTTACCAATGTTCATAACCATTTATTTTTATTAAGGCAGATTAGTGATATTGATTCAGGACATAAACTTGATTAGTGAAGTTGTTGGTTTTCACAAGAAGTAGCTTATGTTATATATGTGCATCACCAACAAAATCATACATTAACAAGATTACCCTGTATTAACATACTGCTTTTATGGACATAAATAACATATTACTGTATTTTTTTAACATGCCGTTGGGAAACCCCCAAAATAATTAAGTAACTGATAAATATTCCTACTTATTTGATAATAAATCTACTTGAAACAGTTTTGATGAAATTTTGTGCAGATTTCAGACAGATTGAATCCTTCAGTTAACCCGACATTACAGCAGGAATTTGCATGGGCCGCATACTCTACCTCAACAAGCCTTAAATCTGCCATATGTAAATTAGTCTTTGATATTAGGAAAATCAATTCCGTGTAGAAATAGGTAACTTTTCGAAATTCCATTTTCTTTAGTGTACAATTATCAATATATGCACACGTTACAAAGACCAAGTCTTTCGATGGGAAGGTATTCCGAGGCTGCATCACTTTAATGATGCCCTCACGCAATCCATTAGCGCTAAATCGATTCCATATGGACGGCATTTCTGTCTAAACCCTCTCGTGATACATAACTTTGAAACGGCTTTGGTCGATATTTTATGTGGATTTGTCTATATGCAAACATATTGCAACATATTGTAATAATGTTACAGAATATTTTAGTAATCCATGTTTATCTGACAATATATATATATTTTTTTTGTGTTTACAGATAAATTACAAGGTTGTAAACATAGGCATACACTCATGTGCCTAGGAAACTGCATTTTATTACACTGTTTTGGGCTTTTGAACGTATAATATGTAATTTGGAAATATTTTCAACGTCAGATCGTTAATTATATTTTCCTACATTTACACTTGAAGTCATCAAATGTCTGCTTACTCCGGATTAGTATTGTTTTCATCTATGCATATTTTCTCGAATAATATCATAACTTTATCTACATAGTATTACCCAAAATCATTAATGGTTTCACTAAAGAAAAACGAGATCGACTTTAAATAAATTTACACTTGCAAAAATAAATTTTAAATTAATTAATTAATTAATTAATTAATTAATTAATTAAAATTTAAAAATAAATACAAATTTAATAAAATAAATGTATAGATGCCTAATGGGGCAAATACGGCCAATCAGTTGAAAGCTTATATAAAATGAAGGACCGGAATTCACTGTTATAATCAGCCGGAACTTCACTGTAGGAAACGAGCTTGTCAATCACACATACAGCTGGAAACTTCGATGTGCCATTATATATATTTCTTTCATCAACTAATGTATCAATATTACATAATTAAATAGCTTATTGCATCCTCTAATTTAATTCCTTTAAAAACTTGTTTGGTACATCCTATTGACTGTTTGGATAAAACTATATACCTTTTGTCACTTTTAGCTATGACATAGCTTTGGCAGCTGACACGCAAACCATGACTTTCAATGTCAGACTGACAATTCAGCATCTTAGAACACTCTTACGTTATTGCTGATGATCAAAACACCCTTCTTTGTTTTCTGCCTTTATATCAAGAAAATGGAACAAAACCTTATCGTTTAATAACAATACCTCACAGAACATACATTGTGGTAATCCAAACATAAACCACAACTTTGTAAATCTACCAGACTGTTTGAGTAAGTAGTTAATACAAACAATGACACATTTGGCACCAAAAAAAAGTAAAAGACAAGAAGAACCGTAAGCTTGCATATTTATTAAATCAGTTTTACAATGGATTTAAAATTGTTGAATCAATAGTTTCAATGAAGGAAATTGTATTGTCTTGTGTCGCTCAAATACTTTAATATATAAATAACTATACATGCAAGCTCGAATAATCTCTCTCTCTCTCTCTCTCTCTCTCTCTCTCTCTCTCTCTCTCTCTCTCTCTCTCTCTCTCTCTCTCTCTCTCTCTCTCTCACACACACACTCTCTCTCTCTCTCGCTCTCTCTCTCTCGCTCTCTCTCTCTCTCTCTCTCACACACACACACACACACACACACACACACACATATATATATATATATATATATATATATATATATATATATATATATATATATATATATATATATATATATATATGTGTGTGTGTGTGTGTGTGTGTGTGTGTATGTGTGTGATTGTGTTATATATATATATATATATATATATATATATATATATATATATATATATATGTGTGTGTGTGTGTGTGTGATTGTGTGTGTGTTATATATATATATATATATATATATATATATATATATATATATATATATATATGTATGTATGTGTGTGTGTGTGTGTGTGTGTGTGTGTGTGTGTGTGTGTGTGATTATTTAAAACGTTCACTGTTTACCACAGTAGCTCCTTTTGTTTTACGTGCCAGGAGCAGAATTGTGGTTTGGGGCGACATCATTTACTTCAATAGCGTAAAATTGATACATTTTATTTTTATTGCCGGAAAATAGTGGCCGCACCGCCTGCGACGGCCTTGTAATTGCGTCATGGTATTAAAAGGTCTATTGGTCACATTTTTCATTGAATGAAGTGTTTGAACTGATCGCATAAATGAAGATGGTATTGGTATATAACGCTAATTGAAGTTGATGGATAGATTTGATGAAATGATTAACAGATGGCACAGCAATTAATGATTTTATACAACACCTGTAACTGTTTGTTGGAGACTACAAAAAGTGAGTTAGTGCTCGTAAAGAATATCGTAGAAAAGGTTTTATGTTGTGTTTGTTAGTTTATGGAAACCATATTACTGGATGCAATCTCCATGTATCAATTTAAGAAACTCAAAGTCTAGGTCATTATTTTTTTATTTTGTAAATATTATTAAGTGATTCTTTCCTATAATCCACTGGCTGAAATAATTTGCAGTGGGATGCTTTATTAACTACCTGGCTGAAATTGTTTCCAATGGGATGCCTTTGTACATGTTCGGTATATTACTTATAAGAACTGAACAAATCTCTTAAGACAATCAGGATTCCAGCTTTACCATGAGATATTGGTAGACAGACCGTTCCCTAATGACCGTGTTCTTAGGTTTCTTGCGAATTAACAAATCGTTATTGTTGCAGTACAAAAAGGGCATATAAATAAATCGATATCATGCCAATACGTACTGTAACTGACAACGTTGCTGACTATTTGTTAATATGGATTGGTATTTGTTCCATTTATAATGTAAGTAGTTTAAAGGTATTTCACTTGCGTATGCCAGCATCATTGTTGATCATGGCTCTCACGTTGTTTTTGTTTCACTTAGAGGAGCTTTCGATATTTTCACTCCATATGTTATCCAAATTCGAGTCCAATGAGGCACTGAAGAAGACAAACAGATACAAGAACTTATTTTCAGCCATCCATGTATATAGTCTGTTCCAACAAATATATATTGTATCGTTTTCGGACACATTAGAAGTAGCTTTTGACTAGTGTTGTTTTTTTTTATGAAAGTAGACATATAATACCGAAATAAACTGTACAGCAACTTGTTTTATTACTTGCACATTAACCAGACATAAATTGTTAATTTTTCCTTGAGATATGAATGGAATATAAAAGAGCATTATCTCTCACATTCAAAGCGGAAGTTTCAAACAAATTGATGCAAAGTCAAACATGTATTCCCAATATTTTCAGAGCATCCGTTAGAAAATATGCTTTGAATTTATCCTTATTAATTTGATTTAGCAAACGGAAACAATTGTCGTTGAGTAACCAAGACGTAATTGACACGACTTTGTGCGTACTGTTACTAATTACTATATTTTGTGCACAGACTAGATTCCCGTATGTGGGTCACGTGATCACTTTATAGACGCTATTTACATGGCTAAGGTCACATATTCCAGTACAACCTCAATTTCACTCTATGTATTTCACACACAAAAAATAATTAAAAAACGTTGTTTACTCCAACTCTTGCTTTTTGTATCAAGATCAGGAACTAGGTCAGCATTAGGATAAAAAGTTCTAATATTATATTTTTACGAAACACAGTCAGTTTAAACTAATTTCTGGAAATTTTCAACTACCAGTAAACAAAATTACATTACTGTAACATGTAATGAGGAAAAGAAAAAGAAAACTAACAAACAAACAATTAAAATAAATCAAATATAAAATAAATAAAATATACAGAACATCTGTTCTGAATATATTTCTTAATCGCGGCAAATTAATTAGAGGTTTCTTTCTCAAGCTGGTTAGAAAAGGCCGAGGACCCTTTAGCTGCTGTTCCAGTGGGAATTATTTCGCCAGTTGACTATGACGTCACGTGCTATGCTTGTCTTTAACTATATAACTTCATATAAAGTCATGTACTGAATGTATTATGGCCTTCTCATTTGACTATCATAATAATAATAATAATAATAATAATAATAATAATAATAATATAATAATGAGGACTTTGTATAGCGCCTAATCTTTAGAAGCTCGAAGCGCTTTACAACACCTATAATGATATGAATACACTACAGAAAAACAAATAACAAAAACAATGAAATTCGAAAACATAAAAAATACAAAACGTTCTCTAAGTTTGTTCCTGCAGTCGAAAAAGGTGCGTTTCAAGAGCACTCTTAAATGAGACCACTGCATCTTTGTGTCTACTTTCAATTGGCAATTCGTTCCACATCGCTGGGCCCTGGTTTGCAAAAGAGCGTTGTCCATATGACTTCGTTTTCATAGTGGGAACAACGAGTATACGATTGTCAGAAGAAGAGTGTAAGTATCTTTCTGGTGTATACACACGGGTGAAGCCGGAACAGAATGTTGGACTGGAGTCTGTCAGTGAAACATAGCACAGAGAACAAATTTTGTGATTGATTCTGTATCGAATTGATAGCAAATGTAGGGTACAGAGCAGTGGTGAGGTGTGCTCTGATTGAGTTACTCTAAAGATGATTCGAGCAGATGTGATGTGAACTTTTTGAAGTTTCTGGAGTAGATATTGTGACGAACTAGACAGAATTGAGTTACAATAGTCCAGTCTTGAAAGTACTAATAAACACACAAGTGTTTTAGTGGCACCAACTGAAATATATTTGGACTGGAACTGATGTGTCTCAGTTCAAGATATGCAACCTGACATGTTGGTGCAATGTGAGAGTACTGTCTAGAGTAACACCTAGATTTCGTACTGACTGTGAGAATTTAGTGCAAGTGTTGCTGATATTTATTGTCTGAGGTAAATGATGTGAATGAGAATGTCTTTATGTTGTGATCAGAATAGCCTCCGTGTTATCATCATTCATCTGCAGCTTGTTACATGTCATCCATGATTTCACATCAGAAATGTACTTCTCTACTCCATGGATGGTAGCATCAACTTCAGTTGGGTGGCTAGATTTGTATATTTGGGTGACATCAGCGTACAATTGGTGCGACACTGGGTGATGATCTATGACACTTGAGAGTATCGAGTGTATAGAATGAAGTAACAGGTCCAAGAACAGACCCCTGTGGAACACCACAACATAGATCAACTGGGCTAGAATGTATTCCATTAGCAGATACAATTTGTGTCATGTTGACTAAATAGGATTTGAACCACTGTAAGGCTATATTCTGAATGTCAAATACATTTTGGAGACGGTGAAGTAATATATCATGGTGTATTGTGTCAAATGCTGCAGACAAATCCAGGAGGGTGAGGACTGTAATCTTTCCACTATCCAAAGCAGAGAGGATGTCATTAAATACTTTTAGAAGAGTAGTTTCAGTACTGTGGCGAGGGCGATATACAGACTGTACATTGCTAAGAAGACTGTTTGAATTCAAATGAGATACATTTTGGGTTAGAACACTTTTTTCTAAGAGTTTTTATATGAACTGAAGATTAGAAACTGGGCGGTAGTTCTTTAAAATCGTTATGGTCAAGTGTTGGTTTCTTCAGCAGAGGCTTTACGATAGCAGTTTTGAAAAATGATGGGCTCTCCCCGTTTGAGAGAGAGATATTAATAACATCAGTTAGTGAAGGCAATATTGGGTCTAAGCACTCAAGCAGCAGTGATGTCGGAATTGGATCAAGTTCACAAGACTTTGGTGCGATCTTCATCACGATTGTCCGTACTAAATCAATAGAGACAGGTTCAGATGCTCCTAATGGTTGTCGCTGAAATTCTGTATCATAACAGTATGGTGACTGGTCAATTGAAATTGTGTTTCAAAGCGAATCTCTAATGGTTTGTACTTTGTCAATAAAGTAATTTGCAAATAGGTTCGGAAGGTTTACTGGAGAGAAGGTAGATGGAATTGGTATGCATTTGTTCCTTGACATGAGTTTGTTAGTTATCTCGAAGAGCTCTTTGCAGCTGGAACTCTCCGTGATCTTAGTACTGTAGTGGGATAATTTTGCTAAATGGACTATGTTTGTGACGTTCTTCTAAGCGGCTTTATAGATTTGTTTATGAATAGTGAGTCTGGTGGAATGCCAAAGCCTCTCTGCTTTCCGGCGATGTCATTTAACAGTGTGAAACTGGTCCCTAACACTGCTATACCATGGAGAACACTTTTTATTGATACTCTGCATTTGGTGGCTGGGCCATGCTTTTCAAGCAATGAACGCATGCAGTTATCGATCTGTTCTGCTCTAGGATGTAATTAAGTTGTTAGGTTTCCTTGGATGTCATGCATGAATTTGGTTATATTTATCATACGGATGATTCCCTTAATAGCAAATAAAGGTGGAGGGTTAGGGACTGATACGTCGAGATGGCATATAATGCATTGGTGATCTGATGCAAGTTCGTGGGATACAAGGGTGGATTGCAGAATATTATCATCAGGTCTATAAAGATACCAGTCTAAAATGTGACCATGTTTATGGATGGTTTGGTTAACTGACTGTTTAAGATTGAAAACATGAATGAAATCGAGAAGTTTTGACGCGCATAGGTTTCCAGGACAATCAAAGTGAAAGTTGAAATCTCCAAGAATAATTAGGGTGCCACCTATCGAATTTCCATACTCCAGAAGATTCGAAAATTGCTCCAAAAAGAGATTCAGTCAGCTTGTTTTTCTACTAGGAGGACGGCGGTAGAGACAGAAAAAATGGACTGACCAATTGATACAGTGTGAGTGTTGTTCGACTCGTTCGAACGATGTGTGACACAAATTGAAGGTTGTATTGTTCTTAAGGCATTTTATCATGGAATTCTTTGTGATGACATCAATTCCACATCTGCGAGAGTTGTGGGGGAACGACTTGATGGAGTAATCAGTGGGTGTTAAATCCGCACACTTGGGTTCAGCGCCTGATGTTTTTAGCCATGTTTCTGTGAGGAAGAAAACGTCGATATTCTGGTCGTTGATAAAATTAACTATTTCTGTGCGCTTTTCCGGTGATCCTACTGATTGAGCGTTGAATAATGCAATACGTAGATGTATCCCTGGGACAGTTGACACAACGGTTGACGATTTAAGATGAATTTGAACCAGGTTATCAAAATTAAAGGCCGAATTTTTAAATTGCTTACCTGTTACGGGCGAGAGGGAGATAACTGGAATTCTTCTTCCTGCTCTACTCCGGCCAGCTTTGAAACAACGTTTTTTTATTCGCTTCCGTTTACATTTAAGTAATGAGGAATGTAGTCTCAGTTCATTTAGTCTTGAGCACAATGTAGTATGAAGATCCAAGGTGTGGTAATTTAATGCAATTAATGAGGGTCCATCGTAGCGTAAGCGGATTGACTGGCGATCACGTGATGGCGGGTTATTAAAAAACAAATGACGTCTTAATAGTGGAACAAATCAGTTGAGAAAAATTCTAATTGTTTTCGTTTGGCAAACAAGCTGATGAAGAAACACATTCGAACTGAACAGCCAATGCATGATGAAACACAATAATGTAAATGACGATAGACAACAAGCACATATATCATGAAAAATAGCACAAAAACGGAAGACCCTCCGTCAAGCAGTTAAGCGATGGCGGCCATCTTTCCGGAAATTAAAATTATGCACCAACTGAGTTAGTTAGGTGGACTGTTGTACATATAGCGAAAGTGAAGTCACTATATATCTACCAAGCAGCGTTGTAAGATAATAGTATTCTTGTATGAAAGCATACATAATTATATTCAAAATGCCATTGACAATTTTACTACATTCGTTTTACGTCCTTTATGTACAATGAAGATCAAACATGTAGTCATTTTAAATATATTTTGTTCTTTTTCACTGAAATATAGACGCTACAGGAACATCGAAAACAAAAATGAAGTATCCCACTCATATTTGCAATAAATGCAATATATGACATACAAATAGAATGTCAGAAGTGCTTGTGTGCAGCACATAATTCATCCAGTGTAATATAGATAACCTGTTTTTTTTTCTTACCTTTTCAGGATTATTATTGTGAATTATTAGTTTTCGATTGCATTGTGTTTGGAGATTCATTAGTGGTTCTGTATTTCACCCGTATCTCCTCAATACGTACAGGATTAGTCTTTACCTGTTTCACTCAAACGACGACAGTCTGCAACTGATTTTGTATTGATTTTCATCAAAGAGATTATCACTCCCATGACGTGGCTAATGATTTCTCGTATCCAATTTCCCACCATACTGCACACGATTAACGATATTGAAAAATGATGATAGAGCATGTGATGTACTTCAATTAATGCATTAATATCAAGCTTTTATTTCATCTGACACGCAGGTAGTGTAAGAAGATGTCGTAATTCGCCCGTGAACTTATTTCCTCATAAATACTGTCTAATGCGTTTTTTTAAGGAAGAAAGCGTGTCTAAAACTCACTCAAAATGATACGTTATACATATCTGTCGCATATTACAACATGGTTATACGAAACATGTCATAGAAGATTTCCAGAAAGGCAATAATAAAGCAAGGCATTTTCTTTAGCAATGTATTATTTCTTATTTCACGGGTTACGAGAAATTCATAATGTCCGTCATCGAGAACTTTCATTTATAAGTTTGTGCCTATAAAAAGATACTAATGCTTCAAATAGTTCAAGCATTTTGATGGAATTTGCAAGAGTACTAGTTTTGAGCAAAAACAAAAAAGATAAATTAAATCGAACCAAGCTTCTGCATCAAAAAGAGTTAGTTTCCTAACTGCTACACTAAACAACTCTAAATCATATATAATTGTGCTTCCCGAGGGAGTGGGATCACAGTCTTGACTCCCTGGCACTTAGAATTCCACGAGATAGGATTAAAGGTAGTTCAGTGGTATTTAATGTCACTGGCCTTACAAATAGCACGGAACGATCCCTTTCAGCGAGCCTTCAACTTTAATGAATCGGTTAAAAACGAATTCAACGAATCACATACAAATTGAACGGATATGTCATAGATTTGAATTCTCCGTCTTACTGAACATATTTGGCACAGCTAAAAAGTCGTAGAGCCAGTTTCATCATGTGGTACCTTTCTAAGAAAGCCATGCATACGGCAGCATGGCATCCCATTCTTCGGTTTTCAGAACATAGTGTCTTTAAGACAGCTTTGAGATTGCAGTTATATCTTTCAACCTTTCCTTTCAACTGTGGCCGGTAAGGAGAGGTTGTTGTGACCTTTATGCACAACATGAAGTTGAGTTCTTGAAGAAAGAAACGTGAAGTTCGTCTCTTGACCAGTGAGAATAATTTTAAGTCGACTAACGCAACTAAAAAAATTAATAAAACTTTTCTGAATGGAACTGTTTTGTAATAGGTGGTGGCTTCATCAACGATGGTTAATATTTATTTATTCCATTGCAATCTGAGAAACTACATCAGATGCAGTTGTTTGAAACACCTTCCAAACTTTCTCTTTCCCACTTTCCCTTGATATATATTGGTAGACGTACAAGCCTAACAACGTATCTTAATGGTACTAACATTTCTGGTCAATGAAATTAATTCCTCAATCTTTCCTTCGTTTCTCTTTGTAAGTGGCCAGCGTGAGGTACCTCAGACACTTACTGATGTGACTGCTTCAGCAGTACGAAATGAATTCCATATATTATTTTTCCATCTGACGACTTCCATTTTCTTTTCAAAATTCAATTTTCTCAGACGAATGTTCGCACCTTCTGCTTCACTTGCAGATAGCAGGGCCTTTTCTTGCATGCCAATCAAAGATAGGTTTGTCCTTCATTTGGTACAGAAAATTCGAATCCACAATAACGTTATATAGCTGATTAATGGACAAGTGTTTGTTATCGGTGTCAGACTTTATGATATATATCAATCATTTATTCGAAAATAGTTTAGATGTAATTCATCCATATCATGGGTTCGAAGCCTTTCCTTAACATCCTTCTTCTTAACCTTTGCTAAACTCCTTGCCACTGACGTAGTCTTCCTTCTGTGTATCACGCCTTTACTCGCTCGATTTCTGATATCCTTGTTCCTTCCTTTATCAAGCTTAATGACCCATCCAACACAAATGTGGATTCCCTCAGAAAGAGATACTCTTCACGCAAGCTAGTGCACACAACGACATCCTCCTGGACCTAAGGCATTTTAAATGTAAAGTGTAGTCTCTAATCATCCATTAGTCATTTTAAATGTAAAGTGTAGTCTCTAATCATCCATTAGTCATTTTAAATGTAAAGTGTAGTCTCTAATCATCCATTAGTCATTTTAAATGTAAAGTGTAGTCTCTAATCATTCATTAGTCATTTTAAATGTAAAGTGTAGTCTCTAATCATCCATTAGTCATTTTAAATGTAAAGTGTAGTCTCTAATCATCCGTTAGTCATTTTAAATGTAAAGTGTAGTCTCTAATCATCCATTAGTCATTGTTGATTGTACGTACACTTATCCAAAAACTATATTTAACTTCACGGAATTTCCATTCCTTTTCAAACTGTATATAATTTATAGCAACTGAAACGATTTTGATTAATTATCCCTGTTCAACTTAATCATTAATGCAAAGGTAAATTAACTATTTTAATTTTCTGCACAGTTCAAAATGGTAATAGGTCGCAACTGGCGAGAACCCAAATGAGAATACAGCAGTAAAATATTTAAATAAATATGGTCAAATCATACACGGGAACAGATCGCGTCAAAACCTATGTCACTTATGGCACAAATTTAATGTTATTGTCCATGATAATTATATTGAGAGTTGTCCACAAAATGTAACTTTAATGTTCACAATTTTTACACGTAAAATATCTGATACGCCAATTCAAGCTAATGCGCATCGCGTACACATGACGTTTATAATGTAAACACTCAGCAGCAACCAGACTATATATCAGTTATGTAACAAATCAAATCTCAAATGGACTTTCATTTCATATGTTAGTGATTAAAACGAGTTGTAAATTAATAATGTGGGTTTCACATGTGCAAGATACCTCGTCGCACACCTGGTTCCCGTTAAACACATTAGCTAGCTCCGTCTCCAAGTGTTAGAATGGTAATAACATTGTACTTTATCTTCCACAGTACAAAACCTAAATTAGACGGAGCAAGGTATGGCTTGAAATGTGTAACATATAAAAGATTGACTTTTTCGGAGATTGGCTGTTGACTGTTAGATGAACCAGGTAAATCATTACAATCCCAGATAGAATGAACTGGTATCGAACTATATCAAGGAGAAAAACAAGTTTGAATGAATTTGAACAATAGTTTCTTGCAATAAGTGTGGAATATTTAGACTGGTTTCTAGCAAAAAGTGTGGAAAATTTAGACTGGTTTCTAGCAATAAGTGTGGAATATTTAGACTGGTTTCTAGCAATAAGTGTTGAGTATTTCGACTGGTTTCTAGCAATAAGTGTGGAATATTTAGAATGGTTTCTAACAATGAATGTGGAGTATTTAGACAGATTTCTAGCAATATGAATACTTATTAATTGCCTCGTTATAATCTGTAGCGTGTTATGTTCCGTAGCATACAATATGAGTGTATTTTGTGTTAATTATTATAATACTCCATGGAACGACTAATCTTACGAGACATTATTTTCTTACGAAATAATTAATGCTATTTGTCATCGTGTGTAAATTTCAGGCGAAATTATTTCGCTATTTGAATCTATAAATTTACAACGGTCGGATAGATCCACATTTCACTATACAGTAAAACGCATGTATTTCAGTTATTATTCATGAATCCAGTTGTACTATATTCCCATGACAATAGCTTTGGAATTAGTTAATCTAGATCATTCTCGTCCCAATCAATATTCATAATTTATGTTATGCGCAGTCTTCGACTCACCCTTACTTATCTACACCCTTGCACGTAGAAACACGGAAAGACAGAGGATGTATAACAATCGAAATTGTAATATCGTCTTACAAATATTCAGGCTTAATTAAATCATGCACATTCAATTTGATATTTGGTCTCCAAAATAATATTAGTGTTAAACGCTATTGTGTTAGCAAACATGAACACGCCATAATCGACGGAAGACAGAGCATGACGAATATGAGAGATTTTTAATAAGTATCTTTTCATGTTGAATATTGAAAACCGATTTAGCCAAAGTAGACAAAATAATTAGCATTTAAGTACATTAATATCGATAAAAACATTTATCCTAAATGAAAAAAGTAAGGCGCAGTTTAAATTAGCAGTGTTTGGTAAAGGGGATGAATATGTATAACGAGAAATATTAACAAAACAATCATACACACCATTTTACTTCCTGATTGTTTGGATGAACACTCTCGTGAAAATAGATAATTCACATGTAGCTTAGCCACATCATTTTATATCAAATAGCGGTACCCAAGTAATATCAGCTTTTCAGTAGCTTAGCCACATCATTTTATATCAAATAGCGGTACCCTGGTAATATCAGCTTTTCAGTAGCTTAGCCACATCATTTTATATCAAATAGCGGTACCCAGGTAATATCAGCTTTTCAGTAGCTTAGCCACATCATTTTATATCAAATAGCGGTACCCAGGTAATATCAGCTTTTCAGTAGCTTAGCCACATCATTTTATATCAAATAGCGGTACCCAAGTAATATCAGCTTTTCAGTAGCTTAGCCACATCATTTTATATCAAATAGCGGTACCCAAGTAAAATCAGCTTTTCAGTAGCTTAGCCACATCATTTTATATCAAATAGCGGTACCCAAGTAAAATCAGCTGTTCAGTCAAGGACGTTACACTATTTAACACCGCAAAATATAGCAGACGAATTAGTCCAAACTCAATCATGAAATTAAACTTCAGCTTACATAAACAAATATTCTTTTCTCATACGAACTTGTGTTCTAGTTACCTTGGAGTCTGTGTCAAAGTATGGGATCAATGCCATGTTCTTCTTCTTAATTTACTCATTAGTTCCGACAATGTCGGTGGTACCCTAGATATAAGTCCAGCTACACTGTCGCCCACTTTGTATCTCTTACCAAAAATAGAAGTTGTCATATTATCCCCAATCTAAAACTAACTCCATAAGCCGACCCAATTTACAAAACCGTGTGGGTGTTTTTGTATGAATTATGACCATCCTTTACTTATTTATACTAAAGAACAACAAACCTCGACAACACATGACCCTTCATAATTTTCAGAATTTTACTCAAGATATGACCCGGTACTATTGCAAAAGGAAATTACCACATTACCCTTTTCAATTTTTTAATTTTTAAAACACTTAGATGCTTCATATATTTTTCTCCTACTCTATCCCTAGGTCAAACAACTACCTTACTAAGAGAAATAGCAGATATTAAATATAGACTAAGGACTTATACTTACGTAGACCATTCCCAATTAGCAATCCATTTTTTCCACAGTGTAATGTTATTTAAGTACTTTACGAGAAATCAATGCATAATCGATACGAAGTATAATCAGCGAATATGGTTATTTTTAAAACTAAAGATATAGTACGAATAATATTCAAAGAAAAATAAAAGAGGAGCTCGAGACAGATTTGCCTAAATTAATGCGCAGATTACTAGATATGTTACAACCAATGGAAAAAGATTCTATCTATGTTTGGGATTTCTATATTGCACATGTGTTTGCAGATACAGATGAGAAATGCATGATTATTTTGTCATAAAGTATCCGTTTACTATGGAATAATGATGTAATGATAGTAACGTTTCAACAAACGGCCTTTTATCGTGTATAATAACATCTATAAAATGTACTGCTACAAAATATTTGAGCCAGCAATATTTCCTATCATTAGTTGATCGGAACATTCCTGGCATTAGATGATTTATTACGTAATAGACTGTTTAATTAAAGACTTCCAGCATCATTCAAAAATCCCAAAGCTCGGAGGTATGACATTACTAGATAATATAAACTTTTACAAATTATAAAAGAGCATTTTAATTTTTAAAATTTGCTTTTAAACATTATCAGATGATGGAATACTATATATTACGGGTCTGGCTTGCAAAACCAACAATCTACTGTTAATCGTAGTCAACAAGAGGAAACGATAGTGCATTTAGGGAGATTTATGACCACACGGGCCAACAAAAAGGCACATTATTAGAATATTACCTTCCAGAAAATTGCGACTAAAAGGAAATAATTTATTTCTGTTTCTCTTTATTGTGTTTTGATGCAACATCAGTAAACTGTAGATAAATTGCTGAAAATAGTGAGGTTTTGGAAATTAAGCAGAAAGCATCTAGAAAAAGTTACATGAATTATATTTCGAGAAATTATTTTCTTTATATTCAGGATTGTAGGAAGTTCCATATTAATTTAAATCAGCAGATGCATAGATTATTAAAATAACTTTTGATATTAAGACTGGTATGTGATACAAAACAAAATATTTAATTAAATGTAAAGAAAAAAGAATTAGTGAAAATACAAAATGACAAAGAGAAAATGGATTTTAAAGAGTATAATAGAATAAGTTTTGGCATGTAACAACAGGTTGGCACAATAAACGACTACAATTAAGTTATCAGAAAAATTGATATAAAAATGAAGTGAATATAATAATCTGAAAATACTAAAAATGCTGGAATAAACAGACATACAATCTAGATTTGTATATAATTTATTAGTGAGTTAGTTACAAAAATAACACAGCGAAGTAGTAATGATCAGTTAAACAGCTTATCGATAAGTATTAGTATAACAGATACGGCATATATCCCTCTAATGAAGACGTTATATGTGATGTACAAAGGACAGTAACATTTTTATGCCAAGTTTATCTAATTATTATCTTCCACTTAGACCCATACGACACTTTCAATGTTTTCTAATGTATTAGTTCCACATAGAGCCATACGACACTTTCAAGGTTGTCTTATGTATTATTTTCCACTTAGACCCATAGGGACACTCAAACTCATCTACTGTACTGTATTTAACTTAGACCCATAGGGACACTCAAACTCATCTACTGTACTGTATTTCACTTAGACCCATAGGACACTCAAACTCATCTACTGTACTGTATTTCACTTAGACCCATAGGGACACTCAAACTTATCTACTGTACTGTATTTCACTTAGACACATAGGGACACTCAAACTCATCTACTGTACTGTATTTCACTTAGACCCATAGGGGCACTCAAACTTATCTACTGTACTGTATTTCACTTAGACCCATAGGGACACTCAAACTCATCTACTGTACTGTATTTCACTTAGACCCATAGGACCCTCAAACTTATCTACTGTATTGTCTTTTACTTACGCTGTAACGTTGCTAAGCTACCAAGTCATGTATAAAATATAATCGATCTGTTTTGGAAATAGTACCGCGGCCATGTGTTTTATATGTTAACATTTCCGCGGGCTAGAGTTAGTCTTTTACGCTAGGTTACCATGACCCACCTGAGACCCGGAATCGTTAATCGGCACAGACAACAGGCACGACTTCTCACCAATGTGTTGAGCTTAGTCCTAAGATCAGATGGAGGCCTGGGTGAGCGAGGCGTGTTCTTATCCATCCCCACGTTGACAGACGACATTGTCAGCTAAGTTTGATTGGATCGGTTCGCCTCGTTATCCAATCGGAATTGAGATAGACGGTGTGATACAAATTTAGATCCTAATGATAACTTTCAATCCCGAGAACGAAGCCACTACTAATTTGGCGGTTAAACGTATGAGATTCTAAGGAAAGACAAAGCTACGAAAAGGAAGCTTTTTAGAGACAGAACGTCCGGTTAATTTGAGTTTTGAGTCTCTAAGAGGTGGAGAAGGAAGTGAGACTAGCAGAGCAGTCGGAGTCGACCAAAGTCTAGTCGATGGAGAGTGTCGAGAAAGAGGAGGAAAAAGAGCCGAGGAAGAGAATGGAAAAAAGGAGAGGAAAATAGAGAAGTAGAGAAGGAGAATGAACTTGGAGAAAGTCGGGAGGAATGGGAGAGAAGTATACTCAGATGAGTAGAATACAAGTTCAGGTGGAAATCTATTTTAACACATTAACCCTTTGCGCCGAGTTTATGGGGCAGGAAGTAGTAGCCTACTTCCAAGGCCAGTAGCGTCAAGGCCATGCATCAGACGCTAAAGTGGGTGGTATTATAGAAAGGTAGAAAGATTTAGCTCTACAATGATACCAAATAATCTGGACATTTTAGTTGCACTACAAAATACAGAGAGAAAAACCAAACTTTTGCGACCAGTTTTATTTTTTTCAACCCAAAATTTGCCCATAGTCGGAATCCATTTTTCTGTCCAGATTTTAGACTTTATGGCCTCAGATTGACGGCAGACCGGTCTGAAGTACACACAGACAGGTGAATCTGTGCAATAAGTAGGATAAGGTGAGTATTTTAATAAAGAGTCTTCTCCATACGCAAATTATAAGTCCGTTAGTAACAACAACAAAATTCAACTTTTCACCTTCTGCTCATGGTTTATTGCACAACTAGGCACTTGTCTAATGGATAATTGTGTGGAAGCCGATGTATTTGGGTGTATTCAGAAATAGTCCCCAAAATGTGTTTCCTACTCGCATTTCACGAAAAAACACCATAAACCTCCAGGGGTTAATGTGTTAGGACCACTCGGCCTCTCGGGCCCCGTATGTTTGTATGGATAGATGGATGGATGGATGGATCGATCGATCGATCGATCGATGGGTCTTTCAATGAGTGTGTGTGTGAGTCTGCGCGCGCACGCGTATGTGTGTGATTTAATGTTCACAATATAAATTTATGTGAGCATCTGCGTGTCAATTAGATAAATATGATGCAAAACAAATGTAAGCAACACATTAATTATAACAGGCCTGTCGGTAAACCAACAATATGTCTACGATATAATTTCCCAAAGGAAGTCACCCACTGCAATCTCGACGATATATAACAGACCTGATGCGATCACTTGTACGATGTTGAGGGTGACTAATTGAGATACGATCCGCAATAGCTCAGTAGTATAGCGTATGGGACTCCTGATAAAAAAAACCGACGTATTCGAATCCTATCATCAAATTAGCTTGAAACTAAATAACATACATGTATTGCTGTGCCGTAATGCACCGAACCAAATCCAAAATAAGTTTGTTCAGTCATGTGTTGGTTTAGTGTATAAATATATATTGGATTGAGCTGTTAGAAGATGTCGTAAAAGTCCACACGTCGCTTAGCTTATTAAATGAAATCAGTTCAAAGATCCAAGTCCATTTCCCCTACTGTATCATGAGACTGGAAGGGAAGGGTCAATATTTTTCGTTTGAGTTTTAAAATGTCTATTTAAACAATAAAGATTAAAGTTTTCAACGAAAATGGAACTTTTATAAAAGTGCATCATCATCTTATTTATTTTATTGCAGTATTGAATTATTTCTTGCAATTTTAAAAGTGCCTGAAATGTACGCATTTAGAAAATTAAAAGCATGATCCACCCACAGAAAGGACACGATCTTGAAATGCGATGCGCGTAGCTATTTCAGTCAAGAAAATGGTATTTGAATACGTCAATTGCCCGAATGACCAAGATAATCTCAGCATGAAGATCTCAAACTGCATACTACGCCAAGCACAAACTCTCGGGACATTAAAGATGTTCTCTAAATGGGATTATGTGGTTGATGTAGTTGTTTTTAATACCGGTTAATGCGATTGCAATGCTGAAAAGAGAAATTCTTTCAACAGAAGTTCATCTGATGCAAATAGATGCTTGATAACTAATCGTTTTCTTGCATAGAATGAATTTCACAAGGATCTCAGGGGTGGACAATCTTGAACGTGTTCTGTCCAACCTTCATAGCCAATTAAAACAACACAGAAATCTGGTCCCTGAACAGTAATTGTATTTTTAAAAAAATGCGCCCTCCCAAGTGGTCTTAGAAAATACAATTTTGCCCTTGGCCGAAAAAGGTTGTAAAACCCTGCACTATCCCATGGTTGTTTTCAAAAGTATTTACATGTATATTAATTATCTTCCTATTCATCAGCTCTGTTTAAAATGATAATAAAATATTTAATCTAGTGAAATTAGAATATTATTTTCTCACAGCTAATATTTGATGCATACAACTGAACAGGAAAACAATATTACCAATACATGTATACTCAGCTACTAAAGTAATTCTGCAATTACATTTGTTTTTCAAATTAACAAATGTGATCTTTTATTTTATGTTAAGCAGTGAATTACTTGATTTTATAATTAAAATAATATTGATATTTCAATGTAGTGTAAAAATTACCATATTTCTTGCACTACAGGAACTACTTTTTGGGTCAGAACATACTTACCTCCCATTCATTATCTGTCCGTGAATTACTTGTGGTTGTTTTCTTCTTAACAATCCCTTTCTGTTATCATTGAAAGTTGAAGTATGTTATTCTGGAAATATCAGTTAATTTGTATCAGTCTGATGTGGAAATAGTCTTGTGCATAGGTACATATAGCACAGCAAAACATGTACGATAAACAGCTGACATTACCGTAACAAAATCTGCTTATTTACTGTGTCGCAAACTTTAGGCAGCCAACATATTTGAGCATTAAAAAAAAAAATAATACGTTCTTGAAACGAGTGATCGAAGGATACATTTCATCTCGTGGGTAAAAATACGGAGTTTTTCATCCACTCAATGAAATGTATCCGTTATTCACTCGTTTCAAGCAAATCTCTTCCATATAAAACGTGCTAACCCTGCATGGGCACTAAATTGCTAAAATAAATATATATTTTTGATCACAAACATTTAAATGTAAATTTCAGATTCGTCTTCATCGCTGAAGACAAATTATTTAAACTGAAATACAGTTAAACACTGTATGCGTCTCATGACGGTCTTCTTTGTACGCTGAATCGGTACATCACCAAGTGTAACATAGTGCTAGATAATGCAACAACAGAAGCATGGCAAATATTGATTATGCAAACTTTATACCAGACCCTTCTTATATTGTTTGGCAAGCATTGTTCTACTACATATAACCATTTAGATTCTTGCTAAATATAACCATTTAGCTTCTTACTACATATAACCATTTAGATTCTTACTACATATAACCATTTAGCTTCTTACTACATATAACAATTTAGCTTCTTACTACATATAACCATTTAACTTCTTATTACATATAACCATTTAACTTCTTATTACATATAATCATTTAGATTCTTACTACATATAACCATTTAGATTCTTAAAGCATTTATTTACTACATATAACCATTTAGATTCTTACTACATATAACCATTTAGATTCTTACTACATATAACCATTTAGATTCTTACTACATATAACCATTTAGATTCTTACTACATATAACCATTTTGCTTCTTAAAGCTTTGATTTACTACATATAACCATTTAGATTCTTACCGCATATAACCATTTAGATTCTTACTAAATATAACCATTTAGATTCTTACTACATATAACCATTTAGATTCTTACTACATATAACCATTTAACTTCTTATTACATATAACCATTTAACTTCTTATTACATATAATCATTTAGATTCTTACTACATATAACCATTTAGATTCTTAAAGCATTTATTTACTACATATAACCATTTAGATTCTTACTACATATAACCATTTAGATTCTTACTACATATAACCATTTAGATTCTTAAAGCATTTATTTACTACATATAACCATTTAGGTTCTTACTACATATAACCATTTAGATTCTTAAAGCATTTATTTACTAAATATAACCATTTAGATTCTTACTAAATATAACCATTTAGCTTCTTAAAGCTTTGATTTACTACATATAACCATTTAGATTCTTACCGCATATTACCATTTAGATTCTTACTAAATATAACCATTTAGATTCTTACTACATATAACCATTTAGATTCTTACTACATATAACCATTTAGATTCTTACTAAATATAACCATTTAGATTCTTACTACATATAACCATTTAGATTCTTACTACATATAACCATTTAGCTTCTTACTACATATAACAATTTAGATTCTTACTACATATAACCATTTAGATTCTTACTAAATATTACCATTTAGATTCTTAAAGCATTTATTTACTACATATAACCATTTAGATTCTTACCGAATATAACCATTTAGATTCTTACTACATATAACCATTTAGCTTCTTACTACATATAACCATTTAGATTCTTAAAGCATTTATTTACTACATATAACCATTTAGGTTCTTACTACATATAACCATTTAGATTCTTAAAGCATTTATTTACTACATATAACCATTTAGGTTCTTACTACATATAACCATTTAGCTTCTTAAAGCATTGTTCTACTAAATATAACCATTTAGATTCTTAAAGCATTTATTTACTACATATAACCATTTAGGTTCTTACTACATATAACCATTTAGATTCTTAAAGCATTTATTTACTACATATAACCATTTAGGTTCTTACTACATATAACCATTTAGATTCTTAAAGCATTTATTTACTACATATAACCATTTAGGTTCTTACTACATATAACCATTTAGATTCTTAAAGCATTTATTTACTACATATAACCATTTAGGTTCTTACTACATATAACCATTTAGATTCTTAAAGCATTTATTTACTACATATAACCATTTAGATTCTTACTACATATAACCATTTAGATTCTTATTACATATAACCATTTAGATTCTTACTACATATAACCATTTAGATTCTTATTACATATAACCATTTAGATTCTTACTAAATATAACCATTTAGATTCTTAAAGCATTGTTCTACTAAATATAACCATTTAGATTCTTAAAGCATTTATTTACTACATATAACCATTTAGGTTCTTACTACATATAACCATTTAGATTCTTAAAACATTTATTTACTACATATAACCATTTAGGTTCTTACTACATATAACCATTTAGATTCTTAAAGCATTTATTTACTACATATAACCATTTAGATTCTTACTACATATAACCATTTAGATTCTTATTACATATAACCATTTAGATTCTTACTACATATAACCATTTAGATTCTTACTAAATATAACCATTTAGATTCTTACTACATATAACCATTTTGCTTCTTACTACATATAACCATTTAGATTCTTACTACATATAACCATTTAGATTCTTACTACATATAACCATTTTGCTTCTTACTACATATAACCATTTAACTTCTTACTACATATAACCATTTAACTTCTTACTACATATAACCATTTAGATTCTTACTACATATAACCATTTAGATTCTTACTACATATAACCATTTAGATTCTTACTAAATATAACCATTTAGATTCTTACTACATATAACCATTTAGATTCTTACTACATATAACCATTTAGCTTCTTACAACATATAACAATTTAGATTCTTACTACATATAACCATTTAGATTCTTACTAAATATTACCATTTAGATTCTTAAAGCATTTATTTACTACATATAACCATTTAGATTCTTACCGCATATAACCATTTAGATTCTTACTACATATAACCATTTAGCTTCTTACTACATATAACCATTTAGATTCTTAAAGCATTTATTTACTACATATAACCATTTAGGTTCTTACTACATATAACCATTTAGATTCTTAAAGCATTTATTTACTACATATAACCATTTAGGTTCTTACTACATATAACCATTTAGCTTCTTAAAGCATTGTTCTACTAAATATAACCATTTAGATTCTTAAAGCATTTATTTACTACATATAACCATTTAGGTTCTTACTACATATAACCATTTAGATTCTTAAAGCATTTATTTACTATATATAACCATTTAGATTCTTATTACATATAACCATTTAGATTCTTACTACATATAACCATTTAGATTCTTATTACATATAACCATTTAGATTCTTACTAAATATAACCATTTAGATTCTTAAAGCATTGTTCTACTAAATATAACCATTTAGATTCTTAAAGCATTTATTTACTACATATAACCATTTAGGTTCTTACTACATATAACCATTTAGATTCTTAAAACATTTATTTACTACATATAACCATTTAGGTTCTTACTACATATAACCATTTAGATTCTTAAAGCATTTATTTACTACATATAACCATTTAGATTCTTACTACATATAACCATTTAGATTCTTATTACATATAACCATTTAGATTCTTACTACATATAACCATTTAGATTCTTACTAAATATAACCATTTAGATTCTTACTACATATAACCATTTTGCTTCTTACTACATATAACCATTTAGATTCTTACTACATATAACCATTTAGATTCTTACTACATATAACCATTTTGCTTCTTACTACATATAACCATTTAACTTCTTACTACATATAACCATTTAACTTCTTACTACATATAACCGTTTAGATTCTTACTACATATAACCATTTAGATTCTTACCGCATATAACCATTTTGATTCTTACTAAATATAACCATTTAGATTCTTACTAAATATAACCATTTAGATTCTTAAAGCATTTATTTACTACATATAACCATTTAGGTTCTTACTACATATAACCATTTAGCTTCTTAAAGCATTGTTCTACTAAATATAACCATCTAGCTTCTTACTATATATAACCATTTTGCTTTTTACTACATATAACCATTTAACTTCTTACTACATATAACCATTTAGCTTCTTACTACATATAATCATTTTGCTTCTTACTACATATAACCATTTTGCTTCTTACTACATATAAACATTTAACTTCTTACTACATATAACCATTTAACTTCTTACTACATATAACCATTTAACTTCTTATTACATATAACCATTTAACTTCTTATTACATATAACAATTTAGCTTCTTACTACATATAACCATTTAACTTCTTATTACATATAACCATTTAACTTCTTATTACATATAACCATTTAACTTCTTACTACATATAACCATTTAACTTCTTATTACATATAACCATTTAACTTCTTAATACATATAACCATTTAACTTCTTACTACATATAACCATTTAACTTCTTATTACATATAACCATTTAACTTCTTATTACATATAACCATTTAACTTCTTACTACATATAACCATTTAACTTCTTCTCACAAATAACAATTTTGCATCTTAAAACATTTTTCTACTAAATATAACCATTTAGCTTCTTAAAGCATTGTACTACGACATATAACAATTTAGCTTCTTATTACATTAACAAGTTAGCATCTTAAAGCATTGTTTACTACATATAACCATTTAGATTCTTACTACGTATAACATTTAGCTTCTTACTACATATAACAATTTAGCTTCTTATTATATATAACCATTTAGCTTCTTAAAGCATTGTTCTACTACATATAACCATTTCGCTTCTTACTACATATAACCATTTAGCTTCTTATAGCATTTTTCTACTACATATAACCATTTTGTTTGTTACTACATACAACCAGTTAGCTTCTTACTACATATAATTACATATAAGAATTTAACTTCTTATTACATATAACAATTTAGCATCTTAAAGCATTGTTCTACTACATATAACCATTTAGATTCTTACTACGTATAACATTTAGCTTCTTACTACATATAACCATTTAGATTCTTACTACGTATAACATTTAGCTTCTTCCTACATGTAACCATTTAGATTCTTACTACATATAACCATTTAGATTTTTACTACATATAACCATTTAGCTTCTAACTACATATAAACCTTTGGCTTCTTAAAGCATTGTTCTACTACAGATAACCATTTTGCTTTTTACTGCATAGAACCATTTAGATTCTTACTACACATAACCATTATCTTCTTATAACATATAATCATTTAGCTTCTTAAAAGGCATCATTATCCAATAGTAAGTCAGTATCACAGGGAATATTTCAATAAGTAAGGTCACTTGTCCCAGAATCAATGTCTTGTTATTCCTCTTGTTTGGTTTATGCGTGTTCTCAGTGCTTGGTCGTCACCTAATAATCAAAACAATGGACGTAAAATATCAGAGTATAAATCGGTAGCACCTATACAATTACAACGACATCGTTGTATGCATAGTGTCGCATTATTCAGAGTCCGTTTCGGCTTTTTGTTCATCTTTCTTTCAACTAATGTTGGGCAGAAGTATTGATCTATGTGAAGGTCTATTTGCGCGCGTAATATTTTCTGTGGTATGGTATAATCTTGAGGAATAAAAAAACAATGAATGAAACAAACAAACATCAGAGCAAAGGATGAACGAAAACGAAAAAAAAAAACGATGGCTGGAAAGACTATTTGTTTGCTCTCATACATTGAGTCATCATTGCCATTGCATCAGGTCAAATTAAATATATATATATATATATATATATATATATATATATATATATATATATATATATATATATATATATATAGAGAGAGAGAGAGAGAGAGAGAGAGAGAGAGAGAGAGAGAGAGAGAGACGGGCAGTATATTCCATAAAAATGCATCTCTTAATAATTCTACCGTAAAACGAAACCAAAAGTATTCGATTAACTGTCATATTGAACCATGCGATTAATGGTGACGTTCAGAACCTTAAAAATGCTTAAATAAGTCATACGTTTGCAATTTGCAGTACTAGATATACACTGTAGTACAAACCTTTGATGGAGAATTTATCTTCAACACTTATAGCCATTCGTACCGACATTATTATATATGGTCACAAGTCACATAATGGTTGAAAATTAATTGCTTAACTGGTGATAACATAACATTACTTACAATTCGTTAGTATCACAAAAGTTTCAGTAAGTTTTTTAATTTTCAAAATATCAATTTACTTGAGAAGTGAATAAAAATGATAAATGGAGCCATGTCTCGCATACAAAAACTTATTACTAGACGGATCTACTAAAACTGCTAAAACAAGCTACAGAATTTCGATTTATTGAGGAAAAATTAACAATTGGTCTTTCCTAGTAAAATGGTATCGTGTTATAAAACTTCGTGCTATGAATGAATCAATATTGCATATTAGATTATATTACTTGAATAACAGAAAATTACACGTTTTAGTTTTCGTCCAAGAAACCCTAATATCAAGAGTGTGGAATTAAATAACAAGCATGAACAGACTAACATTACAAGAGGCCCTCGAGCTTCAACTTAACAGTAGTCTACATGGTAATAGTCGAGAATAATTGTATCATTTATAATTACAAAGCGAGGTCATGGGAAGCAAAAACATGCATTACGCTGGCAGTCTCTGAATCGTGAAAAAGATTGCGAAAAAGCCAAAACTGCTGCGGATAAAAACCGCATAGTACAGTCAGGTATGGTTTATATTCTCAGCGCTATTGTCGGTAAGGGAATCATATACTACATAGACTAAAATTCATCGTTCTAGTAGCCTAGCGGTTAGAGCGTCTATCCATCCAGAGCGTGGGAGGTCACGGTTACCAGCCCCCGCCGAGTCACACCAAAGACTAATAAAAATGGCGCTAAAAGCTGCCTCGCGAGGTACTCGTCATTAAGAGGTTAGTAATAGGGTTCGTAGTGTTCCAGCTCATGTGTCAACTCGTGGATTCTTCCAATTTGCGCCAGATTGCTAATGTTCTAGGTGGCGATGGTGATGCTGTCTCTCGCTCTGGTAGTATGCAAAGTATCAGTAGCACACTTATCACCTCCGTCCTGGTGGACAACGGCAGACGCAACTCCTTGTTGACCCGGGCGACGACCGATCCGGTAAGTTAACTTCATATTTGTCCAACATTATCAGTGTGTCTTGGGCAAAGGTCATTTGACTGAGCCCATCCCTCTCCAGACCAAGGAGTTGCCAGAAAAGGATGTAGTACATCGTCCCCCTGCCTTAGGGTCTCCACTCTGGATTTTCTTTTAAGGTTTACACCCTTAGCCTTTGGCTAACCATAGCCGACCTGCAAGGCAGCAGAAGACCTGCGTATGGGCTCCATTTCCTGAGCAGATAAAGTATCTGCTATTGCCCATGTAAAGCATCTGCCACTGCCCATATTGACGTGCTTGCCACCATAGTGAAGAACCTGTATGAAACGTCTGCATATTTGACATGGAGATAACGCTGAGGGGCCAAACTGATGACACATAGTGACAAAGAAATCTCAGCCAAGATTATAATCAGAGGACAGAAACTGAAAATAGTGAGCCAGTTCAAATATCTTGGTTCCATAATCAATGAATTGGGATCAAGGGCATACATTTTGTCACGAGCAGCACAAACAACAGCGGCTATGTCAAAGCTAAGACCCATCTGGAGAGACAAGAATATATGTCTGAAAACAACATTCAGACTAATGAAAACACTAGTCAACTCAATCTTTTTGTATTCATGTGAAGTCTGAACCCTGACAGTAGAATTACAACGAAGATTCCATGCACTTGAAATCAGATGCTCCAGAACCATTGTTGGCATCTCTTACAATGACCACGTCACAAATGTAGAAGTGCGTTACACCATCTGGCGCAAAGTAGGCCAATATGAATACCCACTCAGAGAAAGCTGATATGGTATGGCCATGTCACTAGAGCCAACAGTCTATCCACAACAGTAGTACAGGGCAGCGTCTAGGGTGGCAGAATGAGAGGTAGACAGAGAAAAATGTGGACTGACAACATTACATAATGGACCAGGAAATTTTTTGCTGAGACACAGGCATAGGCACATGATCCATACAAGTGGAGGGCGCTGATCAGAAGATGTTCAACAGCACATGGCCTCAACGACCACACTAGGTCAAGAGACTGATAATGATGAATACGGCTAGTCGGCCTGGTGTCAGGATAATATGACTGGTTGGGACATCATCCAACACATCTGCGGCATGATCCTCAGTGCTAGACATCAATATAAACTGTCGTATTGCAGACCTTGTAGCTATATGACTGAAATGTTTTTTTTTAAAGCTACGTTAAAAATCAATAATCACGCGCACACACACGCGCTTGCGCTCTTTACACCATATGTTAGAAGTCACGTTGGTTGAGTCTGTTGCAGTAAAAGTAATGTAGAATCATGGGACCGCGAGGTCTGCTAAACGCATTATTAGAATAAATAGAATAATGTTTTAAGTGGAGTGGACTAACTTTAATTGTATGATGTAACGAATGCAAAAATGTAAGTAATTATGTTGCATAGTCTCACGTATTGCTTTGTGTGTGTTTTTTTTAAAGCATAAGTTCGTACATAGTAAATGTATCAGACGATCTTAAATATGTATACAAATTTTGTTTGGGGATTAATTATGAAACAAACATATAAAGTAAAAATTAGCATTTTCGACTCTCGCGCTTATCATAAACCGCTACTATTTTATAGTTCCATTATTCTGTAGCAATTTGTAAAGAAATACTATTATTTTACTTAATTATCAAATTAGGAAGAAACGTGTCGAAGAATATTATTGATATTACTTCTGACTGGGTAATAAATACACTTGTAATAATCAGAGATAAGCTAGTGTTTTATTTTGTCATATTTAGTGTTTAACGAAGAGGTGATAATATCTAGAACCACTCGATATAGCATATAAACATGGAGCCCAGTGGGTAACATCTTGCGCATGCGGGATTATATGTTGCATGAAAATGCCCAATGGGTGGCATCTTGTTATTGAGGGGTTACTTGTTGCATGACAATGACAAGTGGATGGCATTCTGTCAATGAGGGATTAATTACTGCATGAAAAAGCCAAGTGGATGGCATGTTGTCCACATGGGATTGCAAGTTGCATGAAATGGCCTTAAGAGACCTACATCAATTTGCATAAGAAACAGTCAGCACTTCTACATTGCCAGTTGCTATGAACCTTTTGTGTTGATATAAGACATTGCCACTATACATCTTTCACCACAACAACATCTGCCTAAATATAGATTTATCGGAATATAAATAGAACAGCTTCCTGCTGGGCTTATTTAAATACGTTCAGACGTTGAGCGTGTTTGTATACTGTCCTATGTATTTCCATATAGAATTTAGTGTCGTTACTTGGAGCTGGATAATGCGAAAGCGTCCCTGCGTGCTCGAAATAAGATGAACTGCTATGGAATTAGAAGCTATTTACGTACAAATGTGTGTCGCAATAGCTACACGTCCGGCGATCTGAGAATAAAAATATTGTATAAGGAACGCAGCAGAGTCTCACGTGAGTAAACTATTTTACCACCAAATCTTGAATATTAATTGACCATACTATTTCAAAGAACGAATTATATAAACCAGGCGTATCTTTTATATCTATCTATAGCGTCGGAAGAGAAATATAAAGGGAGAAAACTCTGAGCATCCACCACAAATGCTTCTTACAATTGTGACACGGTCAAAAATGAACGGTTAGCTTTGATATAGCATATATGGTGGGCATTGTCTGTATTAGTGTGCATTTCAATTTTTGGTTGTCTAAAGCTTTCCAAACACGTTTTTCTCCACAAAATAGCATTTGTTGAATCAAAATGGTACAACATATTCAAGAAGTTCAGTGTCACACTAGGCCACAGTTTTACTATCAGACGAGCGTCCGTCTCGAATGCGGTAGGTCACGGGTTCGAATCCCGGTCGAGTCATACTAAATGTTTATAAAAATGGCACTAACAGCTGCCTCGTTTGGCGCTCAGTGTGAAGAGCTTAGTGTTAATAGTGGTCAACCTGGTGTCAGGATAATGTGACTGGGTGGGACATCGTGTTGTATGTCTACAGTATGATGTCCTAGTGTTAGACATCACTATAAATTGCCCAACGTCAGATATCGTTGCGATGACTTAAATTTGTTAAAGCTACGTTAAAACTCTGATTCACACATAAACACATTCACTGTCACTTGTTAGCTCTGACAATATTTGGATTCTGAATTTTTGCGAGATGTCGATACAAAAAGAAAGATAAAGACTAACTCATTAGTTTTTTAAATCGTACATGTGGAAATCAGTTTTTGTTTTCATATAAAAATGATTCGAGGATCTCTTCAGATTTGAGGAAACTCTGAATATTTCCTCTGGGACAAAGCAAATATAGTAATTTCATGAAAACTGCTGAATCTTCAGTGAACTCTGAATAAAGGAATACTAAACAAAATCAAAATCTCATTTTGAAGACGACAAGTGGAGAGGTATAGTGAAGGCAGTGTTTTACCATTTTAAAATACCAGGGTGGGACATAACGGAAACAAATGTTAGACTAAATCTTTACTAGATGCCTGCAAGGCATCCTACCCTGGCTGCTCCGGTGGCCAAGTGGTTCGAGAATCTGCCTAAAATGCAAATGTTCTTAGGTTCGAGCCCCGGCTATTATTCAATTCAATGGTAGTGACATGTTAGCGAAGAAAAGAAAATGTTAGACAACGTTTTTACTGGATGTCTCTCCCACTCCCACAGAATGATTCTTTTCTGCACCTAAGTGGATGCAGTTATCTATTTCAATAAATCTTTTCAACAGTCAGACTCTTTGCATCAAGTTATAAATTCTTACCTTCAAACGAGGTTCAGCAAACCAGTCCATCTTTTGAACAACATGTATCAGTGTTAATGTCTTGCGTACGACTTACGCTGTAATAATTGAAAATATATATTTTCCACTTGTTTTCCACGTAATTATTATTGTTGGCGTGCGTCGGGGTCAATCATGAACATCAAGTGGATTCTGGGATTTATCAACAAGTAAACACATCGAGGCGCAGAAATTCTTTCTTTGAAACCTCTTATGTTATCCTCGATCCTCGTGGTAAAGGCAATTTCAGGAGAAAAAGAAGAAGAAGCAACGTACTGATTTTAATTAAAACAAGATATGTCGCTTTTCTAATAATATATTTTCTCTGCAAAGCCGTATTATATTTTATGATCTTACTTTCAAATAAATACTATTGAGGAAATTCAAGTGCATTGCCTGTGTTATATAATACGTTTGTACTTCTCAAACGTTCCATTGAACAAAGTATTTTATTCCCTGGAATCTATGATGCCATATTAAATTATATGCACATAGCACGCCGCAGTAAGTAGGATTTCAGTTAGATCAATAAAGGTCCGCATTATTTTTTCAATAAATCCGCTCTTATTTAAAGATACGCTCATTTCTATACAAAAGAAATTGCTATAAACTCTATTAATCCATTGATTTTTTTGTTTCCTTTTTCGGATAATGTACAATAAATGTTTGAAATGCACGAATGCAGCAGGTCCGTACTTTTGGTCTGAGTTATCGATAGTTTCAAGTTTACAGAGATATGGAAATGCGTTATGCCAACGAGTGAGCAATTTATCGGAGTTATGCCGCTTATTCGAAGAACTGATACGATAATTACCGAACTTTCATTATAATGCGCGGATCATCTGAATGTCACATGTTAATGTGCATTATTCGGCGGGACTTATGAAAACACTCCCGGTCAAGACATCTAGGGGGTTAGCTAATGCATCAAGATACATGTTTATGTCGAATGTAATTTACACTATGAAATCGTGGCATATATAATTCGAATAGTGTTTCATGCATATCTCGCGTTGGACTACATAATGTCGACTTGGATATTTTCTTTATGCTACCCATAAAGAATAAGTTAGTTGGAATGTTTAATCAAAGACAATAACTTAACTATCTTCAGTACAATTTTATGTTTTCCAAGCTACTTAAAAACTTAAAGGCAAATTATTTTAAAGATGGTACCCAAATAAGAAGTATTTGAGCTTTTTGGTTTTAGAAATCTATTAAAGTATAGTATTGACCTTGTTATATCATTCATCTACAGCTATGAAGGGATAAGATTATTTCCAAACTGAAATATATATGCTGCTGTTGTAATTTTTCATCAAATTCCCCGTGCCTAAAGTCTTATTGCTCCGAACAGCTTATCACAGTGAGAGAAAAAAAGAGTGTTTCACTTTTTACCTAATTCTACTTATTCATAGAGAATTGTTAAATTTACAACATTAGCGACTTTAAGCAGTTCAATTCATTACTCTAGTCATCATCATCTGGATTAAACATTTTTGTGATTTTCTTTTTCATTTTACAGCTATATTGTCTATGACATTATCTATTTTCTTGGGTCTCTTTGTTTTCAAAAGATGAGTAGGGACAAGAGTGAAAATCTATTTTTCGTAACTTACATTGTCTTGAATTTGCCGACATGCGCTATGCTGCTTGAAACAAGTACTCGACTAGTGTCAGAAGTTGGTATGTCTACTTCTTTATCATTTTCATTAATAATAATAATAATAATAACAATAATAATAATAATAATAATTAGTAGTAGTATTATTATTAGTAGTAGTATTATTATTAGTATTATTACTATTATTATAATAATAATTATTATTATTATTATTATTCTTATTATTATTATTATTATTATTATTATTATTATTATTATTATTATTATTATTATTATTTTAAGTGATAAAGGTAAAAAAAATTCTAAATTAACTGTTATTATACAGTTTAAATTACCCGCAAAACCGAATCATTGAAAGTAGGTCGCATGAATCAGCAAGATTTCTCGAATACTAGTTGTGAACAATTTAGGTTCGGTTATCCGCTTTAATAATCAGAGCTAAATAATACTTTCCTGCTTCATAAATAAACCGACGCATGTACATTTTCTATTTGATGTGCAATTTGTTTTGATATCTGAAGTTCGTGGAGAAAAAGAATTAAATTTGATGCGACCAGAATGTTACTACGTCACCTCATTATACCTACCATTTTGAATGTTGTGTCTTGTCTCCCTTTAATATTTCATTACCGATAGTCATTAACATCAAAACTAAATTGTTATTCATATCTAGGAGAAAGACAGACAGACAGCGTTTACCAATTGCCTATCAGTCCTAATAAAAATGGCCTTGCAATCTTTCTATTTATGGGTGGTTATCACATGGCTATCGAATAAATATATTCTCAAATGTAATCATGGTCTGAGCGTGCCTAACGACATCGAATTCCCAAAAGCGTTTCTGTATGTAGTGAGGTTTATTTTTCGTCTCTCATCTACTGTTGCCTGCTTGAATGTTTATGACCATTCAAATGCACGTATTGAGCCAGGCTCTCATGTTAATTTGTTATTGATAATGCTCCAACAAAATATGCTTACAAATAGAAAATAAAAAAAAATAATTTCAAAATAGAAAAGTACTCTGTATACAAGACAATGGATTGGTTACTGTATAAAGCAGGTATAGCCTTGTGTACTAAATAACTGGTATGAACTCACCTTTTTAAAATTTAATAGGACTAATCTTTTGTCTGTCTGTCCGTTTATTGCTTAAACTAATGAAAAGACGGTGGTTGGAATGAACGACCATGCATAGTTTGCTCGTTCATATGGCAAAACGAATATTGGGGGACGCTCTCCAGTGACGACCGAGAAGTTGGTTGAATCCATTCTCTGTAAACTGTCATCATGAATCTTTCCTAGATCAAAATTATATGTATTGTGGTACCTCAAAAACATATCATATTTGAAATGTATTTCAGGTTGTGATGCATGGAATATAGACTAGAAAGGAGTTGGGTAGATAAAAGGCTTTTTGATCGTTTCTTCAATTAGATGTCTTGAAAATCTTCAAACCACGGAGATTTATGAAACAAATGTCAAATATTGGGAAATAATCTTCTTTATCGCCTTAAAAATGTTCATGACATCTTTTTGTCGCTTTAATTATTATTTTCAAATTTATATTTGCGTGGTTTTCTCGCTTTTTCAGAATTTTGTTGACCAGGAAATATTTAGCAAATTCTATACAGTATAAATGCCAGTATATATTCATACAACGAAATAGGAATATCAATTATATACAGCATAAATACGTGTATATATTCATACAGTGAAATATGAATACGAATTCCATACAGTGTAAATGCATGTATATATTGATGCAGCGAAACAGAAATATATTTCTTAACAGAGATATCAGTGTTCATGTCTGTTAAAAACTGCAATGCCGCATACCTTATAATTTTTAAAAAACTAAATTGTGTGTTTTACATTTAAGTTTAATTTGTTTGTCTATTTTTTCCATGTCAACTTTGTCTCCGTATTTCATTCAGATCAAATTCAGAAATGGCCGACAGAAGCAACTCGACTTCAAATGTCTTGTCGCCATCAATATGTACGCATAGCTATTTTGTTTCGCGGTCGGCCGCCATTCTGCAATGTAACAAAGTAAACTACTAAAACGGTAGAAAAAGTGCAAACCGTTTTAATTAATACAAAATTACAGATCTCACAACTTCTCAATTGACCTTACGCGAGATGATAGATCGCTCCGCCTACCATATCAGGTGACATGACGCCCTGCTAACCTCCGACAAACATGCAGTATTTGGCCATGAAAAATATTTCAGCTTAAGTGATATGTTGATTGAAAATGATTTGTTTTGTTCTTAGAAATGTAAAATTACAAAGTTACATAAATTATACTGCAGTAGACAATATTTACTTTTTAGTTCAAATTCGTATAGTAATAATCTGAGTGTCTTATCTCATTAAATAAACACAATTTTAAAGCTGCTCGATAACTTACGTAAATTTTCTCAAGGGATACTAGTGTATTTAGCATTTAATTTTAATATTGCTATTTTTATCTGGCTGATGTTCATGCGGCCTTGTAACGAAATGAATGTTTAAATTGATAACAAAATCGTAAATAATTACAGGTTAGAAGTATACTCTTGTACGTATTAATTTTAATAGTTCTGCTGCTCTGTTCGTCATAAGGGCCCCGAGTTGCTGAGTGGTCTAAAGCGCAATCCGTTACGGATCACTGACATCTCATCTATATTCGAGTCTCGGATTAAGCCAATGTGGGAATAATGTGAGAAAGCTTGCCAGTAGCTTCTCGTTGGTCAGTAGTTCTTTCTGGGGGTTTTCCGGGTTCGTCCTCCACCATTAATACTGGCCACCATGTATAGTCTATATTGTGCTGAAACATGGCGTGAAACTCTACTACAACAACAATAACTGTTCGTCATATGGAATTTGATGAATGATGTATGTTAGTGTAAACATGTAAATGCGTGCTTAATAGATCGGACGATAATTAGCTTAATATATCGGACGATAATTATCTGAAACCATTGGTTTTGTATTTATTATTACAGTTTTTTTTATCTCCACCTCTCCTTCAGCTTTGTATCGTATATGTTTTCAGCATGTTTTTATGTTTTCCAATTTCATGGTTTTTGGTAATTGTTTTTCTGTAGTGTAGTCATATCATTGTAGATGTTGTAAAGCGCTTAGAGCTTCTAAAGATTAGGCGCTATACAAAGTCCTCATTATTATTAGTATTAGTATTAGTATTATTCAGCTCAATAAGAAAGTAAAGAGCCACTCACATGTCTGAAAGATGGAGACGATACATTATTTTATATACCACAAGCCATCATTAAAGAGGAAATGTTCAAACTTTAAATTATTGCAGTCTCGGGTTCCGTGCTTTTTATCCCAGAAAAATAATCTTGAAACGTTTATTTATACAAATATTTTTCAATTTGAATTCTATTTTTATTTTTCCTTAAAGCCATCGACTGGACATGCTTTTCTAAAATAAAATTATGCAAACAAACATGCTGTAATTGCCTCCAACTGTTTCCATATTCAGCTAATAGGACACGTAATCACAAAATACATTCTTTATCCATCGAAGTTTTGTCTATGTTTCGGGAAAGGAATATATCTAATTCCTCCATTTAGATGATCCGGATATTGACAGTCATAATGACAAGGCCTCCAGTGCCTTCTTTTTACCCTTACAGATCGAGAAATCAACACATTATTACAAAAATTTTAAATGCTTATTAAAAGCAATTAATTGTTACCACAATCAGCTTGTCGGAGAAAAATGGCGGACGTTAGCATAAATGAGGTTTGTCTAATTTACACTCGTTAATTTGGTTAATTGATCAGCATGATTGACAATTGGCGTTAGGTTAATTGTATATCAGTCGCACAACTGCATGGTTTCTCTTCATTAACTTTCCTTAACGTACCACATTGAAAGTATACAGCTCAGAGGCCTATTTAATAAAGGGAACTAATTTTACTAGGACACCTTAGGCCAGTCATAAACATGATTTTAAGCTTTGCACTATATGTTCTACCATTGCAACAATACTCGGCACATGCCGATTGTGGAACAGTCCCTTCGAGTTTATTCACATGTATACTTTACCAGTCCAATCTCCAACCATTAATACCGCACCTTGAGTCACACAATCAATTTACGCTACTTGATTTTAATATGACATTATGGAAACTCACTAACACGTCACTCCGTGAGAGATTTGATTGAAATTATACAATATTAATGATGATAAGCTTTAGGCCAAACAAATATTGTCTGCCCATCGAATAGGACTTATGAAAACAAATATTATATGTGAATAGCATCCTTTCTTATATCCAAATTTATCTTCGAGATTGAAATGTCTGAAACTGTAATTTAATGAAAGTACTGGTCCCTCTTTCTTTCGGTTAAGCAAAATTACAAAATTATAAAGTTTCAGATTTGATATCCAACACTGGAATACAAATGCCAATACACTCATTCTAGTTTTAGGTGGGTAATGTGGTAGTACCTGTATGGGGCTGTTAAGGATAACGTTCAACACAACAGTCGTGTACAGAATGTTATGTTGGAATGCATTTCCGTTGAATGCAAAGCTCCTATTACAAAACAAAGATATTTAATCCTGGGATCTAACTGAAAGGAATGTAATAGAAGTTGCTTCATGGCTAATTAGACACAATCCGATTAGATCGACACTATATTGTAGAATATGTTATACTTCCTTAAAACGTTATACAATATTGACGCCAGCACTTAGATTGACTGTACCTTACTGATCAAGCTTTTGTTTCGTCGTGTTCTGTTAAACTACAAGTCGCTTGAAAGTTTATATATGTCTTATTCTTGGCGCATATTCATTTAGAATGTCAGTATTATCTGGGAATAGTTAAAACTAAAATAAATAAAAATCACAGAATTATCCGTCATTCTTAATGAGGGGAAAAACAGTTATTATAGAGTCGTCAGTGTTAGTGTAAGCGATGGTGCGCCATTTATTCACCAGCTGTCTGCATTCAAGATGAATTCCATTGGATTGCAACGCAAGGGCTTCAGAAAAGTGTGCTTCAAATCTGTAAGGGCTAGAAGAGCCTAATAAATACGCTACTTCTCGACACCAATATATATATATATATATCTGCTACAACATTGTGAAAGTATTCTGAGTAATCAGCCCATGTAATACTTAGAAACCATGGATGCATGCATGCTTTTCTAACATAGTTTGCTTACTATCTAAATGATCCTGGAGTTAAACCTTTTCATTCCTATTAGTAGAAATGAAAGAAAAAAAGCAAAGACTATAAGTCTTGAGAAAAGAATAAACAGTGATGCGAAGAATCAGTTTCGTCTCAATTAAAAGCTAAATGGAAATAGGAATAATTGACAACCAAGCGTCATGAGTCCCGATTACATGATGATAACTAATAATACAATGATAATTTACCAAACATATTTATCTGTAATCTGTTTAAGAGTCATTCAATCACTTTGAACCTTTTCAGTTAAGTTATTGGACTGAATAATATGAAACCACATATTACCGACGTCAAGAGTTTCCATGTTCATGCATTTCAAAAGTTCTCTTAGAATTGCATTTTCTTCTCTTCCCCTTCTCCTTTTCCCTAGAACCTCCTTATTTTCATCAACAGAAGAGACTCTTAGGCAGGCGATGGTCTGTAATGCGTACATGTCCCTCCAAGCGTAGCTGGCACTGCATCATGATTGCGTGAATGCTGGGGAGACCTCTTTGGGCGAATACCTCAGTGTCTGGAACCTTGTCCGGCCACTTCATGTTGAAAATTTTCCTGAGACTTAAAGAGGAGAAGGGGATGATCCAGATGATGTAGGTCCATACACTTCTTTCAGAGCATTGTAGAAGTTTTTCGATATTATGCTGATCTGCTGTGTCTCATCAGCATTTTCGCTCAGCCATCTGTCGCCGTTTCTGATGTGCAGTTCTGCGTATATTGTTGTACTGATATTTCGAAGAAGTGGACTTGGGATTGTTGTGGTAGGTTTGAAGGAGGCGGTGTTTTTCATCCAGAAAATGCTCGATCTCGTCTCATTTCTATTCAAACCATTTTTGATGCTTTTTGGTGAGGGTCCTAGAATTTCCGAATTTGTCGACCGCACTCTCTCGCCCAAAACCATCTGAGTGCATCAGCATGACAACGTCGAGACGGTCGGAGACGGAGGTGAGTCCAGTAGATGACCAGGACGTCCTATCTGTCTATTCCAGCTTTTAGCGCTTTACGGAGCTTTGCTAAGAATCGCTTTCTGCCCGTTGACCAGCTGGTGATTCCTCCGCGCAGGCAGCCGAATCCAGTCTTCACATGCTAGATAGACAAAGCCTAACTCATCGAGGGTGTATGACCGTCGGCTATCCTCAGCCTGGTTTAGCCAGCCAGTCGAGGCCATTTTCCTGGATGTGACCACAGTGTATTCCATAGCGTCCTATAGCCACAGGTGATAGCTGAGTGCCAAGTGGCGGAAAAGGTAGGCATGCTACCCCCGAAGGAGTACTACTGCTTGGCCAGCCATATGTGTTACCCCTCCCAGGACACCCTATATACCCAATAGTACACTACAAATATACAACACGTAGAATTAAGATATTGGTTAACTGAGCAGTCTACATACACATACACATTACACACAAAGGGTTGCAAATACAACGATTGATACTAGTACATGTTGACAGCGGTAGTCGTCTTTTAAAAGTACTCTTACATTAAAAAAACCTCAACAGATAAAAGGGAAACACGTGATGCTTGCAAGAGATATGAACATAGTGCTACTTTAAAGATGCAGACTTCAGAAAGAAATGAATCTTTAAAACCAAGAATGTGATAGAAATGTTAAACACTGAATAGAGGTTAACTTACCCAGACGGAAACGCATATTCCAATCAAAGAATTAAAAGAGAGCTAAAACTATAATAAGGCAAACTTTACTATACAGCATCCATGCAGTGGAGCGAGACTCTAAATACATTATTTCATCGTAGCATATGATTAATTATTTGTAAAAGCAAAACATCCAGTACTTTTTCCTATGAACAGGAAATCAACTAAACGCATTTAAACTCTCTCTCTCTCTCTCTCTCTCTCTCTCTCTCTCTCTCTCTCTCTCTTTCTCTCTCTCTCTCTCTCTCTCTCTCTCTCTCTCTCTCTCTCTCTCTCTCTCTCTCTCTCTCTCTCTATATATATATATATATTGCATTATTAATTATTTTTTTATTATTTTATTTTAATAGATTCTATTGTGATGTAACATTGTTCGATGGACTTGACCTTGTCCAAAATCGAGTTTATTTTCTACCTGACCTGATTTATTGATGTTTTATTTTATCTATACACAACTAATACATAACTAACATATTCTTCATGTGTATGGGTTTAATATCAGGATCGGTATTAATAGAAGTAAACATGTTTACTTGGGTCTGAGTCTAAGTTATTGGAATTCCCCTGCAATTTACCTGGTGTACCTTACATTGTTCATGTTATATATCGTAAGTTTATTAACAGACTTTCTATTATAAACCTTTTAATTTGGAACCATTAAGTAATTTCTAGAAGGTTATTTTCTGTTAGATAATGTTTTATTGCTGCTTTAGAAAATTTTAATTGTGACCTTAATTCTACCTGCTAAGTCATAGCTAACACTGTCTTTACTACCACATATCTTGACTCTAATTTGTATCCTTGCCAAGAAAGGAAATAGTATCCCGAGCTTTGAAAGTGTCAGCAGGAATAGCGAGTTCATGTATTCGGTTTGATCCTTCAGGGTATATCACGGCTGCTTTTATGGTCTGACAAACAAGTCGTGTATAATTGCAAGTTTTTCTAACCGTTCTTGTTCTGAAAGCGTTTAATGGCTATCGTGTGACTTATAACTCCTTTAGTTGCTGTAGCGTTATGCAAAGGTTGGGGGTGGGGTACTTCCAAAATATTAATTAAAATATTATAGAAGTTCCACCTGGCTCGTGAATTTAAATTTAGATTAAAGACCAAATAGGTATACGGCTCTGAGCCCCCAGTTATATACATATGTATATATATAACACGAAGATGGAATTCAACAATAACAATTTAATGAAACCTATAAAATTAAATGTCATATAATCACTTGTCCTCTAAGTGATAGCCTATTTCATCTTATGATTTTCAGTGTGAGTTCGATTTTCCACCTGGCCTTTGGTTGTACTCATCTATTATCCTATCCTTCCGCTCTTCCTGAATTTCACCTCTCCCGATTTCTCTCCTCCCTTCACTTTCCTTCCTTTCTTTATCACAACAATTGGGGACACTTTTCCTGGTCTGTCCCCCGAAACTTCCTCTTCAGATTTCCCTCTTTCTTCTCTTCCTTCCGTCTATAACGGAGACACTGGGACCACTCACTAGTCTGTCCCCCGAAGCTTCCTGTGAAAATCGCAAGGCGTTAACGTATGGTTTATCAAATCTCACCTCACACTAAATCATCCATTAACCATCAGATAAGGCTATTACGTTTTAGGACACGCATACATACACATCGAAATTCCCACACACTCTTACAGGGAAACAATGGCGTAATAGCACGATATCATATATTCATACATCATATCACATAAGTATATCTAATATATATATATATATATATATATATATATATATATATATATATATATATATATATATATATATATATATATATATATATATATATATATTTAATCTCATTGTACTTAACAATATTACGACAGCCAGACGTATGTCTGTACATTACACTCCCGCAAGCGTACACAAGTATTCCAATATTCATATTATTAATTTCTCAAGTGAAATCCTTTCAAAGATAACATTCAATTTCTATAATTACATGGATAATGTGCTATTGTACTATAAAATAACCACATAGCGAATTATAATAGTAGTAATTCTTACTACGGCTAGCAAGCAATACGATTCTTTACAAATAGAAACCCATTCTTCAAAATATACAAACATATCAACATCACAAAATAATTATTCCTAGTACGATATTAGTAATAATACGTATATATAAACGATCTACAATTAAATGCAGTCGCAGAAAGCAAGGATCAAACAAACAGCTCACTGACCTTTCTAGAAGCTAGCTTAGAAAATTCTGTTCCTAAAGCTTTTCCCGCCAATTAACGTATGGCTACGGAGTTCCAATTCTTTACAGACAATCCTCCTTAACGGGTAATCGGAAACTAAAGCTAGCCGGCCGGTTAAAGATATTATATTTTAAAATAAATCAGGGTCCCACCCCTTCCTCGATTCTGATTGGGTAGCGCTGGGGCCCTATCCACTCGACTCCTTCAATCTTGCGGTCCGTCAGCGTATCCAGAAGATAAGGCACGCCCACTCCTTCTGACAGCTTCTTTGATGTCCAAAACATCATTCCAGCCCAAGGTGCTAATTACACATCTGACGGGCCTTGGTCAGCTTCCTCTCTTAACTATGGTAAACTTACGTAAGGGATGGTGTTAGCCTGCGGTCATGTGTAACAATAAACAGTGGCTTGTCCGACTTACTTGATAACACATGGTCCTAATTTAATTTTGGGTCGGGCAACGCCACATCCCCCCACGCTTGGGAATAAAATCGGGATTTTATTCCCTCAAAATTACTCCAAATGCAAAGGCTTTACAATACGATTAAAACTAAAATCATCGTGACACTACACGAATAAATAACAAGGTCATCGTGACACTACACGAATAAAACAATATATATACACAGAGTGATTATTAAATTTCAGTCCTTCTGCTCATGAAATCAGCGCATACGTTCTCTGTACCCTTATGACGGTATTCTCCACTTCCGCGCCCTCTACCTCTGTCACGCCCTCGTCCACGGAATCCCTGTCCATCACCAGCAGGTGGTATTCCAAAGTAATTGCGTGTACCCTGATAGTAACTGCGGAAATAAGGTCTTGCATAGCCATCATAGTAGCGACGAAAATATAGCCTGCGTCTAGGTGGACCACTCAACTGGCGTTGCTCTTCAGGTTCCTCCTCCTGGTACTGTTGGACTGGTCTCCTCCTGTAGAATCTACGATAACTACGCCGTTCTGCAGCATATTTGCTACCCTGGACATTGGTTTTACCAGGTCCAGTGACGTTAGCAGCTTCGTTGCCCTTTTCCCCCTCCACTACGTCAAATTCTACAGTCTCACCATCCCCAACATTTTGAAGATATTTCCTGGGGTTGTTCTTGATAATGGCTGTTTGGTGGATAAACACATCTTCCTTGGTGTCATCCCTATTGATAAAGCCATATCCGCTTTTTACGTTGAACCATTTTACTGTACCGGTGACCTTCGTCGCTATTACTTTCTTTCCAGCCTTTACCGACCTCTCCGGTTGGTTTTCGGAGTCGGACATGACCCTTGATGGTAAAATAGGCAAATTAGGTGTTCCTCGTGTCACTACCGTGGTGACAACAAAATCGCTGACGGTCTCTCTTTCTGTTCCCGCTTCAGCGTGTTTGTGCAACTGCGCCAGAGTTGCGTTTCCCTGTTGAAACTTCCTCAACTCGGCTGGAAGTACATTACTCACCGGTGTCGCTGTAACTTGGATCGGCTTCGCTTTCGTCTGTCGGCTCTTGGACCTGGTCTCTACAGCCCTCACTGGCATCGGTGTGCAGGTTTCGGGGTTCGGCTGGGGTAGCACATAACGGCATCCCAATATGACGTCATGTGATAGTCCCTCCAAGCAAGCAGCTGCAATCGTCCCCTTCACGTATGGTGAATCGAGGTCAATGACAGCTACTGGTAATGAGTCACGCGTGCAGTTCGCGTACTGAACTTCTATTACCTCCCCTGTATAGTCCTCCGGCTTGACATACTTCTTGTTGACAAGCGCGGGGACGCTGCACCCAGTGTCATACAAGATGGTGGCACCTTCACCATTGACAGTTGCGGCCGCAAGGTTAGCTGGGTTGCGACTCGCTTCCGGCCCACACTCCTTCCTAGCAACGACATTCACCTGGGTCTGCCTGCCCTTGGGACAGTCCCTGGCAAAATGCCCCAGGCGCTTGCAGTTAAAAAACGTCGGCGGCCCTCGCCGACTTGCAAGTCCTGGTTTCGTGGGTGAGGCCTGTCCAGGTCGATAGGTGGCATCCCTACCTGTAGGTGTCCCTTCGACCTTCCGGTCGCCCTGACGGTTGCGGACAGCCGGCTCAACCTCCCCCATACGACGCGACTCAGAGGGTCGGGGTCGATCCACGCCCCCGGAACCTCCACTCTTCGAGTGCGCCTGTTCATATCGCTCCGCCATGTTAGCGATCTCTTCGAGCGTACGGTGCTCCCTCTCTGCTAGGAAGACTGTCAACTCGCGACGGTAAGTACTCAGGACATGTTCTTTGAGTATAACCTCGCGTAGCCCCTCGTACGAACGTTCGACTTCAGCCATTTTCATCCACTTCTCAAATAAACTTCGAACACGGTTGTGGAATTGAGAGTGGGTCTCCGTTACCTTTTTCGCCGAGTCCCGAAAAAGTTTCCGGTAAGTCTCGGTGGTCAGCCGATAATGGCAGAGAAGGGCCTTCTTGAGGGCATTGTAGTCATCAGCCTCTTCTGCAGCTAAGCCGTGGTAGACTTCCCGAGCTGCACCTTGCAAAAAGGCTGAGACATTAATGGCCCAGTGCTGTTCAGGGACCTGATGAGCGTGTGCGAGTTTCTCGAACTGCACGAGAAAATCGTCAATAGCCTCCTCTTTGTCATTGAAGCGTGGCATGTTGATCTGGACCATCCGGTGGTCGATGAAAGGTCGTCCGGTCCCTCCAGAGCTCGTACTGGCGTCGTCCCGGTCGTTAGACCTAGATTCTACCCTCACCTTTTCCATTTCAAGAGTGTGAGTGAGTCTGGATAGCTCTTGGTCCGCTGCTATTTTGGCTAGCTCTTGGTCCGCTGCTATTTTGGCTAGCTCTTGGTCCGCTGCTATTTTGGCTAGCTCTTTGTCCGCGGCTATCTTGGCTAGCTCTAGTTCTTTCTCTCTCTCTCTTTCTGCTGCTCTCTCCGCTGTTTCCTTGGCCAGCGCTTTCTCTGCCTTCCATTCCTTGATTCTTTCTTCGATAAATGCAGCCAGACGATCTCCCTCGTATCCAAGATCTTCCGACCCCATGGCACGGTACTCTTTGATCATTTGCCTTTCTGTAGCCATGTTTATATACTAATACGAAGTGATACCTTGTCTCAACCCTGCTAACAATGGACAGATTTTACAACTTCCTAGCCAAATACTTACCTGACGACAACTAATTCCTTTCAGGTAAGATATTTGCTCGATATTTGCTTCACAATTACTGCAGGTAATTAAAGATCTACAAGGCATGCAAATATCAAATATAACAAACATAAGATGAGAAAATCATAAAAATTCAAAATACACAGGATGGAAAATAACTCACAACTGTTTCACACTGTTCATTAATACTCCTAACAAATAAACTTTAGGTCTTTAAACTAATATTTATGTCTAATTCAAATCCCGGACGAAAGCGCCCACTGTAGCGTTCTGGAAAGGTTGGGGTGGGGTACTTCCAAAATATTAATTAAAATATTATAGAAGTTCCACCTGGCTCGTGAATTTAAATTTAGATTAAAGACCAAATAGGTATACGGCTCTGAGCCCCCAGTTATATACATATGTATATATATAACACGAAGATGGAATTCAACAATAACAATTTAATGAAACCTATAAAATTAAATGTCATATAATCACTTGTCCTCTAAATGATAGCCTATTTCATCTTATGATTTTCAGTGTGAGTTCGATTTTCCACCTGGCCTTTGGTTGTACTCATCTATTATCCTATCCTTCCGCTCTTCCTGAATTTCACCTCTCCCGATTTCTCTCCTCCCTTCACTTTCCTTCCTTTCTTTATCACAACAATTGGGGACACTTTTCCTGGTCTGTCCCCCGAAACTTCCTCTTCAGATTTCCCTCTTTCTTCTCTTCCTTCCGTCTATAACGGAGACACTGGGACCACTCACTAGTCTGTCCCCCGAAGCTTCCTGTGAAAATCGCAAGGCGTTAACGTATGGTTTATCAAATCTCACCTCACACTAAATCATCCATTAACCATCAGATAAGGCTATTACGTTTTAGGACACGCATACATACACATCGAAATTCCCACACACTCTTACAGGGAAACAATGGCGTAATAGCACGATATCATATATTCATACATCATATCACATAAGTATATCTAATATATATATATATATATATATATATATATATATATATATATATATATATATATATATATATATATATATATATATATATATCTATTTAATCTCATTGTACTTAACAATATTACGACAGCCAGACGTATGTCTGTACACTACACTCCCGCAAGCGTACACAAGTATTCCAATATTCATATTATTAATTTCTCAAGTGAAATCCTTTCAAAGATAACATTCAATTTCTATAATTACATGGATAATGTGCTATTGTACTATAAAATAACCACATAGCGAATTATAATAGTAGTAATTCTTACTACGGCTAGCAAGCAATACGATTCTTTACAAATAGAAACCCATTCTTCAAAATATACAAACATATCAACATCACAAAATAATTATTCCTAGTACGATATTAGTAATAATACGTATATATAAACGATCTACAATTAAATGCAGCCGCAGAAAGCAAAGATCAAACAAACAGCTCACTGACCTTTCTAGAAGCTAGCTTAGAAAATTCTGTTCCTAAAGCTTTTCCCGCCAATTAACGTATGGCTACGGAGTTCCAATTCTTTACAGACAATCCTCCTTAACGGGTAATCGGAAACTAAAGCTAGCCGGCCGGTTAAAGATATTATATTTTAAAATAAATCAGGGTCCCACCCCTTCCTCGATTCTGATTGGGTAGCGCTGGGGCCCTATCCACTCGACTCCTTCAATCTTGCGGTCCGTCAGCGTATCCAGAAGATAAGGCACGCCCACTCCTTCTGACAGCTTCTTTGATGTCCAAAACATCATTCCAGCCCAAGGTGCTAATTACACATCTGACGGGCCTTGGTCAGCTTCCTCTCTTAACTATGGTAAACTTACGTAAGGGATGGTGTTAGCCTGCGGTCATGTGTAACAATAAACAGTGGCTTGTCCGACTTACTTGATAACACATGGTCCTAATTTAATTTTGAGTCGGGCAACGCCACAGTTGCTTATATTCCGAATGTGTAATCACTTTTATCTAAATTGTTAAAGAATATATATCTTCCTAAGTGATGCAAGCAATTATTGTTACGAATTCTGTATTTATATATCCTTGTTTATTACGATTAGAAGTTTACGCATTAGAAATATTGGATCATCTTGCGGAATATTTTCTGTATTCATTTCAGTATATTTCTTCTGTTCTGTTTTCTATATGTTCTTTATTGACAATAAGATAAAGCTAAAAACAGATATACGGAAAAAAAACAAATTCTACATTTTTCACAATCTCTTAATAAATTGCACTCAATATATGTTATAATCTTTGCTCGTATGTTTCGCCAATAACTGATTCATCTTAGGGTTTTGGGCTTTCTTGAAAACACCTAAGCATTAGATACAGGTCTCGCTAACATCTGTGATGTTCCACAAAAACGATCCGTCAAATATTATTAACCCATTAGCATTCATAGGTTCTTGAGTATTTTAAATCTCCAGTGCCGCCGTTCGAATTAAATTGCACCATTTGTCTAATCTAACTAAAGTTTGGAAGAATGGAAATGAGTTGCTGAAAAAGGTATTTGACAGTAACCGTTCATTGAAATAAAATAAAATGTTAGGCTTAAACGAAGTTAAAATATTCAGTTAAAATTAAATGCGCTACCACTTAAATCAGTCAAGAACGTCTCTCGTAATTTCGTTCTGTTAAGAGGATGCTCTCAATATAATGATGCGATAGATTCGGCAAGTGACTAGTCTAATAACAAAAACATTCGCACGTGACGCACACACATTTTCGGGAGTGAATGAAAAATGGCAATCACACTTTTTAAGAGGATCTGAAGAAAAATATCGTGCATTATATTTTAATAAAAAAAGATTCGAAACACGAACCTGGGCTGAAGACAATATGACGTCATCAAATATTGTGTTCTAGTTTTCGACTGATATCGGCTGACCCATAGATTAATTCGTACACATATGAAAAGTTATAGGGTTTTGAAGTTCCGGGGTGAAATAACAAGCCGCATAATATGGTTTTAATGGAACCCAAAGATCTTTAAGAGCGATATTTCCAATCATCAGTATTATTCAGAAGACATTTCACACGTAACTGGGGCATTGGGCAGCTGAGGTTATAATTGAAACTTTATCATCAAATATTAGTTACGCAATATACGTCTAAACGCTTGCTAACCATCTATTCGAGGACCTGATATTTCCGGAATGTATGGGTCAAAATATGTGTTAGTACCCGAGCGTGTTACTAAAAACACGACTTAATGTAAATTGTAAAATGTCAGCTCATATATGAAAGCAACTAAGGCAGTCTAAAATATTGTGTACTCATTCACTATTAAGAACCGTTAGATATTTGTTTTTCACTTACAAGGTTTGTTAACTAGCTATCGTACAATTTCTATCATCTTAAACCTACACAGTCTTGCCCCATGTTGAAATCTTTAAACTAGAATGTTTCATAATAGTTCAAAAGTGTCAAAAAGAATAATAATGTCTTTCTGGCTACCCCTACTATATTTGCAATGTGTGCAGCCTTTGTTCGAGTGTAAGAATCGGAACTATTTAAAGGTATTAACTCATGAATCCTTACGCCGTACGTTACTAACTCATGAATCTTTACGCTATGCGTTACAAACTCATGAATCTTTACGCTATGCGTTACTAACTCATGAATCTTTACGCTTTGCGTTACTAACTCATGAATCTTTACGCCGTGCGTTACTAACTCATGATATGCGTTACTAACTCATGAATCTTTACGCCATGCGTTACTAACTCATGAAAATTACGCCGTGCGTTACTAACTCATGAATCTTTACGCCGTGCGTTACAAACTCATGAATCTTTACGCCGTGCGTTAATAACTCATGAATCTTTACGCCGTGCGTCCTTAACATCAAGTCATCAAAAAGGAGCAGATCACAGATTTAGTCGCCCTACTATGCTATTTACCAACTGTATTATTTAGCATATTACTACATTTGCCCCATATTACTACATTTGGCCCATATTACTACATTTGGCCTATTTTACTACATTTGGCCCATACTACTACATTTGATATAAAAGTAATTAAGTAGAACAAAGAGTGCGTAAAAGAATCGGTGTTGTATTTTTTAGGCTTTTTATCATTTTAGTTGCTTATATTTGTTATAGGTTGCTGGCTCTGACATTGTGTAATAATCATCACATACCACTGTCATGTATATTTAATTTTTACTTTTTAGTTTATTCGCAATGATTGTATGATATGTATAATTGTATTTTGGATTTGACCTTTTTTACAAAATCAACTTCAATGTCTACCTAAACAGTAATTTCTATTTTGGTAAACAATCAGTAATACATATTCCTTAGGAGTGCGGGTTGAATATTAAGATCATTATCATTAAAAGATAAGTATTTGTTTTGGCCTTGGTCTAGAAAATTTGTATACCCCATGGAATAACTTGCTGTACATATTTTTTTCTCCTCATTCTTTATTATAAATCAGTAAAGATTTGTACCTGTTTACACTTTAAAATTTTCTATAAATGAACTTTGGATCAACATCCTTACCCATCTTTTGCTTCTTAGTTTTTCTTATAATTTTGTTGACTTGAAAAATGATACACACCTGTAATACTATTTGCTGTGATCAGTGTGTTCGTTGAGTGGAATTTATTGATCGATGTTTTGATTAACTGGAAATACAGAGTGCTCATAAATAATATTCTTAGAACCATTAATTTCCAATTATAAGGAATTTCTGACAAAGACATTTTTGACCATAATATTGTGTTTACTTGGAAGACTTGGTATATTACCACACTACAGGCTACTTGTATATTTCTGCATTTAAGACCACATACACATAAACGCCTGCAGAGATGGCGTCTATTTTGAACACTACTGTAATTCAAATAAAACTTTATTCATTAGGACTGGTGATAGAACCTTTTGAAATATCTAGGATATAATTCACAATACATTTAGGTCTTTGTAAATATTCGCGTTGTATTCTAGGTCTAATTTTTTAAAACCTTTTACAGCACTTGTATTTCGCTCTTTTCTATTACTTAGATAAGACCAAATAGTCGTAATACTATATTAAGACCAAATAGTCGTAATGCCATATTAAGACCAAATAGTCGTAATACCATATTAAGACCAAATAGTCGTAATACCATATTAAGACCAAATAGTCGTAATACCATATTAAGACCAAATAGTCGTAATACCATATTAAGACCAAATAGTCGTAATACCATATTAAGACCAAATAGTCGTAATACCATATTAAGGTGATTTAAGTTAGATTGTTCTTAAATTCAAAGCCTCTACATTCATTTTATTCAACTTATCTTTAATTAAATATAGTTGATTCATTGCTTAAAGGAGTTATGTGTGTTCCCTCTTGATATTCACAATACAAATGTGGGTTTTCTTGTACCATAGTTAAATCAGAAGATACAACAACATATCAGTAGCCAGATCCTTCTACTGGGCCGTTGTATATCGTTAGCCTATGGCAATTTAAATTTCTGGGAAAGACAATATCAAATCAATGCAGCAGCTGAACATTATATCCGCTCAGACTAGAAATAAGTTGTTGGTCACATCTGAATGCGTCGACTTCTTGAGCAGCCTAACCATTGCATGGAACATGCTGTGATTTAAAAGAAACAAATTCCAATACCAGGAATTTTGATGCAAATTATAGCAATGAGACCTTTAATCAGCTGATAAATGGAGCTGAAAAAACAAATCTGGAACACTGCGGATGAATTTCAAAGTGGAGACCTGCCACGCTCAGTGAACAGGTTTTCATAAAACATTGGGGGGGGGGGGGGCGAGTGGCCGAGTGTTCTAAAGCGCTCATCGTTACGGATCATGCCATCTCAACTCTGTCTGCTGGGTATGTGAGAAAGCTTGTTGGTAGGTTCTCGTGGGTCGGTGGTCCTTTCTGAGGTCTTTCATCGCTAATTATACTGCCGCCATATATAACATATCTTGTGCTGAAAAATGTGGCATACCTAATTTATTCAATGACAAACGCAAAACAATGGTTAAGAACTGTAACATTAATGGGTTTGCTGTTTGTATTTTCAAAGCCTGAGGCATAAATAAAGGTTCGTAAACTAATTTAAAAATTAAATAAAAGCAGCTGATTCAAACAGTATTATGGATATTAGTGGTTGTTGGTTTCTATTTTTGATAAATATTGTTTCTGAGAAACTTCTAAATCGTATATTCTCTGCACACGTGAATGTCACATGCTTTGTGAAATATATGGAAAAACGATAACATTAACAGATTTAACAGGATTTGAGTGTTTGGTGGGAATGGTGGTTTCAGGGGTTGGGGGTTCTCTCTATGGTTTGTTTGGGAGGTTGGGGGTCCTATACAATTTGTGATACTGTCAAAGAGATTTTTTATTAGACATTTGAATATGATTATTTACCAATTAGATATTAATAGTAAGGTTTAATCCAGTAAAAATCAAGTCTATGGTATTAATAGTAGGGTTGAATCCAAGTTGAAACAAGTCTTTGATATTAATAGTATGGTTGAATCGAAACTGAAAAATGTCTTTGGTATTAATAGAAGGGTTAAATGAAAATTAAAACAAGTCTTTGGTATTAATAGTTGGGTTTAATCCAAGTTAATGCAAGTCTTTGTTATTAATAGTTAAGGTTAATTCAAGTTACACAAAGTCTTTGGTATTAATAGTAGGGTTTAATCCAAATTAAAATGAATCTTTGTATCAAGTTTTGGCTTTATTAGAAGTTCAACAAACCTTTATTAGTATTAGTAGGGTTTAATCGAAATTAAAATTAATCTTTGTATTAAATGTTGGATTATTATGGATTGGGTTAGGGTTAGAAGTTGGATGTATTAGAAGTTCAACAAGCCTTTGGATTTCTTTAAAGTCAATGATACCATTCCTTTTTTCTGAGCTAACATTGTTCACCTAGTATTGGTTTCTCATAAATACCTTTTAACACCTTTGGTATTTTAGAAAATGTGATACCATTTTGTAGCATATATGATACACCTTTGAATGCTCTGTAAAACCGTCGCTGCCTTTTGTTAAACGTTTGATGTATTTTCGACACATTTTATGCCATTTTAACACCTCTGATACTTTTAAAATACCTGATACTCTCGAAACCATTTAAAACTTGAGATACTATGGAAATAGATTTGAACTTTGAACTTGTGCTCCTAAAATAGAAATTACGTATGAAATTATGTTTTCATTAAAACTTGCAACAAACACACAAACCACGCGCGCACACACAATCACACACACACACCTATATATATATATATATATATATATATATAGATAGATAGATAGATAGATAGATAGATAGATAGATAGATAGATAGATAGATAGATAGATAGATATATTATAGGATTAAATGATCATGTTTGGGTATTTATTGATGTGTAAATTTTACCTAATCACTCACAAAGTAAATAAAGTCCGAAGGACTTTATGTTAACTTTGTGAGTGATTAGGTAAAATTTACACATCAATAAATACCCAACCATGATCATTTAATCCTTATAATTCCAATTTCATCATTTCTATCGTCAAATTAACTTATTCCATCAATAATGCATTCGAATTTACGTAGCGCGTAGTTACCTTTCATTTGGCGTTTCACACCGCCCCGTAATACATAACCTGTACAGAATCACACGAACAAATTGACTACAGCCACAGTTACGTTTATTCATAAACTTCATCTTTTACATCATAGGTAATGGTTACCGTGGTTTTTAACACATTTTATTTACTGACAACATTCTTGTTCAATTTTAGTCAGTCCCATCTGTTACGTCAGATGACCATGACCTTACATAATAACAACTGATACCGACTCAACAAGTGTGCTAAATTAAATTTCAATCAAACCTGAAATCATTATGGATTTTTTTCAGTGAATACTTCCAATTTTTATGGAAATATGAACAAGATGATGCTATCCCTTACTATATAAAGGTAACAATGAAATAAATTCTATACAAGAGTAACATTTTATGTCATTCTCAACAGCGTTAATACTTAACAAGACCCACTCGGTGATCTAGTGATAAATGAAATGTGACTACTGTCACAGTTACGTTTATTCAGAAACTTCATACTTTACAAAATAACATAATTCTTGTTTACTTTAAGTCAGTCCTGTATGCTACGTGAGATGACAATGACCTTGCATAATAACAGACAGCAATGTTTATTTATATTTCAAAAACCGAAAGTAGTCCCAGAATTTATCGAAGTGTAAACAATTCCTGATCAACATCACGTGACCGTTTACATCCAATCATATTACAGGAAATTCGTTTAATTCATAAAAATTGGAATTATATATATATATATATATATATATATATATATATATATATATATATATATATATATATATATATATATATATATATATATATATATATATATATAAAGGCGACTGCTTCTCCATCTCGCTATTTTATTAGACTAACTTTGATTTATCATTCAATAAATAATGATGAAACTATTGTAGATCGTCACGAACAGCTAACAATTTCACTGTTACAAGATCAAGCATGAAGAAAATATATGGAACCAAATCAGGTCCCAAGCCTGTTTAAAATGCATTTCAATTTGAATTGACTAAATTTGATATGTCCCCTGTTACACTCATCAGGCAGAATTTTAAAACTACTTTTAGGATTAGTATATGATTCCCCATTATGTATGGAGCTCATGGATTAGCTTCAAAAATGCATTAGGAAAAGCTTGATCAATTGGCTGCATGTTTTCTTAACATCGATGGTCTTGATCATTTGGCTGCTTTTGTTTCGTAACGGCTCTTTCAGGAAACACTGTACTATTTATATGGAACAAATGTGAACCAGTCAAGAAATGGGTGAAGAAATAATAGAATAATAAAGTATATATGGGTTTGGTGGTCCATAATTGGTTAATAATAAAAAGTAAAATTTTAGAAAAAATATCTTTTGAGAGCTTATTCAATCTCTAATTTAAACAAGATATAGAGACAATATTCTATGCAATTTTAGTGTGTTTACAGGCTTGACTTTGAACTACTCAAAAATGAAAGTAGCACCTGATTCATTTGGTGCAGAATCAATAACAAATGTTTCATGCACATCTAGATAAAAACAATGTCGCGGCTCATTTTGGTGTTCTCCACACAGAAGCTTGCACCAAGGATAGTGTGCATGTAGAAATATAGGTCTAATCATTAGCACCCAGACATTTTAAGTTATTGAATTTTGAATATGATGGTGCTTCCATATGTTTACAATATGAGTTGAATTAGTACCGTGACTCCTTCAGCACATTATGTGTTGCGACATGCCGATAAAAATGCAAGCTAAGCGTGTTATGTTATGCCGTGAAAAAGGAGCTAAGCGTCTGTTTCAAGTTTGTACTAAGGCAGTCTATCTGTGCTGGCCTGGGCGGACCGCAATCCTTTGATGACAAGTCCGATGAATTAACATTTTAGTTAACACTGCTGCCCAACTTATTCTAAGAAAACACATTAAGTGTGTCGCTGAAACAAAGCAACGTCATTTCTTGTTTCGTACTGTCTGAATTGGTTAGAACAGTTACGTAAATATTTCGAGGAAATGTACGCCAAACAAAATATATTATTTGACCGGTCGAGTTTTATTCGATGTAAAGAACGAGTTCAAAAGTGGCATGAATGTCCTCGATTGTTTTGTTATGTTGAGACATGGCAGACTAGACGGATGCAAACAGCAAATAATAATGCAGTTAGGTCAGAAGGCTTAGAAAATTAGGTCGAAGATATTTCACTTTTAAACATCCAATAATCCAATATAATACCAAACAAATCTATTGGTGATAATTTATGACGCTACTTTTAAAAACAAACATTCACATAGCTTGAAGACCGCAGGCTTCTGTCGAATGCATTTCACACTTATCAGTATGGCAAGGTTATGGGGGACACATCGCTTTTGCGCAACCGAAAGCATGTGCACTAGATATAAATTGCTGAAGATTTTCCAAATCATCGTATACCTTTCGTTGGTTTCACCATTGCTATTCTTTACTTGACTATTGGTATTACTCTGCCATTTCCTATTTTGTACAGGGTTAGATTGTTTTAAAAATAATTTCCCAGAATTTGCTTACTGGTTATACTGGCTATTTTAAAATTTCTTTACTTGGAAATTGCTAAAAGAACTTTTAATTCTCTTTACTTATATGTATGATTAATAAGCTTAGTTTGGCTTATATAACACAAAGCTTGGCATTATTTTAGATAAAACCCTGCTGGCTCCGTTTGGTCATTTTTTACTTTCCAGATATCAGAGATAAATTGTAAAAGAGAGAGCCGATAACCTTTCCTACTTGTAATATTGTATACTACATTCATGGAACTTTCTGAAGCTTGTCTTTCCTAGTCTGACGAAATTCCTTCTGCCCTCTTTTAATAGCTGCTAAAAAATAAAGATAGTAGACTTTAGATGAATTCATGATTGGTTCTCGGGGAAACCACCATTTTAGTTAACTATTCGTTTAAATCATGTACAGTTGCTACAGACACGATCTCCAACGTAATTTAAGCCACAATGGGTGAAAGTAACATAACAGTATGTAAACATTCGCACCACTGTACATGTAGACAATACAAACAACATCACGTTACTCGTGTCACGCAATCAGAAGTAGAAATATCTTTAGAGTTTCTGCTATTGCCGTTAGTAAAATTGTATAAGCATTTCTTCTTCTCGTCATTTAATAAGAAAATAATTTATTTTTGCAACCGTTTGATTTAATGTTCAGTCTCTCCCAGGGCTAATAGTTATAAACCATGTCATGGTTTTTATCTCCCCCTGAAAACACCATACGGCGTCTCGGTGCAACTCACTTACGGGTAGTTAAATCAATAAAGATGGAAAATGTAGATCAAGATAGTGACAGACCGCTGACATTACTCAAGATCGATATCTCACTATCTTTAAAAGACATTCTATCAATATTTGATCAATTGTTTTACATCTTTTTATTTTTTCACTAACTTGCATTGTTCCCGGTTTTCAAATAGTTGTTCTCTGACCATTTCCGTGCTTCATTATCTTTCCATTCCTACCTCATGTTCAAGTTTATGTCATTTGAGTTTGCGGAAGTGTATCGCTCCGTAAAAATATTGTTATTGCAATTTATCTCGCATGACGAATAGTAAAATTATGTTTATCTTTACAGCTTTATTCATTGCTGTGACAGGAGATTTTACGACAACAAGAAAAAAAATTATAACTTCTTAAGGTTCTTTTATTATTGATTTTGACTGTTGCATTTATATTAATGTTCATTATATTTAATTAAATAACTGGAGTTATATATAGAAAGGATATATCTTTTTCAAAATGAACAAATGTCATACACGCTTGAACAGACAGACGCACGTACGAGTCTCCTTGAGGATTATTTTACTTTTTTTTCCCTTGAACCATTGGAATTTTAGATTATTCAATTTGGAGACATATATGTTAGACACACTGTGCATGTATAGGACATTTGTGGCTCTCACCTATCTGCCTGTCTGTCTGTATGTGTGTCTGTCTCATTTCATGTAGTGCATAGATATTTATATGGTTGAGTGAATGTGTGTTGGCATACGTATATTACATAAACATACTTATGATTAAAAACGAGTATATAATAGTGTTCAGACAGAAAGAGTGACTAATAGATAAAGACAACGACTATGAATATGTCTGAGTATCCATTTCTTATTGACTAGACGAGCACGTTATTACAGTGACTTTTTTAAATACTGTCTGCAATTTTACATCCGGTCACGTGGATCAATATTGATTTAAAAAGCGAACCAAAATAATATAACGGAATCTGTGAAATAATTAGATCTTTTAAACTTACATATTTGATGCAAGAAAAGTTAAATAGAATTAAATTAATTTTAAGAAGGCTGTCCCAGATTAACTTGCTGGTGGCAATCAGAAATGATGCCTAAAGATCCCAAAAAATTTGAGAGCTATTACAACGTTTCAGTATAAGCAAAGAAAAACCATGCTGAAAGTTATTTCATGCACCATCCGATACTTGATGCTTTCAGTTTTGAGAAAACCAGCGAGGAATGTAAACAATTAAATATTGGGCTGAGTGAATGCATGGCTATATTTGACATTGCAAGAAAAAAATATGTATTTGAGGAAATACTGTTTTGAGTGTGTAATATGGAAGAACCATCCCCACCCATCAGAAATAAAAGGAAACAAAGAATCCTAATAGGGCCTGCTAATTAAATTGAATATTGTACGATATTTACACCCAAATATGACTAAACATTACATCTGAATTAATTATTCTCCTTTGTCTTTGTGATAGTTAATGTTATTATTGCTTTGTTAAGTTCTTCTGAATACATTATTATACTGTATTCCATTCCAAAAATAAGCTTTCTTTTTTTAAAAGATTCAGCATTACAGACAAACTGACGTTTCGAACTCGTCTTATAATTTTATTATCGAACTCATCTTATAACTTTGTAAAGAAACTTATAGCCTTGAGAAGAAAAAAAACTGACAAAGAAGGATATATCAACGTATAAAAAAATGCAAATGGTTCAGATGGTTTTCGTTAAGGTCATGCAGCCAAAAATGTGCAATAAATGTTTAAAATCGGAAAGCAAAGTAAAATGTTCTTACTAATGTATCTAACGTTATGGATAATGAATCTATATTAACTGGTATAATATAAATATGGACAGTGTATTTATTTAAATTATTTGATATTATTTAAGTATGAAAAGTAAATATTTTTTAATTATCTGATATAATGTAAGTATGGATACAGAATTTAATTATCTGATTTAATGTCTATAAGTATTCTCTTAGCATGAACAAAAGATGTTAGACATATATGATTTATACATTATGGTTTATGGTTTGTTAGACATATATGATTTATACATTATGGTTTATGTTATGTTAGACATATATGATATCTACATTATGGTTTAACGTAAATGATCATTACGTTGAGTGACTCCGTTGCGAAAGTGGAACCGTCTGTACTAGACACTGAAGTAAACGTGGTGTCATATATATGACTTCGTAATTTAATGATCAGATTGTTTTTTGAAGTGAGTACTAAGCTGAATTATCACAAAGCGAACTAGTTTCATTTAGTTTGTTAATTAAAAGTCAAACGACAGCGAAATATTCTGGTGTCGAATCATTAATGTGTATTTAAACGGTAGGTTCAGTACGAGAATATAAAGCATACGTTTTTATTTCTTAAAAAAACCCCACAAAAAACAAAAACAAATTTTCATTGCACGACTTTTTCAGATGATGCTTATAATAATAGGTATGATTCTAGTATAAATTCTCCCGTATACGCCATATTGTCAGCTTGACTACTATTTCAGTATTTGATTGCATCAGATTTGATGAGAAGAAGCGAATATCATGATTGTATGATACATAAATAAACATAGAAAGAATCGAATATGATACGGTGTAGGAACACGATGAAGTCATCAGACCAAGACGTATTCATATACAAAATCAAACAAGTTCTTCATTCACACACCCTCACCGACTTCCTGAAAACACGAATGTTTTTTAAATATTACACATCTCCATTTTACGGTTTCTAAATATAGATAGCTTTGCTCCATAAAAAGAAATTCAAAAGAAATTTCGAACTATACAATTCCGATTCACTTAGTTTTAAAAAAAGCGCGGACCTCAAAGGAGACAACTAAGTAATTCGAATCTCTGTGTGTTATACAAAAATAGAGACTGAGCAGCTGTAAAGACCCCATATCAAGCAAATCAGTTTAAATGGGTAATAATAATATTATTCAATGACCAAAAAATCATTTTTTTAGTCCGACTATCAATGTTATATCTGAAGACCCTGCTGATATCCGTCTGAAATACAGTTTTCCTATTTTATATGTGATAATTATGTGGCCTTCATGGCAAACAATATCCCGTCTTTCTTTATTTCAGAGATAAAGTGTTAAAAGATAATGTTGATGCAATTAAAATCGGTTGTTTCGATAAATTAACAGATTATTTATGTTAAACATATTTTGAACAATAGTATAACAGTTGCCTTGCACTTCTGTGTATTACACAATACAGCTATATGTCTATTTTCACAACCGATATAATAAAACTTCAGTCGTCTGCCATTAAAATGCCATATTAAATTCAAGTAATTTTAAATTACGGTTGATTTGCTGCAGGATACTTCCTTCAAATTTGTTTACCATGTTGCTTAATGAAAACAAACGAAATGCAAATTGAGAAATATGCAATGAAGTATAACATTCAAGTCAAAATTTAAGCAATTTCTGATATTTAATTTTTAGAAAACTGTAAAACTATTGACAATGTCAGGAGTTCATACAAATTAACAATGTATATAAATATTCACTTTTATCGTTCAGAGAGAGAGAGAGAGAGAGAGAGAGAGAGAGAGAGAGAGAGACAGACAGACAGACAGACAGACAGGCAGACAGGGTGGGTGTGGGTGGGTGAGGTGGGGTGTATATATTGGGTGGTAAAGAAACCAGGAAGAGTATGGTGCATTATAATTATTATTTTGCGTCAGTATCGAACAAGGAGAAATTACATTACGCTACCCTTTTTGTGAGTTTCTGAAGACAAAGGTAAATACCATATTATAAATCTTGTTAGGCAAATTTATTTTCAGTTTCCAAACGGTAGTTTTATATCTATTATCGAATGACTTCACTAACTTTTGATGTATTCCCAAAACTAAAGATACGTGTTTTTTTTTGTAGCACATGCCTCATTACTACAATCAAGTTTGCAAAATTCCTTAAACTAAACCATAAAACGGAAACAGTCAGAACAAGACTGAATCTATCGGTTATAGGAAATAAACGGACGAGAAAAGGTACAGTAGTTGCATTTTTACATAATCTTCCTATCCCAAAAGCATATTTTGGCTTTTAGGAAAATAACGCATATTTTGGCTCGACAAGATCTACAAAAGTAAAGCTACAAATAGAGTACACTGACGCCTACAGAGAAGTGAAAAGATGCATCAAGATAGACAAGAGAAACTACGTTGAAGGACTGACTGCAGAGGGAAAGGAAGCGGGCGAAAGTGGAAAGATGTATATCACCAAGAATATGTCAGGCAATTATAACAAAACAGAGAGACTTGTAAAGGACAAGCAGGGAAAGACCTTATCATGTACAGAACAATAAATGAATAGATAGGCAGAACATTGTGAAGAACTACTGAACAGGCAAGCACCACTAAATCCCACCAGAAATCAACACAGCCAAAGCCGATCTCATAAGCTGTGACATCAATATCAAAGAGAGATCAGGAAAGCTATCACCCGGCTGAAGAACGGCAAGGCAGCTGGACCTGATGGCATCCCAGTAGAAACCTTCAGAGCAGACATAGCGGTTTCAGTGGAAATGTTATACCCACTCAAGAAGATCTGGGAGGAAGAAAAATACAGAGGGATATATCATCAAGATCCCAAGAAAAGCGACCTCACACACACACACACACACACACACACGCACGGGCTGAAGATTTAAAAAGGCTTTTTTGCAAACGAATTCAGATTTAGGGGCTTGTATGAGAATGTTTGGCATGTTAATGTGTTTTAGAAAACGGCAAGCATCTCAGACTTTTTTTATCGTGGTTCATGTAAACTTCGGATCTTTCTATTTCACGTAGAGAATAAGACTTCGGCCAATTGTAAGCATGGCCGGCCATTTTCACAAATATAAATATATACTGTATCTTATATATAGAAAATTAAATTATTTAAATCATATGTTAATAAACGTCATGATGTCAACTTTGTGCTTCATTTTGTAAATGAAAGTGAACTATTACCAAAGTAATATTACAAAAGAAACTAGTTATGCGTATGATGTCCTCATGTGTTTAGGAGAATGAAAAGAAGCACAGACACGATCCTGACCACACTATATGTCTACCACAAAATCAACGAGAACAAAATCGTTCAGAAGTTACCGAGGATTATTTTCATATTTGAGACACAAACAAAGAGACTTCCAGTAAATTGAGAATCAATGCGTGCACGTACACGGTGAAATTTGAAGACTACACTTTTGAGGTTCTAGCAGTGAAAATTGCAAGTCAAAATTCAAAGCCGTTTAAGTCTATCGATATCACAAAAGTTTGAGATTAGTACTGGGGTAATGAGGGATGATGGACTGTAATTATATATATATATATATATATATATATATATATATATATATATATATATATATATATATATATATATATATATATATATATCTGTGTGTGTGTGTGTGTGTGTGTGCGTGTGTGTCATTACAGTTTATGTTGATCATTAGCTGTATGCATGGAAATATAGCGCATGTGTCAACAATCCTTCCATTTTGGATGGTTAGTATAGGTGCATGCATTTAAGCGGGTTTATAGTTATTCCTACCTTTCTCGCTGGATAGTATGCTTGTTTGTATGTAACTATATCGCATATATAAACACTCCTACCCTTCTGTGATAATATAACGCTTGTGTTAGGGTATAGCGTGTGTAAAAACACTGCAACCCTTTTCGTTCGATAGTAGATGTGTGTGTTTAGACAGTAATAAAAAAGTGGATACTTGATAGTATATGTCGTGTTTTTGAGTTGAACATTACATTTTCCGTACGTCTCAATACATTTTTGAACGTGAAAACGGTAAATCACAATCTCTCATTTAGCATTACATTTAGAGTTTGGCTTTGAAGAGACCGATAATGTAAACCATTGAAATGTTAAATTTTCATTTGGCTCAATAAACGTTCAATCCATAAACTTTTGTTTCAATAATATCATCCCCATGTTAAAGTCACAGCTGGTTCCACAAGCGTGTGTCCCAATAATAATATACCGACCTTGTGACCTTATACCTACATACGATTTTATAATGGGATTTCCCCTTTGACTCTATATCGTCATAGTTTGAGGTAAACTCGAACACTGTTAACATTTATCCGATTTGAGGCAATTTTATCAGAATTTCCCGTTTTTAATCTCTTTCGACATTTGCAGGTAAACATATGTGCTAGCTCTGTTTATCCATTTGGATCTATATTACCGCGTGCAGCAATTAAAATGTTTTATGGAGTTTGAGGTATGAATGATGAAGTGGACGTGATTGCGATTTGAATAAATAACGTGAACAAAATTATTAAAGAGTGATTTAAATAGATCAGTATGAATGAAGCGTGGCTAATGAATCAATTGATCGATCAGATAACAAAAAATTAAAAAAAATTAAATAAATAAATGAATAATTAATGCCTATTTGAAGTTAGTTTAAAAATGAATTTTATTTTTATTTTAAATTTGTGGAGATGAGTAGGTAGAGGGAGAGTTGATTGATATGAAATACTATGCCTATATCTTTATGTTGTTGATAGGGGACGACACAATCTGTACTGACGACTTAACAGGTTTATTTATGACTTTGTGATTATTGGAAATATAAAATTCGTGTATATTTCTCACGTTTGGTTTTAAAAAAACCTGAAGGAATTTTACATAGCTAATATACTTGCGTCTGTATACAAACATACTGTATTTGTTAATTTGTATTATATTTAAAGGGTTCATTGATGCTATTGGGGCATTAGAAAGGGTAAGTTAATGTTACTTGGACACTAGGAAAGGTAAATTGATGTTATTGGGAGACTAGGAGGGGTACACTAATGTTATGGGATACTTGAAAGGGTACGTTAAGGTAATGTAACTAGAAAGTGTACATTAATGTTATGGGACACTAGCAAGTGTACATTAATGTCATGGGACACTAGGAGGGGTACATTAATGTTACTGTAACTAGGAAGTGTACATTAATGTTATGGGACACTAGGAAGGGTTAATAAATGTTACTGTAACTAGCAAAGGTAAGTTGATGTTATTGGGACACTCGGAAGTGTACATTAATGTTATGGGACACTAGGAAGGGTACATTAATATTATGGGTAAATCAATGTTACTGTAACTAGGAAATTTACATTAATGTTTTTGGACACTAGGAAGGATACATTACGGTTACTGAGACACTATGGTTAAAGATTAAAGAAACACTTGCAATATTTTTTTAGCAGCCAGAAAACTAAAGCCGTTTTTAGAAAAGATTACAATATCCAACTAAAGGACAGTTTTGTCTTAAACAAAATTATTTGTAACATGGGCGTTTGTATTTACTTGGGAAAAGGTTGCCTACAAATGAGATCGACACAATATGCCTATGTTTTTCGTGTAAATCACATTCAGGGGTTAATATGCCATGTATTTTAATCGGAAAGCTACTTAATATTTCAAGATCGTGTGAATAATGTCCATCCTTCCATCACACGTAGAAATCGATTTGATTATTAATAAAAAATTTAATATAAATTTTAGAAAATGACATTTTGCAGGGTATTAATATTTTTAATTAATATTTTTAATTAATATTTTATATATATTTTAATATTAATATTTTTAATTAATATTTTATATATATTTTAATATTAATATTTTTAATTAATATTTTATATATATATTAATATTAATATTTTTAATTAATATTTTATATATATTTTAATATTAATATTTTTAATTAATATTTTATATATATTTTAATATTAATATTTTTAATTAATATTTTATATATATTTTAATATTAATATTTTTAATTAATATTTTATATATATTTTAATATTAATATTTTTAAGAGGTCTTCATATCTGCCCCAAACCATTTTCTCAATTTTATTTGTATGACTGCAATCAAGAAACTAAACACATGAGGACATCATACACATCACTAGATTCTTTTGTAATATTACTTTGGTAATAGTTCACTTTCATTTACAAAATGAAGCACAAAGTTGACAACAAATCCATTGCATGCGTCATAAAATGTTCCTTATCGTGCATTAATCCTTGTCCTTAATAAACAAGTTGATTGTTCCGCGTCTGTCAATCTACATAGTTTTACATTGCTAGTAATTGTGAACATAATATAGGAGAAGATAAAAAAAACATGATTGATTGGGCTTTTATGAAAATATTGTGTTTTCACGAAACTGCTTTGTTCAAGAAAAACAGTATTTCCTATGCCATTCTTATTAAATGTCACCATGTAAACAAAAGATAAATCATTGGAAAATCGCCGAGGCTTTAAATTGTGTTTCCTGTGCCATTCCTGTCAATTGTCACCAGGTATACACAATCAGTTATTGGTCAATCACTGGAATTTGTATGTAAATTTTCCTGTGCCTTTTTTGTCAGTTATCGTAAGGTAAAGATATGATGAATCATCGGTCAATTGTGACTTTTATTTCACGTTGCAGTATTAATGTTATGTTGTCACCAGGTATCCATCCAATCGATGAATCATTGGTTAATCATTGAAAGTTGTATGTGTACTTCTTATGACATTCTTATCAATAGTCACCAGGAAAACAAACGATGATTTATACCATACACGTTGATATTGAGAACGAGATCTGTGACTGGTATTTATTATCATCTGGATTTTTTCTATTTGCTTCAATTATATTTTGAACTTCTTCCTTTTTCCTTCTCACCATGACATCTGATATAAGCGAATGATATATTACAGGCTATATGGATGAAAAAGTTTTTTTAAAAAAAAATTAAAAAGTTCAAAGAATCTGAAAAGAAAATTACTCACCCACCCGGTCAAATAACTAAATGACCATTCCTTGTGTGGCAGTTTCATTTAGCTTCATCTTTTCTAAACCGCTCCGGTGGCCTAGTGGTTAGAGTATTCGCCGCGGAAGCTGGAGGTCGTGGATTTGATCCTCGGCCAAGTCATACCAAAGACTTACAAAAATGGTACAAACAGATGCTTCGCTTGGCGCTCATCAGTAAGAGGTTAGTGTTAGGACTGGTCGGCCTGGTGTCAGGATAATGTGACTGGGTGAGACATCATGCTACATGTCTGCAGAATGATGCCCCAGTGCTAGACATCACTAGAAACTGCCGCACTGCAGACATCATAGCGATATAACTGAACAACTGTTAAAGCTACGTTAAAAAACCTAATCAAACAAACAAAACAAACAAATCATCTTTTCATTGATCTAGCCTTAAGTCTAATACACTTTTCAATGTGCTATAGAAAGAAAACAAGATCTTTAAAGCTCAAGGATGTCAAATTGATCAGATATGTCCCTGCACGTCTGCATGTCGTGCATAAATGAGAATAAGCTCGGGACGGCCACTTTAGTGTGTTGTCAGGCTTTCACCCTTTGCGAATTCGAGGACTGGAATAGGATCAGACAAAGCTAATCGATGTGTGTGCCGCGGTGGCTCATTGATTAGCGTGACCGACAGACAACCGAATAGTTACTGATTCGAACCCTACGGTCGGGTTAGCACACATCGGCTTTGGGCACGTTTTATTTCTTAGACATTAATGAACCTATTTGAGGCATAAAACAGTGAAACAAAAAGAAACGTCGTGTAGCTTTCATAATAATTATCCTATATAATCTTTGAACGCAAGAGTTTCATATTTTAACAAATAACAGTTTGAGGTAGATTTATAGATCTCTAACATATGTAACAGAAATATTAATATATTACGTTTTATTTGGAATGCAGAAATATTTGTTTGGCACCTGAATTGCATAACACCAGTAACGAATACGAACCATACCTCAGAACTTGTAATGATTCCGTCAATGAGGCTATGTGAAGTTTAAAGGGGGTTGACATCAGGCAGTGCTTCAAAATGAAGAATATCCTTTCCAAAGAAGCTTGAAGGTGAAATATTCATAATGATTATCGATATTTGTGAAGAACATTTACGTTATAATAAGAAATCAATTAAAAATTCAATCCTCAGCCGAAGAATTTGTCATATTGTTAGTTTCCTATCTTTACGGTCAGTTTAATTCAACAATAGTTTAATATAGAAAATAATGGACTACTAATGTTAGTTTCACATGTGGGTCATATTTCTAGATTTTGGTTTCGGTTATCTGAGAATTCTGATGACCATGACGTATATTAAATTGGAGATATTTCAGCGTATCAATAGGTATAAGCTAAGAATATAATTTAATAAGTTAAATGTAGGCCCAAATCTCCAAAGGTGAGAATGTAATGGATCTGAAATTGGGTTTTCTTTATAGTTCGCTTAGCACTCTCTTTTTCCATGCTCCGTCATTACAGCGTTGAGTCTCAATAACGTCTCTGGTTTGTTTAAATGGCCTTTGCCTATATTAAGCAAATATTTTACATATGGGGGCTTTTGCTGAATTCAATTCAATTTATTAATGAGCTACTAAATAAGATATTGGTCTAGTGGAAGTGTCATCCAAGATCAATATGTCGCAGGTAAGAAACACAATGCATTTAACAAGTAAATATGTTGTTTTTTTATTCTTGTATCACTTTGATATTGTGACATGATAATTCTAATACTCAAGCACAATGCGTTGTTTTGGGAAGCTAAAATCTCATTGAGAAAACAGACACGTTTTATTAATTACCATGTGACTCGCTCAGCCAAACATTATTCTAAAATATTGTAATGATACAAATAAATCAAAACTTTAAATTTGTTGGTGATATGCATCGAAAATATCAATTTTAGAAAGCACATTTTCGGTTGTTTTAGATGGTTGATAGTCGCTATCTCAGCATACCCATACATGTTTGATGTCCATTGGAGTAATTTGTTTTTCATTCATTCAGTTAGCTGATATAAATCTCAGTCTGCATACTTACCTGGTACAGGTTAATTGCTGAATAATGGCTCCTCCTCGCTATATACCTTGCGGTGATGTTTGCACTTTTAATGCCAGATAATAGTATTCGGGTAATAACGGACATATGAAAACAAGCATAATCTTAGACACCGAACACAATACCATGTCATTGTTATATCCAATTATCAGCCACTTGTGATGTTCCATGCCATAACTTTGAACAGAACCGCAAACCAAACCAATACAACGTACTCTCTATAACAGACCTGTTTCAAGTATACAAGTTTGGTTTTGATGTTTACGTTCAAAGTTTACATTATTTTCAAAGTTTGCATTTCTAAATTTCAAATATGGATTTTCGGCGTGCTTTGTTTTGCATTGTTTAATCTCTGCCAAGCATTTTATATTTGTCATGACTTGTATACAGGTGTGTATAGCTTTAGTTGACATATTCAAAGTTTTAGATGAGAAGAAAGAAAAAAGACACCGTGGCAGAATCATTTAAATGTTTGAGATAAACAAACTGATACGGCTTATACCAAGCAGTAGTGCACACGAAATGAATACGACATGTTACGTTAGGTGAATCGCTGAGAATAGGTATTAAATACGTTTTATAGGTTTTTGTTTTGATCCGAGAATGAATGCTTATAACACGAATTCTACTTCGAGATTATGCTCCTCAGATCATTCTGACCTCTCACATAAACATTATTCTCACCCAGCCTTCCAACCAACCCCATTCTTTAACCACTTTCCAAGCATACATGGAGAAAATATTTATGTCAACCTCTATATCGCCAGTATTTCTGACGAACGAATTCTCCAAGTTTTCCACATTGACAAAAATCTCCGGTAAAAATGACCAGAACTTGGGAAAATTAGATGAAGCAGAGTAAAGGGTGTAAATATTTGAAAGTAAGATGAAGAAATTAGTGATACTACTGCATGGCAAAGTTCGGAGACCGAGAAAATTGATGTGTTTGGTCAAAAGTGTGGTTCTGTGAAGCTGTAGCTGAAAAGACAGAACATTGGAATATGAGGTCTGAATAGGTACGTTGCAAACTGTCGGAAGAGGTACGTTGCAAAATGTCGGAAGAGGTACGTTGCAAACTGTCGGAAGAGGTACGTTGCAAACTGTCGGAAGAGGTTCGTTGCAAACTGTCGGAACATTGGAATAAGAGGTCTGAAGAGGTACATTGCAAACTTCAGAAGAGATCATGGCCCTTAAAGCGAGGTCTGTAAGAAACATTGAGTTGTTCTTTGAGGTACATGAGAGGGAAAATGAGACCCGAAAATTTTTGCAACATGTATGATGCTGACGTCATTGCAATGATATAATCATGGACAACAGGAATAATAGTGATAATGATAATTGTCATTATAATTTATTCAAACAGAGATAACATTTTCGAACAAGGTATAAGGAACAGTTGATTTCATTTTTAGAGAAAATATTTGAATAATCTAGCAAAAAGGGAATAGTTAATTCCATCTCGAAAGAAACTATTCAAATAATTGAGATAAAAGGAAACGTTGAGTGGCTATGATAAATATTAAGAGTCTTTCAGAAAAAAATTATGTATTGAAAACAATTATTGTTATAGCATTCGGGTTTAATAAAATCCTTGGTTTTGTACATGAAGCAATATTTTGTTGGCATTATGGATGATTGATCTGAGGGGTTGAACATGAACAATATCATAGATCTTGGTATGTTAAGTTTGATGTAGGTGGAAATTAGTGTAGATAGCAAGTTAAATGGTTTACAAAATCAGTTAGATAGGTTAGAAAGTTTAAAATATCAGTTAGATAGGTCAGAAAGTTTAAAATATCAGTTAGATAGGTTAGAAAGTTTAAAATATCAGTTAGATAGGTTAGAAAGTTTAAAATATCAGTTAGATAGGTTAGAAAGTTTAAAATATCAGTTAGATAGGTCAGAAAGTTTAAAATATCAGTTAGATAGGTTAGAAAGTTTAAAATATCAGTTAGATAGGTTAGAAAGTTTAAAATATCAGTTAGATAGGTTAGAAAGTTTAAAATATCAGTTAGATAGGTTAGAAAGTTTAAAATATCAGTTAGATAGGTTAGAAAGTTTAAAATATCAGTTAGATAGGTTAGAAAGTTTAAAATATCAGTTAGATAGGTTAGAAAGTTTAAAATATCAGTTAGATAGGTTAGAAAGTTTAAAATATCAGTTAGATAGGTTAGAAAGTTTAAAATATCAGTTAGATAGGTTAGAAAGTTTAAAATATCAGTTAGATAGGTTAGAAAGTTTACAAAATCAGTTAGATAGGTTAGAAAGTTTAAAATATCAGTTAGATAGGTTAGAAAGTTTAAAATATCAGTTAGATAGGTTAGAAAGTTTAAAATATCAGTTAGATAGGTTAGAAAGTTTAAAATATCAGTTAGATAGGTTAGAAAGTTTAAAATATCAGTTAGATAGGTTAGAAAGTTTAAAATATCAGTTAGATAGGTTAGAAAGTTTACAAAATCAGTTAGATAGGTTAGAAAGTTTAAAATATCAGTTAGATAGGTTAGAAAGTTTAAAATATCAGTTAGATAGGTTAGAAAGTTTAAAATATCAGTTAGATAGGTTAGAAAGTTTAAAATATCAGTTAGATAGGTTAGAAAGTTTAAAATATCAGTTAGATAGGTTAGAAAGTTTAAAATATCAGTTAGATAGGTTAGAAAGTTTAAAATATCAGTTAGATAGGTTAGAAAGTTTAAAATATCAGTTAGATAGGTTAGAAAGTTTAAAATATCAGTTGGATAGGTTAGAAAGTTTAAAATATCAGTTAGATAGGTCAGAAAGTTTTAAATATCAGTTAGATAGGTTAGAAAGTTTAAAATATCAGTTAGATAGGTTAGAAAGTTTAAAATATCAGTTAGATAGGTTAGAAAGTTTAAAATATCAGTTAGATAGGTTAGAAAGTTTAAAATATCAGTTAGATAGGTTAGAAAGTTTAAAATATCAGTTGGATAGGTTAGAAAGTTTAAAATATCAGTTAGATAGGTTAGAAAGTTTAAAATATCAGTTGGATAGGTTAGAAAGTTTAAAATATCAGTTGGATAGGTTAGAAAGTTTAAAATATCAGTTGGATAGGTTAGAAAGTTTAAAATATCAGTTAGATAGGTTAGAAAGTTTAAAATATCAGTTGGATAGGTTAGAAAGTTTAAAATATCAGTTAGATAGGTTAGAAAGTTTAAAATATCAGTTGGATAGGTTAGAAAGTTTAAAATATCAGTTAGATAGGTTAGAAAGTTTAAAATATCAGTTAGATAGGTTAGAAAGTTTAAAATATCAGTTGGATAGGTTAGAAAGTTTAAAATATCAGTTAGATAGGTTAGAAAGTTTAAAATATCAGTTAGATAGGTTAGAAAGTTTAAAATATCAGTTAGATAGGTTAGAAAGTTTAAAATATCAGTTAGATAGGTTAGAAAGTTTAAAATATCAGTTAGATAGGTTAGAAAGTTTAAAATATCAGTTGGATAGATTAGAATATAGCTAGATAGGTTATAAGGTATAGAAGTCTAGTTAAATAATATTAGGTGTACAAAAAAATCATATAGGTTAGGATTACAAATTCAATAGGTTAGATTGTTTACAAAATAGTTAGATAGGCTAGAAGGTTTACAAAAATTCAGTTCGGTAGGTTAGAATATTTACAAAATGTGTTCGAAAAGTTAGAAGGTTTACAAAATAGATAGGTTAGAAGGTTTACAAACTAGATAGGTTCGAAGGTTTATAAAATAGATAGGTTAGAAGGTTTACAAACTAGATAGGCTCGAAGGTGTACGAAATAGACTGGTTCGAAGGTTTACGAATTAGATAGGTTCGAAGGTTTACAAAATAGATAGGTTAGAAGGCTTACAAACTAGATAGGTTAGAAGGCTTACAAAATAGTTAAACAGGTTAGAAGGTTTACAAAAAATATAGATTAGAAGGCTTACGAAATAGTTTAATAGGTTAGAAGGCTTGCAAAATAGATAAGTTAGAAGGTTTACAAAAACATGTCCATTGGTTAGATGGTTTACAAAATCATGTCCATTGGTTAGATGGTTTACAAAATAATGTCCATTGGTTAGATGGTTTACAAAATCATGACCATAGGTTAGATGGTTTACAAAATCATGTCCATTGGTTAGATGGTTAACAAAATCATGTCCATTGGTTAGATGGTTTACAAAATAATGTCCATTGGTTAGATGGTTTACAAAATCATGTCCATTGGTTAGATGGTTTACAAAATCATGACCATAGGTTAGATGGTTTACAAAATCATGTCCATTGGTTAGATGGTTTACAAAATAATGTCCATTGGTTAGATGGTTTACAAAATAATGTCCACTGGTTAGATGGTTTACAAAATCATGTCCATTGGTTAGATGGTTTACAAAATCATGTCCATTGGTTAGATAGTTTACAAAATAATGTCCATTGGTTAGATGGTTTACAAAATAATGTCCATTGGTTAGATGGTTTACAAAATAATGTCAATTGGTTAGATGGTTTACAAAATCATGTCCATTGGTTAGATGGTTTACAAAATCATGACCATAGATTAGATGGTTTACAAAATAATGTCCATTGGTTAGATGGTTTACAAAATCATGTCCTTTGGTTAGATGGTTTACAAAATAGATTAGAAGGTTTACAAAATAATTAGATGGGTTAGAAGGTTTACAAATGTGTTAAATAGATTCGATGGTTTTCAAAATAGGTAGAATAGAAGGGTTTTAAAATATATAGGTTAGAATGTGTACTAAAGAGTTAGATAGGGAAAAGGTTTACAAAATAGTTAGACAGGTTAGAAATTTACAAACTCTGTTCGATAGGTTAGACAGCTACTGTGAAAAGAGTTTCTATTGGTAAAAACTGAAAAGCAAATATAGTACATGTTTTAAATGTATCCAAATATTTTACATATTAGGAAATGTAGATAAATATAGTACATGTTAGAAAAGGTAGCGATATATGGTACATTTTATAAAAGGTAAACACACATTGTACATGTTATGAAAGGTATTTAAATAAAGTAGATGTTGGAAAACGTAGCAATATATAGTACATGATGGAAAATGTAACCAACTATAGTACATGTTAGTAAAGGTAGCTAAAAATAGTACATGTTTGGAATGGTAGCCAAATATAGTACATGTTAGAAAAAGTAGACAGATATGGTACATGTTAGGAAAGGTAGAAAGATATGGTACATGTTAGGAAAGGTAGAAAGATATGGTACATGTTAGGAAAGGTAGACAGATATGGTACATGTTATGAAAGGTAGACAGATATGGTACATGTTAGGAAAGGTAGACAGATATGGTACATGTTGGGAAAGGTAGACAGATATGGTACATGTTAGGAAAGGTAGACAGATATGGTACATGTTATGAAAGGTACACATATATGGTACATGTTAGGAAAGGTAGACAGATATGGTACATGTTAAGAAAGGTAGACAGATATGGTACATGTTAGGAAAGGTAGACAGATATGGTACATGTTAGGAAAGGTAGACATATATGGTACATGTTAGGAAAGGTAGACAGATATGGTACATGTTGGGAAAGGTAGACAGATATGGTACATGTTGGAAAAGGTAAACAGATATGATACATGTTAGGAAAGGTAGACAAATATGATACATGTTGGAAAAGGTAGACAGATATGGTACATGCTGGAAAAGGTAGACAGAAATGGTACGTGTTAGGAAAGGTAGACAGATATGGTACATATTGGAAAAGGTAAACATATATGGTATATGTTAGGAAAAGTAGACAGATATGGTACATGTTAGGAAAGGTAGACAGAAATTGTACATATAAGGAAAGGTAGACAGATATGGTACATGTTAGTAAAGGTAAACAGGTATGGTACATGTTAGAAAAGGTAGACAGATATGGTACATGTTGGAAAATGTACCCAAATATAGTAAATGTTAGAAAAGTTAGCCAACAAATTGAAAATGACAACAGCTATTTTATTTTAATATTAATTTACAAGTTGTTTACAATTTATGAACGTAATACCGTATTTAGTCGTTCATAAGATTGTTGATTTATTACTTGTTGAAACATATACACCTGCGATATCAGGAATGGAAAATAATCTCGATGCGATATATTGGTATCACGGTACCAATTGTTTTTCAATATACCTCAATGCTAATGTTTTGTGAAATAAAGATACTTTCTATCCTACTTCAGCAAGCATGTCACACACTGTCACAGAGAACAATCTTAGATTGTCAGTTTGACATGGACAAAACCAGGTATTCCATTGCATTTAAGAGAGATAACTCTGCTGGAAATAGACAGGGCAAAGAGTTATCTAGTCACAACAGACCCAGTTTCACCCAGGTGTCCCATATTTTATAAAAATCATAAAAAATACCAAATATGATTTAGATATGAATTAACTTAATCTCACATGTTGACAAGAGGCTTAACTTTTTTTAAGGCTAACAGAAAATTCTGTCTGATTCGTCACAATATTTACTCCAGAAACTTCAAAAAGTTCAAAACACAGCTGCACGGATCATCTTTAGAGTACCACGATCAGAGCACACCTCACCACTACTCTGTACCCTACACTAGCTATCGATTTGATACAGAATCAAACACAAAATTTGTTTTCTGTGCTATGTTTCAATGACAGACTCCAGTCCAACATACCTATCCAGCCTCACCAATGTGTATACACCAGCTAGATACTTACGCTCTTCTTCTGATAATCGTATACTCATTGTTCCCACGGTGAAAACAAAGTCATATGGAGAACGTTCGTTTGCATACCAGGGCTCGGCAACGTGGAACGAATTGCCCATTGAGATTAGACACAAAGACACAGTGGTCCCATTTAAGAGTGCTCTTAAAACTCACATGTTTCGACTGCAGGGACAAACTTAGAGACCTAATCGTGTTTTGTATCTTATATGTTTTCAGCATGTTATTATGTCTTCCAATTTCATTGTTTTTGTCATTTGTTTTTCTGTAGTGTAGTCATATCATTATTGATGGTGTAAAACGCTTAGAGCATCGAAAGATTAGGCGCTATACAAAGTCCTCATTATTATTATTATTAAGTACAACTCTTACTTAATACACCCATCACAGCTAGTGTTGTTGTTTATTTTTGAATGCAAAGTTACCTACACTTTAAGCTCCGCCCACCTGGGGTTGTGCAATTGGTACCGTGATACATATTGCATATGGTACAAGGCAACTTATGGAGGCAGAAGCTTCGGTGAATCATTACTGGATTCACAACTGCAATACTGTAGGTTGGAATCCCATCATCCGATCAGACTCGAGCTAGACATTTCGCTCCAAGTGACTCAACACAAAATAACATGTATGCATGTGTTGCAATGAATGCTAACCACACCAAACTATCACATAAAAGTCTTCAATTAACCTATTGCAATTTATATTTTAACATACGAAAGCAATGCTATACACAGGTGTATATATATATATATATATATATATATATATATATATATATATATATATATATATATATATATATATATATTTATATATATATATATATATATATATATATATATATATATATATATATATATATATATATATATATATATATATATATATATATATATATATATATATATATATATATATTATCAACGTTATTGTAACTTCTCGATCCAAATACATGTTGTAATGTACAGCTTTTCAATAGAAAATTAATTAGGCACTCCATCAGTTTTAACCAGAATTGCATGGCCCATCCAATCCATTAGCGCTAACTCAGATCCACGGGGACCTCTTTCTTTTTAATAGCCAGTTGTTACACGGCACTGTGAAAAGGTTTTGCCTGCAGTTTGTATAGGGCAATCAGCATTTATAACTATTGAAATATTTCCTCTGGTTTCGAATATGTTTGAGACTTTTTCTATAGCTATCTTATGGTGAATTTGCTATCATCCAAGGAGTAATAAACCTTGATATAATGTACACTGGTAAGGTAATTTTATAAATAGAACAGACAATGTTGTTACTATGTTGTAAATTTCACCAACTAAATGGCTATTGCCACGGGTACACGTGACATAATTTGTGTTTTATGTTTCTTTTGTCGTTCAGATACGTCATGCTTTCAAAGAACCTCGTAAATCTATCTTGAATAAATCTTTGCAGTTTGCAAGAAACACCAGTCACACAATATTCCTTTAAAGAGCATTAAATGTTTTGTTACAAATTATGCGTCAAATATAAGAACATTCCCTCTCCAAGCAAATTAAATTATCAGCCTTTATACAGGAATTAGGTACGGTTGATCACGTGACAGTCCATCCGCAATTAAGGACGTCATAAACTATTCATATCAGCTAGGGTATTACTGAAGATAACAATAACTTGACAATGTAAGAATTCGTTCCATTTCTTTGTCACAACCAAGAGACTTTTGGGTGGAAACGTTTGATCTTGTGTCATAATGCACGACGAGAGGTACCTTTGGCGACTAGTTATCAACCATCAAACTTTAGCTCTCAGTTTTTGACAGTATCAGAAAAACTTTCATTCATTTGTCCAGAACCAAAAATCAACAGTATGGAAACTTTGTCTTCCATGCTTTCAAAGTTTCTTTACAAATCAGCATACATTATCTTGCCACGTAGAACAATCTGTCATAAGTAAAATTACTTTGGCACCATATTAAGATGTTATGGTATTTCGAGTTGGATGATTTCTGAGATCTTCACCACTCAAGTGTTTGCTTATATTTATCTAAGAGGTGATCAACCACGATATTGATGCTCCGATCGAGTAATTCATGACATGAATCAAGACATTAATGGATGAAATTGGAGACGACTGAGAAGAGATATGGAATGAATAAGAGGAGCTATCGCATTCAAAATACAATTTAATTAATTACACAATATGATATGCAAATGATTTACTTTTCTGTGATTGATAGAACAAATTTCACCAAATGAAAGAGTGACTGATCGACACAAATTGATGGCATGACAGTATCACTTGGTGCTTCCTGTTGTTTCCCTAGTCACTGCTGTTGATCGTTCGAGGTTTCCGTATTTCATCTCTCTCTCTCTCTCTCTCTCTCTCTCTCTCTCTCTCTCTCTCTCTCTCTCTCTCTCTCTCTCCCCTCGGGTCATCAAGTACTTGGTTACGGATTGCACTTTTTCACACTGTACAGTCAAGTGAAAACTATTTCATATTTTTCTTCAAATAAAAATATTTTATTCAACCTAAATACATGTTGCCTTCGCTTGGGATGAATAAATATTCGCACTCTTTTCCGTCAGATATCATTAATCGAAATTCAACAGAATTAGCTATTGTGGTCATTTCGCAGTAATGCACAAATAATTTATCATAAAGTGATATCTGCTTACTGGCTACATCGACATAAATAGTCTTCTCTGATACATAATCGTCCTACTGGGCTATAAAAGTAGCAAACGACATAACAGTCGGCACACGCGCCTCACTGCAACAATCGATTATCCCGTTAAAGGAATGAATAAATTAATTCTTCAAATGATTAGCGGACACTCTTCACTCTAACTACGTTACTTTGTTAATTAGCGATTCGCTGATACATATATTCTGACTTAGAAAATTCAATCCTCAGAATAAATGATACAAATCATTTGAAAGAAATAATTCACATATTCACACAGTTTGCGTCCAAATAAATGGATGACACCTTACTACATGATCTTTACAAACTACTTAATCCGATCTCATTCATATAACGACATATAGTAAACAAAAAGCGTGCATTTATTTATTTATGTACTTAAGCAAAACTTAAATTGCAAATGAAGATATTCAACACTAATTACAGACTTACCTCAATGGATATACATTGCACGCAATCGAAACTAACCTTGTGCTTTATTGGAAATTCGCACCACCCTATGCAGCTGAATCTCTGTTACCGTGTTCTTAAGTTTGACACTCGTCCTTTATGACATTCCAACGAGAAATACTATTATTTCCTGGAGTCAACTTTTTGCCTCATTGCAGAATTTAGACCGATTGGTTCTATGAAGGAACTGTCTTATACCCCGATAATTTGGTCTCAGAACACATCTACATTTTTACGGCTTTTCGTGCCAAATATCTTCATCACTTCCAACAAAGTCTAAATAATTCCATAAACAGCCTTTATTAATTACTACTCTGGAAAATGTCCTATGACACAAATTTCAAATGTACCACAACTTCTTTCAATTCAACCATGGTTTATGTCCATTCAGGACATTGCACCACTATGACCTCGTGCTGACGTCGCTCTCCTGGCTGTTCTAACTATTAAACAAGCGATGCCCTATCAAAAATTCAATTTATGCCCCAAGAAGAACAGATTATATCCCTTGCAATCAATATTGTATTACGGGACTAGCCAATACATCAATGTTAACTGTTAATATGAAATTTGTACAACGGACAGGTTAGTCTTTGTACAGAATTGATTCATTTCTGCACCATTACAAACGAAACTTGGTGTTGAAGTCTTTCTTCTGGATTCAGCTTGTTGCCATTTGTGGCGCGTTATGTAGCATATGGATAATCCAGTTGTCCATGCACACCGCTATATTTGACAAGGGGGTTTAGGTCGTGTACAGTACTCCAGCTGAGACTAAAGTTGTGATCTGGCTCTCGTTCAAAAAAGACTTCAAACTGCATGTTATTCTAATTATGTAGTCCATCTGAAATGCTATAGCGAGTTAGAAGTGCCATGCCCAGTTGATGTAGGAATACATAGAGACACAGTAGGACGAGTGGCTGCATCGCTTCTTCTGTGGCATCCACCGATTGAACAAGAGTGACCCGCCAGATCTACGATTCATGAAATTTGGGTTTTGAAGGGAAGCACATTAGATTTAGATGTGTTAAACATTTCATCAACAGGTGAAGACTTGTTGAGAGAACAATATTTGTGACGATCTCAGTGTTGATAAATCTTCCTCTTGAAGTCAAATCTTATACTTCTGAGTTAGATATAGCGGTGTACTAGATTATCTATTTGCTACATAACGAGCATCAAATAGCAACAAACTGAATCCAGAAGAATTTGCGATGATGTGGAAACATTTGAAACCACTCAGGACATCGAAAATGAAATAATTGTTCTGCTTCGTTCAAAATTAGAATAATAGACAAGACATGTCTAGCCCTTAATAACTGGGGTCAATATCAATCGAGACGAACTGTGTGTGGTATGACTAGATGTGTCTGGATTTTATTAAGGGGTGAATAAAGATGAACCGTGTGCGTCATGCCTAGATGTGTCTGGATTTTTTTTAATGGAGGAATACAGATGAGCCATGTATGGTATGACAAGATGTGTCTTGCCTTTATTAATAGGGGAACTGAAGATGAACCGTATGAATTATGGAGTGAATAATGATAAACCGTGTGCGGTATGACAAGATACGTTTGGCCCGTATACATTGCGTGGGATAAAGATGAACCGTGTGCGGTATGACAAGATACGTTTGGCCCCTATTAATTGCGTGGGATAAAGATGAACCGTTTGAGGTATGACTGGACTGGACTAGATTTGTCTGGTCGTTATTAATGGAATGAATATAGATGAACCGTGTGCGGTATGACAAGGTATGTTTGGTCTTCATTATTGGGAAAATAAAGATGAATCGTGTAAGGTATGACTAGATTTGTCTGGCCGTTATTAATGGAATGAATACAGATGAACAGAGTGCGGTATGACATGATGTGTCTAGCCTTCATTCCTTGGCATCCGTCCGTCTACGTGAGACGATGGCGTAGCTCCTTCTTTCTGGCTCTCTTTTGAGCATGCTTCCTATTTCTGTCATCCTCGGCTTTGCTAACTCCCTGCTTGACAGCTAGGCGCCAGATGGGACGGTCATTAGCAAAGCTCTCCCATTTATTGACATCGATGTGGGCCGTTTTTATCTCTCTCTCTCTCTCTCTCTCTCTCTCTCTCTCTCTCTCTCTCTCTCTCTCTCTCTCTCTTGCAAACGTCTTTGTAGCGCAGGCGTGGACGTTCAATTGGTCGTGTACCTTCTGCTAGTTCCCCATATAATATGTCCTTAGGGATGCGGCCTGGGTCCATTCTCTTGACATGGCCGAAGGCGCCTCTCACTGAGAATGGCGAACATGCTGTTGATGTTGGCGCGTTTTAGAACCTCTATGTTCGGTATTGTCCTGCCACATGATGTGCATAATGCGCCGCAGACATCTCAGGTGGAAGCTGTTGAGTTTACTCTCGTGACTTACATAAGTGGTCCATGTTTCGCTGCTGTAGAGGAGTGAGCTGAGCACACAGGCTTGCTAGACACGCAGTTTGGTCTTCTCGGTGAGGCTGGGGTTGTTCCACACCCTCTGGTTAAGTCTGGCCATCACTGCAGCTGCCTTGGCAATCCTACCATTCACCTCATAATCACTTGAGAGTGATCTGGAGATGTTGGACCCGAGGTATGTGAAGTTCTCGACAACTTCCAAGTTGTATCCATCAATGGTGACAGAGGGAGGGGAGTCTGCATCTTGCGCCATGACGTTTGTTTTCTTCAAGCTGATGGTCAGTCCAAATTCCTTGCAAGTGTTGGAGAGGCGGCATACCAGCTGCTGCAGTCCATCTTCCGTGTGGGATGTCAAGGCTGCATCATCGGCAAAAAGCAATTCACGGATGAGTACCTTTGTGATTTTAGTCTTAGCACGGAGACAGGCGATGTTAAACAGCTTTCCGTCAGCCCTGGTATGGATGTACACTCCATCGCTCCAGGCCTTGAAGGCATACTGGAGAAGCATGGAGAAGAAGATGGCGAAGAGAGTCGGCGCAAGCACACAGCCTTGTTTGACTCCACTGGTTACTGGGAAGACCTCTGATGTTGCGCCATTGAAGCACACTGTGCTATGCATGTTCTCGTGGAATGACATGATGACAGCAAGTAGACGCGGGGGCAACCAATCTTCTGCAGGATTCTGAAGAGTCCACTCCGACTGACCAGGTCAAATGCCTTCATCAGGTCTATGAAGGCGATGTAGAGGTGCATCTGCTGCTCATGACACTTCTCCTGCAGCTGACGTAGTGAGAAGATCATGTCTACAGTTGACCTGCCGGGTCGAAATCCACACTGGGACTCTGGGTAGACGCGGGAGGCTCGGATCTGCAAGCGCGCAAAGGCAACACGGGCGAAAGCCTTTCCGACAACACTGAGGAGGGAAATGCCCCTGTAGTTGTTGCAGTCGCTACGGTCTCCCTTTTTCTTGCACAAAGTGACGATGTTGGCGTCACGCATGTCCTGTGGGATGAATCCTTGTTCCCGATAGAGGCAGAGGAGTGTGTGTAGCGGCTGGAGCAGCGCTGGTTTCCCACTCTTGAGGACTTCAAGCGGAATGCCGTCGCTTCCAGGAGCCTTTCCACAGGCAAGGCAGTCTATGGCTTTTCCGAGCTCTTCCAGGGTGGGCTGTGTGTCTAGCTCCTCCATGACAGGCAGGTCTGGAATGGCATCCAGGGCATTGTCAGTGACGTTGTTTTGGGTTGCATACAGCTCGAGATAGTGTTCAACCCATCGCTGCAGTTGTTTGCTCTGGTCTGTGATGTCTTCACCTGTCTTGGACTTGAGGGGGGCGGTCTTTGAGATGGAGGGGCCTGTCGCCTTCTTGATGCCCTCATACATTCCTCTTGCATCCCCGTTGTCGGCAGCTGTCTCTATACTGTTGCAAAGGTTAAGCCAGTATATGTTGGCACAGTGGCGGGCAGTCTTTTGGGCGTTCTTCCTTGCATTCCTGAGTGCTTGCAATGTTCTTGGGCTAGGTACAGCCTTGTATGCCAGGAGGGCTTTCCTCTTTGCCTCAGTCATGGACTTCATCTCCTCCCAGTTTGCTTCATACCAGTCGGCATTTTTCCGTTCCTTCTTCCCGTAAGCAATGATGGCTGAGTTGTACACAGAGTCACAGAGGTGGGCCCACTTTGAGTCAATGGTGTCGTAAGGTGTCACTTTGGTGAGAGCTTCTTGCACATTGCTGATGAACTACTGTGTTTTCTCTGGGTTACTTGCACAGCAGGTGTTCATGCGAGGGTGACCCTTCTTCTTGGCATGGTGCAGCTTCTTAGGTAATATTCGCACCTTACTGACCACAAGGGAATGGTCCGTGTCGCAGTCGGCACTGTGGTAGCTGCGAGTGAGGAGGACGCTGGCCAGTTCCGTACGCCTGGTGATGACAAGGTCTAGCTGGTGCCAGTGTAGTGAACGTGGGTGTCTTCAAGAAACCTGGTGGATTTCCTTGCATTGGAAGAAAGTGTTGGTCACACATAGGCTGTGGGAGCAGCACATCTCCAGAAGTCGCTGACCGTTCTCGTTGATCTTGTCCCTTCCATAAACGCCAAGACAGGCGGACCAGGCCTCATGATCGGCTCCCACTCTAGCATTGAAGTCTCCTAGCAAGTAAAGGGTTTCGTTTTTGGGAATGCTGGATATCGCCTGGTCCAGGGCCTCATAAAACTTGTCTTTCTCCTCGTGGGTAGAGCGGAGGGTTGGAGCATACACGCTGAAGATGTGGGCCGGGTCGAAGGAAGTTGACAGCCTGAGGGCAAGGATTCTCTCAGTACCTGATGATGGAGGACTCCTGGAGACAGGCAATGTCGATGTTCAGTCGGGAAAGTTCTCTGTCAATGACGGCAGTCTTCCGTGCATCATCGATCTGTTGTAGTTCATTGGTCAGTACAGGACACATGGTCCTAACGTTCCAGGTCGCAAAACGAAGTGTTGGAGTTTTCTTATTTCTTCTTTTAGTTCTTCCTGGTGCGGAGTTTTGTGGCCCACTTGTCGAGATGGTTCTCTAAGCTCCACGCACCCAGTGAAGCAGGCAGGCCATGGCGGGAAGCACCTTATTGACTGGGGGCTGCCCAGCTTAAGGCGGGCGGTAGCTGTCCAGTGAGACCTGATGATCTCTCCCACCGTCAGAAGTAACCCCTGGCGCCAAGCTCTACGCCAATCGATCTGTGGCTTAGAACCGGTAAACTGCTACTTCTCCTATTGTGCCGACGTCATACGACGACGCTGGAGTGTCCTCTCCAGTGGAGCTACGAAGCCTGGCCAATGTGGTATGAATAATCAGCTGTTGCCCATGCAGCAGATCCCCCCTCTCCACGTAGCTGGTGGGTCCAAAGGAAGGACAAATGTCGATACAGCTTGGCACCAACGGCGTCGCAGGAGTTGCCGGAATGACATTGAGGTCAATGTCATACCGCCTTAGGGACTCCGTCTCTGGATTTTTTGTTGGGGTTTAATCCCTTAGCCGTTCACATGAGAGTGCATAGCCGCAAGGCAGCAAAGGTTTGGAATCAGAGTTTTCCTTCTCCTACATGAGTTACCATCCAAGGTTTACGAGTCCCATCTACCCGAAGCAACTGGTTTTAAGGCACCATTGACCCGCCTTCACCCCTTCTCTTGTTGGTGGATAACGCGGTCCGCCAGGCTTCAGATCTAAGCCACTCGTGAAGGCCAGGAGCTGGATTTTAGTTGACAGAGGCGATCAGAGACACAAGCCGTATGAGGGATTTAACTGGAGTGGGGCGAGCCTTTATTAATGGGTGCAATAAAGATGAACCGTGTACGGTATGACTAGATGTGTCTGGACCTTATTAATAAGCGGAGGAGGGGGTAGAGAAACCAAGAACTGTGTGCGGTGTGGCAAGATATGTTTGGTCTTTATTAATGGGGTGAATAAAGATTAACCTTGTGCGGCATGACCAGATATATACAATATTATGAAGAAACTCCTTAAATGGACAATGAAAATATGGCTGTGCTTCAGATTATCATATTTTACCAGAATGTACATATCAGGGTATTTTTTATAAGGTTCAATAGATTTGAAGCAAACAGTAAAAAAGCGTGAAATCATTTCAAATATCAAACACATACTATTAGATGTTCATGCAAGATCTTATGTGACGTTTCAAAGCTGACATCTTCTTCTTTTTCTAATATTTTGGCTATCAGTAGGAATAGCTTTTGGACACATAAGCTGTATGAGGGGAAATTAGCATTTCAGATCATCCGCGCTTACACGACTAGTTTACGAAAATCAACTTAAATATAAAGATTTTTTTTAAATCGTACGACATTTATTACATCGATGATAATGACAAGGGGAGTATTTTAAAACAAAATTTGATCTTATCAGGAAATGTTTGGGTCAAGTTTTGAGATTGTTAAAACAAAACGCTACGTTGTGGTGGCCATGTTGGATTATAACGTCCTAAGACAAAATGGAAGCAGTGCTGGCCTATGTCTGTATCTGAATATATTCAGGGCGTTCTGACATCAGTGCTAAACGGCATGTTGGGATCAAAACTTGCTCTGTTTTGATTAGAATTTATCAGACAAGCATCCAATAAGATGAAAAAATATCAAACCTAACCTTCTTTCCTGCCTTTGAATCAAAAGTCTAGACAATCGGTTTTGATGTAGTGTATTAAGTTTCTAGTTCAACTATCGCTGGGAATCTGTTCGATATAACAAGTGATTTTTTACACGAGTCCAATCTGTGTCACACACCCGAATAGAAGATAAATTACATTAATCAAAGAAATTAGTATTTTCCTCACAATCCAAAGAACCAGTCTAGACATTCACTAAATTAATAATCTTAAAGGTCTTCTGGATCATTATTTTGACTTGTTGGTATAAGACTAATAGACCAACAAATACGTAATCAAATGAATGGTGAAACAAATACTGAATCAGATGAATGGACCAACACATACGGAATTAGATGAAGGACTAACAAATACGGAATCAAATGAATGGACCAACAAATATGGTATGAAATGAATGGACCAACATATAATCAAATCAGTGGCCTTTAAGACACAGCTGTAATAATACAGGGCAAATAAATAAAGTTGTGTTGCTTTATCTTAGACGATATGATATGAAACTTGTAGAAAAGGGATTAACAAGCTTATCGGTGCATTTGACCTTGAGAATGTTAAGTATCGGTCTAAAACCTTGATCATGATAAAAGCAAGGACGCACACATTTATAGAGCTGTGATGAATGTGGAATGGATGAAAGAAAAGTAAGCTATTCGAATTATTTCTTCGAAAATACTGAAATAGTTAAAATCACGAAATACCTGCATTAAATGAGTCAGATCAGAAAGTAACAGATTCAGCAGGGAGCCTGTTCCACGAGATAATGTATTAGCAGAGGGAAGTAAATTTCAGAATGAGAACGATCTGCAACTCTTTGTCCAAAGTTTGGATACGGTGTGAAAAAATCTATAATTGGTCGGCATGCAATAGAATCGTTGAAGGAAGCTCGGGATTATTATTATTATTATTATTATTATTATTATTATTATTATTATTATTATTATTATTTTTAAATAGTTTCCTGTATTATATTTCATGCATGATATCGTTGAGTACGTCTTGCCCTTGATAGCGGTGTTTCTACGTTCCATTTCCGTCAGATGATTTTTTGACAAACGTTCATGCGAGTCATGTAATTCAGATGCTTTTCCGTTAATTCCGCGTCGAATTTATTGAATTTTCTGTTCCTTGTTGTTTCCATTAGCTCATTCAATATCGCAATAAAAGTAAAGAAAACAGACAATAGTATTACTCTTTCCTTGATAAAAAGAGCTGAGGGTTAACATATTCATATTAAGTTTTTCATACATTTTAGAATTATGGACTAATTCTCAAAAACAACAATACGAAATACATGTTAGCTATCCTTCTAAAACGTCCTAGTTTTCTGCAAACGTAAACTTCTCGGGATAAATTCTATATTTTGTGACAAAGTCGGGTATGGTTTTGCATTTTGTTGTGGGCATTTCACGACACATTTCTTGACCACCTGCTTTTGTTTGTACATATTACCTCTATGAACCTAGCTGGGGATTCCGTTATATTTTTTTCTGTCAGTGTGTGTTTGATAGCATACTCATTCTATATTATCCACTGCTCAGTGAAGAATATTTATGATCATCGGTATCTACTAATTGAAATACTGTCGTTTTTAAAATTATCGTCACCACAAACTGTATATTAAAACCAACTGCTATTAAATAATAGCATTTTCCACGTGGATAACATGTTGATTATATATTTATATTCTTTTAGTATATGTCTATTCTTATACATGTAATTCATAAATCCGTTCTGATATCGGTGATGTTCATAAATCCGTTCTGATATAGGTGGTGTTTATTGTTCTCTCTCAGCTGCAAAATTTTAAGCAGTTGTTCTACTTTGAACAGGAATTCAAAAACAATTTTCCACTTTTACAGCTTTAAAGAAAACAAAGACATTTCCCTAACTCTTGAAAACTGTTATGAACGTAAACTTCATTAAGACAAAATTGTGCATATCCATCCCAACAGAAATATTCCATCAACGGCTGCAACATACAATGTGTCCCTCTTGCTGATCTAGCTGTATTGTGTCGATAAACTTTATGAGCCCTCTGACACATGAACGTCTGAAATGTATTAATTTGGCTTATAATGACAGCAAGTCTGTCTGGATGCCAGCTTATTACCTTCTGTAGTGAAACATACATCTTACCTTGCCGTTGCTCAGTACACACTGATACATGTCGATCCCGCATTGTATTCCTCTCTCGATACCACTATTAGTTAATAACGTTTGGCGAATGCAATCGTGTGTGTTGCAAGTAGACACAATTCCAGCACTGGACATAGGCAATGTGCCCAATGCATTGTTATCTTTTATCTCTCCGTGATAGGTGAATCTGTATGAAGTTCACGCAATTCCGTCAAGTCCAAGACGATATTACCAATTGTACGAGAAACTCTCCTCAGGAGAGAAGATATTATTCGTTATCTGAAATGAACACATTGGATTTGTATATTTATCAAGGGAATATTATTCATGTATTTAAGTGTTTATTTTCGTAAATAGTAGCTTTAGTATCGTACTTTGAGTTTGCTGGCATCGGATCAACGAGTACGGTGAAACGGACATTTGTGTAAGTAAATTTACAGTTAATTGTTAACGTCCCTAAGAAGCCTAATACACACATGTTATTAGTGCAGTGATGTGATCTGTGTGCTATATCGTGTAGAGTATGATAACCGTATGACAAAGGCTCTCATGAGACCGGAAGGATCGAACTTATGTCCTTCCGCAATCAAAACGCGATGTGTTGATGATGTATTCATTATAAACCAGAAGCATGCAAATATTTCATAAAAAGTAATCTTTGTATTGATTATGTTTTTTTTATTTCGTTTCATCCATCTATTCACGTATAGTCAAACGTTGTTATGTATATTTTTGGTTGACCTTTTGTCCGTTATTGAAGGTAGAGATTTGGCCTACCTGACCGTACTCCAACTTTTGTCATCTGTATTAGTGATAAATAAGATGCTTACTGATATTTGAGTTCAAAGTATAGTCTTTTCTACAAACGTAGAAAGTTCTGGAAGCGAACTTGTGGTTCACGTCATGATCATTGTATTGAGTCTTAGGATTTATATAAGGTTGCGGTGAACAAATTTATTCATTCCCGTTTTAACTTTAGTCTGTGGAATCATTTACTGTTGTGTTCTGATATAATTTGAGATGAATCATTTATTTACAATGTTCATTGGAGCGACCTAAGTACTCATTGACATTCGGAGTAAACACTATTTGGGGATTATTTCTGGATTATTGTGAATTCATTCAAAGACATTGTGGATTTTATGATTGTGATACATGCTGGTACATCAAACTATTCAAAAATATTGGTACATCAGCACATTCAATATTGAAATGCGTTTGAAGCACTCTATACTTTAGGAATTGTTATATAACGTCGAGGGTCATTTGAAATTCAAATTCACAATAGTTACTCTTAAATGTTCACTTTCTAACTGAGAGAAAGAATTGATTTATTGATTTGACTAAACTTGTTGGTTCCGCTTCTTTCTGTCACTTAGTTTAAGACCCTATCTTCGTAACAATGTGAGATGCGCGCTTGATGCAAAGTTTCATATTCACCGATGAGAAAAGAATTGTCGTTTCGAGTGATGCAGTGATGATGTGTGTGTGTTATCCCCCATTCAAACATGCATTCGAAAATGTTGCCGAAAAATGTATCAACATATAATTTCTCAGACACATGCCACTAGCAGTAATAGTGTATTCGCTAAGCTCGAATATTGTGGGTTTTACGGCCATACACATATTGTCATAAAACACACGGCTCATCTTTATTCATCCAAATATTCAAACTTCATCATTTCCCAGTCTGAACGTTAAATACGTGGAGCGGAATATGTCCTTGTTTCTTCGGTATCGCACCATCAACATCAGGTTTCTGGGGATGAAATATGGAATCAAATCTTTGTTTTCATAAAATTAAAATTTTTATGGAATCAAATCTATTTTCATAGAATAAACATTTTTTCGGAATCAAATATTTGTTTTCTTAGAATTAATGATTTTTTCGGAATCAGATCTTTGTTTTCATAGAATTGCCATTTTTATTTAATCAAATCTTTGGTTTCATAGATTTATCATTTTTATGGAATCAGATCTTTGATTTCATAGAATTAACATTTTATGGAATCAAATCTTTGTTTTCATTGAATTAACATTTTTTTTAGGAATCAAATCTTTGTTTTGATAGAATTAACGATTTTTTCTGAATGAAATCTTCGTTTTCGTAGAATTACGATTTGTATGGAATCAAATCTTTGTTTTCATAGAATTAACGATTTTTATGGAATCAAATCTTTGTTTTCATAAAATTAAAATTTTTATGGAATCAAATCTATTTTCATAGAATAAACATTTTTTCGGAATCAAATCTTTGTTTTCTTAGAATTAACGATTTTTTTCGGAATCAGATCTTTGTTTTCATAGATTTACGTTTTGTATGTAATCAAACCATTGTTTTCATAGAATTAACGATCTTTATTCAATCAAATTTTTGTTTTCATAGAATTAACATTTCTATAGAATCAAATCTTTGTTTTCATAGAATTAACGATTTCCTTCCATTTCACCAAGCATCTTGCTTAGGGAATTGCCTTCTCACGTCCTACCTGAAAAACATCCTACAAATATTGTGGTTCTACCAGTAACACCTAGTTAGTTATACCTCACCCACCCACTATATGAAGATGTAACCCTTAATAATTGTACGGCAAATTCAATAGTTTGAGAAACGATACATTACTATAAAAGTTTTGAAAGTATATGTACTAATTTTTTTGGCAAGTTCATCTTAAGTACAAACAAGCAAGTTTAATAATACCTGGTTTCAAATTCTTTAAATGCATCTTTTTTTTCAAAACCCTTTGAAATTGGAAAAGTTTTTACCTTGATTCAAAAGACAGCGTCTCTGAATATTATGAAATGTTTTCTACAAGAAAATACCTGATTTCCGAACGGATGTTTTTGTTACTGTCAAGATAAACGTTACGATCCAGGCAATGTGGAGTCTGCCTGTATAGATTCATGTTGTACAAGGATGTTTATGATGAGAGATAGATAAACTTACTAATGTTGCCGACATCAATATACTTAGTTTTAGTCTTGTTTGTTGTGTTCATTGTTCATAATGCCAGATGTTGGATTCCTCTGGTTAAACTCCCTCTACTACAATCGGGGAACTTATTTACCTAAATGCGACCAATATGTAAACTCAAAACGACCCCAAAAAGACCCATATTAAAAAGAGCCAAAATTGTAGACTCTCACAAAGTTTTACATTAAATGTCATAAAATAATATAAAATCAGATGTCGACACACTTGTACATCTTAAAGTCATCAGAACAAGCCCAAGCGTTTAAAAAAGCAAACGTGTTTTCACTATACAGGAAATGTAATTATAACCGGAAATTATCGCATTTTTGTTCTGATCGTATGAAACAGGAAATTGTTATAACGTGAACAGTGGTATCGGGATATCCTTATATTATTCCAGCAGTTCATTTATCCTTAACAAATCTAATACAGACTGGCGACATCATTGTGAACTGGCTCCAATTTAGATGGTATCCGATACCAGACAAAGCGCACCCATATATTCAGGACATCTCCATCCTCTTGGGATTTATTTCTACAACCTTGCGACTATACCGTGCTGTCTCTGCTACATAGAAGAAATGATGCCAAGATGTTGCATGACTTTTAAGCATCAATTAACTTGGAAAGACATATTTTAGTCATTGTTTATATAGCCCACGTCCATACTGTAGGGTTGGAGATCTGCAATTATTAAGATATATTGATTGTAGAGTTTGCTCCTTTGTAAAGTTTAAATTTCCATTATTTTCACCTTCAACATGTTCCTTCTAAAATAACACCATGTATCCTCTCCAGCAATAGCGTAGTTAAATATGAAGATGATTGTAGTGGTGATAAAGTAACATGATCATGATGCTGTTGTTTTTATTGTTGCTGCTTATGATGATGATGGTGGTGGTGATGAATATATAGTGTACATATTTTATTAATCTTTAATGATCACGTATTACTAACTTGAGTATTTGTATTTAACAATAAAGAGGAAGGTCTGATGTATTAACATGAAAACAAAGTCAATACAATTCAGACGTCCGAAATATTTTATAAATAGGTCCAGAATAGGTACATACTTTTATCGGCCCAGTACATTAAAGTCCTGCAGGAACAGAACTTCTGCATCAGAGCAGAGTATATGGTATAAAAGTGATAAATTGCTATGCAATCAATATATATATACTCGAGAAACTTAGTTTAAATATGACGTTTTTATATCAACTGCCTCAACCAGATAATGAATAGAGGCACTTTAAAACTTAATGTGTAGCAAGAAAGGCGCCCATTAGGAAAGGATTGACAATCACACCTCATTCATAATCATTACTTTTGAATGACGGTTTCCTAGTTCATTGCAATTAAAGGATAAAAATAAATGTTTGCACTGAAGGCGTTCAGGTGCAGCGTGAAGCAAATCTCTCTCGTGAGTATTTTCAATTTTTATTTTTGTGAAAATGGGACAGAAATTGCCTGCAAGAAATAAAAATGTCTCTATAAACATACACTATAAATATTATTGCGAGAAAGAGAAGTCGGGTGTTTATGAAAACTGGGTATGAAATAAAAGCATTGTCAGCCGTCACTATGATTTATCACGCATGTAGGTAGGTAGGTAGGTAGGTAGGTAGGTAGGTAGGTAGGTAGATAGATAGATAGATAGATAGACAGACAGACAGACAGACAGACAGAGACAGACAGACAGACAGACAGACAGATAGATAGATAGATAGATAGATAGATAGATAGATAGATAGATAGATAGATCAGCTAGTACAAATTTATTTAATCCTGACAGAACCCGGCCCGCAATGGGACGTTCTAATCTTTCTCTGGCGCCAGAAATGGCAGCATAGTCGAAAGAACCTCTTAAATATTTATGCATCTGTGTTTATCTATATATTCGATTTTTGCTTGTACGTCAGCAGTAGAAACAGCTGAGAAAATATCTGTCCGGATTACTCTTTCAACACTCGTGAAACTTAAAATATTGATAAGATTGCACTAAAAACTTCGCAGCGGACGCAGATTGTACGACATGTCCTCGCAGCGGACGCAAATTGTACATGTCCTCGCAGCGTACTAAAATTGTACGAAACGATCTCACAGAGGACTAGATTGTACGAAATGCTATCGCAGCTGACAGTAATTTCAGCTTGGTAAAAGCTATAATAGCTGCACAGTGCATGAGCTCCTCAGGCAAACAAATCACAATAATTTGAACGTGTATAACATTTATATTATTTATTTAACAATATAATACTGAATTACTGTATAGAGATATATTGATGTATAGAACATGTATACACCACTTAAAAACATCTTTTCCATCATGGTTTTAGGCTGAAATTAAATGAAAGTTTTTATATATATATAAAGAAAAAGAAATAGTCCTCTGGTTTATATGCGTACAATACTCCATCGTATGGTTATATATGACATTAGGAAGTAGAATACTCTATCGTATGGTTATATACGACATTAGGAAGTAGAATACACCATCGTATGGTTATATACGACATTAGGAAGTAGAATACTCTATCGTATGGTTATATACGACATTAGGAAGTAGAATACTCTATCGTATGGTTATATATGACATTAGAAAGAAGAGAAAACTTACAAGAGCATTGTCGAACTGAATGCTAAATTTGTATCTGTGTTATAAGAGACGTCAATAAACATTCGTCAAATTATAATATTATCTTTTCCTTCTCTTATTTTCGGAATATTTTCTTTTACATAATTACAACTAGCATAGATACGATCATAGCAATATGTACAATTCGCAAAACAATACTAATAATCACAACAACAACAACAAAATGGCATCACAGAATTCAGTAGAGACACAATGCACGAATGATGACGCTTTCGTAATCAATCATAAAATTATTATTTAAATGCGTTTACAACGCACATAACCTTGATAATCTGACGGTCCTACTTTTGATTCATGTATTTTATTGCGACAATATGTCAAGCTCAACCGATTTAGACAACTACCATATCCCAGAACTGGGGAATAAAATGACAAAATTTTGGTTTGCCGCGTTTCGCATCAATATAATTATTTTAATCTGAGTGAAGTTGAATAGAGCATGATTTAATAAATAAGGAATTGATAAGGAAATAATATATCATAGCTGACAGTAAGCATGAAACGATTTCCAGACAAAACATTAAGTGTAATTTAAGAAACAATTTAATCGCAAATGCGTCTTTCATTTACCAATGCGGCTTACACAACTAAATATACCTTGGTGCGTAATAATTGTACAATAAACGATTTCACATTCTTTAAAAGTGTATTAAAGATATTTCTGAGTCTGGTGTAGATTGACGAAATAAGTATTCATGTGATGCTTTGTGTAGATTGACGTGAAATAAGTATGTGTGTGATGTTTGGCGTAGATTGACGTGAAATAAGTATTTGTGTGATGTTTGGTGTAGATTGACGTGAAATAAGTATTTGTGTGATGTTTGGTGTAGATTGACGTGAAATAAGTATTTGTGTGATGTTTGGTGTAGATTGACGTGAAATAAGTATTTGTGTGATGTTTGGCGTAGATTGACGTGAAATAAGTATTTGAGTGATGTTTGGCGTAGATTGACGTGAAATAAGTACTTGTGTGATGTTTGGTGTAGATTGACGTGAAATAAGTATTTGTGTGATGTTTGGCGTAGATTGACGTGAAATAAGTATTTGTGTGATGTTTGGTGTAGATTGACGTGAAATAAGTATTTGTGTAATGTTTGGTGTAAATTGACGTGAAATAAGTACTTGTGTGATGTTTGGTGTAGATTGACGTGAAATATGTATTTATCTGATGTTTGGTGTAGATTGACGTGAAATAAGTATTTGTGTGATGTTTGGTGTAGATTGACGTGAAATATGTATTTATGTGATGTACCATTAATGACGTATGTGTGATGTATCAATAATGACGTATGTGTGATGTATCATTAATGACGTATGTGTGATGTATCATTAATGGCGTAAAGGTATGTACTGATGCAATCATCCTTTTTAATAATTTACTAAGGATGGATGATTGCAGAAACTGAACGACTTCTTACCGCTCTGTGAAGACATTGGCATTTCTATGGCAGAGGATAAAACCTTCCTACCTGCCCCTGTGATGACTTTAATAGAGTACGAATTGGATGCATAAATAGTGCAAGTGCGTCTACCGCTTCACAAACTTGCTAAATGTTATGAACTGATAAAAAGATGCCTGCAGAAAGCAAATATTACACTTCATAATCTTCAGTCCAATATTGGTACCCTCAATTTCGCCTGTGGCGTGGTACTCCCAGGGCGTGCATTCCTTAGTAGACTCATTATTCTCACAATTAGAGTTTTATATCCCCGACACCACATTCGACTCAACAACGCAGTAAAATCGGATTTGATTTTGTGGAGTCGGTTTCTTCAGCATTTCAATGGTCGCAAGTTCTTCCTACCAGATCGCTGGTTGAACTCAGACACACTGAATCTCTTCAGTGAAGCTGCTAGTACCGAGGGATACGGGGCTGTTTTAGGCTCTAGATGGTTCCATGGGGTTTGGAATGAAGAGTGAAAAAAGCAAAATACTACCTTACTTGAACTTTACCCTGTTGTCATTGCTATTCAAATATGGGACCTTTGCTTGCGAACAATTGTATTCATATCCATATTCATAACATGACCTTTCTTCACATCATCAATAAGTAAACGAGCAGGAAATCCGACATTATGTATTTGATTCGGCGACTGGTTCTCACCTGCCTCCACTATAACATTTTGTTCCGTGCTCGTCACGTCCCTGGTCTTAAAAACGAATTAGCGGATGCACTTTATCGCCAACAAGTGCACAGATTTCTTAAGCTCTCACCTTGTGCAGAGGAAACCCCAGAAGTGGTGCCGGAATTACCGATTTTAACAGGCTGGGAGTGATATTATCCATGTTGCTACAAAATGCTCTTTCTCCATCTTCGGTAGAATCTTACCGACGCAGTTGGAAACATTACATCGCTTTTTCATCCGCTTTAAAACTCCATAACATTTTCCCGGTTTCAAGTACCAATTTGGCACTTTTTTATATCGTATTTTCGCAAAACACTGTGCACCATCAACTATATATGCATATGTCTCGGCAATTGGTTATGTTCTTAAACTAACATGTATCCCTAATCCAACCAACTCCTTTCTTTTTTATTTAACCCAAACGCTTAATAAACAATTACAGCACACATATGCCAGACTACCAATTGATAAATGTTTGTTATAAAAAGTCGTTCAAGTCCTGGCCACATTTATCCACAATGCTTTTCGTACGGCTCTATTTAAGTATATGTTTCTTCTTGCATTTCATGCTGTTTTGATGGTAGGAGAAATAACCGTTAGACAACCTGGATGCAGCAATCGGAACTTGCTTCATCTCTCTCACGTTCGGATCAGTGATGATGGTTTAGTTGTCCAGTTTACACATTACAAACACTCTGATGGTACCCCTTTTCGCCTTAAAGTACAAGACCAGTCAGTGCAAATTTCCACGCGCTGCGCCATAATTTACAACTGAGGGGTTGTCAGGTGGGACCACTCTTCCTTACGTCTGGGGGCTTGGTACAGGTCATGCATCCATAACGCAGAAGGATCATATAGACATAACTCTGACATATAATACAGACATATATAGAACTACAAATTACATTTAATACAGATAGAACACCATTATCACATACTATAGAAAAACACTGATAGATCCGACAGACATAGACCTGACCCATCATGCATAACACTGGCATAAATATAGACATAACAGTGACATATCATATAGACGTTACACTGTAAGATAATACAGATATTGTATATATATATATATATATATATATATATATATATATATATATATATATGACATGCATAACACTGACACATCATACATACGTAACACAGACATAAAACTGCCGTTAATGACGTAAAGGTATGTACTAATGCAATCATCCTTTTTAATCCAATAATTTACTGAGGACTTATAATACAGACACAGTACTGACATATAACATATTTCAGAAATCTTTGTTTAAAATTTTACATTAATTTCTTATAACATCTTCTGAACCTCGGATATTGTTTATCATTTTAGAACTCTGTAGTGAAACCAACAAGCCTTGGCAATGAAATATGTAGTGACACCAGCAAGCCTTTTCAATAACATCTATAGTGAAAAGAACAAGCCATTATAATGACATATAGAGTGAAAACAACAAGTCTTTACAATGATATATAATAGTAAAAACAACATGCCTACTAAATGACATATATCGTGAAACCAACAAGCTTTTACAATGACATCTATAGTGAAAACGAGCAAGTCTTTACAACATCTATGGTGAAAACAACCAGCCTTTACAAGGGCATTTAAAGTTGAAACTTGTATTTGAAATCGTAGCCAGGAAAGGTTAGAGTCTTTGCAAAAAGGATGAATTGCTCCATCTTGCCAGTAATTATGATCTCTCTGGGGCAAGGTTTCTTTAACGAAGCAAGAAATTTACAAACAAAAACTAGTTTGGTCCAATATTACAAATGTAACTGGAGACAGAGAAAGAAGAGCGACGAATGCAAAGAGAAAGAAAAGAAAACGAGATAAAAACACAAATTGCAGTTGCAAAACGAGGATACAAAAAGATAAAGAGTAGACAGACTGGCTAATGCAAATAAAGCTACAAAGAGAAAGCAAAAAAGTGAATTTGAATTTCGATTGAAAGAATTACTGCTGGCAAGTGAAGTGTACTTTCCCACCTTCCATACAAATGCAAGTTTTCATGTAACTAAAACTATTAGGTTATCCCGTTTTAAGGATAAAGACGTTTATATTCCCACATTTTGAAAATAAAATTACTGAAAATTTGAAATGACTAAATCAGCACTGGACTCTGTTGTTACAGAGTGAAATTTATGGCAAAGCTTGTGACTTGTGCTCTTCCATAACAGAACAGCAATGTGCCGATTTTGATCTGGTTAAAAAAATGTATCTTAAAGGGTAACGAGTTGGTACCTGGGATTATCTACACATGTATAGGATCTATAAAAAAAAATTAAACTGGACATACTATATGGAATTTACAAGAGAAAAAGAGTAATGAATTATTTGATGGCCGATGATAAGCCAAGAAAGCTTGCCAATGTCAGCAGACAATTCATACGAGTGGACGAGTTCAGGAATTGCGCCTATAGTGACGTTACAGCTTACCTTCATGAGCATAACGGGGTAACTTTATAAAACTCTGCTTATACAGCTGACGAGTATTTCTTAACTCATAAGTTTATTTGGTCAGTAAGTCTTCAACTCGACATTCTTTCTTTTGCTTCCACTCAGCAGTCTTCCGGTAAATAGCTATTTCAGTTTAACACAAACAATTCCAAATCTCAAACTGGCACAACATTTAGATATAAAGTTTCTGATAATATTGATCAAAACTTTTTCTCTTCCTACGTACACCTATGGCAGCCAGGCATGGCACTTTATTTCTGATAGCTACAAATTGAGCAATAAGCAAATTAATCAAGATTGACCTATTCCGACAGCTCTTGTGTGCTCTCAAACCCCAGTCTGAGTATATTATAGACAGTTATGAACAATTCATATCGAATGGTTCCATATCACTCATTAGTTACTCTACCAATTCTATCCCATCACAATGTTTAGATACACAAGATGAAAGTCTTTTATTATTACGTACTTTGCCAATTTCTGGCCAGCCTTCTTTGGATTAGAAAATTGTTCCTACTGTAAAATAAATTCTCCATGTATACCCAACTTGAGCAGTTACTAGATATATGACAACGAACGCTCGTCAAGATTATGTTGATTAGGAAAGTACTTCTATAACTGACACACACACACACACACACACACACACACACACACACACACATATATATATATATATATATATATATATATATATATATATATATATATATATATATATATATATATGTGTCAAGATTAATGATGAAATCAATTTTACTCCTTATTTGGATCAATCAAATTTGATTAATCACAGTAATCCTCTTTGAACTACTCGTTTTATTTTAATTCTAATCAGGCTAACGAACGGCAACCACTTATTGTAGAACCGGAAAAGGGACCGGGTATATCATGGGGCTATGGGTATATCATGGGGCTATGGGCATATCATGGGGCTATGGGCATATCATGGGGCTATGGGAATATCATGGGGCTATGGGCCCCAAAATTGAAGCCACAGACACACATGTTTAATATTGTTTTAAAAATAGTGTCCTTGTGAGTAAATTGAGACCGCCTGAGGTACCTGTGGATGACGAGTGGTCAGTGGATTATCATATTGTAATTAAAAAGTAGTATAGACATGAAATTCTTAGTCTGGTCCATGAAACTCCTTCGGATGGTCATCAATAAGGCTGATCAGAAGATCTTGAATTACCTATATCTTATCACACTTGTCATATGGAGGTAAGAAAACCCAATCAGAAGGTACATTAGGGTATCTGCAACCTTGTCCTGCATTTTACGAACCATTCAGCAGAATAATGGTAGACTTTGTTGGTCACCTACCTAAGATCAAGTCAGGTAACCAATACTTGTAACTATAATTTGTGCGTCAACAAGATTCCCAGAGTCAGTTTATGTGAGGAGTATTAAAATTAAAAGAAGATTAAAAGCTTTGATAAAGATCTTTTTGTACAATCAGATCATGGGTCAAGTTTTATGTCAGAAATTGTCCAGCAGGTTAGACATCCAACAATTCAAGTTTTCTGCCGCCTATCACCTGAAAGCCAAGGCCTTTAAACAAATTACATCAAAAAGCTTTGAAAAAATATGATTCGATCATTTTGTTATGGACCTGAAAAAATTTACACGAAGATGTTAGTGTACTGTCGTTTACTGATAGAGAATCAGTTCAAGGCTTTTGAGATTACAAAGATCTAATCTTCATTCTACTCAATCAAAAATGAAATTAAATTATTTTAAAAATACAGGTTTTCAAACTGGGGATATCGATCTGGCTATCATTCATGGTACTTTACATTATACTATAGAAACCTGAGCAGTATAACCAAAACAGGTTTATTGCATTCCCAAGAATTGATGATTGTATTTACAAATTAAAATGAAAAATATGTCACCAAATTTGACCTTCTGCAAGGAATCTGGCAAATTCATGAGAAATTTACTTTAAATGTCGTATGCAACAATTAGCTTCAAATTTAGTGCTTTAGAGACAGGGCGATGCAAATGAAAAATATGGAAGGTTGAACCATGTAAGCAAATATATAACCGCTACTGGACGATTCCAATGATGTACTCAAGTCGTGATCGTTGGCATTGAGCCAACATCTCTCTCTCTCTCTCTCTCTCTCTCTCTCTCTCTCTCTCTCTCTCTCTCTCTCTCTCTCTCTCTCTCTCCAATCATATTTTCACTTTTATGTTGCCATGTTACAATACTTGTTTCATGTAGGGAGTAGGGAGGGGGCTAATTAGAACATGTGTTCCATCTGATTGTATTCTCTTATGACAATACAATATTTTAAAACAAAACATACAAAAACATAGCCTCTATTGCTCTGAAGCAAACACGACAATTTTCCTTGTACTGTTTAATGACATAATGCTCACGTCTCTAAAAGCAACAATGAAGAATCGCTCTGCATAATGCATATATATGCTGGGATGTGAGGTACTTTGGTATTGAACGTATATACAACGATGTGAACAAGTTGAAAGGAAATATAGCTGAATTCCTTGAGAAATGTCACTTGTTATCAATGATGTCCTATTATAACCAGATACAGTGTTCATTTGTCGATTTGAAAGCACGGTTTCTGAGCATAGGTAAACGGTAGTGCAGTTTAGGTATCGCGTGATGGTCAGAATGACTTAATTAAACACACGTAACTAGCAATACCTTATGAAAACACGCATGACACTACCAACTCGTAACTTAATAGAAAAGGGGAGGTAGCCATATTGCAACAATGCCACCAACTTTGTCATGCTTAAAACAAGCAGCGAACTCAATTGAACTGAGTTTTATGTAATTGTAACGTAACTATATATGATCCAAAGTATTTTATAGTATCAAAATTAAAATGCTGTACATGTATGCCATTCGCATATTATATATTTGAGATAGTTGTTGATGTTTGCAACACATTAGTGCAATTTTACAGTTTTAATTTGTATTATTATTATACTTGCATTTACACCACTATGCTAAATGCATGTGATTTGTAATACTATTATTATTATTATTATTATTATTATTATCATTATTATTATTATTATTATTATTATACTTGTATTTACACCAATATGCTACATACCTATGCATAGACATTTTGCAACTATAGCATCAAACACTATTGTTCCAAATTAATCCGGAGAGGAAACAATTAAGCCAGGATCCCATTAAAAGATACATTAGTGAGAAAGTAACGTGTCAAGGGTCATTTAGAGGAAAACAATTTTAGATACTGCCCATACTAGCATTATCTCAAACAGAATACCTGGCTGTTGAACTGACAAGGTGGAGATTGAGAGATTAAAATAATTAAAACAACGTGTGTCATTTGCGCGAAATACATTTACATACAATAATTGGTCAATGTCGCTTAACAATAAAAGGTAATCACGGTTTATGGTGTAGAACTAGTTTTTGATCGATATGTTTTTGGTTACTGGAAAATCTGGAGAACACTTAACAAAAATAAAGATGCGTCTAATAATAATAATAATAATAATAAGAATAAGAAGAAGAAGAAGAAGAAGAAGAAGAAGAAGAAGAAGAAGAAGAAGAAGAGGAGGAGGAGGAGGAGGAGGAAGAAAAAAAAAAGAAGAAGATGATAAATAACGAAATAAAGATAGATGAAAAGAACAAGTAAACAGTATGGGGAGATGGAGTCGAAAGAAAAAGAACAAAACAATCATTATCTTTCAATAACGTTATTTCAGAACGTTACTGATCATCTCGAACTCAATGTAGGAGTATATATGTACACATACCAATTTTGTACACAAATCGCTAAATTGGATTAATAACCAAAGCACGTATCAACGACCTAATCAAGCTGATGACATACAGTGATTGTATCCCATTCAGAAAAATGATAATATAACCATTCCACCATGCAAATAATTGAATTGAACTAGTTGTGTAGGATCCAATTCAGCACAATATCTATTCAGTATGTCAAACACGTCCAGATTAGACTCCTATGATTCCATTGAGCTGTGGACAGGCATGGAATAATTGAGTTGACTGTTTGCAGCCAAATACATTTGACAAGAGACTAAGCATAAAAATAAGTCAATAATAGAAATATTTTATTTATAACAGCGGATGGATATACCAGATATAACAATCTGAAGTTACAGATTTTAATAAGTCTGCAACAATTGACGCTTTAAAAGCGTGAAAGTTCTTGCTTAGAATGTGTGGATCTTTTAGCTTTACGTACAACCTTCTTTATGTTTCCTTGATGGCTAATACATTGACAGATAAATATAAATCTGATTCAGAAACATACTAGCTAAATGTGGCTTTTGTGATCCTTCATGTTGACTCTTTTATTAAACATCAGCTAATGTTTTTAACATAATGGACAAATTGGAGACGTGCTGTATCATAAGATTTCTGTCTCACGATGGCTAAATTGAAATTTATGTTATACAATTATAATCAATTCAATAATTATTATTGATATCTAGTACGTTTCAAATTGTTCGCGCAATGTATCACAATCAAATACCCTAACATTAAGTTTATTTAGTAACTAATATATTTGTTATATTTTGTTTTCAGATGAAACATTTAGTTGAGCGTTGCCCACAGGTCTGACACGATTCATGGTGACTGCAAGCAAAGTTGAACGGAATATTGTGTCTTCACACCTGTTTCCTTTGAAAGCAAAATACGGTAGTTGCTGATAGCACGGTAAATCAAAGTGCCAATGAACGCAGTAAGAAATGTATTGATGCAACTGGTTTAAAAGTTTTGTTTTGATTACTTGCATTTGGCGGATGAAATCTTCTGTCGGGATACCAATTCAAGTCATCCTGCATCTGCAGAGGAGAAATATGAATCCATCGTCGATTTATTGGAATATAAATGTTTATTTGAATTCTCTCTACCGGGAATATTTTCATAGGTTAGGATCTTTACATGTGCAAAGACCTATTTCTCTTCAGCTGGATATAAGTGTATTTTGTGTTAAATATCTAGGATAACATAAAAGTGTTCTAACATGTTGACTCATCGAAGGAGTACAACAACGGAATTAAGGCGGTATTCTCGTGCAAGTTTACGCCGCTACAGTTACACGTGCGGAGAGCTGAGAAAACATTCTCTACGGGATCCAATAGTGTTGCATGTGAGTACACCTTTCAATGTCCCAGATGTTAATTCATATGCATTGTTACTGATTTACCTCTCTCTCTCTCTCTCTCTCTCTCTCTCTCTCTCTCTCTCTCTCTCTCTCTCTCTACATATATGTACGAGGACAACAGAAAAGATACAAGGTTACTCTCTGGCATTGTACATGCATTAACAGTGCAGGAATCGATTGATCTAAGAGGGAAACACAAAATACCTTAGATGACAAGATCCTTTCATACCCCCAACACCGAGCTGAACCAAATGACGAAGAATCTTCTTTCTAAAATGCACCAAATCTTCATTACTATCAACTCCCTGCTTATCCTTTAAATGGAAGATGAATAAAGACGTTTTTCAAGTAGTAGTCACCCGAAGTCCCTAAGGCAGTTTACTTTGATTTCACAATTTATTTTCCTTGGATTTCTATTTTTGTGAATTTTGTTATTGCTTAGAACGAAGAATTCAGAAACAACATCCAGCAAGCATTGATCCTTCTGTGCAAACAACAGAATCCCTTCCCCAGTTCACGAATTTTAGTATCAACAGGATGATTCAGTTTTCTCAAAATAATGAAAATTGATACGCACGGAAATAAATGATTTCAAAACATGCCATCGTTACATCACCCAATTAATGCCATCGTTGCATCACCCAAGTGCAGTTAATGTATTCTTGAATATCTATTCTTGACTATATTGATTTGCTATCAGTCTGGATGTATTTGTAAATCAGGAACACGATTATCTCAAAACAAGACAAGGTATTTAGAATATTGCGCAGTATAGCAACTGTATGAAACCTTGATAAATGTGCTCATAGGATGTCAACATATTTATTCGCTTATTGAGAATAAATGCAGAAAGTATTATTAAAATATTACTTAGAATTTCATTACTTTTGGAACCAGATTACCTTGAAAATACATTTACATATATACTGACTTTTCCATAATACTTAAGTACCTCGTTATTTCTGTTAAAAGTACATTCAAAATCTATATTTATTTTTTAACCATATTTTCTACAATATTGAAGACATCGCTATCTCTGGTAATAAATACATTCAACCTGTATTTACGTCTGAATCTTATTTTCCACGGTACTTAGGATTTCACTAACCATGGTAACAAAAAATACATTTGACCTACATTTATTAATGTACAATAATTCGGACCTCAATATCTCTGGTAATAAAGACGTTCAACCTACATATATGCCAGATCTCATATTATACTTAATATCGCTGGTAACAAAATGCATTCAACCCACATTTACATCTGTACCCCATTTTCTACAATACATATAACCTCGTCATCTATTAGAGAAATACATTGATCATACATCTGTACCCCAATTTCTACAATACTTATAACCTCGTTATCTCTGTTAGACAAATACATTCAAAATACATTTGTACCCCATTTTCTACAATACGTAGAACCTCGTTATCTGTTAGAGAAATACATTCAAAATACAGCTTTACTCCATTTTCTACAATATTTAGAACCTCGCTATATATGTTAGAGAAATACATTCAACATACAGCTGTACCCCATTTTCTACAATACATATGATCACACTGTCTCTGGCACAAAATTATAGTCAACCTACATTTGCATCTGTAGTACAAGTTTTATATTTGCGTCCATATGATTCTCAGGGTTTGCAATAATTGGATCGATTTCAGCATCATTATTGTATATGAATTTCGTTTGTAAAGATAATATATCTTAATGGTAACTCAGAATATATTGGTTTACGAATGGTCTGATTTACTTTTGAATATCTTCAAACCTATTTAAAAAAAGAACTTTATTTTCAAAATGCATGTTATTCAAATATTTAACAAGATTAGTTTAGTGCAGATGAAGTATGAGAATTCCCATTGTATCAATGGTAATCAGAAGAGTCTGGAAAGGACCAAAACTGAGTTCTAAATATTGCCCATAGAGACATAGTAACAAATTGCTATTGTTTCCTTCATGTAGATGAAGCGTATTTTACAATATGGATAGTTGACAAGTGCATGAGATTCAAATTACATCAGTTGAAGAGAACAGTACCTGTATGTTACTTCACGCTTCAATTTTACATTCGCAATTGAGAAAAAGTGACATGGGGAAATACTTGGTATTTACTACCCTATAATATAGTTCTTAACAACTTTTTTAATACTTTTATAGCCTGTTCGTGTTGGGCATTTTCGTATCCTAACCGTAAAGTGTTTGTTTTTGTTTGTTTTTTTTTTTCATGTTCGTGGCCAATGATCTTTATATGACTAAGCATCCCATCCATTTGATTTAAGATAGTGTGTTTTTTGTTTAATTAAATTCTTCCTAGAGATGGATATTTTTCTTTTTCTGATGTCAAACGAATACAATATTCTCGTCAATCAAATAAGCTGTCGCTATTGTACTGGGGACATGGTTATGCAGTGACACCCTACTTGCATATAGAACATAATGTGATACAGAGTCTCTAAGCAAATATAAATCAAATGCAAAAAATCGAATCCAGTCGAACAAGGATCATATCGTGCGTGTGTGTGTGTACGTGCGTACGTGCGTGCGTGCGTGTGTTCACGTGCCGGTTAATCTAAGCAAATGAATTTAAAGTTCTAAATTCAGAAGGATGTCATTTAGCCTTTCTTTCTTTCAAGATGCTTTAGCGTCACCATTATGGATTTTCGTCAGATAGATACTTTATACTTTCAAAGTATTTTTATAGATACAAAATTTCTATGAAATTATAATGCACCATTAATCCTATGTAGTCTGATATTATTTAATTTATATCCTTGTAAAGGGAAAGTACTTATTAGAATACAGCGTGTTTTTAAACAATCTGAATTATATTTATTTCATTATATAAGTGTAGCCTTTGGGGAAAGCTAAACATAATTATTTCATATCCCTTAAGATGTGTAAATCGCGATCTTCATGATTGCTAGTAAAGTATGTTAGTTCAATAATGGGACATATTATACAATCTAATTATTTTTTTAGTTATTATTTAATTAATATGCTTGTTTGCTTTATATCAGCATATATTATGCGCCTACTTGCATATTATTTGTATCAGAACAATCATAGAACGAAAAAATGCACCAACGATAGTGAAGTTACGAACATTATGACGTGGCTTGCAAGATAAATTATTTCTTTGGAAAATTTGTTGTTGTTGTAGGGTTTAACGCCATTTTTTCAGCACACGATAAGCTATACAAGGCGGCCAGTATTAATGGTGGCGGAAGAGTCCGGGAAAACCCCAAGAAAGAAATATTGACCCGCGAGAAGCTACTGGCTCGCTTTCTCACATACCTAGATTATCCAAATGACAATTTGATAACTACTAAAGGCGTATTGGGAAGAATGGCGGCGCCCGGGGTTAGTGGCTAAATTGTGCCCAGGACGAAAATGATGGTCCTAAGGCCTAGAATACGAGGACCAAAATGCCGAAACTGGGTGACAGACCAGCAGGGGTGAGATGCGTGCTCTCCCACCTCGTATCGGGCACAGTTCTGGCCTCCGCCGATTTTCCTGTAATTTCATATAACACAAAACCAGAAAGTTTAGTATACTTCAACAAATAATGTTTTCCTTGACAAATAAAGCACAAATTTTAAAGGAACTTACAATATTGTGCATTAAATCTCGAATAGTTCTTAATATTCTATCACCAAATTCAAATGTATTGACATTTTCGAATGAATTCCATGTCATGAATGTGCTGGTGTACCAATAGCCTTGACTGAGCTGATCGTCAACAGTCTTGGTGTATCACAATGATATACTTCAAAATGCCTTTGAATGAATTCAAAATAATCTCCATAAGGTACTTAAGTCCAAATAGTCACTGAGCACTTTGTAATTCTAATATATAATTTAAGTAAATGATACATTTCAAATTATATCCTAACACAACAGTAAGCGATTCCGGGCTTATGTTAAAAAAGGGAATGAATAGCCTTGTTCATCTCAAAATTATATACCCCACTTGACCTATGTCACAATACGTTTTTCGAAAGCAAAAGAGGCAATCGTCTCAACGGAAAATTACCCTAAACTGTAGAAAAATTGGTTTTATTGAAGCTTCTGTGGTCATAATCAAGGCTAGATCATGAGTGGTCTATCTAAACAGTGACGTGTGTATAGAGGCATTAACATTCTGACGTATGAAATCGCACGTACTTTGAAAATCTATATATCTATTTTGATTGTTGTAATCTCTTAGATAACCCAATCGCACTGATGAATTTGGGATTGTTTACGATTACAATATTGAAACAGATGTTAATCTATTTAAAAGTTATATTCTAACAAGAACCTGTTTGATCTCCTTTTGCAACCGTAACACGTGGAGAGAGAGGTAGTTATTTCTGAACAATATATACTTCTTTTGACGGCACATGACATCAACAGTAACCTAAATGGTTAGGTGGCATCACAATAACTGATCACGACACTCGCATGATGTACTAAAAGATCAACATAATTTTATCGAAGTATTTTTCATGTTAACATTGAGAAATTTATCTAACAAGATATATTATAAATATATCAAAATGATACAATCAATGATATATCCCCTTCGCTCTAATGCGTTCCGGGATTGTTTACCATTTCAAAATTGAAAATTCAAAAAGGTTTCTGTTCAAAATCTTGGTTTGAGCGACACCCCCGGATGTGGGATGTCGAGGGTTCGATCCCTGGCCATGTCTTTTGAAGGACTTATAAAAATGGTACTAACAGCTGCCTCGCTTGGCGCTCAGCATTAAGATGTTAGTGCTAGGACTGGTCGGCCTGGTGTCAGGATAATGCGACTGGGTGGGACCATGCTACATGTCTGTGATGGCCCAATCCTAGATATCACTATAAACTGCCTCACTGCAGACATTGTAGTGATATGACTGATACATTGTTAAAGCTATATTAAAAATCAAAATCACACACAGACACACTCACCCACCCCCACACTCTGTTCAAATTAGGTAACACCGGAAGGGTGTTCGGGCAAAATTTCCACTTGTGTTTTGATCCCAGATATTTGGTGTAAATTTGTCTTCTATGATAATAGTTCGGGGGACAAAGAGAAACTGTCAAATTTCCAATGCTGATAGTTGTTTTGTTTGTGGATTTAACGCAATTTCTTAACGCAAGATAGGCTATATATGGCGGACAGTATAGTTTCTGGAGTAACAACCCGGGAAACCGCATTTAGAACCACCTACCCAAGAGAAGCTACCGGCAGGCTTTCTCACACAACACGTTGTCCGAGCTCGAGACTCGGGCCCAAACGGAGAGAGGTGAAATGCCAATGATCGTTTAATGCGAACTATTTAGGAAATCGTAATCGTATATTGTATGGGCTTGATTTTTGTAGATTGTAATCGTATATTGTATAGGCTTGATTTTTGTAGATTGTAATCGTATATTGTATGGGCTTGATTTTTGTAGATTCATTATCTAATCTACCATGCTCAAAAAATATGTGGAAAGTAAATATAAAGCTATAAAATAATTCCTCAGAGGAGCGATATTAGTTTTGAAAATAACAAAAGGGTATGTGTGACTCACCCCAAAACCACACTGTAGTGAATACATTATATTTTGGTAGTTACGGTGTTTGTTTTGCAAAAAAATCAGTTGTGTCTAACTGGGGTGACGTGTTCATTTTTGAAAATGAAAATAAAGCTGTTTTCGGCTGATATAAGAAAAATTCAGTTTACAAATAGTTCTTATCGTCGGTTGTCTCGTGGATATTGAAAGATTATTTATGTCTATAAAGGGAATGATTGATTCTTGACAAATACAATTAAGGCAGTTTCGCTTTATTTTAATGCAGCTTGGATTAAACTAAGCAATACATAGGATATCCTTAAGGCAGTTTGGCTTGAACTAGGCAATACATAGTATATCCTTCAGGCACTTTTGCTTGAACTAGGCAATACAGTGTAAATGTTTAAGACAGTTTGGCTTGAACTAGGCAATACATAGTATATCCTTCAGGCAGTTTTGCTTGAACTAGGCAATACAGCGTAAATGTTTAAGACAGTTTGGCTTGAACTAGGCAATACATAGTATATCCTTCAGGCAGTTTGGCTTGAACTAGGCAATACAGCGTAAATGTTTAAGGCAGCTTAGATTAAACTAAGCAATACATAGTATATCCTTAAGGCAGTTCGGCTTGAACTAGGCAATACATAGTATATCCTTAAGACAGTTTGGCTTGAATTAGGCAATACATAGTATATCCTTCAGGCAGTTTGGCTTGAACTAGGTAATACAGTGTAAATGTTTAAGGCAGTTTGGCTTGAACTAGGCAATACATAGTATATCCTTCAGGCAGTTTGGCTTGAACTAGGCAATACATAGTATATCCTTCAGGCAGTTTGGCTTGAACTAGGCAATACAGTGTAAATGTTTAAGGTAGTTTGGCTTGAACTAGGTAATACATAATATTATCCTTAAGACAGTTTGGCTTCAACTAGGCAATACAGTTTATATTTTTAAGACAGTTTGGCTTAAACTAGGCAATACAGTGTATATCCTTAAGACAGTTTGGCTTGAACTAAGCAATACATAGTATATCCTTAAGGCAGTTTGGCTTGAACTAGGCAATACAGTTTATATCTTTAAGACAGTTTGGCTTGAACTAGGCAATACAGTGTATATCTTTAAGTCAGTTTGGCTTGAACTATGCAATAAATAGTATATCCTTAAGACATTTTGGCTTGAACTAGTCAATACAGTTTATATCCTTAAGATAGTTTAATTTAAACTAGGCAATACATAGTATACTTAAGACAGTTTGGCTTGAACTAGGCAATAAAGAGAATATCCTTATGGCAGTTTGGCTTGAACTAAGCAATACAGATTATATCCTTTTCATACGGTTTGGTGGGATAATGTAAAAGATCTTCGCCACTCCGTAAGGCTTTTGGTATTCGTTTTCTAAAAGATTATTGACCGCGATGTTATTTCCTTTCTCCTGAGATCAACAAATAGTATTACTCCTTTTCGTCAGATATCGTCTATCGTAATTCAGGAGAACAGCAATGGTAATTTGCACTTAATATACAAACTACATATTATCATAAATATATGACCCGTTAACATCTATTGCATTATTAATTGAATACCATGCCAGAATTAGACCTCCCTAGTTCTATCATTGTCTGGCTGTGGCCATAAATTTAACAGATGACCTATTAATTGACATCCGTTCTTAATGCTGCACCATCGTTTCGGAATTTATTTGCTCAAGTGAATTAGCGGACCTTACACCTTGTCCTATCTACGTTGCTTTACTGATTACCGAGTCCTTGACATACTTTTCCATATATAGGAAAATCAATCCTCAGCATAAATGATACTACTTATGTAAGACATATCATTTACATAGTCATAAGAAATGCAGGAAATCTCATATTTCACATCTTCCTAATATAGTTTATCGTGTTTCTTGCAACTTTTCGACACTATAACGCTATGATCTCACGTTACCATCGCCCCTCCCCCGTCTGTTCTAACTGTTAAACACGAGTGTCGCAATTAAAATTAAATTCTTTCTCCAAATCAGAACAGATTAATTATTCCCAGTTGTCAAGCTAAGTGATCCTAGCCAAATATATAAAACTTAATATTTACATGTCACGCTGAGACCAACAAATTTTTCCTACAGGCAGGTTACTTGTTGTACTGAACTTATTCTACAAAATCGAACACAGTTACAATCTTACTTGATATATATATATATATATATATATATATATATATATATATATATATATATATATATATATATATATATATATATATATATATATATATATGTATATATATATATATATATATATATATATATATATATATATATATATATATATATATATATATATATGTGTGTGTGTGTGTGTGTGTGTGTGTGTGTGTGTGTGTGTGTGTGTGTTGGCATAAAAGCGCACACTGTTGAATGTTCAACACGAAGATCTTACAATAACAAATAACAAATAATAGACAAATGACTACACCTTATTAAAGTTTGATACAGAAAAGAGAACGTGCTCTGCTACGTAAGTTCCAAATATCTACAAAACCACCAACTCCATACATTTTATAATTTCCCGCAAAGTTAGAACATAAAAATAAATTTGTAGCAGTTTGCACACATCACGAAAAGGAATGACAGAGAACATAAGCATCAAAGAAACTTTCCGGCACTCAAGGTATGCAACAATTGTCACAGAATATCAACATTAGTAGTCGGTATTCTCAATTACTGAATACGTTATGTGTACTGAATACTTAATGATCATACTGCAATGAATAAATCAATCCGAATATGCAGAATTTGATGATGATATGCAAACGATTCATGTAAAAATGCAGATATTATTCTACAAGTACTTATTTCATGATACTAGATTAGCATCAAATCGTATTTAGATCACTCAAACAAAGGACGCAAAGATTATAAATATTTCTAACATAAAGAACAAATTGTACAATACAATAAACTGTCTAAATCGATAAAAAAAAGCAATTAATATAATAGGTATGCAATAATAGGTACGCAATAATAGGTATGCAATTCGTAGAGTAACCAGACGTCAAACGTGACGAATAATTCATATTAAATAAAAGAATGTATCTACGTTTATATTCTTCAAGATGATGGCGTGTTGTATACTAACTGATTACGAATTTGCCAGGACTAATCAAAACCTTATTTAAACGTACGGGACGTCGCTATAGTAACATAATGTCATAATACAAACAACCGAATAATCCTTTCATTTTTCCGAGTCTTGTCAAACAATAAGGAAAATCTGGGGTAGTCATATCGTTGCTTCCCAAACTGGTACGATTCTAGGCGCACGAATATCCGACTAGATGTGTAATACGAAGACTCTCAGAAAAATGCAGGCGTTCTTAAAGAAACAAAATGGAAAAAAATTCGAACGCTCCAATCATCAAAGATGTACCTGCGCTAAAATGTTACTTCCGTTCCACGCAGCTTTAATAGCTTCAGCTATTGGTGATAACACGTAATCAAATCAGTGTGACGTCAATACAGGTATTATGACATAAAAACAGCCATGGGCTCCAGACAGTTTAAAATGGCAAGTATATACCCATGTCAACTTTTCCTAGCATATGTCAGCAAGGTCAAGCACGTTCCGAGTAAAGCGAAAACAGAACTTGAATGATTCTACTTCCAAAATATACAAGTATACTGATTCATCAGCTATGGCCTCTATAAAGCACTTATTGTCAAAAAGAATCAAGTCAGCGCGGTGTATTAATACAAATTACTACTGTACAAACTCTTATGCAAAACACGAATTCTGCTTAGATTCTTTTGATTGTAAAGCGCATTCAATTCCAAAATAATGTTGCAGAGACAAGCAGTCAAATCAGTGTTTCCCTAAATATACAATCTCTAAATATGGAAAATTAATTCTAAATATGTAAATGAAGTTCCTTTTTATACTCTTTCACTATATACGTATGACACTTCATTTGCACTATTATTTACTCTGTTAATGTCATTTTTATGTTGCTTTCCTTTACTTGATCCCCATAGGACACTAATGTCTGATACTGAAAGCAATCAGTCCCATTGTCAAGCAAACAAATTCCTGCCGTAATGACATCAACCGCATGTTATTAACGAGACAGTAATGTCTACTCGATTCTAAACTCGGCCTTTTGACACAACAAATTCTATCGCACGTTACCAAGTTTTAATGGATTTTTTTTCTTCTAATGATCTGTCACTATCATGTAAGGGAAAATAAACCAGTACAAAAGTATGCATTATTGGCTTTGATAAAGAGAACGTATTAGATCTTGTGTTTGACATGTCCATTTCAAGTGTATTCGAACCTTCTATTCGGTCAGTCCTAATGATTTGGCATCATTATATATGTGCATCGTATTTGTACAAACAGGTCACTGTTATTATGAAATTGACGGTGAATCTGGCATTCAATTTAGTTCTTAGAAGATTTCCTACTCACCAATTTACTCACACAAGTGTTTTGGTTGACCAGCTGCGGAAATGTGTGTGGGTGCGTGATATTGTGTTAAGCCATGTGTACCAAATGATGTGGCATCGTGCGAAACTATCTGCAGCAAAAGAATATCTTATGTATCGGATTGTAAATAGGTTATATATATATGTGTGTGTGTGTGTGTGTGTGTGTGTGTGGTTTGAAAGCCGGCGAAGACAAGCTACGCTTGCTAGATGATGAAAAGCGATCTCGGAGGTCTTGGAGGAAGAAGAACCAGCTACAACACAAACCAGACTCAACTTTCAAGTGCAGCAAGCGCAGCAAGGTCTGCCACTCCCGTGTTCGGCTACATAGCCAGTACAGACGTTGCACATCAACCAACTGGGACATTTCTCATCGGCGCACTTCCATCGTCACGCCAGACCAACCGATATATATATATATATATATATATATATATATATATATATATATATATATATATATATATATATATATATATATATATATATATATATATATATATATATATATATATATATATATACTGTACAGTTTTCTTACAGTATTCGTAGTTTCATTACTGATATTACAACGTCTTATATATAAGTTTATGTCAGCCTGGCTGGTTCAAACCTGCCCATGAAATTATTGTGCAATAAACTCTTTACTTATTGCCTGGGGGGCCCCGAGTGGTCTAAAGCGCTCGCCGTTACGGATCACTGCCATCTCACCTCTGTCTGCGCGGGTTCAGCTAAGATTCAGCTAATGTAGTTAAGTGAGAGCTTGCCAGTAGCTTATCGTGGGTCGGTGTTTCTTTCTGGGGGTTTTCCTGGGTTCTTCCTCCACCAATAATACTGGCCGCCATGTATAGTCTATCGTGTGCTGAAAATTGGCGCTAAACCCTACAACAACAACAACAACTTATTACCTGCGATTATAGGAAAACTTTTATAACCCCTTCTTCTGGAATATGTTTTCAATGAATATTTTGGCGGATATTTGTCGACTAGAGTCACGACAGGGAATTGGGGAAAACGCGTCTCTTGTGTCTGAATGTGGCATATTTACCACCCCACGGATGATTGCTATGTCATACATAACGATATCATCGTATGGATAAATACAAACGGCGTAAAACCCCCAAGACGACAAAAAGAAATTAAACTAAAGGTATTGCGGATAGGATGAACCGAACTCACTATTTCGATATATATATATGTGTGTGTGTGTCAACCTCCGGTATCGTTGTACACAAAGACAAAAGCCGAGTACATTTATTTAATAAAAAAGGAGTTATACAATTCAGTGACAATAACAGATTTCTAAATTAAATGTCTTGTGCGTGATAATGACGGTACTGAAATGTTTAAGAGACTCCTAAATTCAATGCTTTGTTTGTGACGATGACGATACCTAATGTGTCATAACAGATTTCTAAATACAATGCATTTTCTCTGGTAATGATGATACTGGTTTCCATAAATGACTTCTAAATTCCATGCATTGTTTGTGACAATGACGATACCTAGTGTCATAACAGATTTCAAATTCAATGTATTGTTTGTGACAATGACGATACCTAATATCATAACAGATTTCTAAATAATTAAATGCTTTGTTTGTGACGATGACGATAACTCATGTCATAACGGATTTCTAAATTCAATGAATTTTGTTTGTGACGATGACAATACCTAGTGTCATAACAGATTTCAAATTCAATGTATTGTTTGTGACAATGACAATACCTAGTGTCATAACAGATTTCAAATTCAATGTATTGTTTGTGACAATGACAATACCTAGTGTCATAACAGATTTCAAATTCAATGTATTGTTTGTGACAATGACAATACCTAGTGTCATAACAGATTTCAAATTCAATGTATTGTTTGTGACAATGACGATACCTAGTGTCATAACAGATTTCAAATTCAATGTATTGTTTGTGACAATGACAATACCTAGTGTCATAACAGATTTCAAATTCAATGTATTGTTTGTGACAATGACAATACCTAGTGTCATAACAGATTTCAAATTCAATGTATTGTTTGTGACAATGACAATACCTAGTGTCATAACAGATTTCAAATTCAATGTATTGTTTGTGACAATGACGATACCTAGTGTCATAACAGATTTCAAATTCAATGTATTGTTTGTGACAATGACGATACCTAGTGTCATAACAGATTTCAAATTCAATGTATTTTGTTTGTAATAATGACGACACCTAAAGCCATAACAGACTTCTTAATTCGATGTATTGTTTGTGACAATGACGATACCTAATGGCATAACAGATTTCTAAACTGAATGCATTGTCTCTGGTAATGACGATACTTAATTCCATAAAAGACTTCTAAAAACAATGGATTGTTTGTGACAATGACGATACCTAATGTCATAACAGATTTCTAAATTCAACGCCTGGCCTTGTAAAATAAAGATATCTAATATTATAAATGATTTTTACATTCAGTGCTTTGCCCTGTAAAATGACGATACTTAATGGCATAATAGAGTTTTAAATTCAATGCATTATTTGTGATAATGACGATACTTCAATAGTTAAGAAATTTAAAAATTCAGTTCTTTGTTTGTGACAATGACGCTACCTAATATTATAACAGATTTCTAAATTCAACGCATTGTCTGTGGAAATGACGATACACAATTTTATAAGACTAATAAATAAAATGCATAGTTGGTGACAATGACGTTACTTGCTGCCATAATAGACTTCGAAATAAAATGCAATAGTTTGTGACAGTAAGAAAGTTTATGTTATAACAGACTTCTATATTCAATGTATTGTGTGACAATGAAGACATATAATGCCATAACAGACTTCTAAATTCAATGTATGTTTGTGACAATGACGATGCTTAATGCCATGATAGAAGTCTAAAATCAATGGATTGTTTGTAACAAAGCGAAGCGTAATGACATAACAGACTTCTAAATTCAATGCATAGTTTCTGACAATGATGATACTAATGCCATAACAGACTTCTAAATTGAATGCATTTTTGTGGCAATGACGACATCTAATGCCACAACAGACTTCTAAATTAAATTAAATGCAATGTTTGTGACAATGACGATCCTTATTGCCATGGCAGACATCTAAATAAATTCATAGTTTGTGACAATGACGATACTTATTACCATTGCAGACATCTAAACAAAATGCATTTTTGTGGCAATGGCGATACTTAATGCCATAATAGACTTCTAAATAAAATGCATAGTTTGTGACAATGAAGATACTCAATGCCATAATAGACGTCTACAAAAAATGCATTGTTTGTGACGATGATGATACATAAATGTCTTAAAGACTTCAGACTTCTACAATAAAATACATTGGTTTTGACAGTGTCAGTACTTAGTGCCATACTTCACTTTATGGAAGCTTATTGCGGAATAAAACGAACGTATATGTAGTTCATAATACATAATGATAACACCGAGTTTTGCAAATCTTTCAGTACTCATGTTATTTCATAGCGGTTAACACGGTGAATATATTGTTTTTGTTGTGGGTTTAGATCCATGTGAGCACATGCCAGATTATACATCGCGGCATGTTTAACTGGTTGATGAAGAATCTGTGCAAATCACGGGAAGAAATACGGAATAATGGAAGCCCCTGGCACGATTGCTCAGATGCGCACATTGGCCAAGTCCTAGACACGAATCCACGAGGACAGAAGTGAGATGGCAGTGATCGCAATAGACCACTCAGCCTAGATCACTCGCCCTGGAAAACTCAGCCACCCGAGACCTCTTATGCATACAATCTTTGCGGAAGTATACATCACTAAATTATACAGGTTTGGATAATCCGTATGCTTCAGGTATTTTCTTGTATTTCTGTATAATTGTAGACATGGTGCCACTTATGATCGAAGGATGATCATGTATAATTATAACTAATTAGTCCTTCCTTCTCTTTAATACTGTATGCATAATCTTTCATTAATAATATAAGCGTATATGTGTGTATGTCTGTCTGGCGTACCTTTGGGGAGTCTTCTAGTTGTGATTAAGCTGCGTCTCAATTTTGTTATACAACACAACTACACCAAAGATCTGTATAGATCGAAACTGTCTACTCTTCAGTCACTCCGTTTACCGCTTCACTAATTAACATTTAAAAGTATAATAATTACCTCAAATGTTATCTTTAAAACAGGTTCCAAGATCAAATACAAAATTGAGCCGAGCATTTCTTTCTGGAAACATAAGGGTTATTTTAGAAATAGTGTACTGGGTCATTACCGACCCGCACGAAAGACAGCCACATGGGATAACGTATTTACAGAAAAAGCATCAGGGACAGATAGATTTGATTCCATCGACAGACCATTCATTCACCTCATTTTATATGGAGGATTGATTTTTTGTGTAGGGATGTATGTGTAGCTATCCATTTAGTTTCTTGAGCGGATGATTGCTAATTAGAAAATACATTTAAATTACATACCAGATAAGAACGGGAAAGAGTTGTACAAGCTGACTACTTATGTCGGTACTGAGTCTTTCTTTACTTAAAATATGCCAGAGTATCTTGTCTTGTGTGGCTATTATGGAATAACAGCCTTTGAAAATGCTGTCTCACAGAAGGCATGCAACATCGGAATTAAGACGGTATTCACGTGCAAGTTTACGCCGCTATAGCTACACGTGCGGGGAACATCGAAAAAATTCTCTACGGGAATCCATAGTCCTGCATGTGAGTAACATGCCGAATAATTGTACTTCATTGTACTCTCTCTCTCTCTCTCTCTCTCTCTCTCTCTCTCTCTCTCTCTCTGAATTAAAAATATTCAATTAACGAAATTAATTTTAATAATAAAACAATTCAATTAATAACAGCAATAATGACACTTGGAGAGAGAGAGAGAGAGAGAGAGAGAGAGAGAGAGAGAGAGAGAGAGAGAGAGTTGTTTAAATGGCATTGGTTTAAACAGGAAATGTAACGAAATTATTTAGCTCATTAAAGAAAAACTGCTACTGGACAGTAGAATTTTTAAAAGTAATTTAACCTTAATCATAGTCAGGCATAGATTTACAGAATGGTTAAACTCTTGTATTTACAGAATGGTTAAACTCTTGTATTTACAGAATGGTTAAACTCTTGTATTTGCGCATTATGATTTTTAAACTTTCAATTTCTGACCCATGTTTTCTTGCATGAATATACGTTTTCCAAACACAAAGGTCAGCCAATATCAGCGACTAGCCGTTCATTATTAGTTACCATGTGTTCACTAAAGGCGAATATTCTTCAAATGCTTTAGACTCTTCTCGTCTATTCAGGTATAACAATTTAACTAATGGTTTAATTTATGAAAAATGATAGATATCGCCCGCCCCATCATGACAACAATTTATCTTATTTTATAGTTCCTATCAAAACGAGTGTCTCCACAAGTAACAATAAAATTTGATTGATTTCAGCCTGTTTGAAACTATATACAAACATCAATTCGAACCAAAAATACTGAGTAACTCCATTACGAAAATATGTTTATGCAATAATGCAGAACAATACATATAATATAAACAGTACCTCAGCCCGAATGTTTGCTAGTGTACACTATTTACAAAACACTATATACTTTTCTTCAATGAATCATAGCTTAAAATCATAAAACTGCTTTCAAATGAATATTCTTACATTTTTTAAACTACGAACATGAGATAAGGCTGAATCAAAACTACATCATTTAAGTGTTTTAATTATACGTCGAACTTTATTTCAAGTTTATGAACCGACTGATTTGAAAGCCAACACATTTATCTTCAAATACAAGTGTATCCCACTTCTGACAGCATTAACAAAATGCAGAGTGATTATGATAGTAATAGCTTCCATATGACGTAGGCAGCTTTCATCTTCATCGAATGTATTACAGACCTTATGAAGAGAACCAGATCCTACTCCTAAAGATAGCTCATTGTTAGGTCAGAAGAGCAATTTGAAACAATCAAGAAGTAAATGGTAATGCTTGCGTTGAAAGGTATTTTAAACAGTAAAAACATTAAGATTAAATGGAAGCGAACTACACTGTTTAAGATAAAACAACTTCTACTCTGTTTTATTTCATCACTATGCTATCGAGCTGTACGTTCGGAAGAAAATATATCTAAACTACTATGAAATATTGTATTTTCTTGTCTATAAATGTTGAGTTGTACTTATAACATCAAGGTATTATTGCACTTAATACATACAAAATATTACACACGTGTTATGTTGGGAGTCGGCGGGAAACGAATGAGTTTGCTATTTTGTTGAGATACATGGAGTCATATCGGCAGCAATATAGTAAATAAAACAATAGCAATTTTTCTCGGAACAAAACACGAATGTACCTTGTAAATGTGTATAAGACGCACAGTTGGTGTTTTCACACATTTGTTTTTTTAGCAGACATTTAGGGACAGATCTCTCGAACATTTTGCATGTTGCTGCTGTTGATTCCATAGTCTTCAACTCATCCCACTGACTCCTGTCTTGTCAACAACAAAATATACATTCTTTCTTCAAACAAGAAAGAAACATTGCCAAAGGAGCATTATCGTAGTTTTTAAAAACTAATGACAGTTTATGGTGTCTGAATCTTTATTAAAGAATGTTTGCTGGATTTACATATAATTAACATTTAGTATTGCGCAGATTAAAGATTTGGAGTGGTGTTCAGCTTTTGATATTGTTGTTGCTTTACAGTTTGTGGGCCGGCATTGTAAATACATTAAGCCATCATTTACCGACCGTGTAAATTCACTATACCATTATTTACCGACCGTGTAAATACAAACATCCATTATTTACCGACCGTGTGAATACACTGATCAATTTTTACCGGCATTTTAAATACATTAAGCCATCATTTACCGACCGGGTAAATGCTCTATACCATTATTTACCGGCACTGTAAATACATACATCCATTATTTACCAACAGGATAAATGCACTAATCAGTTTTTACCAGCATTGTAATAAAAAACAATACCATGTTTACCGACCGTGTAAATACACTAATACATTGTTCACTGGCACTGTAAATACATAAATCCGTTATTTACCAACAGGATAAATGCACTAATCCAACATTTGCCTTCCAAATAAACAAGTCATAATCGCCTATTTTGGTGAGAAAGTTTTCATCCACTCTCCTCAGCGCTATTTCAAAGATTCATTTCCATTCAGCATATTCAAATTTCGAAGTTCCTCCTTTTTCCCATAATCTCCTGTTTCATTTTATTTTATTCATCTTATTATGTAGTTAGCCTTGAAATAAATCTTTCCTGACCATTAATAAGATTGGAATACATGTTCTGATAATATACAGGTGATAATTTCAATCGGATAGGTTCATTTTAGACATGTGGAAACAGCAACAGTGGCAAACAAATCTCAACCAAAATTAAAGTCTGATGACAGGAACTCGAAACAGTGGGGGCGATTCAGATACATTCGTTCCATAATCACCGAAGAGGGATCAAGAGCAGAAATTGTGTCACGACCAGCACAAACAATGGTAGCTATGTCAAACCTAAGACCCATCTGGAGAGACAAGAATATGTCTGAAAACTAAAATCAGACTATTGAGAGCACTAGTCATCTCAGTCTTTCTGTATTCATGTGAGACCTAGACCCTCACAGCAGAATTACAACGAAGAATACAGGTACTTGAAGTGAGATGCTACATAACCATCCTTGGCATCTCTTAAATGGACCACATCACAAATGAAGAAGTGCGTAACGCCATCGTGCACAAAGTAGGCCAATAAAAAAGAGAAAGGTGAAATGGTATGGCCATGTCACTAGAGCCAACAGTCTATCCACCACAGTACTGCATGGCAGTGTCCAATGTGGCAGAAGGAGAGGTAGACAGAGGAAAATGTGTACTGACAACATCACATAATGGACCAGAAAAGTTTTGCGGAGACACAGGCATTAGCACATGATCTAGACAACTGGAGGGAACTGTTCAGATGTTCAGCAGCACATTGCATCCACGATCACACCAGGTCAAGAGAATGATGATGATGATGATGATGATGATGATGATGATCTTTTACCTGGTGTGAAATTCTTATGGACAGCATGCAACCTCCTAGCTTAGCAAACCCAACACAACATGTATTATTGTTTAATGGATCATGTGTTGCTGGCATAAGATTGGTAATGGCTCCATTTTTAATTCTGAACGTGGCACAAAGCTCACACAACATGAATGATTAAATGACGGATCCTACATTACATGAGATAATATTGGTCTTGACTCCGAAGTTTGAATGACAGATGGGTGGTGGTAGATAGTTGCTGGCTGGGAATTCGTCAATTAATAATTGACAGATGAGTGGTGGTAGATAGTTGTTGACTGGGAATTCGTCAATTAATGAATAATAAAGACAAAACGTGTGGTGGTTAGCTGATTGGGCTATGTTTCGTTTTTTTAATGATCAGATTTAGAATCGTATCTTAAATCTGGTCCATTATTCAAGAAACATAACAAATATGCTTTCTTAACATGATGTTATTCGAATATCGCTTAAAAAGAGTTGCGCGTGCATAACATGGCCTTATAACAATACGTGTCAGATTTCCAGACCTGCATTACGGGATGCTTCAAAATATATGCGTCGGGTTTGAATGCAAGTTAAAGAAGAAAAGTTGGGTGAAATAAAGCTCCCAACCGTCTTTCGATGAAGTGTACTAAGCAAAATGACTTATCCAGAAATAAAAAACAAAGGTTAGATTGTTTTAAACAAAAATGGAAATATGCTGAAGACGATTACATATTCTTAGCGGCGTAAACACGTTTCCTCTGCATAAGCTAAGTTTGCCTGTTTCCTGCATACCTCAGTGAAGTCACTCTAGGTTGATCAGCAGACAATGTTATCAGTGTATCTCTATTTCTCTTCATATCGTTCGGTTCTGTCCATTTTGTGTGTTAGTACGGCGTATTTAATGATGAAATTCAACATTTGGCAGTCTGTCTATCTCGGTAACAATATCCGATTCAGATTGTGAATTCTTCTGAAAAGTGATGTATCTAATTGAACAGTAAGCTTTATGGATTCGTTGCATGCTGGTGTCCCATGTCATTCGACAACTCGATCTCATATTTATTAACCTACCACTATCGTTCTAAAACGCCAACGGGAGTAATGAAATTTATATTTCCATTTTTACACTTTTTCTCAGACTAAGATTCCATTATCTAATATTGTACTGAATATCACAGAAGACATGATGTGCAAAAAATCCAATTCGTCAAGAATATTTTCATAATGTCAGTGAAACTTAAAACTGGTTTTCTCATTTGACATTTGTATTGTTAAAACTTCACCAGGATGCGTAGGTGGGTGTCTGGTTGAATGGATCACGTGTTCGCGCGAGTGATAATGGATTAAAAACAATAATCCGAGAACTTATAATTTAAACTCAGATAACAATATCAATTTTGTTCTTTACGTGTTGACGCCACATATGTTACAGTAATGCTTAATAACATATGACTTTACGTACCGAATAAACCAGCTTACTTGGTGGTAAGTAGTTGTATGTACCTGCTATGACCAATAAGCAGGCAATTAGGGCAAACAAAACAGTGCATCCGAGACAGATTTTAATCTACATAGATGTTAGGTCCATTTCTAGACTTACATATAATAATATATATATACTTTTTTTATTGTTTATTCTATAGTTTTGACCTTTCATTATTCACTACATATATATAAACAAATAGTGTGTATAGTTTTCCTATAGCATTTGCTATATTATCAAAAGACAATATTTTATGTTACTGCTGTGCTCTTTTACTTTAATTACATTCATATACTCACATTGCACACTGCGTTTAATGCGTCGTAACTGTTGCAGTCCCCACGTTACAGTTATACGCGATGGCATCCTTGCCAGCTAAGAAACGCAGTCTCTGTCACGTGCGTATCTGATACAAGTTTCCATATCAGCTTGGAGAAAAGTAATCCTTCTCGTGAGGTTTATCATTATGGGTATGTAATAATTTGATGCAAAGCTTCAGATCTGTCTGGGGGAAAGCAACCTTTACCAGGGGATGGATCAATATGGGTATAAAATGAAATGCTATATAACATAGACGTAGTTATCAGCAGTATATCGTCAAGTATGTTATGTGAATAGTTTACATGGATATCTAACCGCTGGCTTTTTATTATTCATTGCTTTGCAAACTTTTATTAAAATTACCTTCTATTATTACTACTAGACCAATCTAACAGATAATCTTTGCCTGATCAATAAATATATGCATGAAAGTTAAATGCAATATTTAAATTAACAATTCAATCTTGTAAAAACCTTTTCCTAAAATTGGAAAATTGTCATCTCTAATTGAATGTATGAATCTCACGCCTAATAAACTTTATTAAAATAGCACGATGCTTTCCATATCAACTAAAACTTTTTAATATTACTGAATTATATCTTGTATCAGCGTTTGCCTTAATAAGAAATAAGTGCCAGTGTAATAAATTCTGTATAATTTAATATCTAATCACATGTAACTAAACAACGTACTAAATAAAAATGAAACGGGCAGAAAGACAGACAAATATTGAATAGACAGAAACGAATGAGGTAACCTATGCACAATGACAACCATATTTTGATAGTAGCGATAACTAATAATCATTAAAGATGTTTCCACCTCCTCCTTTCTTCATCCTCCTTATCGTTCTAGTCGTTATTGTCTTTGTATCATTGACAAACACTGAAGATAAATCCCAAGGAAATTGCACACATATTGTTACAAAGAACCATATTATTTTAGGTTACTTGGTGTAATTTCTATTTCAAGGTTTTAATCCAGCCGAACTTATTGTTCTCTCTCACGCTACATTTTTGTGTAGTTTGTCCGTTATGCATGAGAGGGGACGGAGGAACAGAAAGCAGAAAGGACTGCGATGAAAATGCAGACCATATTAAATTAATTTAAAAAAAACGGAGATTATTAGTAATTTGTATCGTTATTTTTATAAGTCACTAATGATTAAAATGTGGAAATCCATCATTGATCTAAAATCAACTACACACAGTCGCGAGATTGTTTATAAACGAGTATAATTGCGCTTTGGGTGGATCACAATTTGATATACCAATAGTATTGGAATATCAAAGTGTTTTAACTAGCACTTTAAAAACCTTGTCATTTTAATGTATGTATGTATGTATGTATGTATGTATGTATGTATGTATGTATGTATGTATGTATGTATGTATGTATGTATGTATGTATGTATGTATGTATGTATGTATGTATGTATGTATGTATGTATGTATGTAAGTATGTGTGTGTGTGTGCGTGCGTGCATGCGTGCGTGCGTGTTAGATAGGTGTATAAAAATCATGCACTTTTATACACGTATCAACAGGTCAGGAGTCATCTTGACATACGTAAAATAAATTAAAATTACTCATTATTTCTGGATACTATTCTGTACTGGAAGATATATATATATATATATATATATATATATATATATATATATATATATATATATATATATATATATATATATATATATCCCAAGCTGGACAAGAACAAATTACTTTAATTAGTTTTCAAATGAAGCAAAGGAAGTTGAATTATGCATCGACAGATGTAGGGAATTTCAAACGGTAGGTGCTGGCACAGGATAAGAGAATTGTAAATTGTTGGTTCTTGTGAATCCAGAGTTCGTTATTAGCGATAGATCTGAGATTACACTGAATATTGATGACTTGAGTACAGTTTGGTTACATATATAATCTGGAGATGGCTAGATAGAGAGACATAGTATGATTCCTTTAAAATAAAGACCATGTCAAAATGGATTGTTTCATAAATAATCGTGCGGCTGGATAGACTATAATTTGGTGTGTTTGTGCGTTTGGTACAGCTGTTTGTCTGTTTGTTTGTTTGTTTGTTTGTTTGTTTGTTTGTTTACGATTTTTAACGTAGTTTTAAAAAAAATTCAATCATATCACTACGATGTTTGCAGTGAGGCAGTTTATAATGATGTCTAGCACTAGGGTATCATGCCGCAGACATGTAGCATGATGTCCCGCCCAGTCACATTATCCTGACACCAGGCCGACAAGTCCAAACACTAACCTCTTAATATTGAGCGCCAAGCAAGGCAGCTGTTAGTACCATGTTTGTAAGTCTTTGGTATGACTCGGCCGGGGAACCCACGACCTCCAGCTTCTGCGGCGGACGCTCTAACCACTAGGACACCGGAGCGGTTGGCTATCAATGGCTGGATACATACAAAGAAAAAACGTTCAAGCGTCTTCGAAGGTAGAAACGTTTAGTCTGAGTAATTCTTTTGACGACATTAAACATCGATATATGATATGAATTCCATCATCGGTGTTTATCAATGGAGATAGCAAGACCTTTCTGATATTTAACCTAGATAAGCTTAAACCAATTTCAGAGAGAATTAAATTCATGTTGGTAGGTAGGCTCTGCCTTATTCTAATACCATTCATTTCGTTTAAGATGCAGTAATATGCATTCTGTTTTGTTTACACCAATCAGATACATTGTCAGATGAGAGCTTTACAAGATGTGTTTAGTGTAGAAACATCAATGAAGAGATTACTGTTGTGGTACACTGGATACAAAGTTAAATCATTGATAAATAGTAGCTAAAGAAGAGGTCCTAATACAGAGCGTAAAGGAACTCGACTTAGAATATTGCCGGAATCAGAACTATATTTACTATTAAAACATCGTTGTCTCGCGTAAAACGACAAGGGATGGGATGAATATCTTTCCAAATCAAGTACAGAAAGAAATGGTCCCACGTGAATTCTGCAGCCGCATTATCTCTACTCCAATAAAAAGCACCTAATCTAAAAACTACATGAAACAGCTATTATACAGATAAATTTAGTCTGACCTGGCAATCAATGCACCTTGAGGTATTCGTCTGATATACCAGGGTTCTAAATATGGTCATTATTTTTTATTTGTCATTTTCGGCAGAAACAAAGCTTCTTACGAAGAATGTATGTATGTATGTATGTATGTATGTATGTATGTATGTATGTATGTATGTATGTATGTATGTATGTGTGTGTGTGTGTGTGTGTGTGTGTGTGTGTGTGTGTGTGCGTGCATTGGGCTTAACGATACGTAAATACAGTATAAACAGTATAGTCCGGATTAAATGTGAAGTTCCAAATAGAAATCGAAGGAAATGCAAAAGTAAAAGTTTGAAACATTGTTACGGTTTTTGCTTAAATAAACATTAACACAGAAAGAGTGAAAACAGCAAGCATAGTAAAATGTAACAAATAATTGATTTCCCTGGGAAACAATGTAACCATTAAAAAATAATTAACGGTTTTAATAATCAAAACCAAAAACAATCCAAGAATAATCCAGGAATTAAATTTTAGAAGTCGTTGTAATGAAATGTTCTAATAAATTCAAGTTCGAGTCCTGATGAAAGTCCAAGATGGAGGGAGATGCAACCTGTACAGTAATGTTGTCTACAGTTCCTTGTAGAACCACAGGAAACAACACTCCGGTGCTTTGGATTCCGAATAAAATTTCAGTAAATGTCTTTGTCAGAGAATTCTGTACGAGCACTCAAATATTTCCAGGAAAAAGAATTAATCTTTTTGAATCCAAAAAATCTGAATAAAGATTAAAATCTTAACTCCAAACTGGTCACAACAAAACGAACACATGGACATTAAGTTGAGAAACTAAACTGAATTTATGGTAAATATCGTCTCCAGTAATAAAATTGAATTATGTAATGAAAAATATGAGGGAACAAAATTAGAGCTGACAAACAAACAATTAAAACAAAATAAAGATAATTCATATCAGATATACGTAACAACAAACATCCTTGAAAATAAACCTACACACTACATCATACAACATAAAGGTATTAAAAATAAATGATACAGGTTAGAAAACGCTATCAACGTTTTAACATATAATCAAGCTTTCTCCAGTGATGTGTATAACATTAAGAAGCTCGTCTGTGGGGTTTTCATTCCACGGGTATACAGTCAAATTGTACCCAAACCGAAACGTACCCAATTCAAATCGTACCAAAAAAAAGTACTCTAACTGAAAACCTATCCAGACCAAATCGTACACATGTCAAATCGTACTCGAGTCAAAATTTACCTAAATTTAACATGATCCAAACTCGCTTTAAATAATGACATAATTGGATTTTATTGTATTTTTTTACAGTGATCATCCTGATCCGCAATGGAATTTGTCAGACGCAATGCAACTATCTTTATCTTGTAATCTAGCTTCAAAATATACAGTGTAAAACGTATTTAGGTTAAGAAGTATCATTTGAATCTACTTATGTCAGGATTTAATATTCTACCAACTGATTTATACCATTCTTGATGGCTGCTTCATGTGTTTTAACCAGTGATGAAATGCACATATTTCATACAATTATTAGGATCAGTTTTGAAAATTAATTTTTTTTCGCAATACAAACAAATATTAACATCCTATGACTAATAGATTGCTTTGTCTTTTTAAATGTAAAAAAATAAAGCATAAAATTATTTTCAATTGCGTCTTTGTTTGCATTGAATTCCATATTTCGATTTAGTTATTTGTTTAATTTCCATTGCTTTCCATAATTTTCATTGTGTATTTAAGTTACCCAAGCTTGACTCATCAATAATATTCCGTTACTGTGACAATTAACTGCTCAAGATTATTTTTCAAAAATCCGCAAAAACCAAGACAAAAAGCACCATATATATGTTCCATATGAATGAGCACGTATGTCTAGTTTACTGGTCCATATGCAATATATTTAATTCATGTAATAATTGCATTTTATAGGGCTTCTTTGAAAACAAATGCAAGGGCATACCATACAAGAATACTGTCTGTCAGTGATACTTTTCATCTCCGCCAAACCTTACATAGGATTTGGATGGGCTGCTTGTGTTGAATTTTTCAACACAACCTGATCTGATTAATATTAAACGTTTGTAAAAATACATGGATTTTACTACAGCAAAATGACGCCTTACAATTATTAGTATTTAACAAAAATGTATGTATTACTGATGATTTAGCTGGCATGGTTAAACCAAGCAATATAAAACTGGAACGCGATGAAAATAATATACGAAATGGAAAAATGGAAAAGTAATCTATTGAATAAGTCAAAATTAAGGCTAAGATCGATTGGTAGAATTTTCTCCACTGGAAAATACAGCATAAATGTATTGAAACGATCTTTCTCAATTTAAACGTGTATTTCTTAATGTGCTTTGAGGCTAGATCATACAATATTTCAAGTGCGTCTGCTGGTTACCATTGCTCATCAGGCGCATCACTGTCATATGAAACAAATACGCTAAAATTATGTCATGATTCATATGAAACAAATACGCTAAAATTATGTCATGATTTAAAGCGAGTGTGGGTCATTTTTTAATTTGGGTACGTTTTTACTTGAGTAAGTTTCAGTTTGGGAACGTCTTGCCTTGGGTACCTTTCTGTCAGGGTTCATCTTATTTGTAGAATTATACTTTATATGTAGGATTATACCTTATTTGTAGGATTATACTTTATATGTAGGGTTATATCTTATTTGTAGGATTATATCTTATATGTAGGGTTATATCTTATTTGTGGGATTATATATTATATGTAGGATTATATCTGATATGTAGGATTCTATCCTATTTGTAGAATAATATTATATTTGTGGGATTATATCTTATATGTAGAACTATATTATATTCGTGGATTATATCTTATATGTAGGATTATATCTGATATATGTGATTATATCTTATATGTGGGATTCTATCTTATACGTGTGATTATATCTTATATATAGGATTATATATTATATGTGTGATTATATCTTATATATAGGATTATATATATATATATATATATATATATATATATATATATATATATATATATATATATATATATATATATATATATTATATGTAGGATTATATATAGGATTATATGGATTATATGATTATATGGAATATACTATTGTTAGACGGTATGATAGAGAGTCCGTTTAATTCGTGTGAGATCAAGCGATGTTATTGTTTGCTTTATTTGCTCGACATATAGGATTTCTGAAGGTAGAGTTCTAAATGCTCCCAAATAATGTCTAGGTGGATGATTGTGTGTCGAATCATACATCTGCAATTGAGATTTGCATGCTGATCATTACAAAAGCACCTGCATGGATTCCTATTCGTTTGCATTGTATATGCAGAACAAAAGGCCTTTCCCACCTTACTAATATTTTTCAGTACTGGATGCACTACCAAGGCTGGAGAGTAAATAACAAATGTGAATAAGTGAAACCTTTAAATAAATGCTCTGAAAAGTGTTGAATTTATTGTAGTTTGTCAGCTTGTCATTCGATAACTGACCGGATTTTTAGCAAATAATATACATATTTGCATTCTTATTCAGTTGCTCGTATGTATTTCCTTAGTAACTGATTCAATAATCACTCATCATAGGTAGGGTTGTCTCGAGTGATAATTACAACATCATTTTGTACAGATCAATCAAACGTAAACGATCAGTTATATGACACATCGATGATGTCTTTCAGCACCATCATCTCGGTTGTTTGTAGTCTGCCTTTATTAGAGTACCTCGATCAGAGCACACCTCACCATTGCTCTGTACCCTACACTGGCTAAAAATTCGATACAGAATGAAACACAAAATTTGTTCTCTGTGTTAAGTTTCACTGACAGACTCCAGTCCAACATACCTATCCGGCCTCACCCATGTGTATACACCAGCAAGATACTTACGCACTTCTTCTGACAATCGTATACTCATTGTTCTCACTATGAAAACGAAGTCATATGGACAACGTTCTTTTGCATACCAGGGCCCGGCGATGTGGAACGAATTGCCTATTGAAATTAGAGACAAAGACACAGGGGTCACTTTTAAGAATGCTCTTAAAACTCACCTTTTTTCGACTGCAGGAACAAACTTAGAGACCAAATAATGTTTTGTATCTTAGATGTTTTCAGCATGTTTATATGTTTTCCAACTCTATTGTTTTTTGTCATTTGTGTGCCTTTAGTGTAGTCATATCATTATAGATGGTGTAAAGCGATTAGAACTTCTAAAGATTAGGCGCTATACAAAGTCCTCATTATTATTATTATGCCAAGGACATATTACAGTTTAAATCAGAAAAGTTATAGTAATAACACTGAACAACTGGAAAACGTCCAGTATTATTATTATATTCAAATGGACATTTACTTTGAATTCCAATGTCAGATCCACACATACATCCATTGATTTTAAGATTATATTCTAAGGAGGCATACAATGAGTATTAGGTAATAGATTTGTTTAATTTGATGGACTCATTAAATTAATATGTGTATATGATATGTAATTTTTAATAAGCAGGGTTATAAATAGCATCCTAATAAAACCAGGAAAATTAAATTCAAGTACGGCGAGTGAAGTTATCCAATATTAGAATAACCTTGTATGTCTTTAAAAGTGCAACCAGTCTAGCCATTACAAAGTGCAACCAGTCTTGCCGATTCAAAGTGCTACCAATTTTGCCTATACTTGAGTGCTACCAGTCTGCCGATAATAAAGGGCTACCAGTCTCGACAATACAAAAGTAGACATCCACTGTTTAGTAGGAAACTAGATAGAACTTCAATCATGAGTTTCACTAGCTGAAAAATCTACGTATGCACTCGGAAGAAGAGAGCGAGAGTGAAAGAGTCAGAGTATAATAATTCTTCTGAATGCACACCTCTGATATACAATAATTCCCTTCCTTAAAAGAATCATATGGCAGACGAATTAATTGTCAATTTACATACCGACCCTCAATAGCAGGATGAAAAAACAAAAATATAGTTTAATTGACAGGTATCAGATGGTTCTAGCCTCAGTTTATTTCAGAAAGAATGATGTTTACATCTTAACGACAAAAATTTGTATTGCCATGTGTATAGACTAGTCTATTTAGAAATATTATATGTGAAATCTTCCAACGTTATCCCTTGGCATGAGTGTATCGGATGGTGATACTAATTAGCTGTATGTCATCCAAAATTAAATATTAAAATTAAAAATCTTTGCCGTGCTGTTTGTAGTTCCCTTCCATCATTATTGTAATTAAACATCCAGCGAAATCAATGTTTGTTATTTCATTTATTTCAGTAGTTATATTGCTTTTTCTTTTTATTTTCTCATCCTGGGTTCTTCTTCAATATATTTAGTTGTTTGCTTCAGAAGGGTAACGCATATCGCCAATGAACGTTATTTAACAATAGTAATCCCCCGAATTAGGCACAAACTCCGACGTAATGTAGTCGCGACCCCTTGTAATAACACTGCTAATATTTTGCACTGTGATACATCTTGACAAAACTGGCTGTTAATGGACACATAACCATTCATTATCCACACTATATTTGCCTATTTGTTAATGGACACATAACCATTCATTATCCACACTATATTTGCCTATTTGTTAATGGACACATAACCATTCATTATCCACACTATATTTGCCTATTTGTTAATGGACACATAACCATTCATTATCCACACTATATGTGCCTATTTTGTTAATGGACACATAACCATTCATTATCCACACTATATTTGCCTATTTGTTAATGGACACATAACCATTCATTATCCACACTATATTTGCCTATTTGTTAATGGACACATAACCATTCATTATCCACACTATATTTGCCTATTTGTTAATGGACACATAACCATTCATTATCCACACTATATTTGCCTACAACATGTTTTGGACAAGTTACCTTTATTTGGGGTCATTTGGGTATTTAACATTACTTGAAGGAGATTTATGTGCTTTGTATCATTCAAGAATAAATATTAATATGTGTTGCTGATATATATATATATATATATATATATATATATATATATATATATATATATATATATATATATATATATATATATATATATATATATATATATATATGTTGATCCGACAAGAAGACAAGAAGAGGGAGCAAGTGAAATGCGACTCTAATTAACCGCGCAGTTAAAAGCGCGCAACGAAAACCGCGCGTAGTACATAAGCGCGCCGACATCAGGCTCGCCTATGAATGTGTGATAAATGTTCTTACAATATAGTGCAATGAATAAATAACACATTTTTTTTTAAAAAAATGTGTTTTTTTTTTACTTAAAATGTGTATTAATCTATACACGGCGGGCGCCCTATACGCACTTGTTGTGAAAGGTTAACAAACCTATTATTGACTTATTAAAATATTGAAAAATAGGAGATCATTGTGCAAAATTAGCCTGATTTATGTACTAACCATATGTAGAAATGTCAGATGTAAATGTTATGAGCTATTCCTTGATAGTAATTTAACTGTGGATTAATCAAATTAAACGCTTGAGAAGACTGAGGAGTTGACATTGCTTAGAATTAATATACCGGAATTATTTTGTTTGATAAGGGATTTTTTCTTGAAAATTCTGGAGATAAATGAGAAAATCGGACACTTTTGGGAAAATAATGCGTCTCTTCAAATATTTTGTACCAGCATATCGATAATTTGATTGCACTCATTCACTCTTGTTGGTTGTCTAGATGAAAGCCGTGCGGATCATTTCCCGATTAATAGTGCAATGTGAAAATTTATGAAAAGGCGGTTTTCGTAATTTTAATAAATGTTGCAAGCTGTATGTATCAATAATTCAAGGTACAATGACACTAACACTAGATACTACTGGACAAAGAACCATCTTGTTTTATGTTCCCTTTACAAGATTTGAGTTTTTGTAACACTAACTCAAATAGATTTAAAACGTTAGGTTCCTATCATTGTAATATTTAAAATGGATGTCTTACCTCAGTATAAACAAAGCATTATTTCCTACATAACATTGTTTCCAACATATATGATGCGCATTTCAACGTATACTCTATCTATCTATCTATCTATCTATCTATCTATCTATCTATCTATCTATCTATCTATCTATCTATCTATCTATCTATCTATCTATCTATCTATCTATCTATCTATCTATCTATCTATCTATCTATCTATCTATCTATCTATCTATCTATCTATCTATCTATCTATCTATCTATCTATCTATCTATCTATCTATCTATCTATCTATCTATCTATCTATCTATCTATCTATCTATCTATCTATCTATCTATCTATCTATCTATCTATCTATCTATCTATCTATCTATCTATCTATCTATCTATCTATCCGTTAGTCTTGCCGACCGTTGGGGCACCACTGATGACCTGACAACTAGCTTCCTCCATTCCAATCTGTTCTCTGATGCTCTCACTGTGTCACTCAACTTCAGTCCTGTCCACTCTGAGATGTTATCCTCCCATATTTTCCTCTGTCTTCCTCTCCTTCGCCCTCCCTGCAAAGTACCTTGCATGATTATCTTAGCAAGCCCTGTTGATCGTGTGACATGTCCGTACCATTTCATTTGCGCTTCTTCACAATGGTCAATAGCTCTTCATAAGGCCCAATGGCTTGCTTAATTGTGTGTCCCACTTCCTCATTCGTGACATGATCTCTATATGTAATGCCAAGCAACCTTCGAAAGCATCTCATTTCAACAACTTGTATCCTCCTTTCGAGATCAGCTGTGAGGGTCCATGATTCACAGGCATATAGGAATACAGATGCAGCCAAGGAGCGCATCAGTCTGATTTTTTAGCTGACTGAGGTGTTTCTGTCTTCCAAACTGTCTTCAGCCTTGCCATTGCTGTTATTGTCAGCGCAATCCTGGACAATATTTTTGGTTTCGATCCCTCGTCTGCCACGATGGCTCCTAAGTACTTGAATCTATTAACTGTTTCCAGTTTTTGGCCACTAATCATGATGTCAGTGCTGATGCCACTGGTGTTGTTGGTCATCAATTTGGTCTTCTCAGCACTGATTTCCATACCAAAAGCAGTAGCTGTCCTGTCCAGTTTTTCCACCAACTGAGCTAGCTCCTCCTCATTTCCTGCAAGGCCATCGATGTCATCAGCAAAGCGCAGATTCGTTATTATTCTGCCTCCAATACTGACACTGTACACGCTACACTGCAAATGTCAGCAGTCTGATCACACTGCAAATGTCAGCAGTCTCCTTATAATGCAAATGTCAGCAGTCTGATTACACTGCAAATGTCGGTATTATGATTACACTGCAAATGTCAGCAGTCTGATTACACTGCAAATGTTGTCCGATTACACTGCAAATGTCAGCAGTCGGATTACACTGCAAATGTCAGCAGTCGGATTACACTGCAAATGTCATCAGTCGGATGAATTTACATAATTGGAGTATCAAATGCTTATTAGTTATCCAACAATATCATCCTATAAACTTCTGTATCTATTATGAAATGTCAAGTGTATGCATAAAGTGCTTGCACGTGGGTCCTAATCTTTTTTTTTTGCAGAACGGAAGCAAAGATCTCGTCAGCATCATGGGCAAAACGATGAGACAAATACACAGGAGTGCTATACAATAAATTAAAAAAATATCTATGTTCATTTTTGTTACCTGTATGCTGAGAGTGAATGACCTGTACCAACAATTGTCGAACAACACTAACAATTTGAATTTGGCATTAGTTAGTATAATTTTTCCCATCTGCTTTTTGTCAATCTTCTTCCGAAAATACAAAAAAATAATTGATAGACACCAGACGTAAAACACGACTTGCCACCTAGCAATGTGTGTTTTGTTGAAACTAAGTAGGTTGAATATATTTGCCAAAATGTAAACGGTATTGGTGAAATTCTTAGATTTAAGAGATCTTTTTAAATAGAACCGCCATATGGCAAGACTCTGGTGTACAACTGTTGTGGATATCTAGAAATACGGCACTCGTATTAGAATGGTTGATTGTATGATTGATATATGAGTAAAAAGAATTTATCCATATTCTCGTTAATACTACAAAACTGATAGCACACTGACCCCATCAGACGAATTGTGCAAGGCATTCTTTAACATATCACATGTATTTAAAATAGATTCAGGTGAAAACTAATGTTCTCCGCTAGAGAGTGTACCGAGACCTTATGCAAATGCGATATAAATTAAAGAAAGTTCCAGACTGGAAATTAACTGTATAGCAATAGAGTCTTTTTAGGAGAGTGCGGGCTGGGGAGGGGGTGGGGGTGGGATTCCGAACCTGGAAGTACAAATTACATGACTCGAATTCGTGTTCAGCAAAAGATCAAATACCTGCATTTTTTTGTCTATTTCGGGGTTTTTATTTATGTTCAGTAATCTCATTTCCATTTTAATACTTTGTCAAATAAAACAAATATACTGTGTCCATGACGAAGAGATAACGAATCGGTTACTGGGTTTCATTTTGACGATCTGTAAATACAAAAACATCCGTAATTACCCTTGTTAAAACTTAATGAACCGTTGTCAATTATTGATTTTTACCGAGGCCTTGTAATCGAAACGGAGTGAAATCTGATAAATAGTATTGTTTTTCAGAGGAGATTTGGTGCAGTAAGAAATAAGACACGCTAACAGATGTACAAAATATGGAAACATCATGTAATACATTTTTTTATTTTAAAAAAATCATTGTTTGGCCTTCATAATTAGTCGACGCCTATCATTTATCACTACGCTCATGATACCTGTTGCAGCAATCCTTCAGTCATTTAAAATCACCTCGATTAATAGTCACTCAGACCCTTATGTAGTAGTAGTAGTAGTAGTAGTAGTAGTAGTAGTAGTAGTAGTAGTAGTAGTAGTAGTAATAATAATAATAATAATAATAATAATAATAATGCATTTTATTTATTTTTGTTGAGCCAGCGGTTCTTCGTCAATAGCAAAAAAAGCGGTATTTATACTCTTACTTCTTTTTCATCTTGTTAAGAAAAAGCCATTAAGGTTAAGACGGACCTGTCAAGGTTATAACGTCTTGTCGTTGTTGTAGACGCAACCCGGTGGTACGTCATTGGAGGCAATTGACAATCAACAAATCAGAGATATCGATGCATAATTACTTGCACAACATTTTCCGTGACATTGAATGATTTTTCATTTGAAAATATTAAAATTCGATACATAAAAATGTGAAGTTTTAAGAGTTTGAATTTGTGCAAGTGTTTTAGTAAAACTTGCCAATGTGACAGACCATTAGTTAACCCGACGGCTTTATAATCAGACAAATGTAATACCCTATACGTTATTACGTCATAAAGCCTACTACATTATTTTTGCAACGGTTCATTGGAATTTTAAATAATACTTGACAGACAGCTGGTAGTCGGTGGAGGACTCGTATATTCATAGCTTTAGTAAGAACTGTTTGTGTAACATCGGTTGTATTCAATGAAACTTTCATTAACAGAAGGTTACTTTCGAAAGTTCCCTTTTCAGTGACAGTGTCCAACTTTTTCCGCATTCGACGATTTACCAGGCTCATAGGATGCAATCATATTCGAAAGCTCTTCAACTCTGAAAGCAGTATTAGTTGTAATGTGAAATTGCTAAGTATGACAAACCGTCATTATATTGAAACTGGCTTCATGTTTTGGGTAGATTTTGAAAAGTTTTAAGATAGTTTTGATATAATTGTATTTTATATTAAAAAACGCACTTGAGGTATCTTGATAAACCTTTGGCCGTTATGTAACGAATCAACCATAAATAGTAAGAAAATGGTTGGTTCTCCTTATATCTCTTTCCTCGTGCATCACCATTTCCTGTGTGATTTATAACATTATTGTTCTGTGTGAATTTTCTCATCAACAATTCTAAAACTTTATTGCAACACCTAATCGATAGACCCTTGTACCCTAGAATGACTGTATTTGACTCGACTCTCGTAGGCCATCAGTAAGATGTGAATGTTTGAAACTTATTGGCCACATTAAAACGGAACAGGACGGCACAGGAAGCTGCTCCACATAACAGTATCCATATATTGTACTCTGGAGAAACAACAAAACGTCTGAATCAGAAAGTAGCGATCTGCCTTATAAATGATAACAAGCTGTATGTTTCTATTGTGGCTTGGATTAATGTGCATAGAGAATGGAAATATATTTCAAACCACCATTAATATTTACCCAAATCCGTATCCCAATACGTTATCCAATGCAAAGTAGTATCTTACATAGGAAGGCTTATCTCGCTGTCTCTATAGCAACCACTGTGCAGAGGCTTCATTGTTATTGACTTCCGGTCAGATTAAACGTAACGTGATATATGCTGGACATTACAGTAGATATCCGTTTTATTGAAATATTTCTGGCTATACCTTATATCGGGATATTTCAGTTCAAGGCCAGTTCAACATTAAACGTCAACAGACCGTGATAGATAGGGATGGGATAATTTGTGCAGGACCTTTTGGGCTTTGATAAGTACGCAAGCAGTCAGGGTGAATATTGGTTCGCTTACATATCAGATTATTATCCTTTAGATAGGTTAAAGGATAAATTCATCTTGGCTTGCTAGAAAACCGCAAGCTGTATGAAGCAGTCAAATCTAAGGATAATGTGACTAAATACATCATTCTTCCTTTCCTCAGACCATTTGTACATTTGTTACAGAAACGGATAGACTTTCGTAACTTTCTGCACCTTAGTGCATTAAATTCTGAAAATTTCATCAGTAGTTGAAATGGTTGTTGTTCTCTGTTAATACGAAAACATACTCGATGTAAATAACTCGATGTAAATAACTCGATGTAAATAACTCGATGTAAATAACAACATATTGCTAGACTGACATACAATTGTGGCATTTTAAATATCCAAGTCTTCATTGCAGAATATGCAATTTATAGCAATCTATACTATTTCGTAAACTTTTAAGTTATACTCTTTTATTATCTTATAATATTTCAAAACAAGTCAGCTGTGAAATAAGCCACTAAACAGATTACTATTTTAGGAATATATTTTCACCGATTTGATCAACCATCAGGAGATCTATGTTGAGGTACGGGTCCCGAGTCCTCCACTTGTAATCGCACAAAATAATAATGTAAAGGACTTACCGTTACAAAGTATGTTGACATGATCAAAAGAAGCTTCATATCTTTGTCTTAATTACTATTTAGTGCAAACTATGTCTTAATCTCATTAACATATAATCTTTATCACCGATCCTCTATTTTTCCCTTAAATTTAACTCAAGCTTTAAGTTTATAACTTATTAAGGGACCCTGGAAATTAGGGGTTGGGGGGTTGGGAACAGTTTGTATAATATTGACCTAAATACGGATAGATGCAGCTTTGACACAGTATGCACATGCAGCTTTGACACAGTATGCACATGAAGCGTTGACAGTGTGTACATGAAGCTTTGACACACTGTACACATGAAGCGTTGACAGTGTGTACATGAAGCTTTGACACAGTGTGCACATGCAGCTTTGACACAGTGTACACATGAAGCGTTGACAGTGTGTACATGAAGCTTTGACACAGTGTGCACATGCAGCTTTGACACAGTGTATACATGAAGCGTTGACAGTGTGTACATGAAGCTTTGACACAGTGTGCACATGCAGCTTTGACACAGTGTACACATGAAGCGTTGACAGTGTGTACATGAAGCTTTGACACAGTGTGTACATGAAGCGTTGACACAGTGTGCACATGAAGCTTTGATAGTGTGCACATGAAGCTTTGACACAGTATACACATGCAGCTTTGACACAGTGTACACATGCAGCTTTGACACAGCGTGCACATGCAGCTTTGACACAGTGTACACATGCAGCTTTGACACAGTATACACATGCAGCTTTGACACAGTGTACACATGCAGCTTTGACACAGTGTACACATGCAGCTTTGACACAGCGTGCACATGCAAACAGTCTTACGCTTACAGTAATCAAATGGTCATACACACGTGTATCAATACTTAAATGGTCATGCACACATGTACCAGTACTCCAATGCTCATGCACACATGTACCAGTACTCCAATGCTCATGCACACATGTACCAGTACTCCAATGGTCATACATACGTATACCAAAGACAATTAAATACTAGCTCTACTTTAGATGGGTCGTGAAAATAGCAAGGACTCCGTTTTATGCTTTAGATTATTATTTCTCTCTCTCTCTCTCTCTCTCTCTCTCTCTCTCTCTCTCTCTCAGAAATTAGCGGGAAAAATCCCCTTTCTACAAATAGTTCCTACCAGCAATCTCATTTTCGAAAGCATTTGTTTTAGATATTGAACCGAAAATAACTAATGACATTCACCTAATGATTCTTCCAATACATTTTATATCATTCTGACTTCTTAAATCTGGCAGGTCGCACAGTTCTATTATGGACCCTAATCAACTGTAATACAAATGCGTTGCCAATGATTATATCCATATAATTACATTCTTAAAGCAACTGTCCGCCACAGATATAATGCAATGCATATTCATCGGCCATTCTAAGTGGCCGTTCTAGTTGATATATGCATTATCTCTATAATAGGATTATGAGCTCTGTTGAATGCGAACGACTTTTGGACCTCCGCTAAACAAGAAAATCTCTTGCTTGCCATGCCAAGCATGATTATATGCCAAGACGGCAATTGTACTCCAATTTCAGTGTGATTTGTGTCGGGTGGTTTCTCTGTTTATTATGCGGACAAGTTCCCGAATTTCCTCTTTGCTCCATCTTCTTGCAATGTTCTCCTGTTCTCTAAACTCTTGCTCAAGAAAATTGACATCACGTTAAAACCTCAAAATCCATAAAACATTTCATGATAATCTATATTATTGGATTGGAATATCAGAAGTAAGTTAAAATCCCGAAAGTTTTCTGATTCTCGCTTTATTCGTCTTCGTTTTTGCAAAGTTCAACATTTTTGAGATTGGACTTAGACTTTTTTAAACAAATACTATGAAAATACAGTATTATGACGACGATGTTAATTTTCACAGTTAATTGGAGTGTGCTAAAAGAAATCCTTGATTAACCCTCTGATTCAACAAGGATTATAAATGAAACCTGAGTATAATATTTCTAGTATTCATGACCCTGTGATCTAGTCTACTCCCTCAGTTATTCTTTGGCTCTGCAAATACCCGTATCTAAGGACAGCGTGTAACCATGTTTATAATATTGTGTCACACTGTACAAATTAACAATAAGAAATAGGTACGCTAATGTTACGCACATATTGTCATAAATAGTTTGCACGATTTTGTTTTACACATCCCTTTCAACTAATTTGTTATTTATTGCTGTGCATTTCTGGAGTATTATATATGTACTGACTAATTACTGAAGAGAACTGATAGTGACATGTACTTTTTCTGCATTAAAACGTGTGATACGTAAATAGGGCAAACAAAACGTGTTTGCTCAAACCAAACTTGTTTCGTAATCTGTAACATGCAAAGCCAGTAAACCAAACTTGTTTCGTAATCTGTAAAAGGCAAAGCCAGTGAAACTAACGTAGCTTCGGCATTTAGTACAATGATTCTGAGTACAGACTTAGCGATTTCACGCAGAGAAAGAAGAAAAACAATATTGATTGACGCCATGAAATTTTTTAACATTAACGTACGTGTGCATTTTTTTACCTTTGCAAATAAAGTGTCTATGTGTTGCTTGCAATATTAATTACTTTAATGAATATCGAATATCTAAAATGGCGAATTTGCATTATGAACATTTAGTCTGTTCTGTCGTATTTGATTGCATTGTTCTGAAACTTGCACTCTCTAATTGTGTACTCTAATTGGAAATCATTTCTCGCCAGAAGTAGACAAGTGGCAGCGATGTTTTTAAGCTGGACAACGAGATAGAATATACGTGGTTACCATAAGAGCTCAATTCTCGCAACTCCAACTGCTTATTAAATCACATTGATGGGCAATGTATCATGAAAATTTACCGTACGTCTGTAGTTCTGAGATAATTTAGGCTGCGCAAGCGTAATTATCATGCCCAATTGTTCGAGTAGTGATTTATAGTTCCTTTATTCGTTCAGTATGTGCTGAATTACTCTAAGTAAAAATCAAGGAAATAATTTAGATGGAAACTTCAGTTTGGGAGCGAGTTGTTTCTTACTGAGTGTGGTCACCAGGCATGGATCAAATATGAAAACGGGCTTTGTAACATACATGTGTATCAATGGCTAAAACAGCGTCTACTACTGAGTTCAACTCTTACTAAATTCGTGTCAGGCCTGTGTAAAACATTTCCCCACCTCACCCACTATATCCACATATATATAATTCTTCCTCCACCCCACTCGTCAGTGTCGTTACACCCATCAGTGTATGGTTCTCCCTTCCCTACCCCCTCTATGCAATTTCAATATCGACATTCTCAACATTGTAGACTTTGCCTAATGAGGATCAAATGACTTTTCTAGTCATCAGCAGCAAAAGACAGTAATAAACAGGCAATAAAATAAAAAAGGATTACTGTGGCTTATTTAGTGATTTTTGTTTAAATTGGCAATAATAAAGTTGCTTAAAGTGAATATAAGATAATGAGATTATCAAATGATTTTATTACAACAAAAGCTCGAATGTTGAAATTTTATTGACTTACTCTTTCCAACATGGACGATCGAGATGATTTAATATTTTCGCTGTACGTGAAAACGTGAAATAGCTCGTAAAAGTTCTGATTTTACCCGTTGCATAGAACAATATCAAAACTAATAGATAAGGATATTCTTCAAAGCGCCAACAAGCCTCGTCCTTAGGTGACTAATTCAATTTTATTCTAAATACGAGAAGGTTAGAAAAGATAGCACAGCCTATGAAATCAGTCTGTATGGTTAGTGATCATCTCCCATGCCATGTCTTTTTTGAGAGACGTAAATTGCATAACCTGTACAAAACTGTTAGGCAGCATGGCAAACCTGCCTAATCGAAAGAGGCTGATTTGTTTGCTGATTGAGTCGTAACTGACCCCAATGAAAACAAAACGCAATAGGCTTTGTATGCTTTCTATGTTGATCTCCCAATGTCGATTGCCATCGTCCGACCCATCTTCCGCTGGGCCTACCAGTGTTCTTGCCAGGAATATTTGATAGCATCAGGGTAAGCGACCGGTAGTGTCAAATTGGTTTCACTCTATCCTGTCATCATAAAGGTGAAAAAGTGTGAATTTTCAAAGAAGGCTACGGTATCCAATGTTTCAGGATTCAAGCATAATTGAGTTTTAATTAGAATCCTATTTCATAACGATTGCACACATAGAGGCAAGGAAAATATGAATGTTTAAGTAGTGGAACATGACAGAACTGAGACGAAGTTTGTGTCAGTTGAAGTAAGTGTCATAACATGAAAATTGCCATAAATCGATGTTAATACGGGCGGAATAGAGATAATTATTCTAACCTCGATGGGCGTGTACTGATTGGTTAAACTAAATAACTTGTGTGAGTTTCCCATACGAAATTCAAGGTTTGGAGTATTCTCCGACGAAAACGTTGTCAGTCTAAGTTTATGATGGCAGGCAATACGTTCTTAGCTCCTGTGGAATAGAAAGTATTTTGTCCTTAGCAATCGTCCACGAGACGGGTGTCTGGATGTTTGAGGGATACGGAACCTTAAAGGTACAGATGGATTTTGCTACGCAGAAGCGAAATTATCTCAGGAAGCACTAGGCATTTGCCTCCATCTCTTGCAATTTTCGTGATGAGTTTATAATTATTTGTTTTAATTTTTTTGTTTTAAATTCATACATCAATTTTCCTTTGATGAGTTCAGAATTTGTTTATAGTCATTCGTTTACATGTTGTATGACTCATTTATTCGAAACGTTTGATAAAGTATTTCCTTGCTAAGCATTTCTTGAGATCATTCTGTAATTTGTTTTAAATGTTATGAATTATGTATGCTGCGAAATGTGTAGTCCTGTGACAGAGGATATTAACACGATGGATGTTATGTTTCTCTTTGACTCATTGATATCGAACTCATAGAAAAATATATGTTCATGATATCAGCTTTGGGATTTCATAGGAAACCTGTATAAGAGAAATCAAGAATGAAATGAGGTGGATGCTAGTTCATTATAATCGGCATCATCATCAGTCTCTTGACCTATAGTGGTCGTTGAGGCACTGTGCTGCTGAACATTGACCAGTTCCCTCCACTTGTCTCGATCATGTGTCAATACTTGTAGTCTCCACAAAACTTTCCTGGTCCATTATGTGATGTTGTCTCTCACCTTTGTTTATCTGTCTACCTCTCCTTCTGCCACCTTGGACAATGCCCTGCAATACTGTTGTGGATAGACTGTTGGCTCTAGTGACATGGAAATACCATTTCAGCTTTCTGTTTTTGACAGTGGTGAGGCGGTCTTCGTAATTGCCTACTTTGTGCCTGATGGTGTTACGCACGTCTTCATTTGTGCTGTGGTCCACGTAAGAGATGCCAAGGATGGTTCTGTAGCATCTCATTTCAAGTGCCTGGATTCTTCGTTGTAATTCTGCTGTCAGGGTCCAGGCCTCATATGATTTCAGAAAGATTGAGATGACTAGTGCTCTCAATAGTCTGATTTTAGTTTTCAGACAGATAGTCTTGTCTCTCCAGATGGGTCTTAGCTTTGACATAGCTGCCGTTGTTTGTGCTGGTCGTGACAAAATTTCTGCTCTTGATTCCTCATCGGTGATTATGGAACCAAGGTATTTGAACTGACCCACTGTTCCTGTCCTCTGACTTGAATGTTGGTTGAGATTTGTTTGCCACTATTTGTCATCAGCTTTGTCTTCTCGGCGCTTATCTCCATGTCAAATCTGGAAAATTTTTCTGCCAGGTTCTTCACTAAGGTGGCAAGCTCATCTTCACTGTCTGCCAGCCCATCAATGCCTTCTGCAAAGCAGATATTGGTGATGTTACGCCCTCCAATGCCGACTGTCCCACGATTGTTTTCCAGGGCTTCACTCATGATGCGCTCGAAGTAGATGTCTTCTCGGCGCTTATCTCCATGTCAAATCTGGAAAATTTTTCTGCCAGGTTCTTCACTAAGGTGGCAAGCTCATCTTCACTGTCTGCCAGCCCATCAATGCCTTCTGCAAAGCAGATATTGGTGATGTTACGCCCTCCAATGCCGACTGTCCCACGATTGTTTTCCAGGGCTTCACTCATGATGCGCTCGAAGTAGATGTTGAAAAGCGTGGTCGACAGGAGACAGCCTTGCCGTACTCCAACTGTTGTCTTGAACCAGTCCCCCACAGAACCTTGAGCAATTACTGCACTGGTAGTATTGACGTATAGCTGCTTGATGGTATTTGTCAACGTTTGACCCATATTGTACCACTTCATTGTGGCCCACAATGCCCCATGCCACACTTTGTCAAAAGCTTTTTGAAATCTCTGAACACATGATAGATGTCTGGTTGATGTTTTGAGTACTTTTCACAGAGAACCCTAAAATTGAATATTTGTTCTCTTGTGCTTCTTCCACTCCGGAACCCTACCAGTTCTTCGGCAATTATTTATTCTGCTTGTGGGTTCAGTATGTTCAAGATGATCTTCAGCATCACCTTACTAGCGTGGCTGATCAAACTGATAGTTCTGTAATTTTGGCACAGCTGCAGATTACCGTTTTGGGGGATTGTTATAATTAGTGACTCGGTCCACTGGGCCATTCGCCTGTCTGCCAGATCTTGTTGCAGATTTTTGTTAGCAGCTCTATCACTGATTCCCCACCATTATTGATACGTTCAGCTGGGACGTTGTTTACTTCAGCTGCCTTCCCATTCTTCAGTGCTCTTATTGCTGACTCCACCTCTTCTTTGAGAATGGGGAAATCATCATCATTTGTGGAGTTTGGAACTTCAAGCACCTCTGGATCTCCTGTGGATGGATGTTGTAGAGTTCTTTACAATACTCAGTACATCTTTCTGCAATGTCATTTGCTTCTGTGAGGCATTTTCCATTTTCGTCTTGAATGGTAGAGGAGTCTACAAAATCATCTTCACGTATTGAAGTTACAAAGCTGATATAAATGAAAGGTGGATATAAACATTTTAATTTTGACTTAAATAGAATTATCTGTTTCATTTTTATTCTAACTGGTGATTCAACAGTATACATTGTCAAATATATCCAACCTGGTGGCTGAATAGTGTGTATTGTCAAGTGATCATGTGTACGTCTTCGTATATTATTAACTGAAGACATGAATGATTGAACACTTAAGGTGTCAAAACAATTCAATACTACACCTTCAGAAATATTAATTGGCAACAATTCACATATAAAAAAAACTTTAAGAAAGTGTTTGTAAAGATAAATATAGTTTCAATAAAGGTGAAAGCTTACGAGTCTTTACAACTACGACATAGCAGCCGAAGTATGCTTTGACACTTTTTGTACCTGAAATTAATAAAGGTATGAATTGATCAAATGCATCCGATACAATTCTTGACGTTCAGCTTGTATGCAAGAAAAGGTTCAAAACTGTTGATGCCATTGTTATATTTCACAGCTATAAATATGCGTATGAGCCATTTTTCAAAACCAAATCATCGTGTGCTTTTGTAAATGTTCAAAATGACATTCGACAGCATCAATAAAAATGGTTATGGTATAAATTATAAAAAATGCGGAGTGAAAAAAAAATGTTGAAAGACTTTCACTGCTAAATCCTATGTTTCACTTAATGGAAGTAATACATCATTCCTTGAATTTCATTCAGGTTTGAGACAAGTAGATATTCTTTCCGTGTATTTTTTTATTTACAGAGGATACAGAAATGTCATTACACACAAATTTAAATACGGTATATCGCTCGATATCATTCGTTGCTTTCTATAATCTTGCTGACAAATGAGTGCTTTTAAGAGCTTTTAAGAAACTCAAAAACTGTTGGATAGTCTACCTATTTCTGGTTGTGTAGGATACAGAGGGTTAATAGATAAAACAAATAGTGATGATATTTGGAAGAGCTGATTGTGTCATTAGAAACGAGATTGTGAATATGAATGTTTACAGCAATAAACATGATTTGATAATAAATTAGTAACATATATTCTTTACTGATAGTTGCCAAGTCACATTGATATTAAGAGAAGTGAAATGACTGATAAGTATGTTATGTAGACAAGCATTTCTGAATGGAAGATTCAACAGTGTCTTCATATATTATACATGTATATGGAGCTCAGTTCGTAGAGAGTCAGACATTTGTTTCCAATTGTTGAATGTTCGATACCCACCCATGCTAGCCAATACTGTATGTATTGACGCGTCTTTGGGAAAGGCACTTAATTCCCATTTATTCGGCATGATATAACCAATAATGTGTTAAACTTAAATATTATAATAATAGTAATAACTTAAATATTATAATAATAGTAATAACTTAAATATTATAATAATAGAAATAACTTAAATATTATAATAATAGTAATAACTTAAATATTATAATAATAGTAATAACTTAAATATTATAATAATAGTAATAACTTAAATATTATAATAATAATAATAACTTTTATACATATCATCATTTATAGTAAGCACAATACATGGAATGAAAACGTTTTGGAAAATAAAACCCAACATTGGAAAGTGGTACACTTCAAATGCAATAATTCATAAAGAAAATGTAGTACAGAGCCACTCATGTATAGGACACGCATACAAGACTCGTGACGCAAAAATCCAGTGCCGCTCATGTATAAGACACACATAACTGAACCACGATTCAGTATCGTATCGCTAACTTGTAGGTCACACTTACCCGGTCCATGATGCAGTACAGTGCTGCTCACATATATGACACACATACCAGACCCTTGGTGCAGTACAGTTCCTCTCACATATATGATAATCATTGTCCATGTGTCTTGGATCTATGGACAATTAGTTCCACGGATCTGAGCTTTGGTAAGCAAAAGAACCATGCCTGTATGACCTTGTTTTAACAATGGGAAGAACGAGAATGCCGGAAGAGGAATGTAAGTTTCACATGAATGAGGTTAAATAGGTATATTGGACTGAAGCTATTCAAGGAAATGGATCATAATGACCATTGTATTTGAGTCTGGATTTAACGGGTAGCCAGTGAAGGATACATAACTGGGGGTGGAGTGCTCAGTTCTTCGTACTCTAAAACTGATCCAAGCAGCAGACAGAAGTGAATTACAATAGTCCAATCTTGAAAGTATCAAGGAACACATAAGTTTTGTATGGCATCAACAAACACTAAATAGCAAGTGAAGCGGATACGTCTAAGCTCAAGAAATGGAGCCTTGCGTGCGTACTGTCTAGAGCGACACCTAGATTTCGTAGACTGTGTAAATTTAATGCTGGCATTGCTGATATTTACTATTGTAGGTAAAGGATGGAAATAACAAAAAGTCTTTGTATGGTGATCAGAACAGTTTCAGTTTTATTATCATTCATTTGCAGCTTGTTATATTTCATCCATGACCTCACATTGAAAATGTACCTCTCACGCCATGGATGGTAGCCTCAACGTCAGCTATGTAATTAGATTGGTATATGTGAGTATAATTAACAAACAATTGTTGAGACACCAGATGTCTGTCTATGACACTTTACAGCGGCTTAATGCATACGATGTAAAGAACTGGGTCAAAAACTGAACCAAATGGACTGGAATGCATTCCATATACAGACACAATTTATGTCTGGTTGAATGAGTAGGACTTGATCCATAGTACGGCTCATTCGTGAATGCCAAATACATACTGCAGACAGTGAAGTAATATCTTATGGTTTATTGTGTCAAATGCCGCTGAAAGGTTATGAGAATGAGAGATGCAATCTTTCCACTATCCACACACAGAGAGAGAGAGAGAGAGAGAGAGAGAGAGAGAGAGAGAGAGAGAGAGAGAGAGAGAGAGAGAGAGAGAGAGAGAGAGATGTTTTCTTTAAAAAGAGGACGGTAGAGGCAGTAAAATGAATTGACCATGGTTCCATTGTGAATGAGATTTAGACCTGTTCAAACGATGTGTGTTCCATATTGAAACCGTTTAGTGTAGCTAAGATGGAGAATTATAAAGATCTTTGCGATAACAGCAATTCTGAATCCGCAGGAGTGGCGAGTAGAGGAGTAGAACGACTAGACTGAATAACGGGAGGGTGTTAGATCCCAACACTTCTGCTCATCGCCTGATATTTTAGCCATGTTTCTGTTAGGAAACAGATGTCAGTATCATGACCGTTGATGACATTAATATATTAGTTATGTGCGCCTTTCATACTGATTGGATGCTGAATAAAGCAATGCACAGTCGTTGATCAAGCTTCAAGGTTGACGACTTAAGAGGAATTTGAATCAAGTTTTCCGAATTAACGGACCAGTTTTCAAAATATTTTGAAGATAGCGGTGAAATGGAGATAACTGGGTTTTTTCTTCCTGCTCTACGCCGGTCGCCTTTGAAACAACGTTTCTTTATTCGCTGCCGTTTACACGTCAAGATTAATGCAGTCTTGCGTTGCTAAGTTTCGTGCACAGTGTAGTATCGAGCTCCAAAGAGTCGTTATTTAATGCAATTAAAGAAGGTTCATAGTAGCATAAACGGGTCTGCTGGCGCGAAAAAACGTGATGACGTCTTGCTCAAAACAAAAGACGAATGTATAAGTGTGGCAATGTATAAGTGTGTCAATGTATAAGTGTGAAAAATGTCTAATAGCTCTCTTTTCCGAACCAAGAACTTGAAAACTCACATTCCAGCAGAATAGCCAATAGTCAGGAAAGCACTAATGTGGATGCATACAGTAAAGACAATTGATGGCATGAAAAGACGGCATAAATATATAGATACCTGAAGCCTGTTGGGCCCTAGCAACCATTTTGAATAGTCCGAAGGACTCTTGATACAGTCACTGTATCTCCAAGTCATTGTAAATTTGCAAATAATAACACATGTAACAGCAGTCTATGGACAATATGTTCGCTGCTGGAATTGTAGTAATCTATTTGGCTAATTGGTTAATAAGGGCCTTAGCGACATAATTATGCACCTTATGCAAGTATGTCAGTACTACGTGTCTAGTACATTTGGAAAGAGACATTATAATATAATTACAGGTAGGGTGTGATTGAATTAGTCAGAAAATCACCTGCATTGCATAAAGCTTTTACTTGTAGAACAGTTGACTGACCATACGTCATTTATTACGCACTCATAAGACAAATAATTATTTAAAGAATTAATTTCTAAACTGTTTACCTCCCACTAACATCTGTAATACGAAATCGATCTATCTTCCATCGGCTAAATGATATGATACATCTGTAATACGAAATCGATCTATCTTCCATCGGCTATATGACATGATACATCTGTAATACGAAATCGATCTATCTTCCATCGGCTATATGACATGATACATCTGTAATACGAAATCGATCTATCTTCCATCGGCTATATGACATGATACATCTGTAATACGAAATCGATCTATCTTCCATCGGCTATATGACATGATACATCTGTAATACGAAATCGATCTATCTTCCATCGGCTATATGACATGATACAAAGAGCTTAGTAGTGCTTACTGCTCTGTTTCCGATTTACCGTTGATTTGATGTTTCTAAATAATACAATAACACGATAATATTCGCAAATATAAACTTATATTGTGTCATCTAGGATATTTCAACTTAATAAAGATAAAATTGAAAAGAAGGTGTGAAAGTTTACAAGATTGCAATGACCTCATCAAGCAATCGATGCAATTGATTGAATATGTATTTTCACAATTTGTGCCAGAGCTAAGGACTGCTAATTCCTGTTTACAACATGACCGATTCTCTACGTAATAATTGCCAATTTGGGTCACCAATACTCGTCAATTGTCTATTTGTTTCGAAAACGAGCATTCTGCAATGGATACTACGTCTATTTAGCTTTAGATTGTTTTAAAATTTAATAGGAAAAGAAAATATTGGGTCAATGGAAAGAGTCAATAGGTCCTTGGAAAGAGTTAACAGGTGAATGCAAAGAGTTATTTGGTAAGTGCAAAGAGTTAACAGAACATGGAATTAGTAGATATGTCAGCGGAAAGAGTTAATATGTCCAGCGCCGGATTAAGCACCGTGGAGGCCCATAGGCAGTCAAACTTTTGGGGCCCCAGACCCACGGTTACGGTCTCATGGGGGCCCCTGATGGGGCCCATAAAAGTCGCTGGGCCATAGGCAGTTGCCTACTCTGCCTAATGGGTAATCCGGGACTGGATATGTCAGTAGAAAGAGTGAGTATTACAGTGGAATGCGTTTGAAGGAAAACATAAATCTGAAAGATATATTTTACAAAGGAAACTGGGGTCAAAAATAGCAAGAACGTATTATGTAGATTAAAGAGCGCAAAACCTCAGAAACGTGTTTATTAAAAGTTGTTTCCTTAATTGTGGCACAGTCAGATAGAATGTGCCATTAAGACTATATTTTTTTTATTGATTAAATTGCTAATCATCAAACCACAGGTCCGCCTAAAGTTAATAATAAAAATTTAACAGTGTTACGACAACCCTAATATGTGATATTAAAATCTCTTTAAAATTGATTAAAGTTTCAAAATTTCCCTAATTCTAATTTTCGAAGAATCTATTCATAGTTAACTCCACAAAAAGACTAAATGTGTAATTTGAAAGAGGGCCTTGGCAAATTTACAATAAATTGCGATAAATGTGTCGAGAAGTAGAACGCATAGGGAATCGAACGCATAACAAATTACATTTAATTACAAAAATACATTAAGAATGGGACATTATACAGCTAAATTACTGAAGACTCATAGGAAATAGAACGCTATAAAAATTACAGTTAATTACATAAAATACATTATGAATGGGACAGTATAACAACTAAATTACCAAAGACGCATAGGAAATCGAACGCTATACAAATTACACTTAATTACAAAAAAAAATACATTATGAATGGGACAGTATAACAACTAAATTACTAAAGACGCATAAGTAATCGTACGTTATACAAATTACAGTTAATTACATTAAATACATTAGGAATGGGACATTATACAAATTAAAGTAAATTACAATAAATGCATTGGAAACAGGACATAATACAACCGTTATTATGCAAAATTCAAAACAACGGTTCATGTAGAAATTTGTAAATAAGGTATACAGCAACATATTTAGACTACCGGTAAATGGGAAACTCTGTTGATAGCGAACAGTCCCAGAATACGGGTCGTTTTAAAATAAAACGGCAGCCTCCATCTCAAATGGCCATAATTTCTCAAATAGACTGATTGTTATTGGAAATGCTCTGAAAATGTATGATACGAATAGCACGCAGCGCTTTGATGCCTTCCGTAGGACTTTTAACGTTTTCACCCAAATTTTCATATGCACGGGTCTTGGAATGATAGAATATATAGATATGTTTTATGAAAGAAAGAGGCCTAATTAAACTCGCACTATTTTTGGAAAAGTAAGGGTTTTAGAAACGACAAACTGATCAGGCTCTTTGTACGAAGATGAATTGAAGGATATTAAATGTATATTTCCTATCTACACTGGATTTTTGCATCTGGCTTTTATTTTGAGATTTAGATATCGAAAACCCAAGTAAAGTTTGGATGTGTATGTATCCGTTCCACACTTTCGTTGTAGACTCTTTCAATATGGTCAGAGGTAGAAGGATTTCTTATGGAAATAACAAATTTACATTACGATCAAAGAAATCATTATTTGAGTAAAATATATCCTCAGACTAACAGCACAGATACGACTTGTATGCATCAGTTATCCATTTTCTAGGTTGTATCATTTCAAAGGAAATATAAACTATAAAGGTCCAGGTTTCCCAAACTTGTATTAACGTATGTGGTGAAAAGAGGGATATATATTTACCAGCTCTGTGAATCAGACAATGTAAATACTTTTGTGATATGGATCAGTTCGAAAGAGATCTGCAAGTGATACGTTGGAGAGGATTTGAATTCGTCAAATCCTTCGTTTGCAAGTAACCACTGGACAGAAAAATTGGGAACTGCCACGATGAGTATTGTAAAAACTATATTTCTCTATTTGATTTGCTTTTGACCACTTAATGTGAATGCTCCATAAATCTCCGGGACAATACATCCATCTCAAAGTCACTTGTATTGATGAAACTATTGTATTGGCTTGCACGAGATTATATATCATAGCCAATAAGAAAAAGAAGAACAAAAGAGGAACACGTGCACCTGACATTATTACGAATGAGAAGTTTCCATTTTCATGCATAACTAGTCTTGGTGGACAGAAAACAGATTGGATCTAGCGATACGCTTCAATGGAAGCTTTGTATTTTAGATATCCACTCCTATGGCATAACAAGCATAATATTAAAGGTAATACCTTTAAACAGAAATGTAACGTCTAATAGAATCTGAAGATGGAAGACTTTTAAGCAGGGTTGTCTCAATAATATTTTCTAAATTTCGCTTGTAATATAATAGATAACGCTGACGGATGTTGAATTCTTATATATCATTACAGTATATGGTTTTATCGCTTGAGAGTCAATGATATTGTAATCAGTTCTGTAGAATTCATATACAGTTCTTATGCTTGAATAAATGACGAAACTTTGCAGTTTAAATATTGTTCCATGAAATAAAAACCAAATCTATCAAATTCAACAAAGGACACCAATATGCAAGTTAAAGGTACTCCGTTGTTCTCAATGTTTCTTTATATCTACTTGGATAACTTCTCTGGCTGTTTAAAATTAAATCTGTCAATACTAGTTCAAAAGAATGCTGATTAAAAATAATTCTGACAGAAGTATCAACAAAATTTAATTACCCTTCATAAACTGGATTTACTTGACACATGTTTTGGATTTGTTCTACCAAGAGTTCTGTAAATAAAATTACATGCAATTATTCAGAATTAACGCCTGACGTCAAAGTTTCAGTATTAAATAAGCAGCGTTTTTGCAGACGTTTTACAAGCTTTGTCTGCAGTTTAATCAGTTCCACAAGATTGTAAAATTAAATCTAGTTTAAAAATGCATTGTTGAGAAATGAGAGTAACTTCGCCCCTCGAATATCATCTAACTAGTGATGCCCGAAATATTCCATCTAATGTAGGTTATTTTTTTCTCTGACATATTTAAAACTTCTGATATTTAACCCATGTGAGGATATTACCTCGAATCTAAAACTCGTTGCTAGGACGTTGCAACGTTTGTTCTTAAATTCATATTTAAAACTTATTATTCTATTCCTAAGCACATTGTCCGGACCATATAACATGTGATCTTAAACCCAGTGTTAAGACCATATAAATTTTAAACCCGTTGTTAGGACAATATAGATTTTAAATCCATTGTTATGACCTTATAGATTTTAGACCCATTGTTATGAACTTATAGATTTTAGACCAATTGTTGGGTCCTTGTAGATTTTAAATCCATTGTTATGAACTTATAAATTTTAGACCAATGGTTAGGACCTTATATATTTTAAATCCATTGTTAGGACCTTAAGATTTTAAACCCATTGTTAGGACATTATAGATTTTAAACCCATTGTTAGGCTCCTATAGATCTTAAACCCATTGTTAGGACCTTATCGATTTACAACCCATTGTTATGACCTTGCCGATTTTAAACCCATTGTTATGACCTTATCGATTTTAAACCCATTGTTATGAATTTATAGATTTTATACCCATTGTTATGAATTTATAGATTTTATACCCATTGTTATGAATTTATAGATTTTATACCCATTGTTAGGACATTATAGATTTTAAACCCATTGCTAGGACCTTATCGATTTTAAACCCATTGTTAGGACCTTATCGATTTTAAACCCATTGTTAGGACCTTATATATTTAAAACTCATTGTTAGGACCTTATATATTTTAAACCCATTGTTAGGACCTTATATATTTAAAACCCATTGGTAGGAAATTTTAGATTTTAAATCCATTGTTAGGACATTATAGATTTTAAATCCTTTGTTAGGACATTATAGATTTTAAACCCATTGTTAGGACCTTAAGATTTTAAATCCATTGTTAGGACGTTTTAGATTTTAAACCCATTGTTAGGACATTATAGATTTTAAATCCATTGTTAGGACCTTATAGATTTTAAACCCATTGGTAGGACCTTTTAGATTTTAAATCCATTGTTAGGACCTTTTAGATTTTAAATCCATTGTTAGGACCTTTTAGATTTTAAATCCTTTGTTAGGACCTTTTAGATTTTAAATCCTTTGTTAGGACCTTTTAGATTTTAAATCCTTTGTTAGAACCTTTTAGATTTTAAATCCTTTGTTAGGACCTTTTAGATTTTAAATCCATTGTTAGGACCTTATAACTTCTAATCTCAAATGCATTGTCAAGACTTTGTAACAGAACTCAATATCGAATTCCAACTGAAAACCGATTAGAGACATATCAACGTGATATATGTTAATATATTTACTCGGTTTAGATCAATTTCGAAGATCAATCAAAAATGTGTACATTTTATTATAATTGTGTTAACCCGTTCGTAATCAGGTGGAGAGGTCAACTTAATATATTATATATAGACCGATATATCACATATTCACCAATTTATGTCTGAATAAATTAACGAAATCTTATAATACATGATTCATATTTTATACCAAGCCGCTAAATATGAAATCATTCGTATCAAGGAGATGAGGTACAACATCTTACAAACATGAATCAAAAAACGTTCACTATCATTTCTGAAATGATGAAAACTGAATTATAAATTTGAAAGCAAATCAATTCGACAATAATTACAATACTAAATCAAAGAATATACATTTTATGCAATTTAAACAAACATTGTGCTTTATTCAAGATGTCACTCGCTTATCACTAGAGAAATCCCAATGTCATTCTCTGGATAAGGTTCTCTAAAAGTTTCAGACCCCCCTATCCTTTCGACAATTTGTTTCAGAAGTGAAATTATTAATTTCTCAAAGTCCATCAGAAGTCCAACTTTGGCAAAAAAAAATTGGACTAGCTTTCATTATGAGGAGGACTACTTCAACACCCATGAATTCCGTCTGGCAACACACACCATTCTTTAGCTTAACCAGTCAGGATTACTACTTCAACCGACAAAACTCTTTATCACTCCCAACGAAGTCAGAATAATTCCCTGTAGTCTGCCTTTATAAAAAAAAAATTTCCGAAAAATATCATTTTATGAACCTGTTGCAAATGGACCGCAACTTACTACGATTCACCCCTGGTTTATATAAATTCTCTCATTTTACTACTATGACCTTATACCAACATTGCTCCCCTGTCTGTTCCTAACTGTCAACGAGTGAATCCTCATTAAAGTTTAATTTATGTTCCATGTAGAACAGATTCTGTCCCAAGCAGCCAATAATTTATTGCAGAGCTAGCCATCACATCAGTCTTACTGTGTCTGTGTCACACTGACCATGAAAGAAATCACTATGACATTATACTACAGAGAGATTATTCTACAACAGTTTGCATCACTGCCCATACATTAGGCCAGCTTGGCCATTCTGAACTTATGCCCTTGACATATCACGTGATGCTTACTTGAATTAATATTACGACTCAAGTTTAAAACTTTATGAATGAATATAAACACTTGATACATGATCCGTATTTAAAGTGCAATCATAGGATTTTAGAAATCTCAGTAACTAAAGAACCGATACAAAAATTATTATCGCAAAAATACTGAACATGATAGATAGATAGATAGATAGATAGATAGATAGATAGATAGATAGATAGATAGATAGATAGATAGATAGATAGATAGATGGATGGATGGATGGATGGATGGATGGATGGATGGTAGGTAGAGAGAGAGAGAGAGAGAGAGAGAGAGAGAGAGAGAGAGAGAGAGAGAGAGAGAGAGAGAGAGAGATAAGAAAATAATAGTTTTATCTGCCTGTTTGTTTGCTGGCTCTGCGCTAAACACGTTCTTTTACGTAAATCACGCGAGCTCTGTGTACTTTGTGTTATGGCCAATTATATATATGGCAAACGAAAATTTAAAAAATTTATTCTATAAACGCACCAACTGATACTTAGAGATATGCTCCATCAAGCAGTGTGGCACACTCAAATTGCCATAACAGCCATTTTATGATATTAAGTTCTCGCCATAGTCAGCCTAACTGGATCATACTCAGTTGATTTCAATTTACTGATAATTTAAAGTTCACCCTTAATATATCAGTTATATTTTATCATGGTTTATCATTTATACTTCATCAAATGATTTATCTGAGACGGAGTTATTGAATGTTACCCCGTCCCTGTTGCTTTTACCCTGGCTGCATTTGCACGAAATCTTCTGATGAATAAACTCCTTTCAGATGCAACATTTCTCTTAGGTAAGCCTTTTCTTGTTATGCTCAGCACGATTGCACTGTTCTGTATCCCAAACCGCTTAACCAGTTCACGTAATAAAGAACAAACCTTGCACAAGATAGGTGAAGATAGCTATCGTTGTAGCTGATATAAAGTAAATTGATGTCTATACCTTCATCACAACTGCTTACATTCCTTGGGCTCAATGCCAGATCAACTGATAGTCTTAGAAATTATACTTCCAGTGGAAAAAGTGGGAAATCCCCCACTCCCGAACCAATTTTTATGAGTAAATCCCCAAACGTAATGTCAGAGAAAGAGCATGGTAGACAGTTTTAAACTTGTCAAGACTGCATACATCATAAATGAGAGGGCGGGTGACGTTAGTTAGGGTAAGCCACAAGGGTCACGATTAGTACTTTACTCACGAGAATTCTTAATAATCCCAATGAAGTCAGAAAATTATTTCTAGTCTGCTTATTTAGATATGTACTGGAAAATATTTTTGCATGACACCTACTTTAATTTGACTACAGCCTCTGAAAATATTCCCTGGATTGTATGTCTCTTCTTATCGCTTTGCCAGTATTACACACACACCCTCCCGTTAACACTGTTCCCCCACGCCCCCGTCAGTACAAGCGAGTCCTAACTAAACCTCAAATCCATGCCCCAGACAAAACAGATTGTATCCAGCACAGTCAACAATTTATTGCGGCACGTGTCAATACATAGTCTTAATGCATGCGTGTCACGCTGACCCCAACAAAATGAGCTAAGAAACAATGTACTGTGAAATTTATGCTACCGATTATTCTATAACATTTGGCACCAGTTTGTCCAAAATGTCAGCACGATACATCAATGAACTGATTTTTCGTGATAGTCAAGTTAATTCTTTGAACCTGTATACCGCATCTAGTTACTATTGTTGCAAGCACAAGTGAATTAGTATATGTTTCTTGTGCAATAATATACGAAACACAAGTGACATACCATTGCAGCAGCAGTGGTATATCAAGCAGTATACATGTACGAACAAATTTTGCTTTCACAAAATGTGACTTTTATCAATTTATATCGTAGACATATTAACTAAATTCAAACTTTCATTTTCTATCTAATATATTTCATCTTTATTTCTTCTTATTTAACAAATTTATTTGTTTAAGATGAATATTAATTTGACTGCAGTTTTATTAAAATAAACGAAAAATAAGATCTTCGATACTGTGAAATTGCTATACCAATTAATACCTTTGTGGTGAATTATCTCCTCTGAAAACTATGTAAATGCTGATAACTTTCAAACCACTGGACATATTTTAAGTGAATTTCCATCATTGCTGATGTCAATATGTCCTCTATTTATTTCTACATTTTAAAACCAATTTATTTCAATTATTGTGAACTTTACAGAAAGTTACAGTTTTCATTATGACATTAAACGAATCGTTTCATGGGAAAATATCCAAATATGTTTACAGTTAAAGATTTTGTTCGACTTCAATTTCTTAGTTTGTAATCAATAACAATAAATTCTTCCTGAATATAATTAAATGCACATTTTAAACAAGGAAGATACATTCCGTTAAGATTGTGGCGCCTTGTATACTGACACAGCCTTACATCCAAACGCTCCAAATCCTGATGGTAATATAAAATCAAATACCATTGACTGGTTTACCGTTGATTGCTCACCATAGTGCATATTTCAAAATGGAAATAATTTACTTGAATCCGATCCAAATTGCCGAATAATGATTACAGCTCCGGGGAAAATTAGTCTAATTAAACACCTCCAAGAATTAAAATATATTTTCTCTAGCATGAATGACTGTTTTATGTGCGCCATCACATTATGAACGGTTCATTCAATGCACAAAATAAATGTATTACTACGATTAAAGAATAGTAGCCATAATTTGGATAACTTCAGCTAAGATTTGAATTTTTCTACTGGCCGCCATCTTAATAGACCCAATTTATTATATATATATGTATATCAATTTGATACAATCTTTCTTCATAACAAATATTTTCTTATCTTTCTGTTACCTCTGAGTGCCAGTTTCCCCATTACAAATACAATGATAATATAACAAAAATCTGCTACCAATTCTAGATACCTTTGACAAGAGAATTAGACTACCAGTGTCCTATAAAAACTCAGTATTTCCATCGACTTTAGCTCATCATCCAGATTTGGGCACAAAACATCTTTATTTTTCTGACCGAAGAATCTAAGAAATGTATTTTCATCATTAGCCTTACGAGTACATCAAACATTGCCAAATCCAAATCTACATAGAAGCGTTTTAACAATTTTAGCCTAGCAATCAAACTTTTCCCACCATGTTAGCTGCAAATAATAGTATTTTATAGAATTTCTGCCTTCTGACATTTGTATAATTCAAAGCCAGTATTTAAGAACACGTTTCAATAGTGTACTCATCATCCAAATTGTTCCTAATTCATTATATACGAATGAATACGGAGTAGACTTACATGTAGCAAGAATATAGTTACAAAATGACAAGTGACCGTTATTAACATCATTAGCATCGTAAAAATCCCAATTTTTAGTCCCATGATTTAGAATGACATCTATCTTGGAGTCAATCCATGTAGGACTAACCTGCCAAATGTTTAAAGATTTAGCTTCAACACACACACACACACACACACACACACACACACACACATATATATATATATATATATATATATATATATATATATATATATATATATATATATATATATATATATATATATATATATAGTCTTCTGGAACATAGCAAGTATTTGTTGAAGAAAATTGGCATCCATGATACATATAATGTGATGAAAAATTTACCTCTTAATGGTCATATTACTACTTTGTTTAACTTCTAAGATAGTCACAACTATAAAACACAATCTTTTATGATGTTTTCCTAAATCCACTTTTAATTTCCATTTTAGGCAATATTTATTTATTATTTATGCAGCCAATTGAGTACATAAGTTGCAACTGGTATGCAGTGTTAAAGAAGACAATTAGATCGTATGGATACAGTAGTACAAATAGTTCAAAGGTTTCCACAAAAACTCACATGTTTCCTTCAGCTAAAATGTGTTTCAAATCGTTCAAAAATAAAGCAAAGAGCACCGGCGATCAAGGTTTGTTAGACTTAACACATGATTTTACAGCATTATAAATTTCACTAATGATTCTTAATATATTTTCACTAATATTATCGCTACCTACCTTTTGGTAGAGTAAATGTCTCGTTAGCCTATCAAAGTCTATTTTCATCGTTTATAAATAATGCATAGAATCTAACCATGCATGTTCTTCAATATATACAAATGAATGCAATTAATATAAATACAATATCTGTTGTAGAAGAACCAGCTCTAAATCTGGCTTGCTCTTCGCCCAATAATAAACCCATTAATTTATCCAATTATATCAATCGATGCTCTAATAAAAAGTAACGCAAAAAAGTGAGAAAAAAAACAAGCTTTGTAAAATTTAACAAATAATTTATTTCTCTGGAAAAGAATTGAAAAAATGGGAAAAATAACTTATTGTTTTAAGAATCAAATCCAAACAAAAAGCCAAGAATAATCCTCGAATTAAATTAGAAACGTCCAAGTAATGAAATGTTCTATTAAATTCAAGTTCAAGTCCTGTAGAAAAATCCAAGATAGAAGATGATGACGTATGTTTTGTGCTTATCTACAGTTCCTTGTAGAAACACAATAGTTAACACCGGTTTTAAACATCCGAAATAAAGTTTTAATAAAATGGCTTTGTCTAAGAATTGTGTATGAGCACATCAAAGATTTTCAGATATACGAATTAATCTTTTAAAATCCAACTGGTCTCAAGAAACGTTAACATGGATTAAAAAACTGTGCACACATCAAACAAAAATAACAAATTTGTTTTTAAAAGACCAAAACTAACTATATTTCATTAAAAAAACTATATTTCATTTAAAAAAAACTATATTTCATTAAAAAAAACTATATTTCATTAAAAAATTATATTTCATTAAAAAAAAAGATTATATCGTATTCTAATACGCCGTTTCGAAAAATATCCCAAACTGGGAAATCACGAAATTGGAAGGCGTCACGTGATATCACGTACTCCTAACGTGACTCTAACGAGAATCAATCATTTTTACTTAAGGAAAAAAAGTTGTTTTCTTCTTTACTAGTCTCATCTTGGTTTGGACAACAAGCAATCATTTTAAGATTAAAATAAAACCTGTTTACGTGGTTTCCACTAACTTTGAATCATGGTCAGCATCTAGATCAACATTACTTGTTTACCAAAGAATAATTCAGGCCAACCAATTTTCTGAAGATGAAAAAATCATCCTCTCTAGTTAATAACTTTACAATACCATGTAATGAAAAATAAAATAAAAATTTTAATACTGACAAACAAACAAATACATGTATATTAAATCAGATATACGTAAAAATGCAAACCATTTGCATAACACAGGTAGTAGACTAATACCTGTGTAATTGGACGATTCATTTACATTCTCATTCCTTGACCAATATTCTGAATAATAACACCGGATAGTTCACTACAAGATAATGTTAATATTGGAACAATACTGTTGCCTGCACATATAAAAATACCGCTGAATAAAACATCTATTCCTCTAGCTTTGTCATATTTCAGTTTACTTAATGCTAGGCAAACAATCAGTCATTGTTCCATCTAAAGTCTCATGAATTAGTTGAATGTTTCAGTTTCCTGTATCGGCTCGTAAGAACCGGAAAATATCAATAATTCTGACAACATATTTATACAAAGCTGCAGACGCGGTATTGCGTTCCGAACCGGTACTTGGACTCTTTATTCCAGAAAAATTTAGCATTTTTTAAAAATAATTCATTTAGCTTTAGTTTGCTTCTTACAAGATATGTATACATATTTCTATAGTAATTTATAATCTTCAAGTAATTCAATTGTGTCTTTTAACCGAAATGTAATATATATAGCATAAAGCATTGCTTTTGGCGGTTGTATAATCTCTGTCAATCCAGGCTGACATTGTCCATATGTAACGATGGTGGTAATGAAAGTGATGATAAATCTTTTGTTTTTATTTCGTGTACGTTGTTGTTGTTGTTGTTGCTGTGTTTAACGCCATTTTTCAGCACACGATAGACTATATATGGCGACCAGTATTATTGGTTGAAGAAGAACCACGGAAACCCCCAGAAAGAACCATCGACCCAAGAGAAGTTACTGGCAAGCTTTCCCACATACCCACATTGGCTGAATCTGAGACTCGAACCCACGCAGACAGAGGTGAGATGGCAGTGATCCGTAACGGAGTGCGCTTTAGACCACTCGGGGTCACATGTGGCCCTTTTTCGTGTACGTTCATGTATTCATATATAATGAGGGTGATATAGAAAATGATTATAAACAGAATGTTGTTATTTCGTGTACGTTCATTAGTTCATTATATAATATCATTGAAACAACGACAATAAAGATCAGAAAACAAAGAAGTCGAAGTTAGTAAAATTGTACACGGACATGCAATACATTTTCAATTCACCATACTTACAATACTAAAGAATATACAAATGGGCTTAATCAAAAGGAATAAAACAAGCAATGCAAATATTTGTCAAGAAAGTGTGTTCTTTTGTTGATATCCAAGACTATTTATTTCTCCTCTGCTAAGTTTAATTATCATCTTATCTCTATTCAAATTCACTATCAAAAAAAAATACAATTCAAAACAAGATCGGAGGTTAGCGGTCAAGGTTTAGGAAAGTTGCGACGCAGTCTGGTCTTGGTCTGTATGGACAGTTGGTTGCGTAGTAGCATACTTGCCACTGGTAGGTTGTTACGAAGGATATGATCAAGTTTTCTATATATAAATGAGAATCAGCAATCATATTTCTTAAAATTACAACATCCAAAATGAATATGAATATGTATTCCTAAAATGTTTACGACCACTGAAGTATTTTTAATTGTTGTATCTTGCTAGTTAGCCAGTAATTTTAGTAATGCACAGACCGAACTCTGAAAAAAAACATGCTGCGGTTGTTGACCAAAGCTGATCCACTGGAAGGATGTTCACCCGCACTTTTCAGTAGCTAGTTCGGCACGTTAGCCACTGAATCACACGGCTTCTGAATTGAAACGAAAACAGTTCGTCCATTTCTCGAGATATCTTCTTCTTCTTCTTCTTCTTTTATTGACTTCCTTATTATGCCAATATAAATCATCTTATAAAATGAATACATCTTACGTGAATAGCAGTATTAAGATTTGCCTTTGAGGCCGATAGAAGATTTACAAATGGTATTAAGATTTGCCTTTGAGGACGATAGAAGATTTACAAATGGTATTAAGATTGCCTTTAAGGCCGATAGAAGATTTACAAATGGTATTAAGATTTGCCTTTGAGGACGATAGAAGATTTACAAATGGTATTAAGATTGCCTTTAAGGCCGATAGAAGATTTACAAATGGTACTAAGATTTGCCTTTGAGGACGATAGAAGATTTACAAATGGTATTAAGATTGCCTTTAAGGCCGATAGAAGATTTACAAATGGTATTAAGATTTGCCTTTGAGGACGATAGAAGATTTACAAATGGTATTAAGATTGCCTTTAAGGCCGATAGAAGATTTACAAATGGTACTAAGATTTGCCTTTGAGGACGATAGAAGATTTACAAATGGTATTAAGATTGCCTTTAAGGCCGATAGAAGATTTACAAATGGTATTAAGATTTGCCTTTGAGGCCGATAGAAGATTTACAAATGGTATTAAGATTGCCTTTAAGGCCGATAGAAGATTTACAAATAGTATTAAGATTTGCCTTTAAGGCCGATAGAAGATTTACAAATGGTATTAAGATTTGCCTTTGAGGCCGATAGAAGATTTACAAATGGTATTAAGATTGCCTTTAAGGACGATAGAAGATTTACAAATAGTATTAAGATTGCCTTTAAGGACGATAGAAGATTTACAAATAGTATTCAGATTTCCTTTAAAGACGATAGAAGATTTACAAATTGTATTAAGATTTGCCTTTGAGGCCGATAGAAGATTTACAAATGGTATTAAGATTGCCTTTAAGGCCGATAGAAGATTTACAAATAGTATTAAGATTTGCCTTTGAGGCCGATAGAAGATTTACAAATGGTATTAAGATTTGCCTTTGAGGCCGATAGAAGATTTACAAATGGTATTAAGACTTGCCTTTGAGGCCGATAGAAGATTTACAAATGGTATTAAGATTGCCTTTGAGGCCGATAGAATATTTACAAATGGTACTAAGATTTGTCTTTGAGGACGATAGAAGATTTAAAAATGATATTAAAATTTGCCTTTGAGGACGATGTCATTACTCTCGTGGCGTCTTTAAAAACAATAGATAGAAAACTGAAGTAAATATACGCAGGAAGTAATTAAACAAGTGTCCATACAAATCTTTGCATGATTAAAGCAAATCAAACGTGTTTTTGACTAGAGTAAAAAATTAAAAGCGTGTTGGTCAAAACACCACAAGACTCAATATCTTGACAACCCTAAATACAAGGAATTTTAAATTCCGTTCGTTGGCTTGACACTTCTGGGACGAAGAGAACAATATTAAATTTTTTCAGACTTAAAAGCGTACTCTATGAATTGTTTATAATACTTATACCAACAGCTGTCATTAGCTCTTGTATAAATTAAAAAACAAAACCATTCATCTTGTATGTATGTATTTATGTATGTATGTATGTATGTATGTATGTATGTATGTATGTATGTATGTATGTATGTATGTATGTATGTATGTATGTATGTATGTATGTATGTATGTATGTATATATGTATGTATCTATGTATGTATATATGTATCTATGTATGTGTGGGTAGGTGTGTGCCATTTTTAAGATTGTAATTGAAGTGCCATCATGAGATTAGGTTTATTTTTTCACGGCAATAATTTGTAAATATTTTTCGGCCTCTTGCGTGCAAATTTCACGAACAATAATACAGAAACAATGTTTTTTGCGCTAATGCAACAAAGGTCTGAAATTACACATTTTTTTATTGGATTGTCCGGTAGTTTGCTATGATGATGTCAGATTGTCACAAGGGACAATTTCTGGAGTGGTGAACGCTGCGATAGACAGTAATCCTGCGTAGTAGTTTTTTTTGGCTGATTACAAAAGTGGTTATGTAGTTTCAACGTAATAAAATAATCAAACATGCAGAGCAGTATTAATTAAACTTAATAAGAACGTCTGTATTTGAGCATAATTTCTTTTATTGTCCTGTCCTAAATTAGTATAATGTTCGTTCACATGAGACGAAGAGAAAACGTACAATAAAAACAAAACAGCCTACATCGAAAACAGAAGTGCAAGGACGCTACACGTTTCTTGTGTTTAACTGAGTCCGTGTTTTACTACCAAAGCTATGCTAATAAATCCGATTCCGTGTTCTACTACCAAAGCTTTGCTAACAAATCTGATTCCGTGTTTTACTACCAAAGCTATGCTAATATATCTTATTCCGTGTTTTACTACCAAAGCTATGCTAATATATCTGATTCCATGTTTTACTACCAAAGCTATGCTAATATATCTGATTCCATGTTTTACTACCAAAGCTATGCTAATATATCTGATTCCGTGTTTTACTACCAAAGCTATGCTAATATATCTGATTCCGTGTTTTACTACCAAAGCTATGCTAATATATCTGATTCCGTGTTTTTCTACAAAAGCTATGCCAATAAATTTGATTCCGTATTTTGCTACCAAAGTTATGCTAATAAGTTGATTCCGCATTTTACTACCAAAGTTATGCTAATAAATCTGATTTTTTGCCGAAATGTCACTTCTCAGATATTATTGTTAAAAATTTCTTACTGTCACACAGCCGTCCTCATGGATTTAGAGTTTGGATTTTTAAGCTGCTTGATTCTAAAAACATGACAACTGGAAAAATTGAAACTGGTAATTAAATTATTGATATTTTTGTACCTGATTAAAAGTGCAAACGTACGAATTCGTAATTTTTCCAATTATGATTTAACCCCTCTCTTCATATTTAGAATTGGTTCTACTTTCAAAATAAATATAGAACTATGAGCTGAGCACGAGCTACATTTAAAACTCAATGCATAAAAAACTACATTAAATAGACGTAGCATGCTGATTTATCTTTATACAATATTCATTATAATAGGCAAATAACCGTACGACCCAGTTTTGCAGTAAATTTGCTGAAATAATGTTTCGAACTCGCGATTGTTATCCTATATTAAAATGCATGTCTCATATTTGTGTTTTTAAAAAAGAGAGAGAATGCCAGTTACTTTATAGATGTGATTTTTCAACAAGATTCATAGCCCATGCCTGTACTCATTGCGTACTGTCTCCATGGCGACGGGGGAGGGATTAATAATCAATCGACTATCATGTATATAGCATAGGATTATTATATTGATGACGCAAAGTTGATTTATTTCCTCTGAAAAACAATTATTGTGTTGTTATTATTACTATAGTAGTAACAGTAATATCCGAATAAATGAGGAACTACGACCGGCGACCCCTGACTATTAAAGTCAAGCATGTGAACCAGCAAATGCATCAAAAATCGACACAATTTAATTCCTACAACTAAACTCAAACTGACAATTTAAGTACCGGTACCTGAATTGGACTTTTTGCAAATGTGAGAAACGTAAAGACGGCTAAACATTTTTAAAATTTATTTTTAATTATTTGATACACAATATTGCTTACTTTTTAAAACCAATCAATCATTCTGATATCATAATTTTGCATTCGAATAAAGTTATAACCGTGCAGAGTCGGGTATCCACATGAACGTACACATATTATAACGTACACATATTATAACGTACACATATTATAACGTAAACGAAATTGATGCGTGCCAATATATATGCATTTCTTGATTTTAATTTAAATAATATATGATCCTAGTTTTCCAATCTCGGGATTCACTTTTAAAAAAAAAATATTAACACGTCTTCAAACTACGAAAGTATACAATGGAACCTCGGTGTCCTTAGAAGCGCCATTAATGTGTTTAGTGTCTGTGTCTTTAGAAACACCGTTAATGTAGACTCTAAAAGTGGTGCCGCTGCCCATTAAAAAGACATTTTCAATTTCAAGCGGGTTGAAATGTAACATCTCGCAAATGGAATAACAGCAAGCCAGTGGCGGCGATGTTGGATTAATAATGGTGTGGTAAATATAAATGTGAAATATGACGCATTAACAGTTTGGCTTCTCTCGGGATTCTGCCCCACTGTTCATAATGGAATCCATTCAATTATGAATTAATAAGCAAAGTGCCAACCACACTTATGCGACACATGGGAGAACAAATACATTTACTAATGATATTTTAGTTACACATTTTACATGCCCACTAAGAGTTTTAAAATCACATGCCACAAATATGGCATTAACTGCTGTAAATATACGTCTATGAAAAAGTATTAAGAGCTTCAAATCAAATAGTTTAGCTACTTCTTTTTTCGAAACAACATTATTTAACAAAGGATGGAGAAAATATAGTCGCATTATCAATGAACAAATAATTAAAATCAGAAACATAATTATCTTCCATGTTAGTATTTAGCTATCAAACCTTGCTGCAGGTGCAACAGACCTTTGGGTTACACAAACTCTTTCACGAATGAGTTGATGTGGAGTTGAATTTTTTCATAGGTTAGGTGGATCATTCGGATTTAAACACAGTACATGATTACCTTAGGATTGCATTGCTAAACCATTATTAGAAACAACATATACAATACTTGTATCTTGTTGAAAGAAACAATTTCTAACCCATCAGAGTTGACATTTTCGTCAGTGTGGAAACATTTTGTCAGGATAATTTAACTTAATATTAAAAAAATGTCCTAACATGCATGTGTACTTAATGCATGACATGACCAGACTAGATGCTTTAAAAAGCAGCAACAACAATAAAAAGAAAACTTTTTTAAATGCCTCATGCGGCTAATATAAATCGAAATTCAGGAAAATGAGAATGCAGAAATATACCTACCAGCTAATAATTCATTGATCAATACATTTTCTCATGTCAAGTTAGTGCGATAACGATTTTCGCATTTATTTAAAGCCGTATGATTTGTTTCAAGGCGTATGATTTGTTTAACACTTAATCTTTTGAGCAAAAGAGTGATCCATTTGTATAGCAATTGCATTCACTCTTTCAATCAGAATTTGTGAGAGAGGTTTAACTAGAGCACATACAAATTCAATTCAGCTACTCTTTATGGATTGTCTCCCATTTTACGTCACCTTCAGGTTATAAGAAAGAAGACTTCTGTTCTTCAAGACTCTTCAAGTGCACTTCACTCTAATTGACTGTCTTTAATTGAGAACGGGCGCGAATATAATTACTTTTTTATCCTAGTCCTACGCTCGCTATTTGATGTTGTTGGCATCTAGTATAGTTTAATGAAGGTAGGACTGAGAGTGACATAAAATTGATTCAAGTTTGGAATCGTGACACAAAATATATAATAAAGCAAACAAATATGCGAGAAGAGATACGTTTCTTGAATATCTTTCCGATATGTATGTCATAAAGAATGTAAGTCATGTGACGTGTCTGCAATGCACTCCTGCTTCATTAAATTTTCTAAAGAGGTAACAGACACAATTATTTCCAAAAATTCTATGTTCCTCTAGAATGTGTCGGTAAGAAAGACGTTTAAAACTCTGAATTTGTTTTAGGAATGATCCTTTTGACGTTTTTGTCTATCTTTCTCTAAGTTTTCTGTTCTGTCATTTTACCATTCAGAAATTCTGAAGAATACGTACTTTATGTGAACGTATCATGTTTACATGTAGAGATTCTCACGTATATGTATAATATTAGTTGCCATAACAACGTATTTTATGGATTATCTAAACTCATCTTTTATCACGGGTGGTATAAATACCTCCTCTTTATTAAATATATAAAGCCCCTCTGATTGTTTACTTTTGTTGCAATTTGAAGCTCGAGGAATATTTGAAGGTTATTGAAGACATGTTCACAAACAAAAAATCACTCAAAACAATGCTAAGTTTTGAGACGTTATTCTTTAGTACCTGGTCGCTTTTCATGTTCGTGGTCCAAGGCCTTTCCTGTAATTAATGATAGAATCTACCATCTGGCGGATTTGTAGCTAATTTTTTTTAAACTTTCTTTCTGTGAACAAGAATTGACATGTGGGTACATCTGATGCGTTCATGAACAAACATTAACAGTTGGATAAATTTAATATGATTATAGACAAGAATTTACATGTGGATACATGTTATGTGAACATGAAGCAGTTATTGAGATCTCAATTTGTAACGTTATCGCGACAATAACTCTGGTTAAAATGAATTCTCAATTAAATTTAATTATCACAACCAGCTGCCAAAAGTTGATGTTAAATATTTAAAATTCTCTTTTATAAAATGAGGTAATGCTTGCACTATGACATCATCGACGTGACGTCACTTTTATATACCTATATTCTTTACAATCTGGATTTTGGAAGGAATCGGCAGAAATGATATGGTTGCTACTTCTGTTTATAATTAAATAAATGTAAAAGAAAAATTAGTATAAACTGGAATATTTGCACTATTGTGAAAGCATAGTAACAAAATCAACGAAAAGTATACGAGATCACGGGAAATCTTAAGCGATTTACGCTTTGCCGTAAAATGGTTGCGCTAGCTATCTGTTTTCGGGTCTTTAATGTGATTTTAATAGGTGTGTAGAGCAATAAAAACAAAATCCGCCCACCAACATATTTTTCTTTTTGTATTTCATAAAAGAAACATATGATCTTTAACGTAAGCAAATTTGGTTGACTTTATACAGGCTATTATGGTATGGGCATTTAGTGATAGGGTACTTTTTCAATATTTCTTTAATCATATTATGACTTCTATTCTTGTCGGTGTAAAATTGCTAAAGTTAACAAATTTTAATTCAAAGACATAACTAACAATATTATCCCCAACGGATAAACAACCAAAGCCATCTACACCGATTATCTCCCTTATGAAGGCAATATGGTGCCAGATTTCAGGATATGAATCATTGTTGATTTTAAACCTTTGGAGTGTAATAACAGCAAGATAACGCAATTATACTGTTATGTAAATCTATCATTTTTGTATTTTTTTTTATTCATGTCTGTAAATTGTAATGATTAACTTTATTTGATATTTCGTACGCACATGTGTTATATTTTAAGATATCAAAGAGCGTACAACCGCATAGGGTCTATAAGTCGATGCCTCCGTACGTGTTGATAGCTACTAATAATGAAATGATTAATAAATACGTTTATATGTGTTGGTATTTTCCCATTGAACAGGTCAATCAGGTGGTATCTTACAACAATTAAGTTAATTCACATTGGAAGGGTTAAATCATGTGAGTTCTTTTACGATGGTGGAAAATTGCGATTGGTCAAGTTGGAGTAGTGATATGCATATTTTAGTACCTTCGGCTATATATAAGTGGCTCGTTCTGGGCAGTTTTCTCATTCTTGTTTATGGTTTTCTTTTCGTAAAATCAAGTCTGCAGATGTACTTAATGTCGTCTTTAGATTTTATTTGAGAGGAAAGACATTCTTTCTGATTATTCAGTGGAAATAAACAGTGCTCAGTGGACTATATGATTATTTTGGACCTATAGTTAATTATTCAAATGAGTTCTGAACGACGCCATGTTTTGACTCGTCAGGACAATTGGTGGACCAGTATTTTCGTGGATCGAAAATTCGTTCGGAACTTTTCATTACTTTGTACTTGAATATAATATTTTCCCGGATTATTTTGGATTCAGTACATAATACTGTAAACTCCACTGTCACGTGTCAAGGTCATATTTATCGCCATCTGGTGCAGACATAGATACATAAGATAGTCAGAAAGTATTGATCATAAAATATTCCAAGTGAAATATATACTTTTAATACCTCCTGCCTCCACTTTCGGCACTCGCAAAAACTGTATTGAAAAAGTCAAGGTTATTTAATTTTTAAGCTAATCCACAAATATCAAATAACGTTTTACAAGAAAGCTTTTTACCTTTTATCAAATACATTGTGTTACATTTCCTCACCCTTCTCTAATCAAAAATGCACAACAGATTAGTATAGTCTTCCGCAACAAACAAAAAAATTACAATGTATACATGTTGAAACCTTTCATCAGTATGTGACCGATACATACATACATACATACATACATACATACATACATACATACATACATACATACATACATACATACATACATACGTACGTACGTACGTACGTACGTACGTACGTACGTACGTACCGCGTGCGCACGCGCGCGCGCGCGTGTGTGTGTGTGTGTGTAGTTTGTTCATAATGAAAGGGGTGTGCAAAATAAATACGGTTCGTAATCTGATTGTATACGTTAATTTACGTCATTGCGTGCGGCTTTAAAATTCGCTTACCCGGTCCCCGCTTCTAAGGAAGTTTACCATGCTTCATCTGCTATTTTAACGTACAAAAAGAGCTAATTATTCCCCGGCCTTCTTTTAGTGAATGAAATCATTAATCGCATAAGCTTGTACAATTAATCAGACATAGCTGGTTATTTCTATAATTAGTATCACCACTTAAGCTAAAGAAATAATGTTCGTGATAATTATCGTATACTTTTTAGGTTACACGGCCACCAATACTCGACAAATGTTATGTAGTTTTTCATGATTAATTATTCCTAATGAAAACGTATGCCTATCGATCGGAGCGGCTTTAATGTACATTCGTATTTGAGCATAAGTTACAACTTTTATATGAAGAATCGCCCGGTCCCCCGCTCTCAATTTAGGTTGGTATCTTAATATGAGCATGAACACTTTTAAGAATTGAAACGGAATCTAAATAAGTATATGCTTTATTGAAACAAAAGTCTTATCATCGTAAGAACAATAAAACTAGATACGTTTTTACTATGCATTATTCACAAAATATCTACCTTGGGAAGGTAACTTCCAGAAAGACAGGTAAGCAACCTACATGTTAAAGGAGTCAGTTTAGATCAAAATGTTTTGCCAGAACACTGACCAAGTAGCATGGTATGACGTTGTATAAAATATGAGTACATAATTAGCTGAAGAAAACTGATATACCAAATGCAAAATATATATAATTCGACAAATGCTGACTTGGCGTACAAAATATAAATATTTCTGAAAATAAAACGTTTAAAGATAATATGTCTGTTGTTTTGCAAGGCTTCAGACACGTGAGATGAACCACGTGGGCTGCGAAGAATTCGCCAAAACTGTAAAATAAAATATATGCCAAAATTGCAATGCGAGAAAACAATACAAGTCTGCATTTCGGAAATTATCATCAATTATTAGGAATTAATGGCTGTGCATATATGTGTGTACTTTAGTATCTGTACTAAGAATTCATATTTGGCAGTTCCCCCTTCCCATTTATCTGACCATTTAGATTTATATATACCAGAAAAACACGGAGGGTGCTGTTTCTTGATCCTACAGGCGGATACGTGATGATATAAAAGGAAGGAAAAACAATACAGTGCAAATCTAAGCTTTTTAAATTCATTCCATTATGAGAATCGAACCCTTGTCTTCGCGGGTTATTACGCCCGTCAACACGTAAGGAAGCATGGATTTATAGACCCTATGCGGTTGTACGCTCTTTGATATCTTAAAATATAACACATGTAACACATGCAATCGCATTTTATCTGCAGACCGGAAACAGTGTTTGGAAAATCTTTTCCTATTGCTATAGATCAATCAATGAACAGAGTATTTCCTCTTTATAGTACCTATATGTTCCACTCATCAAGGAATATTGTTTTCGCCTTTCCTTTTAATGTAACAAGAAATTCACTAATAAGACGCTATGTTGAAAAAAAATCGCAATAGATATGTTAGTGCAAAATGTAAGAAGTCGAAGAATGTATGTTTAGTTTACCTGTTATTGTACACAGTGTTACTATTTATAGAAGGCGACGTCAGGTTTAAAGAACACTATCAACATTATCTAACAGTTAGCAATTTCGCATGAAGAAGGTTGTTTAGTATTAATTAGGAGGATATACGTTCAGATATACATGCTATTAATTTAAACAACTAATAATTTGCGGGAACATGATCAAGGCCTTTCGATAACGCTCTGACCTTGATTTGTGATAAGCAAATACATGTGTTGATTTGTAATAAGCAAATATATGTGTTGATTTGTGATAAGCAAATTTATGTTACCCGAGGAGAAATGTTGTAATTATATATTTGTATCATCAGCCAATGCATCGTTAAACAAAAATAGCAGTCTCTCAATATGAAAAATGTCAATCATGAAGTGTGAAGACCGCTACTTTCAGATCCAGACTTTGTTATTTTTGTTGTCGTCGTCGTTGTTGCTGTTGTCATCGTCATTGTTTCATGGTGTATCAATTTTTTTATTATTCAAAGAATGATGAAAAATGACAAAAAATGGCCAACGAACTTGAACATAATTACTGTGAAGACATTTTGTGACGTAGACGTATGTAAGTATTTAAGTCCTTGTCACATTCAATGGGTACTTTCGTCATTGTCTATTCAACGTTAATCACTGAAAACACTTCAAAGATTTTCGGTGAGAATGGAAAGCCTTAAATGTTGATAATTACACGGATACAAGGTGTTACAGTGCATGATTTGGACAATACAAGAAAAGGCATCTAGGTACAGTATTTGTGATAAAACAATTCGTTAGGACATCAATACTATCCATACAATATCTATCAGTGTCGTCATCGTCTAGAATGGTTGAAATGATCTTGGATTTACTTTATTGTAAACTCTTTCAGGGCCTTAACCTGTATTTGGAGAGTTAATATTAGATTCACAGATCAAACAAGGTGTATAGTAATCGTTTATAATCGTTTGAATTATTTAAGAGAATACCCGTATACGAAGGGCTATTGGAAATGCAAATAGGCTCAACAGAATGGGAGGCTGTGCTCTGGGCAAATGTCAGGTACTGTAAGTAATAAGTGAAAAAATTAAAATTAATAGCGTGAAAGACATTGGCGCCCGCACATAGGGACGGGAGCACTTAACCTGTATCCCATCCCGACTCCGATTTCACATATAATCATATTTTGGCCTAAATACGTGAAACTTAATATCTGACTGCTATGTTTACCCCCACCCCATAGACTGGCACCCCCTGTTATAGACATTCAATCAAATGCGCAGTTGCAATTTGCTTTGCGGAAACGGTATTTATAAAATAGGCAGTTTGATATTGTGTTGTACGCCTAATATATAACGGCATTTAGAAAGAATTGAACTTTTGCATTGTATTTATCGTATTTGTGAAGGATAAGAAAGATGCAACATAGAACTGCATTTTCATATACATTGCACCTTGTGTACAATGCCAGGGGAAAACATAAAGATGAGCGAAAAGACATTGGTATATACTCGGAAAACTACCGTCACACAACCACTGCATTCAGCACCATGCTTAAAGTCAGCGATGGCTTGATGAATGGGAAATATATCAAGACGACAGTGAACCATATATAATGGCCGAGGGCATTCTGGGACATGAATAGCAACCATTTTTGCTAGTTAAGGTTCCGATTTGCTAACCCTGTAGATAGGGTTAACACATCGGAATCTTGGCTACCCAAGATGGAAGAGCGGCCTGAGATTGAGGGTTACATGTGGAAGAGGAAGTTATCTTTTTTCTGCATAGTACAATAAAATACGGTATCAGAACGGATCATATGTAATCTGGGAAACTGTTGTCACTGGGCATGATGTTTTCCTTCTAGCCATTGATGTGGGTTTTTTTTACATTCAACTTGCGTCAGCAGTCTGTGGCTAAGTGTTGACACTCTTGATAACGTATGAGAATAAATCGTGCTGGTGCTGATTTAAAAGAAACAAAACTTTGATCAAATGCCAGCAGTCAGGAAGTGGAAGGGAAATCGAAACAGCCATCTGTAGCAACAAAGCAAAGAGAAGGTTACACTAAACTGATTAAGTCGCTGAATTTACCACAGTGCAAATTTGTTATGATCGGTAACAGGAATACTCTGTATAAACATTTCTGTAAAAAAAAAAAAAAAAAAAAAAAAAAAAAAATAATAATAATAATAATAATAATAATAATAATAATAATAATAATAATTTTAATAATAATAATGATGATTATGTGCGGAAATCAGATAAACGTATCGTTTGCTGCTACGACCTGATGAGACATACGAAAAGGTAAGTTTTCTGAGTTTTTAATGTATATAATAATAATAATAATAATAATAATAATAATAATAATAATAATAATATTGAGGATTTTGTATAACACTAATATTTAGAAGCTTTACGTTCTTTACATCTATGATGATATGACAAAAACAAAAAACACCATGAAATTAGAAAATATTAATTCATGCTGAAAATATTTAATCCAGCAAGCATAAATAATTAGGTCTTTAGGTTTGTTCTTGCAGTCAAAAGAGGCAAGTTTTAAGAACACTTTTGAAAGGGATCAATGTCTTTGTGTCTAATTTCAATGAGCAATTCGTTCCACGTTGCTGGGTCATGATATGCAAAAAAGCATTTTCTATATGACTTCATATTTACAGTGGAAATAAAGAGTATACGATTGTCAGAAGAGGAGTATAAGTATCTTGCTAGTGCGTACACATGGGTGAGGCCAGATAGGTATATTGGTCCATCAGTAAAAGATAGTACAGAGAAGAAATTTTGTGTTTGATCGAAATGATATGCATTGTAGTGTACAGAGTAGCTGGGAGGTGTCCTCTGGTCGTGGTACTCTAAGGATGATCAGACCAGCTGTGTCTTGAACTTTTTGAAGTTTCTGGACTAGATATTGAGAAATACCAGACAGAATTGAGTTACAATAGTCCAGTCTTGAAAGTACTAATGAACACACAAGCGTTTTTGTGGCATCAACTGAACGAAACTTGGGTATGGAGCTGATGCGTCTCAGCTCGAGATATGCAGCCTTGCATATATTCATGAAATGTTGGTGCAAATGTGAGAGTACTGTCTAGAGTAACACCTAGTTTTCGTACTGACTGTGTGAATTTAAGTTTGGTGTTGCTGATATTTATTGTTTGCCGTAAAGGATGTGAATGAGAACGTCATTGTGTTGCATTCAGAGAGGCTTCATTCAGTTTTATCATAATTCATCTACATCTCGTTACATGTCATCCAAGATTTCACACCAGAAATGCACATCTTTACTCCTTGCATGGTAGCATCAACTTCAGTTGGGTGGCTAAATTTGTATATTTTGGTGTCACTAGCGTACTGTTATTGAGACACTAGGTAACGTTTTTATGACACATGAGAGCGGCTGAGTATATAATGAAGCTAACACACGAGTATCAATTGTAAGCGTGAATGAAGATAACATGCATCCACATGTGTATCGATTGTTAGCGTGAATGAAGATAACATGCATCCACATGTGTATCAACTGTAAGCGTGAATGAAGATAACATGCATCCACATGTGTATCAATTGTAAGCGTGAATGAAGATAACATGCATCCACACGTGTATCAATTGTAAGCGTGAATGAAGATAACATGCATCCACATGTGTATCAATTGTAAGCGTGAATGAAGATAACATGCATCCACATGTGTATCGATTGTAAGTGTGAATGAAGATAACATGCATCCACATGTGTATCGATTGTAAGCGTGAATGAAGATAACATGCATCCACATGTGTATCGATTGTAAGTGTGAATGAAGATAACATGCATCCACATGTGTATCGATTGTAAGCGTGAATGAAGATAACATGCATCCACATGTGTATCGATTGTAAGTGTGAATGAAGATAACATGCATCCACATGTGTATCGATTGTAAGCGTGAATGAAGATAACATGCATCCACACGTGTATCGATTGTAAGCGTGAATGAAGATAACATGCATCCTCATGTGTATCGATTGTAAGTGTGAATGAAGATAACATGCATCCACACGTGTATCGATTGTAAGCGTGAATGAAGATAACATGCATCCACATGTGTATCGATTGTAAGCGTGAATGAAGATAACATGCATCCACATGTGTATCGATTATAAGTGTGAATGAAGATAACATGCATCCACATGTGTATCAATTGTAAGCGTGAATGAAGATAACATGCATCCACATGTGTATCAACTGTAAGCGTGAATGAAGATAACATGCATCCACACGTGTATCAATTGTAAGCGTGAATGAAGATAACATGCATCCACACGTGTATCAATTGTAAGCGTGAATGAAGATAATATGCATCCACATGTGTATCGATTGTTAGCGTGAATGAAGATAACATGCATCCACACGTGTATCAATTGTAAGCGTGAATGAAGATAACATGCATCCACACGTGTATCAATTGTAAGCGTGAATGAAGATAACATGCATCCACACGTGTATCAATTGTAAGCGTGAATGAAGATAACATGCATCCACACGTGTATCAATTGTAAGCGTGAATGAAGATAACATGCATCCACATGTGTATCGATTGTAAGCGTGAATGAAGATAACATGCATCCACACGTGTATCGATTGTAAGCGTGAATGAAGATAACATGCATCCACATGTGTATCGATTGTTAGCGTGAATGAAGAGAACAGGCCTTCACATGTGTATCAATTGTAAGAGTGAATGAAGATAACATGCATCCACATGTGTATCAATTGTAAGCGTGAATGAAGAGAACAGGCCTTCACATGTGTATCAATTGTAAGAGTGAATGAAGATAACATGCATCCACATGTGTATCAATTGTTAGCGTGAATGAAGATAACATGCATCCACACGTGTATCAATTGTTAGCGTGAATGAAGATAACATGCATCCACACGTGTATCAATTGTTAGCGTGAATGAAGATAACATGCATCCACATGTGTATCTATTGTTAGCGTGAATGAAGATAATATGCATCCACATATGAATCGATTGTAAGTGTGAATGAAGAGAACAGGCCTTCACATGTGTATAAATTGTAAGAGTGAATGAAGAGAAAATCTTTATTTCCTATTTTCAGATGCAAATAAAGGAAAAATGAAAAATAAATAATGCATTAGTTATGTACAAGAAGATGTACACGAGACGAGTCTCTCATAAGCTTTGATGATTCTCATATAGAAGTACTGTATTTATTATAAAGTAAGGCGCACTCCTGTGCAACCCTCTAATACTAAATTATTGTACCGGTACACATCATTTTGAATATTCTCTATTGAATTATCGTTCACGTTCGTTTTGATCAGTTTTCTCCCATTCATTACTTCATGTGGGGAATGTCAAGATTAGTGGTGTACAAGTCATACGGTGTTTAGTGCTTTTTCAAGGTTAATATTTAGATATAAGGAAGAAGGATAGATTTATACTTACAAGATATCTGGTGTTTAATAAAGCATATATTTCCACAGATATTACTGACTTGATTTAACGTTATTCTTAAATCCGGCCAAATCTAAAATGGACATGAGCAACATAGTTTCATAAATTTTCATTGGTGGTGTTGTAGTCCCCGTGCATGTTACCACTTACTAGCAAGTACCGCTGATGTGGACCTATTTTTTCTGTGGTTTGTACACCTGACGCTGCAACAGACGAACCAATTTCCCTTCCCGACTAGGCAATTACATTTTTGTATCCTTTCGCGTTACAGTGGTATGCTCTCCAAAAGGTCATTGCTGGGGTAAAGCGTGTATCATCATAAAAACTTACTTTACATGCTGATGTTCTTGAATCCACTAAAACAATAACTACTGTTTATCGTTCTGCGCTTATACGTATCGTCTGCAAAGTATGTATTGACAAGTAATCATATTAATAATGTAAAAATAAAGATTGATATCGAAGCAAACATCAGAAATTGATTGTTTCTATATTCGGAATTGTTAAGGTTTTGATCCACCGTCAAAATGGAAAACGCTATTTACTTTGTATTGATCTAATGGGACATAAATCACTTCTTTGCAAATGTAATATTTGCCTAGATTTTCACTTTGGAGATTATTAATGTCGATTTAAGTAACATAAAATAAATTCTGTATTTTTAAACCATTGGCATTCTAATAGGCAATCATTTGAAACCCGGATAACTCAACAAGCTCACTCGCATGTGCAAACAGCTTCCTTAGGGTGGCGTCATGAAGATGTTGCGTACCTCCTGAGGTCAATATTTATCAAAGTGAACATTTCATAAAATCTTCCTTGTTTATGATTTGTTTTAAAACATTTATTAAGACTATAATCTTTGAATAAAGTACTCATGAACATTTCCGTGTAAGTACATGTATATGATTCGAAGGTCATATCAATTATTAATTAAAATGCCACATGCGCATTTGTGTGGTAATTCGTAATGGAAAGAAGCATATAATAAACTCGGTATATTTTATTGAGCATACTGTTTGTGCGCATGTCTTAGTGTAAAGTGTTTAAATTGCATTTTCCATAAGGCTATGAATATAAGTAACTTGATCAATAAAGGTCTTGCTATTTTTATGTTTGCATCCAAAACTAAGGTTTTAGTAACAAGAAATGTTCTGGACACTTCCAAGTATTCAGAGACTCATGTTTCTTTGTTCGGTGATCTCTTCGAAAAACAAGCTGACACATCTATTTTTAATACTAAGTAGTTTCTGATTGTTTAATAGCGAGTACTGACTGTTCAATAGTGGGTACTGCCTGACTGTTTAATAATGAGTACTGTCTAACTGTTTACTAGTGAGTATTGACTGTTCAATAGTGGGTACTGTCTGAATGTATAATAATGAGTACTGACTGACTGTTTAATAGTGAGTACTGACTGTTCAATAGTGAGTAGTCTGTCTGTTCAATAGTAGGTACTGTCTGACATCTTAATAATGAGTACTGTCTGACTGTTTAATAGTGAGTACTGACTGTTTAATAATGAGTACTGTCTGTTTAATAATGAGTACTGTCTGTTTAATAAGGAGTCTGACTGTTCAATAGTGAGTACTGTCTGGCTAATGAGTACTGTCTGACTTTAATAATGAGTACTGTCTGACTGTTTAATAGTGAGTACTACTGTTCAATATTGGGTACTGTCTGACTGTTCAATAGTGGGTAGTTTCTGACTGTTTAATAACGAGTACTGTCCGACTGTTTAATAGTGAGTACTACTGTTCAATATTGGGTACTGTCTGATTGTTTAATAACGAGTCCTGACTGACTGTTTAATAGTGAGTAATGTCTGCTTAATAGTGAGTAATGTCTGTTTAAATAGTGAATAATTTTTTCTGACCCATTTCGTCGAACTATGGTCGATCTGACCCCCCCCCCCCCCTCATTACGATTTTGGGCATGGTTGCACACCATATGCCCTAGTCGTTTTAGTCGACAGTTTTGTTTTCCAAGACATTTATAAAGTTATATCCTATAGGAATGGCGTCCGCCGTAATCATAAGGGATGTGGGGCTATAATACATTGCATCCCAACACAAAGAAATGACAAAACTATCATGTACTCTCCTATCCCTAAACAAAGAAATGACAAAACTATCATGTACTCTCCTATCCCTACACAAAGAAATGACAAAACTATCATGTACTCTCCTATCCCTACACAAAGAAATGACAAAACTAGCATGTACTCTCCTATCCCTACACAAAGAAATGACAAAACTATCATGTACTCTCCTATCCCAACACAAAGAAATGACAAAACTATCATGTACTCTCCTATCCCTACACAAAGAAATGACAAAACTATCATCTACTCTCCTATCCTACACAAAGAAATGACAAAACTATCATGTACTCTCCTATCCTACACAAAGAAATGACAAAACTATCATGTACTCTCCTATCCTACACAAAGAAATGACAAAACTATCATGTACTCTCCTATCCTACACAAAGAAATGACAAAACTATCATGTACTCTCCTATCCTACATAAAGAAATGACAAAACTATCATGTACTCTCCTATCCTACACAAAGAAATGACAAAACTATCATGTACTCTCCTATCCCTACACAAAGAAATTACAAAACTATCATGTACTCTCCTACCCTACACAAAGAAATGACAAAACTATCATGTACTCTCCTATCCCTACACAAAGAAATTACAAAACTATCATGTACTCTCCTATCCTACACAAAGAAATGACAAAACTATCATGTACTCTCCTATCCCTACACAAAGAAATGACAAAAACAAATGACAATTAATTTAATGGGCGTTCCTGCATGAAAGTTTTTGACAAATCGTTACTATAAAGGATTGGGTTCACTTTTAATTTAACTCGGCCCTACCTCACATTTTATTGATATTGTTCAGAACGTATGTACTTGATAGAACGTTAAGTATCAGAGTTGGCTATTGGATTTTAATGTTATATAATTCTAATATCTTTGAATTTACTGTGTTTCCTATAATTTGTTTGGATGCAAATGGTCGCGTGATACTGATATAAAATGGTATTTACACATTGATAACTTCTGCGGACTACTCTGGATTCCCAGTTTCCAGGCCATGTGATGTAAAGTTTTATCATATCAACGCCTTACAAATAAGCACAACAGCAAACCCCACCCACCTACTCCTGTGATTTCCAATCAAAATTTACAAACCCAGATTATAATCGAACGGTGGAAGTTAAAACATTGTAATTGCACAGAACTTCCTGCACCCCCACACTCACCCCTTTTGCGGAAGAAGACATCGCAGATTTTACAAGCCAAACTTATTGCATTTTGCTTCAATAACATCTTCCAGCATTTTATTAAAGGTCATGATCATGTCAAGCAAGGGATCTCATTAAAAATGGAGACGATTTTGCTTTTGAAAGATCGAAATGCGTAGAAAGTAACAATAATAAATGTTATAAAAGCACGTGCAATACGCAATTGTTCAAACAAAATAGCTTGGTTTCAATAGCATAACCCATTTTTATTAATATGTTAAAATAATGATCTTAACAATAGATCACTGGCTTGACACTCTATACAACTTTACCCATTATAATTGTATAAGAACTGTCCAACCTTTGCGACACCATGGGTCCACAATTTTTTTTTTTTTTGAAGCCGAGGGCTGCAGCAGAAGACTAAAAGGCGATGACTATAAAAATGATTCAAGACTGTTTACCTGATTAAGAAGATATACTATGAAAGTAGGCCATGGACATATGTCGGGTCATTTAAAATCAGCCAGCGGGCCGCAGGTTGGTCAAGCACTGGTATAAAGAATCGACTACTCTTGGCTGGCGAAGATCGGGCTATGCATTCTATCGCAATTAAGAGACCAATTAAAGAAAACTTCAGTCTACATAAAAGTTAATGTTTTACCACTGATTTGATGACAGAAAGGAAGTAAATTGGAATTAAAAGGAATAAATGACCAAAGCTTGGGTATTTATCGAATTGTAAATTTTAACTAATAATCACTGATAAAGTTAACATAAAGTCATTCATACATTATTTACTTTGAATGATTAGGTGAAATATATACATCGATATATACACAACCATGAGCATTTAATCCCATTGTTTTTTTTTTGATGGGCTGAGTTTTTTTTATATAAAAAATATACAAATTGACCATGTGATATACAGCGAAAAACGTCATGATAAGTACACCAACTTGATGTGTGTGTGCGTATCGCGTGCTGTTCGTGTACTACATTGTATAATAAATGTTCAAGAGGAAGAAGATATTCTATTCTGTAATCCAATTCTACTTATCAGAAATAAATGTTTCTAAGTAGTTGTATTATTATAAAAGTTTCCTCAATATGACAAAGATTTTATTATTCATTGTAAGGCCCAGACAATTGATACGAGTGATACATGCTAGTAATGTAATGTATCTACTTTATAATATTTTGATTACTTACACATACCAAAATTACTATTATAGAAACAGTTACGGTAACGGTATTTACCTCCAGGAAGAAAAATACATTCCCGTCAAATACTCTACTCAGTCCTCGGTTAGTTATCTGTGCTACTGGAAAGTAATCCCATTTATCTAGTTACATTATAGTGCGCGTGTATCTGAAACATGGGGAGGGTGTGACAAGTTTCTTAGGCATATTTTATGCTATAATCTCCCCACCATCACTTTCCAAGTTACTGCCAATTATGGTGCAGGGTGGATTGATTGGAATAGTTATTTATTTAATGGAAGCTAATTATGGAAAGAGCAGTTGAATGCCGTATTGTTTTTGTCGGATCTATAAAACATTTCCTTTAAGACTTTGAAAATTACTTGTTGATTTTACGTAAATTATTGGTTTTACTTTCTGATTCATAAATTATGACCAAGAGATATAACAATTATATCCTATTATGCAGAGCCAGGCCTATCTATGGAGATAAATAAATTACCCGACTTTTGAGCTATTTTAATTTAGAGGTAAAGTAAACCTAGTCTTTTGTGTACATTAGAATAAACTTTGTTTAAACGTCATCTCTTAATAAAACATTACACCTGGCCTGAATTCCATAAAAGATCCAGACTCAAAAGACTATAAACATGATCAAATTGTGCCTTATTAACTGGATGAAGATTGAAAATATGTCATACCACTGGATGAAGATTGAAAATATGTCATACTACTGGATGAAGATTGAAAATGTCATACTACTGGATGAAGATTGAAAATATGTCATACCACTGGATGAAGATTGAAAATATGTCATACTACTGAATAAAGATTGAAAATGTGTCATTCTAACTGAATAAAAATTAGTCTTGCACAAGTATGGTCAATCAAATATTTCAAGTCTATATTTAAACTGGAGGAGAGACTGATTCAAGTGGGACCTATGGATGAATGTCTTTGGATGAAAAACGTCTTTGGATGAAAACTGTCTATGGATGAAAAATGTCTATGGGTGAAAAATATCATTGGATGAAAAGTCTTTGAATGAAAAATGTCTTGGAAGAAAAATTGTAGTTAAGCTGGCTATTCAATTCTCTTTAGTTTAAATCTTCATCTCTGATATTTAGAGTAGAAAATTTTACAGTGGCAGCAAAAATGTGAAATATCCAAATATATCCTCACAAAGCAAGGTGCATTGTGACCAGGTTCATTCTTTTTTGATGTGCCTGATTTGAGGACAAGAACGTCAGCATGTAGAATCCAAAATCAAACTACTGCTGAAACACGTTAAAACATTGTCAAACTCTTGACAATGATTCCACCATGTGAACGGTATCTGCTATGTCCTACTTTCCACTAATGTACACCTGACAAAACACGATGCAGAGTTTTCCACATCTTATTTATAAACCATTATTTGATGCTGCTACATGCTGGCACAGGCAAAACTGGAATCCTAACAAACTGAGGCACAAATGCTGGAACCCAATACAGGTAAAACCTGCTACAACATGATGTCTTGGTCAAAAGAATACTATCACGATATAAGCGAGATCACATCAAGAAAAACGTCCCCACAGAAAATGTGCATTGAAATTTCCATAACATTAGTTTTAACTAACCACTTGATCATATATCCCAAAATGTTTTAGAAAATTTCCTAAGCTAAGGCAACATTAAAAACTGCTGGGGATACAAATAATAGGCTTTTCTGAGAGCACGAATTAAGGATGTTAAAAGGAGGTCACATTAAATTAAAAAATGGGAGTATTATTGCCTTTTAAATGAATTGCGCTATCATGGATTTCACCTGTAATACTATTCCAGTGTTTGAACAGACTACACTGACTTTGAGCTTAAATTGCACAAGTTTTCAAACATGTCAAAATGCTAATGTCATCAATAACAATTACAGCCACTGGTGGAAATGTTGTATCCAAGTCTCACTGTATGCTGAACAGCAGTTTGATGAAAAAAAAAAGCAACATGGATGACTTGTCTTTTAGTCTGGAATAATATAAAAAAAATTAAAAATATATTCAGTGAATCAAATGTAACCTGGGTGTTAATATATAAAAACACAAGGTAACTCAAAATCTTACTAGTAAGATGTTTATTACACAAGTCATTTGAACACAAACTTGGTGAAACAATCTGTATACAAAAAATGCGTTAAAACAATGCAAAATTACTACAACCACTGTTGTGTAAGAATATTTGCATGTTTATAAAGTCTAAAAATGATATTACAAGTAAAGCAATATTTCTTGCTACAAGTTGTGAAGAATAAATGGCCAACCAAGTTTTATGAAATGAACTTTCTGCTTTACGACTTGTTTTTATTCCAAATAAGAACTGTTCAAGGTTGTATACTAGTATCAATGACAATAAAAAGAAAAGCACATACTTACCCCATACTACCTTTTTTGAAAAAGACATGCTAAAATTTCTTTATATATTTTATCAGTTTACCAGTTTCATATCCAGACATTGGCAAAAAGTACATCTGTAATAATACATTCTTGAAACGACACTATTTATTTAGCCACGCAGACCGAATGCAAATAAAATACATCATGTATCTGTGGATTAGTCTCCACTGTTTATTTGAAACCCTAATCAAAAAGACCAGCCAAGTCTTTGAACTGCCAACACATTATACAATACCATGTATTGGGCCATACTATTTATATGAAATCCTGATTAGAAAGACCAATCTTGTCCCCTATAATGTTAGCATACAATACAATACCAACCATGGGTCCATATTGTTTACCTGAAATCCTGATTAGAAAGATCAAACTTGTCCCCTGTACTGTTAACATACAATACAATACCAACCATGGGTTCATATTGTTTACCTGAAATCCTGATTAGAAAGATCAAACTTGTCCCCTGTACTGTTAGCATACAATACAATACCAACCATGGGTTCATATTGTTTACCTGAAATCCTGATTAGAAAGACCAATCTTGTCCCCTGTATTTAGCATACAATACAATACCAACCATTGGGTCCATATTGTTTACCTGAAATCCTATTAGAAAGACCAATCTTGTCCCCTATAATGTTAGCATACTATAAATTAACAACCTTGGGTCCATTATGTTGACCTGAAATCCTGATTAGAAAGAGCAAACTTGTCCCCTGTAATGCAAGCATACAATACACTAACAACCTTGGATCCATTATGTTTACCTGAAATCTTGGTTAGAAAGAGCAAACTTTGTCTCCTTTAATGCAAGCATACAATACAATACCAACCATTGGGTCCATATTATTTACCTGAAATCCTGATTAGAAACACTGCCTAGTCCTTGAACCGTTTGCACACTGTACATTCATAGGTCCATATACGTTTCATAGCTGTGTTAGTGTTAAGTACAAGAAAATGGTATTTAATAGTCACTGAGCATCAATATAACTTTGGGTTTTACTACCAAATGTATAAATCAAGAAAAAGCATTACAAACTAAAAACAAAATTACAAATAAAATCTGTTATCATATTCTCAAATTTTGTTCCAATGACTTAGTACAGGAAATCACTAAACAATATTTAACCATATGAGTCATCAAGTGTTATGACATCAACAGTGAAGTGATTTGAAACAGTACATGATTTTTTTCAAGACATGGTGATGACAAAACGGTCAAAATGTAATTATTCTGTCAACTTCAAATAACTGATTACTGTCACATGATGTAAACTGAAATGATAGGTTTAAGTGATAAAAAGGTTCTAAATTTTGTACTTACCTTGCTTGTAAAAAAGAACTATGTTTATATCAAACTTTTGGGCAATTCTAACTATTTGGACAAAATATCTCAAAAATCAAATAAAACTTACCAGATTTAAAAAAAAAATTATGATTTATTAAATTACAGTCCAAGTTTTATCGGAATATTCATTTTACACCACTTTCTCATTTTAAAAGGGAGACAACTAGCGCGAAATATACTTTTTTTTTTGAAAGGGAGGCAACTTACATTTAAACAAATCACATTATCATTTAGTCTTTCTACCTTCCAAAACAAATGTCTATTTCATAACAAGTCAAAACTCGTTTGAAAAATAAAAGTAAACTTCAATAAGTACTAGCTGTAGAGCTTCACCAAGGTTGTTGATTCCAGTTCATTAAAAATATACACATTTCACATGCAGAAAGAGGTGCCATGACCTGCACATGTAAAATGGTCTACCAATCAGTAGCCTCACGGTAAAGTAAAGATGAAGATGATAAAATGATAATGGTTTAGATATATAATGCAGACAGCTATAGGATTTCACAAGACAGAACAAAATACATGTACTAAAGCAGGAGGTGAACTACTGTCTATTTTAAACAGGTTAAGAATACTGAGGTATGATTTACACATATGAAATAAACAAGCTTTTTTCCAACCTTGTACTGTCAAGATATTACTTTCATGTAAACCAAAAGGCTCAGACTGATTGTAAATGAACATGAAAACAACATACAAAGATCTATGTACTTATTTTAAAACAACACAGTAATTTACACAAGACTTAAAATGCTACAGAAAACCATATTGGAAAACTGAAGAGTGCATCAATCTGTACATATCGCATTTAATCACAGCTCACTCTCCCCTCGGCTATCTACTGTATGTTTTTCTAATCCCATGCCAGCCTTTCTATCCCTCATATTCCTCCTCTTCTTGTTCTTCATCATCTTGAGCATATTCTGGATAGTTGGCTATAAGCTTAGATGTATCCAAACTTTGGTCATAAGCTGGGTCGGCTCGTTCCTGCTTAACTGGAGGAGCATATTCTTCCATGTCACCCATTTCCTCTGGAACAGGGACTCCATTTTCATCCCGCTCTCGTTTGATTTCTCGACTCCTGCTCCTCCTACGTTTGCGGTCAACACGTTCTCGGGAGCGACTGCGCTTTCTGTCACGAGAGCGACTTCGCCTGCGGATTCTTTCTTCCTCTGAAAACAAAATGTTGTAATTTACAAAACTAGTTTCTTTGCACCAAGTTCCAGTTAAAAATAACCATAAGACATAAATCCATTAATAATAATATGATTGCTTCATTTCCCAGTTTTGGATTTAACCACTAATGGTATTCCCCTTACAATGATTGAAACTTTCAAATTACAGTGGGACACCGCTATAACATGGTAGATGGGAGCCATAGAATTCGACCATGTTATAAGCAACCATGTACAATACCAACACATTTCTGGATTTAATTTGGGGGGGGGGGGGGGGGGGGGGTACATAAAGACGGGTGTGAAAATGCATGGCACAATTACCATTTTTGATCAATATATATTAAATGAGAAAAACATTTGCTGTGGTAACAGAAATTGCAGATATAATATATTACTTTATTCAGAGAACCATGCATTGGTACATACACATGTCTAATTTATATATACATGTATAATCTATTGCATGAAAAGAGTATCAACACCGTGTACTCACCAGCGAATCTTGTAACATACTTTGAATCCATAATACAAATATTTCCATCGAAAATATCCACACATGGATGTAAAATATTCAATAATTTTGTCAGAGATCATTATGTGACTGAATTCAATAAAAAGAAAATTACGTAACGGGTGTACGTAATGAATGATGAAATAATATGTCTGAAGAATAATGAACCGTGTCTGTATACATTTATACCACTACATTTCTCATCTGTCAATAGTTATTATTTTTTGAAAAACTTTTAGCTGCTTTTCTGCTAATGTCACGTTTGCTCTTGGCAAAGTCAATTATAGTTCTCAGTTGCAGAATTCGAATTTACTAGTCAACAGACTGCATAAAACAACACCGCCAAACCACTCACACATGTTGGCGACTTTTGTTTCTTTGATGCTGTATAAAACATTGCCCCCTGACTTTGAACAAGTTTAGCTCAGCAGTTCACTTTGATGATAAACAATGTACTTAAATTAACTGATTTATACATTCTGGTTAGAATCTTTTATCAACCACCGCATTGGCTGTTGCTTAGTTGTGTATGAAATTAAGAGAACATATATCGGAGATCATTAGAGCAACGATTGTATTCGGAATGCATTCAAGACAAACACAAAGTAGACATGATGGCTTCATTGCTCAGGAATCAGTAATAATAATATTGACACTTATGAGCTGTCATTTTTGAACAATAAACAAAGATCAAAGTTCTCAGTAGGCCCAGCAATTGGTTCATATTTCCGATGTTTACTTTGGCACGAAACTAGAATAAATTTGTTAATTTTTTAAATTTTAGGAGCCATACAACAATCATTTTATATTCGATTTTGTGTGTGATTTCCTCCCCAAAATGATAATACATTTTCTACACGTTCTTTTTCGCACTTTTTAGACGAGTATGAGAATGATAATTAAACTCTTGACGTATTTTATTTTTCATACTTAAATTTTTTTTTTTGGTTTGAGAAAAATACCTGTAATAAATTACCTGAAATTTCGGGAGCCATGCCACGACCGTGTTATATCCGAATTCGCGTTATAATGGGGCACGTTATAGCGGGGTCCCACTGTATTAAGAATACAGTTGGCTGGCAGGTAAAGGACTGAGAGAATGAACAGCCTGCAGGAAAACTCATTGTATAAAGTTTTTATTATCATAAACAAATGCCCATGTCCCTCACCATCAAATCAGGCCAAGTTGGTTACTATGGTAAACAAATGCCCATGTCCCACACCATTAAATCTGGCCAAGTTGGTTACTATGGTAAACAAATGCCCATATCCCAAACCATCAAATCAGACCAAGTTGGTTACTATGGTAAACAAATGCCCATATCCCTAACCATCAAATCAGGCAAAGTTGCTTACTACAGTTTGTCCTTGGCCAAGGAACTTGTTCCAATTGCCAAGGTACTAAATAACCACCTGTCTTTACTCAATTATCATAAAACACTCAACACCAACCACATTCATGTAATCCATGCTAGAAATCTTCCAATCTTTTCTGATCTTTACATGTCAACAGAGAATTACAGAATACAAAAAGATTTTAAGAAAATACTTAAACAATTATCTTTGAAAAGGATTTCCTGTTGAAATGGTAATGTACTGTTAAGTACTGCACAGAAGAGCCCTCAAAATAAATCAATATAGGTAACCAAAACAAATAATTTCCGTTTGTGATTATGAGTTATGTCCCTTTACATTTCTTGACTGGCATTTATAGTCAAAAAGTGAGAAAAGTTAAATAGTTTTTGCCAGTCTGGTGCTTTATGGCACATCAATGCATGTATGATATTTAGTGCTGAGGCAATGGGCGTAAAAAATGCTAGCCCGGGGTGGTCCGAATAGATAAATATAGAAAGTGACTTTCTATCAGAAACAGAAACTGTTCTTGGTTGCAGACAGGAGGCGAATGCAAGTCTTTGATGGATGAAAGTTCTCCAAGAAAAATATATTCTAATTAGGTATTGTTTTCAAAATGCCAAACATTGATTGGGATTTTTTTTATCAAGCAAAAAGAACAATGAAGTCAGTACTTTTAGAACAAAGATCAAACAAGTTAAACTAAATATTGGTTTTATAAGAACATTAAAACTGAGGAAAACAACTTTTACCTGTGATAGCACTGTACATCATATTTTTTTTTAAAATAAAATTTCTGTTAGTTTAAGATATTGCAAATTTTGAAGGTTACATACTGTGGGAGAAATGCAGAAAGAGCTTCATGTGTGCCTTTCGTCGCTCACATGGGTAACTGATAAAAATTCACAAATGTACTGAAAATATAGGGTTGAAAGAAAAGCTTGGACACAGAGTTGCTACATGATCTATTAATATTAGATGTCATTTACATTCTAACCATATGCACATGTATCAATTTCTCTGCACTGAAAGCACAGGTCTTTTATACATCCAGCATTCTTCACCAGATCTCATCCAACCCCTGGGAACTAGGCCCCAGTTCTTAACTCGGAAACTGTTTAGAAGTTCCATTATAAAACAAGTTATTCCGGTCTTCATGGATATAAACTTAAATATATCTGAACAAAAATGAAGCCTCTGTGTTCACAAACATGATAATGTATGGGAAGGATTAAAGTCCATAACATAAAGCTTATGTAGCCATTGGTCAGGTGGGCTTAAAATCTTTTCAATTCTATATCCACAGATATACCTTATTTTCCAGCCTATAAGCTGATACTTTTTTTTACTTGAAAGTCAGGTCATCTTATACTCCGAATAGACTTATATATGGATTGTGTCATTGAAAGTTTATATAAGACTTACATTCGTAACTACAGGTAATAAAATGATCTACAACCTGGATGTGCTTTTAATTATAATAAAACAAGCACAGACTGTTTATTCCGCTGTGTCAATTGATAACAGAATATAGCAGTGATTTGTTCAGAATTAAAATCATAAGCATGTTAGCATTGGTAATGCAATTTAACAATTGCTGATAATACGGAAAATCATACAACGATACCATTACTAGTGTAAAATACGAAGCCAAGATATTGACCTGGACTCGTCTTATACTCTGAATCGACTTGTATATAGATGAAGGATGGAAAATTTACAAAATTGGTGAATTCGACTTAAACTCTGAATCGACTTATAGGCTGGAAAATAGGGTAGTTATCTTTTTCATGCATTCTGGACAAATGAGCTTCTTTGGATGCTGCTTTTAAAATTTTGTGAAAAGCGTGATTCAACATTCCTTTACCTATCATACCATCTTTTCTACTACGATCACGGCTACGGCTGCGTTCTCTTCGTTTTTCTCGACTTCTGCTTCTTGGTCGTCTTTCTCTGCTGCGGCTTCTGCGGCGTCTCTCTCGACTTGGAGATCTTTCTCTCCTCTCGTCCCTAATGTTGCCGTTACCACTGAAATCATCCCGTCCAGAAAATCGGGTGTTCTCATCTGGGCCACCTTTCCTTGTCCCTCCAAGGCCTCCTCCTGTTATTAAAGGACAGAAAAGACTATGAAGCACTGTTTAAAGATTGAATGGAACACATTTAGCAATTATGATGGCTCTAGCTTGTAAAGCGTTTTAAATAATGCCAAGTAGACAACATAAGAAGGATTCTGGTGACAATCACATTTTGATACTTTTCATATACAAGAAGTAACGATTGTTTAACAAGATGGCCATACTAGATTGGCACCATTTCCATTTAGAATAAAGTAGATATCATTACAAGTTTTCTGACGGAAATGATCAGTCAGGCAAACAAGATACTGATCATCTTTGTATGACCAAATAGTGTTTCTCACGCAGGAGCAGCAGTATTAATATTTTTTTGTTTGTTTAAAGATCACTGTTGTAATGGCTATATTGAACATCAGACTGGCAACATTTCATGTAGGACTAGAAATCATGAAATCTTTCTTGTGATAAATGCCATCTTGATATGAATAGGATAACAAGATTTTCTAGATGGCAGTTGTTCTGGTCTCAGAATCTGTGCATTTTTGCTTCAAAGGGACAAAACTCTGCAAGTCTTATCTATCAAATAGTCTACATACATTTCAGTCATCTTTCTAAGTTAATGGGAGCAATAACCAAATATCCATGGCATATTGGTAAGGTGGTACTATAACAACATGGGAAATTGGTTGTTTAGTAACATCATGGTCAAATTTTGTCTTGTAATACACCTTTCCATTTCTCACTCCAATATTGTCATAAACTTCAAACTCAATGTCATCTTTTTTCCTAAACCAACAAGACTACCAGTTAAAAAAAAAAAAAAACATACTGAAAATTATGACCCTCAAATTTTAATTTGACTAATTGGCATTGACTAATTAAATTTTTTTTTGCTCATTCATCCTTCATCTACTTTCAAGTAATACAGCAAGAGATTTATAACAATTATTAAAACATTCATCTCCATGGTCAGTCAGGCAAACAAGATACTGATCATCTTTGTATGACCATATTAAATATCTCGACAGTAAGGAAACTGAACATTACAGTTGTGAACATTGCAATAAAGTGATAACTGAAACTAACAGAACAGCCTGTCCTATACATTTTCCTTATATTCATTTTCCTTCTAAATAAGTTAGCATCAAATACAAGAGATGTGCTTAATGATTTTGTGATCTATGCAGAACCCTTAGTAAGCAGATCAGGCTTTTTGTGATCTATGCAGAACCCTTCGTAAGCAGATCAGGCTTTTTGTGATCTATGCAGAACCCTTCGTAAGCAGATCAGGCTTTTTGTGCAATAGCGATAATATTGGTTACATAGTGCTCCTTACAATTTAAATTATGTAAAAAAAAATAATGCAGAATTCCAATAAAACTTTAGGAAAAATACCCCCACCCCATTCTCAATAAATGTATATTGCAGTCCTACATAATAAAACTGGTTACAATTCTTTAAAAAGGAATATAAAATAAAAAAAAAGATAAAATATAAAATACTTAAAATATAGTGCCAAGATCTGTCATATGAAATAACATTCTTTAAAAAGGCAAATTGTTTCATCTTAAGTTTTTTAAGATCACGCACAAAACAAAATCTAGTCTCACAGGATGGAAACTGATGCACTTGACAAAGTCTTCCACAGTCAGTGGATAATACGCAGGCACACTGGTTAAGGAGAATGAGAAGTGTGCACAGGTCTGGTATGCATGCCCTGTACATGAGCTACATAATACACCCTTGACTACATTATTTGTATTTTATAAAGGATGCTCCTCTCCAAAGTAATGAAAAGTAAACCTGAATCCCAACTTTATTGTTACCATCATTGCTTAGAATATCAGCACATTAAAAAGATAACTACTTTTATCTCCATCATGATCAAAATTGTCAGTTCTCATCAATATTTTATTAAAATCAAAATTATTATTGTTAGGATTGTATATTGTAGAGCCAGTTCTAATACATGATGTTACAGATCATCATTGACAATATTCTGCTTGAATAAAATAATTCATCTATTCCAGTTATCTTTGAAATTTTTCATTCTCCTTCAAAACTGTTTGAAGCCTTCTCAAAATTACAAATCTGTATATGTCAATGATTACCCTAAATTGCCATATCACTTAGATCAATTCCAGAATTTCATTGCAGAAAACCATTATCTGGAATATGGCTAAATATATATGTAAATACTTTACTATATTAAAACCAAGCCAATCAAGAAGAAATTAGCAAATTAATAAAACCAACACAAAAGAACTTTTACAAATTGTGTCAGAGATGTTGTGCTAGCTTTCTAACAAATTCAAGTCATCCTAGTTCACCTTATTGTAAGAGGGAATTATCTGTGAATAATTCGATTTATGGCACTCCAATTTGATGTTCATGACTGTTTGGTCTCCCTTTGCATGCTTTCCATTAGTAAAAAAAAAAGCCTTCAATCACTCGCTATTTTGATGCAGTACTGATTAATTGTAAAGCGATTGAAGAAAGTTATTGGTTACTTGTCTGAAGATGAAAGGTAGTTTTTCTTTGATCATAACCTTTAATGATCTACAAATTTGCTTTATTTAGGAGCTGCTTGAAACTGAGATGATTCTGTCGGCTTTTCTGACTGCTGCCTACTGGCAAATCAGTCAGATCACTCAATCATCACATTTTTGGTACAAGTAAAACATTCCTTTGTTTATCTTCCAACTTTTATTTTCTTTCATTACAAGTTTTTAAAAATCTTGCTTCGAGTATTGCAATGAAATCTGCCTATGACTGGCCAAAAATGAAAACATTAAAACTGCATTAAATCAAAACTGGCATATAATCACTGTAGGTCTACATTTTGATAGTTTTAAAAAATCTTGCTTTCAGTACAGATACATTTTGATACAGTTTTAAAAAATCTTGCTTTCAGTACAGATACATTTTGATACAGTTTAAAAAAAATCTTGCTTAGAGTACAGATACATTTTGATACAGTTTTAAAAAATCTTGCTTTCAGTACAGATACATTTTGATACAGTTTTAAAAAATCTTGCTTTCAGTACAGATACATTTTGATATAGTTTTAAAAAAATCTTGCTTAGAGTACAGATACATTTTGATAGTTTTAAAAAATCTTGCTTTCAGTACAGATACATTTTGATAGTTTTAAAAAATCTTGCTTTCAGTACAGATACCTTTTGATAGTTTTTTAAAAAATCTTGCTTTCAGTACAGATACATTTTGATACAGTTTTAAAAAATCTTGCTTTCAGTACAGATACATTTTGATATAGTTTTAAAAAAATCTTGCTTAGAGTACAGATACATTTTGATAGTTTTAAAAAATCTTGCTTTCAGTACAGATACATTTTGATAGTTTTAAAAAATCTTGCTTTCAGTACAGATACCTTTTGATAGTTTTTTAAAAAATCTTGCTTTCAGTACAGATACATTTTGATACAGTTTTTAAAAAATCTTGCTTAGAGTACAGATACATTTTGATACTATTATTTAACATTATGACAAATTTTGAAAAATGTGGTGTCTGGAAATTCCGATGTTCAACTATTTGGGTTAGATATGGTAATTAAATGTAGCACAAGATCACTAAATACCCTCTGTACACAGTGAACCTTGTTTTAAATGTAAATTGTAATTTCAAATAATTTCCATTTTTCTGAGTCAAATGGTCACCAATCACAATTAATATATGGTGTCAATTAAACACTGGTCGTTTCAGATGATTTGATACTCGACTGCTCAATAACCTTTAAATAATAACATACTTTTTCTTTTTTAAAATATTTAATAACGTTTTCTCTGAACCTTTGAAATAAACAGCATGGAAGTCACCGGACTCAAAAACTTGTCTAAATCTGTTTGGAAATTCCTGGCATTTGAGTCTTTTTGACACATGACCTCATAACTGGATTTCCAAGTACAAAAGTCTATGCAATACTCAGCCTCCAAAATGAAAACATTAAAACTTGCATATAATCACTGTAGGTCTGCATGCTGGAAATGAACATATATACTTGCTTATAGAGTTGTACAGCAAACTGCATAAACCCAGATCTGCTGGCACATAATGTTAAGGAGTAATTGGTATAACTAGCAGCATCGATCTGCATGTGCATTATGCTACAGCGGATCAGGACCTTTCTTCTGACTTATAGGCGAGAATAATAGCTATGTGAAATATTCATTAATCTTGTTGACAATTTAAACAGAAAACTACATCAACATATATTTACTTTAATGAGAAATTGATAAAGTCTCAATAAGTATGTTTTCCACATAAACAAGTTGCAAGATTAACAAACTAAACAAACAATTAGAATTGACCAATTTAGCACACACATGGAATATTGATGAAAAATAAGGCTGAATGGATACTATAATTGGATTTTTAAAAAATTAGATTGAAGCCATGCAAACTAATCCTCAAATTGAAGCAATTAACCAAATTTCTTGTCTGCAGTTGCCCTGTGAGTTAGTCAGGTAAACATAATCCAACAATATATTTTTAGTGTTGGAGTCCAAATATAAAGAAAGTGGCCATAAATTCTCAAACCAGATTTCCATAAATCAGACAATGTCTATCATCATTAATTAGAATTTTAACTGGGTGAGAAATCTGATCATTGCCAGTCAAAAAACAGATATCATTGCAGTTAACCCTCAAAAGCTTCTATAACACAAATGAATACTAGTCACAGTTTGTCAAGTCTGACAAATTAGCTGCTAGTGATCCCCAAAGAATAGTTGTCAGTTTGTCAAGTCATGTAAATTTGGTGCTAGTGATCCCCAAAGAATAGTAGTCAGTTTGTAAAGTCAGGTAAATTAACTGTTAGTGATCCCCAAAGAATACAAGTCAGTCTATCAAGTCAGGTAAATTAGCTGCTAGTGATCCCCAAAGAATACCAGTCAGTTTGTCAAGTCAGGAAAATTAGCTGCTTGTGATCCCCAAAGAATATTAGTCAGTTTGTCAAGTCAGGTAAATTAGCTGCTAGTGATCCACAAAGAATACTTGTCAGTTTGTAGTCATGTAAATTAACTGATAGTGATCCCCTAAAGAATACTAGTCAGTTTGTCAAGTCAGGCAAATTAGGACCCTATAGAGAAGCACACTCATTACATTTCACGACTACATGTAAATGTAATAACTGGAATACTATTGTTCATGATTAGTAAATTCCCAGTTAAACACACTCATTAAGTTTCATGACTACATGTAAATGTAAAAATGTAATAACTGGAATACTATTGTCCATGATTAGTAAACTCCCAGATAAACACACTCATTAAGTTTCATGGCTGTACATATCAGTCGTGTCTAAAGCAAAGCTAAATGGAAACAAAATTCCTGAAAAGGATTATAGCTCTGCTGGTGTAGAAGAATTAAGAAATTTAGACCATTTGTTTCTTTCAAGTAGGATTAACTAGATCACAGGATGAATGTGCGAGCAAGTTTCACACAAGAATGAAAATTAGGTCAGTGTTGCCTACTTTTGACTGTAGCAAATAGTACCCTCCATACTTAACATAAATCACTTGTGTGCTTGAAAATATATGAGACCTATTTTTTTCTCTCGAGTTAAAAGTACCGTCTTGAATAAACCCATCATGGCTTCAGATAAAAAGTGTTAGAGAAAATTAGATGCTTGCAACAACAATGATGATGGCAAGAAATTGATCAATATGATATCAATGCCCCTTTCAAATTGGCACAACCTAGTTCAATAACGGGTCATGAATCTGTATTTTCATTGAATAAAGACATTAGTGGAAAATTGAACTTGAAAATTTGGCTTGAATGTACCATGTCCTTCTAAAAAAAATAATGAGTGGAAGTGAAAATTAAATGTTCTGGAGGGCAAAAACATAACCACAATACTTAACAACATTCTGTACTTGACAAGCTTATGAAAGAAAAACTGCATGTACATTCTGCAACAGTATTGTACCTATACAACCTAGCAACCATCTAAATAGAACCAATTATGGTGGCTGCATGTTTGTACCAAACACCGTATAATTACTGTTTTAATGACTTGTTTTGATAAGATGAGTATACATTGATAGCTTTGAACTAAAAAGCTATGGGAATAAGTGCAACTGTTATTTTTTTCCCATTAGACAGCTTCCTTTCCACAATACAGTGGTGTAGATACTGATGAAATCAGAGTTGTCACAAATCTAACTGTTGATTAGTTCCACACAAAAAAAACCAAAACATTTTTCATAACGGACAAAGCATTCCTGTAAGCAAATGACATCCAAGGAGTGCAAATACATTACTGTAGCACATAATAATAAAGAAACCATTTGCAGTATGGTAACCCAAAAACTTGCTTCAGCATGATCAAGAATTTTATGGGTGTAATCAATTGTAAATGTTCATTGTTGTTTTAACAAACGTAGAATTCAAGCCAAACCTGCCAACATTATTACAAATGATACAGATGAAATAAGTTCTATTTAGATCTTGAGAGCATACAACTTTTGATCTGCATGGAAGCTTTTGAGTTAAACATGATTTTAAAACTAGTATTCAGGTATCAAACAGACCAGTTCACTCCACCAGCTCACAGTTTTCTCTATGTTTAGCGAGAATGGCATAATATTTTATGAAGGTCACTCGATAACTTGCACATAGTGCAGTCTATATATATTTTTGGACCCCATTGTGCACAAGTTATCAAGAGGTGTATGTATGTTTTGATTTTATATATCTTATATTGAATACATGTACTAAATATTTTCCTTTTATTATGTATTTTGAGCTCCGTCTTTTTTGGCATCTTGAAGCCATCCTTATGCTATCATTATGTTAAGGTGTAGTAAAATGTTACTATGCACAGGAAAGACACATGCTGCATAAATCTAGAATGTAACAATGTATAGCTACATAGTGGTACACAAAATCCAAAATCCATATTGGTATTTTCATTTTAGTTTTGTTAGACTGGTTGTGTAACTGTTTTTGTTTTCACAAAATATTTGGTATCATGAAACAAAACAAACCAGTTAAATGTGTGGTTCAGTCAAGACTCATGGTCAATCAAAGCCAAGCAAGTCAGAACCAATGGAATTTGGGTTTTAATAAATCACACTCAGGCATGACTTGCAGGGTTCTATTTGTCAAACATTTATCTATTTAGCTCTCAATAACATTGGAATCAAGATTATAACGTTGAATCTGTAAGCCCACAATTTAGCTCTGTCCTAAGCTGATCTGACTGGTCAATTATTGGTTCAACAAGCTATCCAACATATCTTCTACAAAAAAAATTCAGCAAGAACAGATTATAATCGAATATTTTTTCAAAATACTTAAATTACTATCTTTCCTGAGGTGCTATAAAAAAAATGACAAAATCCTTTTTACAATTAGCCAATGAGATTAGCTGTTTAATGCTTTAAGAACTGGCCAATGAGATTAGCTCTAATGATACTGACAGAACACTTTATCCACATAATTAGGGTGTCAGTGAGTGCTGACAGTAAATGTTTAACAAATCAGTTGAGGTGAATTGTACCTTTTGTGATTTTCATACTTTCTGCCATGACAAGCTTAATCTCTTGTCATTTGGTCACATACTCCAACCAGTTATTGCCCAATTCTCTGTGGGTTCAACTGTATCAACTTTCCTGATGGAACTAATAGTAATCTTTCCAAACAAATGTGTCGACAGCATCCATCTGTGACTGCTGATAATTACTTCTCTTTAAGCTGCAAATTCTCATCGATTACTTGGCTTGAAACATGGAGCCTTCTTTTTTTTCTAAGATACAAACTTAACTGGTAGAAAATCTTATTTGTCAAAATAAAACTCACCAATTATTGATACTGTAATGACAATCAAAGTTGGCATCAAAGTGGTTTTCAAAATAGTAAGATAGATACCATCTATATCGTTATATACTGTAAAACAATTATTGACACTGTATTGACTCAAAGTTGGCATCAAAGTGGGTTTCAAAATAGTGATAGATACCATCTATATCGTTATATACTTTAAAACAAATTATTGACACTGCAAGGCATCTCAGTACAAGTTTAGCTCGAATACTCTCCCCTATAAAATTCTTTTATTTTTTATCCACGATTCAGTTCAAAGATGAAGTCTGAGAAATACTTGAACTTCGTAATTATTCTCCATTCTGCATTCATTGAAACAGTATTTTCATTGTACTTGTTAATTTAATTCTTTCTTTTGCTTCAAGATCATTCTGGATCTGAAAGGGATATAATTTCATATAAAGTGGAAATCAAGTCCTTCAGTTGTACACAACTTATTTTAGGAGGCACATTCTGTAATGATTTGGGCTGGTCAAAACACAATGCATGTTTTTGATCAATTTACAAAAAGCATAGGACCACTCTAGTGGCCTAAGTTGTTAGAGCATCCACCTCAGATGTGGGAGGTCACGGGTTTGAACCCCAGCCAAGACATACCCAAGACAAAAATGGTACTAGCAGCTGCCTCAGTGCTCAGCATTAAAGACTTAGGACTGGTCAGCTTGGTGTCAGGATAATGTGACTGGATGGAACCTAGAACTGGTCAGCTTGGTGTCAGGATAATGTGACTAGATGGGACCTAAGACTGGTCAGCTTGGTGTCAGGATAATGCGACTTGATGGAACCTGATGCTATAATGTACATGTATGCGGCACTATAAAAAGCCACACTACAGACATCATAGCTTGTTGTTGTTGTATAGTTTAACTCCATTTTTCAGCACACGATTGGCTATATTTGGCGGCCAGTATTATTGGTGGAGAAAGAACCAGGGAAAAAACCCCGAAAGAACCACAAACCCACAAGAAGACATCGTAGCAATATGACGGAAAAATTGTTAAGGCAGTGTTAAAATTCCAAATAACACACACACAGGATAGATACAGCAATAGATTAAGTTCTTTACTGATCTCTGCTGATTATCACTTGACACCTTAGCATCCTTGCCAGTAGCTGCAAATCCTGCTGATGCCAACAAGCCTAATTTAGACTCACACTGATCTGGCTTCACCTTTCAATAAATATACAGCATAAGTCAATTTCTGGACAAATATCTAATTGTTACCCAATATGCTTCATCATCCAAGCAAGGCAAAAGATTTACACATATAGGGCTGTGCAACAATGGAATCTGTCTTAGGTGAAACCATATGACAACCAGGCATGTAAAAGATTTACGCATATAAGGCACTGTATACAATAAAACCTGCCTTAGTAGGAGCCATATGTTGGCAGTGTCTACTGGAGAGCATTTAAAAACCACTTTAATTAAGTTATTTACAGATTTAAACTGCATATAAAGGTCATCTGTCAATACTTGAAAACTTTTTATTTCAATGAGCATAATTTATAGATGGACTTTCTCATATTCCTAAGTATATGTGAAACGTGTTTCTTTCTAGTGCAGAATAATGATGGCAAATATCTTTTTCTCCATTTACCCTATTTGTATGATTGTTCTTAAATATGGGGATTGACCCGTTCTTCAATTCCTATATTGCATGATCATATTTTCTAGTTAAGAACCCTAATGGAATATACATTCATCTTTTGCCACATGACTTACTGTGTGTGAGTTATATACAATACTCTCAGATTTCCATCATCACTTGAACATTCTTTTGTGATACAGAGATAAGCATTAAATGCAAGACATCATCGCTTGAACATTATTTTGTAATACCCGAGATAAGCATTGACTGCAAGACATCATCGCTTGAACATTATTTTGCGATACCTTACATTCTTTAACTGCAAGACTTTTTGGAGCCTAAGTGTCCGACAAGCAGGACATTCTGCACTGACCCACATTGTGACACGTATCATCTGAATTTCTGATTAGAATTGAAAGGACATTGATGTAAGTCATTTCTAAAATATTCACATTTTCACTATTTTTTTTATGAAAAAATCAATCTCTCTTGCTCAATCTTCCTTTCTTCGCCATTATTTATATCATAGTGTAAGATGTCTTCACAATTCAAATGCTGTGTAATGCCATTACCTTGGAGGTCTCAGGTATTATTCTTTGAACATGAATACGTGTTTAAAGTTTGCGTGGAAAATCCAATATGTTATGCTCCATCTTAAAAAGGTGAGAAAATTTGCAGGGGAATTTTGTTGCTTGAAAGGTTACATCTATATTCCCAAAATGATGTTTTGACTTTGACCATTATTTTCCCATCAGGAGTGTTAGAAAAAACTATACTTCAATATGCATCAATATTGATAGGAAAATTCCACCCTTAGTCTACAATGATGCATTAGAAATGTTATATTATTTGTTCCTAATGACATCTGGATTTCATCAAATGACTCACTAATGCATTGATAATGCACACAATAAACTCTTCGATTTCTATCACCGCTTGAGCACTATTTCATAATAGTCAAGATAAACATTTACATCATAAACTGATTGACCTAGCTTAATGTACAGACTCGGTATTCATGTTAGAGTCAGATAACTAGAGTCAGATAACTAGTTATTTTTTTTAATTCATTTTTTCTTTATGATTAAAAACCAAATTCTACCTACACAAACACTGAATTGAGGACTTATCATTATTTTTGTCCATCTCTTCAATTTAAGGATAAGATGGAACTTTATTTTTTTACCTCTTCACATTTTTGTGTGCATATATGCGCTAGTCAAGTTCTCTATACAAACAAAATTCCAATGCTTTGTACAGTAAATTCTCAAAAGACATTACCATCATTTCTTTCAATATGTGTTTTAAACTCATTTAAAGCTGACTACAAATTTTCAGTCGAAATGTAACATCTTACACTCTACCTTAAGTTGAAAATGTTTTGGTGTTCTGATTTATGAAAGTTGCAATATGCCATTCTGACATTTACCTTTATTTTTGATGAATTGAGAAATATAATCCTTCATGATGCATTGTGCACGATTGCTGTCAGCTAAACCACAATAAAGCTAAAGCTTCATTAATATAAAATATCATAATAAAATAAACATTACAGTGGTTTGTGAGATCTGTATTAGAACTGACCTGGAACATTTCTGATACTATTAAACTGTCAGTTTTCAACAAAGTAAATGGTAGACACCTGTTTGATCTTGTCTGAAAAGAGCAGTACATGTATCAGGGGTTCAATCTAGGATTCAACTTGACCACTGGTCAATCGAAATACTTGAGAGAAGCTGCCAAGAATTTGACAGGGACCACTCCAACACTTCATAACTTACCTAGTGATTACATGGAATTAGACAAAAAAAAACCTCAAATTATACTAAAAATATTACTTATTTTTCTAATTAAAGCAGAATACAGTATATGAATTGTAATTATTTTCTAATCACAACATATTCCAATATATGCCGACATAACAAATTACAATATATGCTGACATAACAAATTACAATTTATGCTGATATGTTTCAGAAAACGAAATGCAGATAAATTTGCAACAGCTTTCGCTAGATAAAGTATGACGAAGTTGTCACAATGTTTTCTTCTAAAATCCGTTAAGCATTTTCTTTGCTTGTGGTCAGCCATGAGAGTTCTGCATATCATTCATGCTCAGCAGATTAACACCAACTGGGTCATGATCAACGTCACTTTGCCATACAGCTGTGTAACCTGAAATATCATCTTTGTCCAAACTGATAAGACTTGAAGAAGCTAGTGATGCACATTTGCCTTTTTTTTTGGGGGGGGGGGGGGGGAGGGGAATTATTAATACTGCATATAATTGGCAGTGATACAATATCTTGGAACCAAAACTGCTGTAACAATGCAACTTGTTCATTTCATACTGTTAAAACTTCTTTTTAATAAGTATCTCAAAAGCTTTAGCTATTGGCAACTGTACTGCTTCATAAAAGGTTGTTGCCTTCATGCACCAGATGTGCATTACAGTTAACAAAAGTTAAATTATATCCGAAAAGAATTAAGACAAAAAACATTACATACGATACAAGTTTGTAAAGTACGTGTAGACCTCATTTACCACTAGTATCTCTCTACATGATGTAATTCTTTTTCCATTTCATATGATGGCAATCATATCTCCCGCCACGATATGTACTCAAACTGGCATGTGAAGTCCAATAAACATACATATGTCATTTCCAACTTTTATTCAAAAGAATCTGAATATTCCTTTTTCTCTTTTAGAGGACTTTTTTCCATTTCATCCTAAACATGCATCGCTTTTCGGATGCCATTTTTAAAAATTCTATAATAAACAGACGCTTAGCATGAACAAATAGGTTTAAAGCATCTGGGGTGCTGCTGTAAAGTTAAACTGGTTCCCTAACTAATTTCACTAATTCTAATACGAAACCCAGATGAACTAATCTGGATTTTTTGACAATGATCATTTTTTGGGTAGTTTTATCTTGTATGCTCTAAGGCTGTGTTTTAAGCGTAATTTTCGTAAGACTTACAGCAAAACTGTAAGAGTTGGCAGGTCTGCATTGTAAAAAATTAACACACAACACACACACACCCAACCAAAAAAACTTAAGACAAAATTTGTAAGTAAAAGATAAAAAATATGGAACATACCCATTCCAATTTTTAATCTCTATGTAACCAGAACCTTATATATGTTTCTTTTATTTGGCCTGATCAAAACTCAGTCTAGTAGTGACAACATTTTTTCCTTTGCTGCATACAGAACACACTTAGGAGTAAAATATTCAGTTTCTTAAATTCTTACATGAGCTATGCCCCTGGCTCCTGTTTTCAGAAATGACTTTTAGACCCATAGGCAGTGGTGAAAGTAGATTTTAACTCTTACTGGTATGATACTGACCCCCAATGACCCAGCCTTTCTGGTAAAGCCTTATTGACAATGTCATACTAGGACCTGACCTACCAACTTACACCACTGCCTGTAGGCTATGGGCCACATACAGATGAAAATGCATGGTACTTACCAGGCAGAGTATGAGCATTCTATACTTGTCAATACACTTCTTGTTCCTCACTTTTGCTACAAGCCCTCCAGAAGCTTACCTTTACTTTTAAACGAATCAAAATAAAAGTATGACATTATTCCCCCATTAAATATTACATTACTTACCAAGCCTTCTGGGTCTCCAGCCTTTGACTGTTCTCCCTCTCTCTACGTCAACAAGAACCCTTCTGCCATCAATCTTTTTGCCATCCGCATGTTTGTAAGCAGCTACAAAAAAATGAGGATTGAAAGCAAAATAAGAAAATGTATGTGGCTTTTCAAACAAGCATTTGAACCAAATATTGATGAAACAGCTTCTACATTACAGAAAGGTCCGAGTTTGTTTCTCTTTCTCTCAAATATATGGGTGAAATCCCAATCTCAATTTTGAATTCAACTCCAAAACCTTGCACTAGTAAAAGTGTTACAACCATTGTTTCTGGAGAGACAAGAAGTACTTGGCTATTACTCAATACTACCTTTTTTTGTTGCTTTAATAATAAAGACTAAATTCAATGTAAACTGGAAGCTGTTTCAGCAGTAATATTAGACACTGGAGCAAGTGACAAGAAACACCAGCAGGAAGATTTCTGAAGATAAATATGTATTCTCTGGAATTTGAAGTCAATATATCAAAGACTTTTCATGCCCTGAAACTATCTTGGGGTGGAGACAGGGGTGTGTGTGTGAAGACGTCTTTTTGTTCAAAATATTTAGTAGCAAAAATCTGTGGTCACATTATTTCATGAAGTAGCAAGCATCAAATTTGATACTTATTACTGTGAATTTCATTTCAAAACTATTACACAAAGAGTTCATAAGGGTTCACAAAAAGAAAAAGAAATAATTACTGGTGTAATATTGTCACATGATCTATTGATACCTGTACATTATATCCTAGTGATGTATGCTGATGAAGAAAGGCACAGAAATGGGCTTAACAAAAATGACTGACAAAATGTGAAGTGGACAGATGATCACAATGTCTTTTTAAATTTTTAAAAAAAATTTGTCATTTGTGTTGATTTCACAAAATATTCTAATGTCTTGCCTAATCCATAGCAAGAGATCAAAATCTGACACTATATGATAACTGTGTGCAAGTGTTTAACAGCCTGTTAAATTGTGATTTTGTTCATTGAGATTGTGGTTATTAACTGCATTACAATTTGAACAAATTAGCAGAAAACTATTCTAATTTAATTCTGGGAACAAGAACAAAAGCGTGTCCCTCTCAACTTTCCAAGTTTTGTCCACATGACAAACATGAACATGACAAAACATATTTAAAAACATACAATATATACCCAAATACGCCCTCCACGCAATTTGAGTTATTTTACTTTCCTGCAGAGTCCAAATTTAAATGTTTATGGTTCATTTCACAAATTCTTGTTTGACAACTTTTTAAAACCTGAGATCCAATAAGATTCAAAATTTTAATGTGCCATTTAGAATCTGAGATTATAGCACCGCAAGCAGTCTATTTTTGGCATCAAGAGAAGATACTGTAGCAAACTGGCTGCTTGAGATCTAACTGGATTGTCTTGTTTTCATTTTACCAGAATCTTGGGTTTGGTTTTTATACAATGTTTTGGTTATTGTGCTCTTTGAAGTTATTTAACACACTGACATTTAGGCAGTTAGCCAGGGTTACATGGCCTGCCTTGGCTTTCAACAATGAAAACAGTGATCAACATGATTTCATGCTTCTGCAGTGATGGAAAATCAAAGTTTTAGACAAATTTTTCCTGAAGTTTTCCTTCTGTCTTGGCCAGGTCCACCAAGACCTGGTTTACTGTGACCAGTTATAATGAAGATTTCCCTTTGCAAATCCCAGTTCATAAAACATGTGGGATATTGTTCCAGACAGAAAATTTTAAATGTGATCATCTGTCCACTACAGTCAAACCCAACTCTGAATCAGCATACATAAAGGTGTATGTACTCTATGCAAGATTTTTTAAAAAGTCCTTCAAGAAATTGTTGGCATCTTCTGACTTACCTGGAAATGGATGGCATTTTTCAAAGCAAAAAAAGTGCAAAATAAGAAGTTTTTTAAGAAGCAATAAAATAGTCACAGTTGTGGAATAAATAAATACTTGTACAAAATGTATTTGCATGACAGGCCAATTTTCATATACCTACCTAGGAAAACAAATGAAAAATAGTGTTAGATAAGACCATACAATGTCATCTTTTCTGAATCTGAGACTGTTGGTACAAAATCTTGTTTTGGCAAATGGGGATTTTAGATCAAGAAATATATTTTACTTTGTCAGTAAACTTCACAACACAAAAAAAAAATTACAAAAAAAATTCTGGGCAACTTACGTACTAACCTACCCATTTAGGATCCCAAAATCCCACACCCTGCATTGGATAATGTGCAATGACGGAGCCTTTCGAAGGCGATCTTGCAATCAGTCCATCTTTTATCCTTATCCTTGGCCAGGACTCCCAAGGGAGCTAACTTACCAACTCCCAGGGGAGGTAACTTACCTGGCTTACCAGAGCCTTAATAGGCTTTTAATTGATATATGAAAATTTATTTTTTCTTTAATTATAAATGTTTAAATTATTCTTACATTAAAGAAAACAAAAACTGTTTATAAAATAAAATTACATACTGATTTTAAAGATGGAACATAATGATACTATAAAAAAAAAAGTTAATTAGATGTTTTTGACAGATCTAATGAATATCACAGTTAGGTCTAGTGTGTCCGGTTCTGAAGGTTTTCAGAGTTTACTTGAAAAACAATTGGTTTGTAAATTTAAATGTAAAACTTACTTTATAAAAACAATTAATTACTGAAAGAAAATAAAGTCATATGTAAATATTAGCAGGGCTGTTTAAAGATAAAAATTACTAACACATTAACCTCTGGAGGTTTTTGTTTTTTTTCACCTGAAATGCGAGTAGGAGTCACACTTTGGGGGCTATTTCTGAATACATTCTAATACATTGACTTCCAGGCGATTTTCCATTAGCCTAATGCATAGTTTTCTTAGAAACATTGTTTGCCATTGTTTTTTTTTTGTTTGTGCATGAGCAGAAAGGAAAATGTTCTTTTAATATTTTTGCTCAACGTTGTCATCATTTTCATATAGAGACCAGTCTTTATTTCAAATGCCTACATTATCCTACTTTATGCATAGGTTCTCCTGTCTGTGCAGTTCAGACTGGTCTGCCTAAGATCCAAGGCAATAACGTCTAAAATCTGGACACAAAATCAGATTCCGATGAGCGAATTTTGGGTGGACAAAAATGAGCACAAAAAATTTAAGTTTTTTCCTCTGTATTTTGTAGTGCAACAAAAATATCCTGATTATCTGGTATCATTGTAGAGCTAAATCAGTCTACCTTTCTATAATACCACCCACTTTAGTATCATACATGACTTTGATGGTACAAAGTTTGGAAGTAGGCTACTACCTCCTGCCCTGTAAACATGGCACCAGGGGTTAATGTGTTAAACAAGCATGCAGCTATATTCTTATGCGGATTGGGGATAGACACACTAAACTAAACTGTTACCATAATTTTATCCCACCCCCTATATTATGAGAAACATACCTCATAAATATGCCTATATTACAATTTGAAATAATTTATTTACCTAAAGACAATTATCTTTTACCTTCTTTTAAATTTTATTTTTTAGGTTGAGATGAAATGTTTTTTTTTCTTTTTTAATACATGTTTTACTTTAAATTTTGTTTCTTATTTAACTCATTTAAGACCTTTTATGTAAAATATTTGTACTGTTTTTTTCTTACCACCCATATCTTACCACTGTTATACAAACCATTGTTTTTTCAAGAACAAGTAGGATAAAGGTATCATGATCGGGACCATCATGTTTCGCTCAGTCTGAAGTAAAAATAATACAGACAATTTAGAAAACCAATCTAATTTCAATTCAATTCAAAACAGCAAATTATGATAAGATTTTCTCACTTACCATCCAGCGAGGCATGGTACATTAACAGATGATTGTGTTTTTTCTCTCAGTTTTGGACTTACCATATCTCCAACCCATGTCAACTTACCCCATTCTGGCTAACTCTCAAACTTACCCCATTCTGGCTAACTCTCTGTTTTATTTATAATTTTTTTTATCTGGGTTATTATTTGTTCTCCATTAATTGTGAGCAAATAATGATTGTAAAAGAATTGCATACAAAACTTAAGGAAGATAAAAGTCTTCTAAATACATGGGATGAAACACTATAAAAAACATAAAGGTTATGATGCAAAAAAGTGTGGAGTGTGAGTTGAATTTTTAATGCAGCTTTAAAAAAAATTTCAGTCATATAGCTACGATGTCTGCAGTGTGGCAGTTTATAGCAATGTCCAGCACTGGGGCATATTGCCACAGACATGTAGCATGATGTCTCACCCAGTCACATTATCCAGACATTCAGGCCAGCCTGTCCGAACACAAGCCTTTTAATGCTGAGTGCCAAGCGAGGCAGCTATTAGTACCATTTTTATAAGAATTCTGTATGACTTGGCCAGAGATCGAACCCACGACCTTCCACATCCGAGGCAGACACTGTAACCACTAGACTACCCAAGTGGTCAGATAAAAAGTCTCCAAATGTATTAAAAATTCTTCAAAAATGTAAAACAGATAAGTTAAAAAGTAAAGGTTACAGCGTTACAGCTGAATCTGAATTAAGAAAATACATCTATATAATTATTCGAAAGTTTCAAATCATTTATGCTTCATGCCAGTCAGAACATAACTACGTAGCCAAAGCTTATCAAGCAAATATGATGAAGACTACTTTTCGCATTTCATTCCAAATACAGTACTATTTCAGTTTATCACCAAGTTTTATAGGCCCTTTCATATTCCCTCTGATACATTTGCTCCCAATATATCCAACAATACATCTATTGAACAATGATTTCCCATGCTGATCATACATGACGTCTCCTCCACTCGGCTTAAACTGGAACTGTTTTTTATATTCCTGTACCTGCCTCTTACCAAGGCAATACATTCGGTTAAATTGACTCATTTTAATTCAGTAACTCAAATAGTGTTACACTTAACTCCTTCAACTATCGTCAATTATGAATGTATGTATGCACAAACATGATACAATGGAGAGAATATCACTGAACTTGCTTCAGACACTGTCAAGATATACCAACAGGATGCTGCTGGCTAGCTTTCTCACATACCTAACTTAATCTAGCTGAGACCTGAACTTATATGGTGATATGTGTGAGTGATCTGTATAGGTAAGTGTCTAAGACCCCTAACATCACCTGGGACATATCATAATAAGTCTCTAAGTTAATGATAAACTGGGAATAACAGTTAAAAAAAAATATAAGTAATGTGAATTTTAATGATGCTCACCCAGTTGGAGTTCTGTGCATAGCAAAAAGTAACCAGCTACTTGGGCAGCTTTAGATGGTGGCTGCTTTAGATGGGGGGCAGCTTTAGACGGGTAAATCGCCTTGCAAGCAACATTTATGTAATATCATAGACAATGAATAATAACAACTATGGTGGCCATGTTGAAGGTCAGATTGTCGCAATTTTTATTTGGTGTCAACATAACAAGAACACTTGTGTGGTCTGAGTCTTTTATCATGTCAAGATAAGCAGTCTTCCATTACTCTACTTTCTGAAAGTTAATCCATTTATCTAGCCCACAGCAGTTTATCAATCAGTTTTTTTTCTTATTTAGCCTGTAGTGGTCAATCTATCTAGCCTGCAGTAGCTCAACTGGTAATGCATTAGACATTAAAATCCAAGGGTCACAGATTCGATACTGCCCACACCAACCCAGAATAGATGCCTAAGTGTGGAATCACCCTATCTTGAAGAAAGACACTATCAGACTATGTGGGGCATCACAGGCATTCCAATATATACTTTTTCACTGGATCATTTATTAGATGGCGATAAACATCTAATTCCATTTCACCTTTAAAGGAAAATGTATCCATGATTTTGGAATTCCTGTCAATGAGTTGAAAGCTTTCTGACTACAGTTATAACGATGGTTGTTGTTACTGTTGTTGTTGTTGTTATAGGGTATAACACCATTTTTCATCACAAGATAGGCTATATATACATGGCAGCCAGTATTAATGATGGAGGAAGAACCCAGAAAAATCCCGGAAAGAACCACTGACCCAAAAAAAGTTACCGGCAAGCTTTCTCACATACCCATATTGGCTGAGCCCGAGACTCGAACCCACGCAGACAGAGGTGAGATGGCATGTGTTTGTGATTAGGATTTTTAACATAGCTTACAAAAATTATCAAAAATATCGCTATGATGTCTGCAGTGAGGCAGTTTATAGTGGTTGTCTAGCACTGGGGCAATATTAGACATGTAGCATGATGTCCCACCCAGTCGCATTATCCTGACACCAGGCCGACCAGTCCTAACACTAACCTCCTAATGCTGAGTGCCAAGCGAGGCAGCAGTTAGTACCATTTTTGTAAGTCTTTAGTATGATACAGCCAGAGATCAAACCCACGACCTCCTGCTTCCACAGCAGATTCTCTAACCACAAGGCCACCAGAGGTGAGATGGCAGTGATCTGTAGCGGTGAGTGCTTGACCACTTGGTCACTCAGGCCCCCTATAAAGATGGTACTAAAGCAATCAAGTACGGAGCTTGATAAATTGACACATACTTGTGAGGCTTTGCTTTAAAGACACAACATTAGATTATCCATCTAAATAAAACCTAATACATGTATTAAGCAAAACGTTTTTCTTCTGAAACCCCTGATAAAAGAGATTCCATTTGTGAATGCAAGCTGTCCTGAAAAAAAACAACACTAAATGAACATATTGTGTGGTAGTGTAGTTATCAATGATGTAATCTAAAGCCATTAGCAATGTGTAAATCACAATGAGATTTGCTATCAACAATTTGCTCAGCAAAAATTTGGTTAAAAAACTCTTAAAGTTGGAAGAAGATCACATTTAAAGACCATAACTCGTACAAATGATGATGTGGAATGCTTAAGATCAACTCATTCTATTCAATGGAATGGCACTACTTCAAAAGAAAAGTTATGTTGCAGACACAAGTATTAGAAGGAAGGGCTAGCAGGTTGTCATTGCACTTTTGCATGAAATTAATCTCTTTGATGTTCTCATCAATGGTGCCTACCAAATTTAGTTGAAATGCATCAAAGTTTAGTAAAGGTTTATTGTGGGGGCAGGGAATCTGGGTCATAAGTACTGTAACTAATTTCCCTCAAGTAAAATCTCATCAGTTTGAAGTCACAAGCAAATCAGCAGTAAATCCAACAAGTTCTGGTGCTGTTATCTTGTGGAAACCACTGTCAGAAAATAACAATCAATCAGGGAGCCAAAACTCTTGAAAATGGGACTAACTCTTTAAAGGCAAATTCAAGTCTGTGAAACTGTTCATATAAAATTACACCAGAATATGCTGAATGGTTTTGATCTATGCTAGATACAAGTAACATCCCAAATGAAGACATAAATCTGATTTGCAAGGGTCATTAGTTAATTAAAGCCAGTGAGACTAAGTGCATAAAAGGCTTATCTGCATCTATGAGACAATATATAAGTCTAACTGTATCGGAATATCTTGAATAGTTTCTCAGCAAAGCTGGCCACTAGGAGCTGCTTTTGTAGCAGTTTAATACTCAGGGAAAAGGGCAATAACTCCAACAAAATTGGACTTGTAAAGACATAACCAATAGAAGGCACATCAACATATAATAATTCAAATACTAAATAACATCCATTTAAAAGACAGGATTGCAGAACTATGCTTATAACAAGTGTGAACAGATTGACAGATGAAAATGGGGATGGTACTTCAGGACTCCAGCATCTCAACATAGCCATTAATACATTTCTAGAATGCCAGAATTTAAAACAAAACCATTCCCATCAAAGTATTCTAATTGTATATTATAATGTGCAGCCTGTAATTCATTGATACATTTGAGGCATTTTGGATGGTAATAATAGCATTCAAGAAATTCAACAGTGATATTCAACGTTCCTTGCAAAAAAGAATGTAAGGTAATGTGTGAATACAAGGAGACATGCTGACAGATGTGCTTTGCAAAAATTGAAAACAAGTTCCAACTAAAACTTCAAACTCACATCACTGGAGGGAGTTCATTTGCATGATTCAAATGTACCAAATGGAATCACAGCTGTGATTGGTCAATTAAGAATACTTTCACAGGGAAAGTTCACATCAATTGAATTACTTACAGTGCATGTCTCTTTCATGTTCATATTCAATGAAGGCGTAGCCTCGAGGTTTGCCAGAGAATTTATCACATATCAAAGAAATCTGAAAGAAAGAAAAATTTAAGTATGTTAATATTTTTCCAGAAGGTAATAAAAAGAACATGGACTTGATTCAATAACATCTAATTAATACATGAATATGGCTGAATCATTCTAAATTTGGGATGAAAAATACTTCCAGAATACCAGTGTTTGATTTTCACCTTAAAATTCCAAACATATAATCTAGTCTTGCCAGAACATGGCTAAATTATTCAAAACACTTTTAATGTTCGTTAAACAAAGTCTAAAGTCAACAACCAAGGGAATATTCAAAGGCACAGTTTTATGTTTTGCCATGGCAAAACCTTCACCTCACCCCAATTTCTGCCCCATCTGAACTTTGCTCCAATTATTACTAGAAAATAGTATACAATTATTATAATTACAACTTGTGTAAACTGAACTTCAACACCCTTCTCATGGGTCCAAAAATCATTCTCTCATAGATGGTTAACACTTGGACACCTGTCTGACATGTACAAAGTTTCGTAAATTTCTATATATCCTGATGTAACTCACATAGCTTGGTAATAATGTGATTACACAAATTCAATTAGAAATGAATTTGTTTTTGTTTTTTTGTTTTTTATGGTTTAACGCCATTTTTCAGCACAATATATAGGCTATACATGGCGGCCAGTATTAGTGGTGGAGGAAGAAACCGGAAAAACCCCGGAAAGAACCACCGACCCACGAGAAGCTACTGGCAAGCTTTCTCACTTAACTACATCAGTCGAATCTTAGACTCGAACCCACGCAGACAGAGGTGAGATGGCAGTGGTCCGTAACGGACAGCGCTTTAGACCACTCGGCCACTCGGGGCCCCAGAAATGAATTTGTGAATGTGTGTTTAATGTATAGATATGGTTTGAAAGATGGAGACAACATTGGAGCTGCCAGTGAAACACCCTGTGGCAAAATCTCGAACCAGCTGCTGCACAAAGCCTCAAGTTTTACTGCAAAAATCATTCACACAAAATCATTCCTACTCAAAGCTCTAAACTACCCTGAAATCTTGTCAACAAATATAAAAAAAGTTGTAAAATTTTCTGGATTCCCTTTCGATAATTAAAGACTTGCCGATTCCTAAATCAGACCTATTATCACACAACCCATTAATATCCCAGATGTTGCAGGAAAAAAGTGGGTGGCCTGGGTGTCTCAGTGGTCTAAAATGTTTGCCTTTTGGGATAAAGGCCAACTTGCATCCATCCATGTGGGTTTGAGTCTCAGGCTTGGCCAATATGAGACAGGTTGCAGTACCTTTCTACGAGTTGGTTCTTCCTCCAACAGTTTTAATGGCCACAATGAACAGCTTATTTAGCGCTATGTTGTGTTAAACCCAAAACAACAAACAATAAACAAGAAATGAAAAAAAATTATGTTCTTATTCAGTCTGGGAAAAGTATTCTCTATTGCTGCATGCCTAGTTACATTGATATCAATGATAATGAAAGGTTTGATAAAGCAGCCAAAGCTGCTGGGCAATCATCTATTTCCAAATGGATGATTCCAATGCTGACTTATAATGTATCTATCAATCAACATGTTAATTTGTATTTGGCAAGATATTTAAAATAAAAACTCCACAAAACTTAACTGTATAGCCAATTTTATGCTATACATACATACATACATACATACATACATACATACATACATACATACATACATACATTCATTCATTCATTCATTCATTCATTTATTCATTCATACATACATACATACATACATACATACATACATACATACATACATACATACATACATCGCTGTTTCAGGCATAAACAGCAAAATATATGCATCTTAAAATCTGGTCAGAAAATGCTGTTTAGTCAGACTGCCAAAATGTGTACAGCAAGGCTATCTGTTGACCATCAGTAAGTTCCAATGCACACAGTTAGGCACCTGGCCATCTGATTAGATTATGTTGTTATTTCTGGCTAATCAAGTCAATCATCATTACAACAGTTACTAATCTTAGCCATCTCAGATTTCTGCCACCAAAGCTTACATGATGCCATATTTATCTACATATATTACCAAATTTCCTGGTCATAATATAGACCTAACACCGGAATCATCATGTGAAAACATGTAACATTTCTTAAGGTGAGTACCGTGGCATAGGAGAATGGCATGGCTTTTTAACACGATTCAAAACTATTTTGAAACACCCGAAGCAAATGGTACCGGTCAGCACATGTTCAAATGTCTTCACTTCATTGTGGTCATCTATTCAAACCATAATGGTCACTGATGTTGCTGGTAAGTAGCTTTACTACATGTTTCTATTTAAACATAAATACTAATGTATGGTGAAGTTTAGAAAAGGATTTTAAAAAATCTTGTTGAATAGGCAGTGGATTCAATATTTACATCTATTTATCATTATAATAATGTAATCTATGTAGTCCAGCCAGTTATAATGTATAGTTTCTGATGTGCTCTTTTGAAGAAAAATGCCCAAATTACATGGTATAATAAGCAAAATTGTTTTATAAATCTTGACTTCATTTTAAGCCAAGCTGTTTCTTAAATGTAATCTGGTATGCAAATTACTGTTCATTAAAGAAATTTAATTTTAAAATAAATTATTTCCACTTGTTGCTTCAATTGGTTTTTTTTTAAAAACTTTTTCAAACAATGTCAAATTACCTACCTGCACCTCTTCATAATTTCAATAATTTAATGTCTAATTCAATAATTTAATTTCTAATTCAATAATTTATTTTTTAATATGGAGGGTCTGTCTCTTGAGTTTTGAAGTTAACAACTTATATAAAGTGTAACAATGATTTCTTAATGTTTGTGTGTGTGTGTGTGTACACATATACCCATGTTTAATTGCACCTCTGCAGATTATTGGATATATGGGGCCAATAACCAAGTTATGTTGTCAAAGCTTACAGAATTGCACATGCAGATTTGCACTTTGTTTTGATCTAAAGCTGTTGAATTTTACTATCAATAAATAAGCAAACATGTGCGGAAATGCCTACCAGAAAATAAACATTTTTTTGTAACCAAATTACACTTCTTATACTTGCAGTAAAGAACTGAGGTAGATTCAAATTCCTTAGTGTACATTACAATCAATACATATGCATGAACTCCAATGCATTTCATCCAAATAAATTCGGAACATTTTCAAGCATCTGCAACAAGTTCAGAACTATTTCTGCACAAATTATATGTCATGGTTTAATTCTGCGAATGCCATAGTGTTTGATGGAGGACTTTCTTTATAGGACGCACTTCAGATGCTTTTGAGATTTTCATTTAAAACAGAGAAAAAAAAAGGAGAAAGCCAAGTATAGGACATGCGCAGAAACCATGCGGCCTTCTGGATCTGGAGACTGCATGAGCAGGTATGTGGCTGTCACTTTCAAATGTGAGCAGTTGATGAAAAATATAGCTTGTGTAGCTTCCATGTAGTAAAACAAAGTTTTCTGTAGTAGAACAAATTACATTTAGTAATACACTGCTTTCATGTGGTACAACAGATCTTCTATTCAGTAAAATAGCTTCTACATTCAGGCCTGCAGAAGCCAGTTAAAGTTTCCAAAGATGTGTTTAAAAGGTGTTGTTTCAGGAGGAAAGGCCCTTTGATGTTTTGCTGGGTTGGCTATTTCATAAGTTAGCTGGTCACTCAGATGAATTTGAGTTAAGATGGTCTTTGAATAAAGCCACAATCTACAAACTAGCGAGTTCTCTACAGCTAACCCCAAAGACTTCATTGATAACATTGATAATTGATCCTTTTTTGTGGCAACTGGCCAGAAGAAACAAAAAGTTCAATTTTTGAAGTATTTTAATGTTTGACCATTACTTAACAATAAAAGCTAAAACAAAAAAACTGAGCAACTTGCTACAGGTTAATAAGTCCAAGTAATCCAAGCCCTTACTTTCCTGGACCCTAAAATTGCATGCAACATGTGTGATCTGGACTATTAAAGTAGCTTTAACAATTTTCAAGTCATATCGCTACAATGTCTGCAGTAAGGCAGTTTTTAGTGATTCACTGGGGCATCATGCCAAAGACTGGTTGAACATGTCCTTTAGTCATATTATCCCGACTCCAGGCTAGCCAGTCCTAACACTAACCTTAGTGTCACGTGATGCAGCTGCCATTTTTACAAGTCTTTGGAATGACATGGCCAAGGTTCAACTTGCACACACACACACACACACACACACACACACACACACACACACACACATCCAAGGCAGAAGTTCTAACTACTTTGGCCATTGGAGGTCTCGTGCAACATGGAAACAGTTTCCAGGAGGTGGGGGGAGGTCATTAATCTGTGGTAGCAGTTAGTGTATATGGTTCAATATCTGGCTTCCAAGATCAGCCACCTCTGTGTGAACGTAAGAAAGGAACTTAACTCCCATTTCCTAGGCATGATGTAACCAATAATAGATTAAAAGGACTGTAAAAACTCTCAAAACAAAGAAACAACCAAGATTCAAAATTTTAGTCTGATGTTTTTTTTAAACAATGGACTTTCACCTTTTAGCAAAAATCATCATGGGTCTGAAAACCCCCATGAGAATATATTTCACTACCTCCTTTCTGCGCTGCAGAAACAGTTCTGAAATTATCTGTTTGTGTGTACAATTCCGAGTAGCCTATTGAAGTTTGTCTGAATTACCAAAGACAAGTCAAATAACATGAAAGGAAAAAGTCATATATAATACATGTTATTACGTGATTTTCAATTCTTGTTCTGGTCATGTATTCTTTTGTGGAGTATTGCTAATAAATTTTGAGGTGCACAATTAACAACACAATTAACAACACCTAAAATTGCCTGCTGGTGCATGTACTGAAACACAACATTATGCCTGATGGGCTACTGGCATATTTCCAGATGAACCTAACAGAACTTCATGAAAGCAGTGATAATGATTATCACAAAGTCATGCCAAATGTGCCCTTTACCATTTCATCTTTTAACAACATTACAAACATGCAGCAATTATCTAAACAGAAAGTTAGTATTTTACAAAATGAATGATAAAACATGGACTTCTTTCTGAAAAATTAAATGCTGTACTATTCCATCTTGTATATATGTGACCAATCTCTCCAGTCAATCTAAACTTGACTCTTACAAGAATCATGCCCATTATGTGTATACAAAATATGCCAGATGCACAGAAACATTTGCTCTAAATTTAGATAATGTATAACAAACCTATTTCTGGAGCAGTGCAAGATAAGATACAGACCTTTGCCAACCCTTGTTAGCTCCTGATAACTACCAGACAGCAAATGTAACTATCTGATTTACCTACATCATCAAACAGGAGTTGGATCATGACACATTCTGGCAATTTGAACAAATCATACAAAACTGTAGCTACCTATAAATCTGAAAGAAATCCTCCTTCAGAAATGACTTTTAATTGTAAAACTTTATTAAATTCTAATAAACCTAGAAATGTCTTACAGTATCAATACTGCAATATGTATACTCTAAGTTCATGGGGCCTAAATTTTTAATTGTTTCAAAGAAGGAAGTAGGTATGCTACTAATTTGATGTGACTTCTTACAAATGAAATTACAGTGGGCCACAAGTTTATCTTCAAGACACTGGCTTATTATTGATGAAACATGGAGTTCTATTTGTCTTAATAAAAGTGAGAAATGAAAAATGCTAATATGACAATGAAATATGCCAGTACAGTGTTTTATCTACAAATGGCTTCATGCAAGCCATTCGACTCGTCAAGGCAAAAGACTGTACTCTACAACATTTGATAGGCTCTCCATTAACTCTGAACAAGTAGTAACTGAGTCATACTGATGGTTGGCAGAATTCTTCAAAATGGCACCAATTTCTTCAGCAGTCAAGTTGTGTATTATATTAAAAAGAGATTTGTATTTTAAAATGGGATGTCTTTTACTCTCAGCCAACGTACACACTTAAGTAGCACTTTCACTACAATGTCTTGTTTGTAAAACTGCATTATAATTTGCCTGGTGTTGTGGATCCTCAATTGGCAGTTTGTGTTCTGGCAACCCAGAATGCCTTGCCAGTGTACTGTTCTGAAAGTTAAAGTTTTTTGGACAATTGGTCATGGATTTTTGCTTATGCCTCTTTACATATATGGCAGAACATAAAGATGTTTTCACTGTCACATTCTTTAAGACTCCTTTTTTTTTAAAAATAGCCACTGCAGACATGCCAACCCTGACAAGTCCGTCTCAGATACAGCAGTAGAATCTTTTCCATAAGACTGACCAGTTTTCAGTAAGGTGTAACAAAATATCAATAACTGCCATTGTAAAGCTGGAAAACATAATTAAGGTTCGAAGCAACTACGATAAACATTATGTTCAAACTGAAAATGTAAAGTACGCATAGACTTTATTTACCACTAGAACAGTTGCACAAATTTTTGTTCCAAACCCTAAACAACTCAATGGCTTGTTGCTATCTCTTGAAGTAATTCTTGGAAATTATTTTTCAATTTCACATTACGACAGCAATCATATCTTCTGCCACAAGACATACTCAAATTGGCATGTGATGTCCAATAAATGTAATTGTGTCCTTTCCAGCTTTTACTCACATGAATCTAAATATTCCTTTTTAATTCTTCCGTGTTGATTACTAAAACTTTTCTATAAACTATTTTTCCCTTTCATCTTTAACATGCATTGCTTTCTTGATGTGAGTTTAAAAAGTATATAATCATCAGTTCGATCATGCAGATGCTTCACTAAACAAATTGGTGCAGTTTAAAGCATCTGGGGTTAGTCTGATTCCCTAACTAATTTCACTAATTCTAAAAATGAAACCCAGATCCAAATCAAACACAGACAAACCACTTATCTGGATTTTTCTGACAATGATCATTTTTCCATAGTTTTGCTTGTATCCTGTAAGTCTGTATTTTAAGGGTAATTTTCGTAAGACGTGCGGCAAGATCATAAGAGGTGGCAGATCTGCCAAAGTGGTTTCAACCATTGCAGCACAAATTATGATTTATCTTGGGAGTAACCATTACCTCATCTTTCGATGATGAAGACTCCACTGTTTCAATAACAATACTATTATCATCAGTTAGTCATAAACGTGGTCAAAAAGATAATTTCATTTCTTTCCATTTAAAGTTTTTTGTATTGGACGCTATTTCAGTTGAACACTGAGATATCTTGGAATAAGTTAATAACCCAAGGCATACAACTGAGTGAATGGAAATTGTTGCTTCATTGCGTGGCATAGGTGCGCATAAAATAAGTTTCTTGCGAGAATTAATTTAAAAAAATCATGTGTTTATTTTTCCGCCTCTTTCTTGGGTATGGTGATTTTACAGTTCTAACATCCTGTTGCTACAAATGATGTGACAGTTAAGAGGTCACATGAGGTATGCTCAAGACTCAACACTCTGCTGTAAGTTTGTGTATTAAGATAACCTTAGCACAAGAAACAGATGTGCACATGTTTTCCCTGTTTAGGAGAATTTTAATCTAGCCATCAAAGTTGTTAGACCAAACCTTAATTTTGTGTTAATCAATAAAACATAATATTGAGGTTCATCAATTTATGTAATGGTGATGATTTTTGTTTGAAATCAAAGAAGTCTTCATATTTGACAAATGATGCATGGGTAGATAAAATACTGCCAATAAGACAATGAAATATAGTAATATGGTAACGAAATATGCCAATAAGACAATGAAATATAGTAATATGGTAATGAAATATGCCAATAAGACAATGAAATATGCCAATAAGACAATGAAATATACTAATATGGTAATGAAATATGCCAATAAGACAATGAAATATGCCAATAAGACAATTAAATATGCCAATAAGAATGAAATATACTAATATGGTAATGAAATATGCCAATAAGACAATGAAATATACTAATATGGTAATGAAATATGCCAATAAGACAATGAAATGTGCCAATAAGACAAATATGCCAATAAGACAATTAAATATGCCAATAAGACAATGAAATATTGTAATATGGTAATGAAATATGCCAATAAGACAATGAAATATGCCAATAAGACAATGAAATATACTAATATGGTAATAAAATATGCCAATAAGACAATGAAATATGCCAATAAAACCATGAAATATACTAATATGGTAATAAAATATGCCAATAAGACAATTAAATATGCCAACAAGACAATGAAATATAGTAATATTGTAATGAAATATGCCAATAAGACAATGAAATATGCCAATAAGACCATGAAATATACTAACATGGTAATAAAATATGCCCATAAGACAATGAAATATGCCAATAAGACAATGAAATATACTAATATGGTAATGAAATATGCCAGCAAGACAAAGAAATAATATGACATCTTTTTTGTCCTTTAATCGTGTTTAAAATCAGATTAGATATTTTGATTAGAGAGTTTCTTTTTACGGCATAGCATATGCCCAATACCTTTTACAAAAGTCTAGGCACTAAAATCTCGTTATTCCATTCCAAATCAAGAAGTTTTCAAGTTACAAGGCATTATTATTTAACATGAAAATATTTCCATTTGCAAACATTATATGTAGTGTAACTGACACAATTCTATAACTTTTAAAGTAACATTATATGTAGTCTAACTGACACAATTCCTAAACTTTTCTCTTCAAGGTTCACACTTCAGCTACATTTGTCTTACCATACAAAATCTTGACTGAACCCAGACAGAAATATTTTTCACATCATATAAAGTAAACATTAAATTTAACACAATCCTATTAATATTCCTACTAGGCTTATCATGTCTGGTCTATACTTTTATAAAACAAAATCAATATAGAACCCTTCACTCACTTACTCAATTAGGGTAGCTATGCATGAATCGATCCTTGAATAGGATACTGTTACCATGGTATTTCATCTCTTATTATATCTTTATCCCTTCTCAACTTCTGGCTAATTGGACTTCACAATTTCAAACTGTAAATGATGGGTGACTGTAATAGACACCTGTGATGACTGGCACCTACACTAGGCTTAAATTTAACTGTCATAAAAATGAAAATAACTCCAGGATGTTTAACCATTGCCAAGGTGCAGCTAACTGTAAGGCAAAAGATAAAAAAGTAGGTGTGGTTCTGGTAAAGCAACCTACTCCATTAACTGGCCCTGATCAACTTTAATTAGAAATTACAACATTAACCAACACAAGCTAGATAACAAACATAATAAAAACAAAAGTCCCTCAAAGAGACTGATGATCTTTTGGGCAAAAAGAAGATTTTGGAATTCTAGGTAAGATCACTTCTTCCTTTAACTGTGAGGGCCCCTGAGTGGCCTAAAGAACTATCCGTTACGAATCATTGCCATCTCACCTCTGTCTGCATGGGTTCGAGTCTCGGATTCGTCCAACATGGGTATGTGAGAAAGCTTGCCAGTAGCTTCTCACGGGTCGGTAGTTCTCTCCGGGGGGTTTCCTATGTTCTTCCTCCAACATTAATACTGGCCACCATGTATAGCATATCGTGTGCTGAAAAATGGCCTTAAACCTTACAACAACCAACCAACCTTCAACTGCAGAGTGTTCAAACCATCTATCATATTATTTAGATAACAAGATTTCCAAATTAACTGCAGCTTGGCACTATTTTCATTTAGCACAAAGTGGACATCATTGTAAGTTTTTTGGTGGAAATCCCACATCATATAGATCATCCATTCATTGGGAGTAGTGACAAGATCTTTAAGTCAGTCACCATGGCAGTCATATTTGATGTATAACTGGCACCATTTTCATTTACGATGAAGTATCAAAGTAGTCTATTGGAGAAAACCCCCATGTTGATAGTCATCCATTGGGAGAATGGTTGAGACGATATTTTCAAAATACCATAACCAGCTAAAGAGGAGCAGCAGTAACAGGATTTTCAATATGCCTGCTGTGGTGACCATATTGGAAATCAGACTGGGACTATTTCAAAACCAACTCTGCGTCATACAAATTCTGGTGAAAATCCCAGGTCACTAGGATGCAAACTGTGGCCATATTGGATATCGGATCTACATTTTCAGCTAGAACTATAAAAAAAAAAGTCCTTCACTGGAAACCTGATGTTGCTATAACCATCCATTTGGTGTGGCTGGGAGGGGGGGGGGGGGGAAGAACAGAGGGTAGTGACAACAAGATTTTCAAGATAGCTGCTGCACTAAATTAGTTGGCTTAAAAAAAATGGGAGGAGTGTGTGTTGATTAACGGAGTGGGTTGATTATCAGAACAAGACATCCAGATAATGTAATTAGAGAAAACACTGGTATACTTATCTTTCAAGCTAGTCAACTCTAGTGGAAAAACATTACAAACCAGATGAAACTAATACAGTATTGTAAATTTTTCCAAATACCAACACAACTTCAATATCAAATGAATCCTGTGTTACTTAAATCAGTCAATACCTGCTCCCGAAGGTTTCAAGCACAAAATGAAATGTATTGATATAAAAGTTTTGCTAGGTTTCTATTTACTGCAAAAAGTAGACAAACGTAATTTGATGACTAGCCATACATCTTAATTATTTTAGCATCAATCATTCTAGCCTTTCTAAGAACAAACGTATAAATCTAAATTGTACTGGTTCCCACCTACTGACCCATAAAAAAACGCCTTCCCTTTGTATAAGGCTACACTGACACCAAAATAATATATTTTAACTAATTTGTCCCCCACCCCCTTTCACAAACTGATGAATAATAAGCTACAATCACAAATGTTCTTCTACATGCATAGGTGTGTCCACAAGTACACCCAATAACCAAGCAAAAAAAAACATTAAAAGCAAGCAATGTTAGTTTACATGCATTACTGTACATCAGGTACATGCAAGTTCATCCAGGGCGTGGGCCAGATGATTTTTAAAGCCACACCCTATGATGTAAATAGGCAGATAAAACCAGTTCATGGATTGGAGATTGCACATGTCTGTTGTACATGTACAGTGTGAAAATCTTCCATGGAACTGTAGCCAAATAGTGTTAAGTGCGGGTTTGTTGTTCAAGCTAGGGAAATTGTTTGTTGTTTATATTCAAACACTGGCTGAAATATATGTTTATATTCTTGGTTTGAAAAATAGGAATTTTTTTTTGTCATAAAAAATGCAGAAAATACTGTTTCTCCCTTGACTAACATAGGAAATAATTGAGGAATATTGTGCCAAGTAGTAAATGCTGCTAATAAGGCCATGAATTATGAAATTATGATGTAATCCAACACTATAATAAAGATATTGTATACTATAAAATTATTATTGAAGTCATGAAAAGAATAAAAAGCATCTTTACTGAAATACTTGTAATAATAATATTAAGATATCATGTGCCCATTGTGAATAACTGCTAATATACACAATGGCTAGTACGCAAGTAACTCTGATAAACTCATTTTTCATGTAAATGAATAACAAAAAGATTGGTCACCCTACAACAACTCCACTAAAGATAGTTGGGAGCCATAGAATCCGACTGTGTTATGAACTGTACCGAACCGTGTTATAAGCAACCATGTACAATACCAACACATTTTTGGATTTAATGGGGGTGGGGGGTGTACATAAAACTGAGTGTGAAAATGCATGGCACATTTACCATTTTTGATCAATATATATTAAATGAGAAAAACATTTGCTGTGGTAACATAAATTGCAGATATAATATATTTATTTATTCAGAGAACCATGCATTGGTACATACACGTGTCTAATTTATATATACATGTATAATCTATTGCATGAAACGAGTACAGTAGTCCCCCTCTTATACGGCCACCCCTGTTGCACCGGGAAAGTGGCCTTATAAGGCGGGTGGCCGTTCCAGAGGGGGGCTAAATTTATTATGAGAAGTACGTGTATATGTAATGTACGTAGTAAGAAAGCTACATACTTCAAAACATTAAATATCTTCGTCTAAATGAAACATTAATCAATAAAAGTTATTTTTGGTCATAATAACAAATTTATTTCAACTGAATATACATTACTATTTTTGCTTTCTTGGCGTAAGTTTGATATGCAAGCGGGTATTGTTGTCATGCACATTGCAAATGGATTCAAAAACTCATTTACATCTTGTTACATACATAATTATCTTTCCATTTGCTCCATTTTCCCACTGCTGCTGAATAACCTTCTTATTGGTTATTACTTTGTTTATTCAAATTATTTCAACATAAACTTGTTTTTACGAGTCTTTTGTACATACAATTGTTCGGCATCCCCCCCTCCCCGATGTCGTCGAGTAGAATAACCGACTTTCTTCGAAAATAATGTATCCGTTAACGTGATGACATTTTAGCGTTTGGTAATGATTTATTCGGTTATTGCTGACTGTATGCGATTTAATTATGCAGACAAAACTTTTTGTCGAGTCTACGAAATGCAGCCTTTGTAAAGGAAGCCATATTGTTTGGTCACGTAATTTTTCCGGTCTTTGTCTGGTACCCTATTGTCTTTTTTAAGGTTCTCTGTGTGTGCCAATGTACAAAATCTATTTTTAGCCTATGCTGACCCTTGTTATGATTATAACAATTACGTCTGGTTATAATCATCAACGAGAAGAACTCAACATAGGTGTTAAACCCCAAACTCTATCAAAACATTATTGAGCCCATTTCCTGTAAACATCGACTTTCATAGATAACGATATACTTTAAATCTTTAGTCGACACTTTTAACGGCGACTTGACACTCGGAGACATGTATCTACGATAGAGATAATCAAAATTACTTACCTTACGTCAATTTTTGAATTAATTATTGGTTCTGGATACATTTAAAAATAAAATGAGGCCGCTCGTGAGGGGGAAAATTTTATATTATTGCACAAAAATGCTGGCCGCTGGTCGCGTTAGCCGGGTGGCCTCTTGTGAGGGGTACTTTTGAACAGAAACTCGACGGTGCCAACGAATTCTGGCCGTTTGGAGCGGGTGGCCACTGGTCAGGGGGGCCGTACAAGAGGGGGACTACTGTATCAACACCGTGTACTCACCAGCGAATCTTGTAACACACATTGAACCCATAATACAAATATTTCCATCGAAAATATCCACACACGGATGTAAAATATTCAATAATTTTGTCAAGATCATATGTGACTGAATTCAATGAAAAGAAATTAACAAAACTTACGTAACAGGTGAACGTAATGAATGATGAAATAGTATGTCCGAAGATTAATGAACGGTGTCTGTATACATTTTATACCACTACATTTCTCATCTGTCAATAGTTATTATTTTTTGAAAAACTCTGTGATTTTTAGCTGCTTTCTGCTAATGCCATGTTTGCTCTTGGTAAAGTCAATTATAGTTCTCAGTTGCAGAATTCGAAGACAATCAATATCTTGTGTCTCCATTCATCTTTAACAGTAAAAGCTTTATGTTTACGTTTCCCATTTTCCATTCTAAATGTCCACGAATTAACACTTTTACTCCTATTGGTTTGAAAGACTACAGCAAGAATAATTGTCATTAAACAATGGGGGTATATTTGTAGGATATGGACGATATTATTTACTAGTCAACAGATTGCATAAAACAACACCGCCAAGCCACGCGCACATGTTGACGGCTTTTGTTTCTTTGATGCTGTATAAATCATTGCCCCCTGATTTAAACAAGTTTAGCTTAGCAGTTCACTTTGATGATAAACAATGTACTTAAATTGATTTGTTCATTCTGGTGAGAATCTTTTATCAACCGCCGCATTGGCTGTTGCTTAGTTGTGTATGAAATTAAGAGAACATATATCGGAGATTATTAGAGCAACAATTGTATTCGGAATGCATTCAAGACAAACACAAAGTAGACATGATGGCTTCATTGCTCAGGGATCAGTAATAATAATATTGACACTTATTAGCTGTCATTTTTCAACAATAAACAAAGATCAAAGTTCTCAGTAGGCCCAGCAATTGGTTCATATTTCCGATGTTTATTTTGGCACAAAACTAGAAGAAATAAGTTAATTTTTGAAATTTTAGGAGCCATACAACAATTATTTTATATTTGAATTTGTGTGTGATTTCCTCCCCAAAATGATAATACATTTTCTACACGTTCTTTTTCGCACTTTTTAGACAAGTATGAGAATGATAATTAAACTCTTGACGTATTTTATTTTACATACTTAAATTTTTTTGGGGGTGGTTTTGAGAAAAATACCTGTAATAAATTACCTGAAATTTTGGGAGCCATGCCACGACCGTGTTATATCCGAATTCACGTTATAATGGTGCGTGTTATAGCGGGGTCCCACTGTACATGTTAAAAAAAAACCAGCAATAATTTTGACCTTTGTGTAGTCCCCTCTCTATGCCCCCACCTACTTGACACTTTTTAGCATCTGGATCTAGTTTGGAGCAATTGGAAAAGAAAAGGAAAACAGCATTCTTGGATTGTCAATGAAACTGATGAGACTCTTGCTATTTCAAGAAGCCCTTATCATACATTTCCTTCCACATCTCATTACAACAAGCATATAGAAATGTACATACATTCCCTTAATACCAGAATGTCAGTCCAAGAGGTATCTCAACTGCAACTGAGACTTGCATGTACCTAGATAGCTATGCATGCACCAAAGTACATGTAGCTTTGGACTCTAACCAATTTTAGAGACTAACCATGAATATGCATGGAACTGTCTACTTTTTGCAAAACAGTTGGAAAAGAAATTACCATAATAACAACAATAACTCATGAGGTATCATCAGTTAAATGCAACATCTGATTAATAACAGTGGTATAACATCTGATTAGTAACACAGTGGTATAACATTGGAGTTGTAGTAGGACTATGTGACATCGAAGTATTCATGTAATATGTGTGTCAAGTAATATATGTGTGCAGTGTTCTATTTAACATAACATTTTTTCATTGGATTATTGACGATTGTCTCGTTGATCTGATGATTTTATGGAAAAATAATAGAGACAGAGTTCTAGTTTCACAGTCTTCAAGATAATGCGCCTATTCACGGCTGGCTCTTTTTCCAATTCTCAAAACACAGTTCAGGAGTCCTCACAGGTACATTTATAGTTAAATGATTTAGTTATTTTATTTAATGCTAAACTAAAAGTGAAATACTAAAACACTTTTAATTAATGCTAAACTTACAAGTCATACTAAACAGACAAGACAAAATAAAGATATCTATCACGCAAGATGAAACAAATGCCATGTACCTCCATTAAACGTTTTGGGCAAATTTTCAATGACTTGTTTCCATTCGTTTTTCTGTGGCAGATATTTTAAAAACTCGTCCTCTTGTTGTTAGGCTTTTCGGAGCCAATATTTAATGACTTTGTCTGTTTTAATGGCTAAACTAACATTTACACATTAATACAATATAAGAAAAAAGTTTTAAGTTGTGAATCAGACAAAAACAAATTAATTAAATTTGCATGCCATATACAAAACTGAAGTGAATGGTTGTACTCATTGCAATGAAGACTCTCATGATCTCTAATAGTCACAGTTGAAATCAGAATAGCTTACGGAATGGTCTTATTGTCCATCCGTTAGAACAAGATTTTTTTCTTTTCTCCCAAACTAGTTGGAGGATTGCCAAATAAATTTAAACATTCGTCCCATGGTCATCTTGAATATCTTGTAGTCCCCCTCTTTCTAGTTCGATTGTAATATCAACATGAGGTTTGGTATAAGTACAACCTATTGTATGGCGCTAAATAGCCTAAGTGTGCTGGTGTGCCGTTAAAAATCAAACAAACAAACATCAACATGAGGTTTTCATTAAAACTTCTTGTGATGTGTAGTTGGTCCAAAAAAAGATCATGGTGCAAATCTTATGTCCAATAGGGTCAATTTGGGAGCCATTTAGAAAACTGATTACAGCTTCTTTCCTGTTTGGATGGTCACATCAACATCATGTTTTCACTGATCTGATGTCCAATCTAATCTAATCATCGCAACTCCTCCAACATGAATGTTGATACTAACATGGGATTTCAACACTTCTAACGATATGGTGTTGGTAGAGTATAGTACCAATCTGATTCAAAATATGCCACTATGATTTTTAAAGATCATTACACTATGGCAGCCATATTAAAAATGTTATTGATACTAGCACTATGAGCAGTTGGTCTTAAATGAAAATTGAACAAAAGGTTGTATTGATGTGGGTTTTTTTCAGAACATGTATGAGGTCCAGTTGGTCTTAAATGAAAATTGAACAAAAGGTTGTATTGATGTGGGTTTTTTTCAGAACATGTATGAGGTCCAGTTGGTCTTAATTGAAAATTGAACAAAAGGTTGTATTGATGTGGGTTTTGTTCAGAACATGTATGAGGTCCAGTTGGTCTTAAATGAAAATTGAACAAAAGGTTGTATTGATGTGGGGTTTAATCAGAACATGTACGAGGTCCAGATTCATGCAGGACAAACTAGACACCATTTGAAGACTTTTAGTGAAAACACCATGTTGACATGACCGTCCAACCAGAAAAATGAAAATATTTTAATATACAGCAGTGACTTTTAATGACAGATTGGCATAAATTTCATTCAGCAAATCTTTGGTCTTTACAACTTTCAATTTAGAATGAGCAGCACCATTCACACTACTACTACACATGAAAAAAAATCTGCACACAAAATACATAGTATAAAAAATTGATGCAATGAAAGGAGACAATGCTAATACATTTATTGCAAAGTTACAGCCTGTCTCAGCATAATGCTCCTGCCAACACTTAAGAAAATTTACTTCTGTTTAGATAAAGTTTATTTCTTTTTAGAAGGAAGTCAGTTGGTACTGCATTTTCCTTAGATCTCAAAGAAAGTCATTGTTTTCTACATTTTTTCCCTTTCGCTTCCTTTCTAGAAATTTACTAACCAGTGAAGAATATTAAAATTAAAATTAATAATTAAAATATTGCTGTATTAAAAACATAAACATGCAGTAAAGTCGAATTAGAAAATATTTTTTTTTGTCTTCATCGTTCATGTTCTTCTTTTTGTGTGCACAGGATAACAAAGCAAACGGGTCAGATTTGGCTGGTTCTAACAGTCCAAAGCAATAAAATTTGGTTTAATAAAATTTCTTTCATAAACCTATATTTGAGAAAAATGCAACATACAGTGGGGCCTTGACTTACGAGTGTCCCAACTAACGAGTTTCTTGAGATACGAGTCGTCTCTCGACCGATTTTTTGCTTTGAGTTGCGAGCTAAAATTCGGGTTACGAGCCAGCTTCAGATACCCCACCGCTAGTTGGCGCAGCGAAAGTCACAGTGAACGCATGAACATCCGCCAAGCATACCGTGTCTCACTCGTTCACTTTAAGTGGTCAGCTTGCAGTGGAAGCATTAGTGTTGTGCTCGCATTTGTGCTTGCGGTTATTTTGCAAAGAAGCAGATGATATGCATTGAACTAAAGAAAGAAATTATGGAAAAACATGACCAAGGTGTGCGTGTAGTCGACTTGACGAAGCAGTACGAGCGTAGCACTTCCATGATCTGCACCATACTGAAGCAGAAGGAGTCAATAAAGGCTATCAAGCTAGCCAAGGGCGTTAAAATAATTAATAAACAGCGGACATATCTCCATGAAAATATGGAGAAGCAGCTGATGGTGGGTTGACGGAGAAGCAGCTCGCCGGAGATACCATGACGGAGGCTATAATCTGCGAGAAGGCACGAGCTATTTACGCTGATTTGCTGCAGGTTCTCTACCCTCCACCCAACATCACCCCTATCCTGCAGCCCATGGACCAGCAGGTGATTTCTAATTACAAGAAGCTCTTTACCAAGCACCTGTTTTGACGCGGATTTGAGGTGACGGAGAGCACAAACCTCAACCTTAAAGAGTTCTGGAAGGACCACTATAACATCAGGATATGCTTCAGAATTATCGATATTGCAGTGGTTTTGGAGGTCCGGAACGGATTAATTCCATTTCAATTCATTTCAAAGGGGAAAATGGATTTGACATACGAGTAATTTGAGTTACGAGTTCTGTCACGGAACGAATTAAACTCGTAAGTCAAGGCCCCACTGTAATTGGTACATGTTGTGATATAGCGTGTCAAGGTTAGTGCAGAACATAAGCAATATAGGTACATTTAAACTTGTAACTAATGCAGCAGATTTCAACATAACAGAAGAAAATTTGTAAGAAACTTGAGCAGTAACAGCTTGAAAGAAAATTTGGAGGTTGGCAAGGTTTCTACTTATTATGTCACACTTCCATTGCTCATGAAACTACAAATATGTCACCTTCAATCTTTACTGATGGAACCTATTGACATGCAGCTGTCACAAAATCATTACAGTTCATGGGGAAAATTCCTAATGAGCTGTTAGGGGCATGACATCACTGACAAACCAATTGGAACAAACATGTTTACTGTTTACCAGCATATAATACTCTCATTGCACATTTAAGACTAGATATCAGCCAAGGTTAACATAAACATTCATTATATACATGCATAGTGCTCAGTGTGTTGCTTTTGATTTCCTTCAAATTTATGTCTACAATTATAAACATGATTTTTTAAGTATGGTGTTCATGGGCTTTACTTTTGAATCAGTCTACTGGCATAAACATGACATTTAATCATGGTCTTCATGCATTTTGTTGTACTTTTAGATCATGTCTACTGGTGCAAACAAGGTATTTGTGCAGTGTGCTCATCATTTTTTGTTAAAGTTTGGATCTCTAATGCACACCTGCAATATAAATTAGCAACATCCCTTGAAAATCATGCACCCTAAGCTTATGTAACAGACAGATGTCTTTGCTTCAACAACCTGGGGTTAACAATATATAAACTATTTACATTTATCACCTGTGCATTGACATCATGAATCCATTTGAAAGATCTGGAATATTGGGAGGAAAAAAAATCTTTACTCTCTTGCCCCATGTTGTAACTAGAACGTGAATAAAATCACCCTATATGCAGACAGAGGAAATCCTACCTCCATAAATTTTCAGCTTCTGTTCAGTGTTTGCTACAAAACTTTAAGATAAAACTGCATAAAATATTACTTTTGAAAATATTTTCAGCTACAGTACAAATCAAAACACAAAGATCTGAGAAACTAAAACAATGGCCTGTAAAAGATACAAATCCTGTACATGATACACATTAACCCCTGGAGGTTTTTGCTGTCTTCCCATGAAATGCAAGTAGGAAACACATTAATGGGACTATTTTTGAATACATCCTAATACATCGGCTTCCAAGCACTTCCCATTAGACCAATGATGCCTAGTTGTGCTAAAAGAATGATTTCCATTGGTTAGTTTGCTGGCACATGAGCAGAAGGTGAAAAGTTGGAGTTCTTTTATTTATTTTTTTGCTTAACCGACCCATAATTTTTGTATGGAGAAGACCCTTTAGTCAAAATGTCCACCTTATCCTACTTTTTGCACAGGTTCACCTGTCTGTGTACACATCAGACCAGTCTTGCCTTAGATCTGAGGCCATAAAGTCTAAAATCTGGACACGAAATCTGATTCCAACCATGGGCAAATTTTGGGTGGGGAAAAAAAAAAAAAAAAAAAAAACAGGTACAAAAAAATTATGTTTTTTCCTCTGCAATTTGAAGTGCAACTAAAATGTCCAGATTGTTTGGTATCATTGAGGAGCGAAATCTGTCTACTTAGATTCTTTAATACTACCCACTTTAGTACATCATGCATTACCATATTACAGACCTTGGACTACTACCTCATGCCGCGTAAACTCGAAGCTAGGGGTTAATGTGTTAATATTACTGATATAACTACTGAAAAATAACGGACTGACTGACCAGCATGGAAATCTCCCAGTGAAATTTTTATTTAGCAGAAGGGTTTAGGTATAGTTCCCTGCCCAGAGTCAGGTACATGCAAAAGACTTTTTATCTGTTTCCTTTCCAAATAAATTCTGTTGAACTGGTACCAATAATCACAGAATTCTAATTGGTACCAATAATCACAGAATTCTAATTGGTACCAATAACCACAGAATTCTAATTGGTACCAATAATCACAGAATTCTAACTGGTACCAATAATCACAGAATTCTAACTGGTACCAATAATCACAGAATTCTAATTGGTACCAATAATCACAGAATTCTAATTGGTACCAATAATCACAGAATTCTAACTGGTACCAATAATCACAGAATTCTATGCAGTAGCAAGCAATATAATGGCTTACTATATATAAGTGACAGGGTTATCAGCACATATTGAATCATCTCATTCTCACTAAGCCATGCAGCATATGGTGGCATTATGAAGATACCAAGATGGATCATAAATGGGGTGAGTCAGTGGGGCAGAACTTTTGTTGATGTATATCTATGCACATATTTACTCACTGGTCATGTAACTGTGCCAGTATATCATAATGACTGGCTATCAATTCTACATAGGACACTGTCAAGTGAACCTGGTGTGAACACAAAAGACATCACAGTGGTGAATAATCACACATAAGCACAATATTAGCTATTTGATGTCAGCAGAAGTCATATTCTAGCAATTTAAGGAGTGGGATAGTTTAAAGATGCTTGCCATTACTGATCACCGACATCTCACCTTGTGTGTGTGTGTGTGTCTCAGCTTGGTCAATGTGGGTATGCGAGAACTATGGGTCAATGGTTATTTCCAGGGTTTTCCTTAGTTATTCTTCCAACAAAATATACTGGTGACCATGTATGGCCTATCATGTACTGAAAATGGCATTCAACACACACACACACACACACACCCAACCAAGAGGTAATAAAAAAGCCCTCAATAATTCATTATAAATGAACAAAAAGATTTTCATTAAATCATAAGAATTTTTTTTAAAAAGTTCCTATTAAGTCATAATAAAGTAACACAAAATGCCTATAGTATAATATTATTTAAGAAAGAATAACAAAAAAAGACCATACATAATAAACACAAAAATCACAAAAAGTAATAATAATAAAAATAATAATAATGTCCCTTGTTATGTCATAATACAAAATAAAAAGTTCCATATTAAGTCATGATAAAGTAATGGCTGCTTCTAAATCATAATCAAGTTACAAAATAGGTGCTTATTAAGTCATCATAAAGTAACCAAATATAGGTCCTTACTGAGACATAATTAGGTAACAAAATGCCCCATGTCCTAATAAAGTAACACCAATATCCTAAATGACAATAAAATAATATTCAACCATAATAAAGTAACACCAATGCCATAAAATGACAACAAAATAATATTCAACCACAATAAAACAACACCAATGCCATAAATGACAATAAAATAATAATCAACCATAATAAATTAACACCAATGCCCTAAATGACAATAAAATACTATTCAACCATAATAAAGTAACACCAGTGCCCTAAATGATAATAAATAATATTCCTGCATTAATAATAAAGAGTTAAAAAAAAGTCCTTATGTATATGACATCCTATTAAACAATGTGATACAAGAACTTGTTCTTAACTAACCTAATCAGTGGTCAAAATTTAGCACAAATCAAAAAAGTATGCAATTGATGAGTATCCAAAAATATTTTCATTCAATCTCTTTCCAAACAACGCCAAGCTATTTATAATATGTTGATCATTTCCTGTGTCAATTTACAACTTGAGTTGTTACGCAGATTCTACTTTTAAAGCTCATTACAGTATAGCCTCAAGATTCCTCATTCAAAGCCTGGTGCTGACACTAATAATTGCCCAAAACAACAGGCCCTTGTTGCCTTCATGATGCATTAACTGCAACAAAAATCAATAACTAATCCAATCGACTTTGCAATGATATCCCTAGAGCCAATAAATTAGGCCTAAACTTGCTGTAGAACATTGCAAGGAAATGTCTAGGATGAAAACAAATAATATTCAGTGATTATACTAATCCTTAAGAAAAAAGTCAAACAAAGATATTAATTAATATAAACTGCTGACCACTACATCACAAGTTTTATTAATATCAACAACTGACCACCACATCATAAGTTTTATTAATATCAACGGCTGACCACTACATCACAAGTTTTATTAATATCAACCGCTGACCACCACATCAAAAGTTTTATTAATATCAACGGATGACCACTATATCACAAGTTTTATTATTATCAACCACTGACCACGACATCACAATACAAACCCATTAATGAAAGTTATCTTTAGATTTACACAAAAAATGAATATAGATTGCTGTTGATCTAAACAATTCAATCTTTAATAAATCATAACTCTATTGTAGCATGCTGACAAGTCATGACTCTTGACACAGATCATTGCTTCAATTGGAATTGGAAATGTATCTAACAAATACAGAATTCCTCAACACTTGTCAAATTATGTTACACTACGTGGTTTCCCAAAAAAAAAATCCAATTTATTATAAGTTGCCTATGATACCTAATTGGGAAACTACAGATATGCGGTAATTCATGTCCATATCAATGGAGAATGTTTGCTTGCCTGAATTTTTTCCAAGATGAACTCATGCCTGCAATGTTTTATGCCATTTGAAGCTAATTTTACATGTTGTCCTTACCAGAAGTATATCTGGTCATTCAAAAGTTTAGAATTACTTTGGAACTATATTTACATATGCATTTAAGCATAAAATAATCATTCTGATTTTCCAACGCAAGTTCATCCTCGAAGAGCTGACATGCAAGTAGACTGCCATCCCCCCTTTCCTTGCCATAGCAAAAAATCTATATTCTTTTGTTAATTAGATTTTTGGAACAGCTGTTTAGATGGATAGCTGACAATACATACTGGTATTGACCGATACATCTTGTACTTTGAATTGCTTAAAAAAGGAAAACATGGCCTTTGAATTGTCTGCCATGATGTAAAAGTCATGAGCTTTGCTGTGAAAAAGTAAATATTTCTGACAACATTTATTTCTAATTTCTAATGAACAAAAGCATGTTTTTCTGTGAAATTCTGTTCGATGCCTTTCACTAAAAAGAGAATATAGTTTTGAACTGTATTCACGGTTCAATGTTCTATTTTGTTGACTTGAAGCATAAGGACAACATCTTTTCAAACAGAAGCGATTATTAATTTGCTGTTAAGCAGATTAAGTTGTTAAAAATTAGTTTCAACACTTTATTATTGTATGATCAATGTATATTCAAATCAGTTACTACATTTATGATGATGTGTACTTAACTATTGTAACTAAACAAACTTACACAGACAAGACTATGGTAAGAAAAAAAGACACAATCAACCAAATAAAGTTCCTTTTTAATCAGTTTGAATAGCATATAGATGCTGTAATATAAGCACGATTTCATGTCAGCTACTTTTCTGTTAACTGCAAGTGACACAAGGACAAGTGTTCTGCATTGTGTCTTAAAATATTAACATTTTTGATAATGTAACATCTATTTCGTGATTTCTGTATGACATGCCAATTTGTGGAGTGAAATATGATGGAAAACATCTCAAGAGCCTCTTGAAAGGATTGACACTCTACTAGGTGAAAAGAATTTCCAGGAATTCAGATAAGACCATTTCTATCTTTTAAGTGTTGAGTGGTGAAACCATCTCTGATATTCTTTAGTGATAAAATTTTCAAATTCACTGCAGTGTTACACATTCTGGGTATCAGTCTGGAATACTAATCAATTTGTTCTACATTTCAACTTCAACATACAAGTGACATTTTTCAATAAAACTGGTATGCGTCCAGCCCTTTTTATAAAATTCAACAAAAAGAAAATTGACAAACCTTTCGAATTGGACCATGTACTTCAAATTCTCTCCGCAACTTGGACTCACTGGTATCATAATTCTGAAAAGAAAAAGTAAAATGGATACAAAGTTGTTCCACATTGATTGGTACAAACATACAATGCATAAAAGCCTGTATAAAAAGTGAAGGAATGTTTAAACATGTCTATCATTTGAACTGGAATCTGATTATCATAGATTCAGTTTGATTCCTGTCTGAGCAGTGATGGTGACTGCCAGTACATCAAAAACATTTACTGCTAGGTGCCTGAAATGTTTATCCTGCACTTGTCATAGAAATAGAACCATGTACACGTACTATTAGGAGAGATTGTTTCTAAGACATTCTTGATCTTAAATACTGAAAAAATCATTTATTGCATCATAGCAAAACCAGATTAAGCTATCAGAGACAAAGCTAGTGCCAGCATAATCACTCTTAACAACAAATCTATTGAAAGGTTATAGATTCTATTCTGAGTAATGTATAGTGTCCACCAGCTGACACTAATCATTATGTACATTGTAAACGGAAAACATCGGATTGGCATGCAATATTTGAGCTGTTACAGCATCTGATGTTTCTGTCGTCAGTAATACAGATCCACGTCAGTAATACAGATCCACGCTGAATCAATGACTAGCTAGACATTTAAAGAATGTTCACCAGTGGAAATGTGCCTGAATTGAAGGTAAAAATATGTTGTCCTGCTTTGTCATTTTGCATGTACACTGTAATGTGATTGTTTGTGCGTGAAAATTATCCCCAAAAAATTCTGTTTTGTACAGAATATAGCACTACTATGCAAATTGTCACCTCTAAGACTTCAGCAGGGCTGAAATGCAGGAATCAATACTATATCATAAAGCCATATGTTTGAAGTTGGTTAACACTACAATTAACACAGAAGTGATATAGATTAACCTGACGATATAAATAGGAAATAGACCTGAGGTAGAAAAATGGTTCCTGGTTTTGGTTCACATATTTCTCTGCATTTCAGAGAGAAGTGATAAGCAAATATGAATTGAAAAAGGTTCATCTTCAAATTAGCATAAACATAATATGTACATGAATACATCCAAGGGTTACATTTAGTCCATTCTATAATGCAGCAATCCTTTTAACATACTGAAGTTCTAATCTTTTGAAGACTATTTTTTTTTACAAACCTTAGAGTCCAAGGATTTAAATATCAAATAAAATATTTATATTGGTGTGCATTGTCTTGCATGATCATGATCTGTAATTAAGACCATGTTATTTCAATTTTAAAACTTGATAAAGACTGGAAAATTCATTACTGAGTTTTGACCTTGCCCTTGAAGACAAGGTATCCAGTTGTTATTCTTGTTGTAGGGTTTAACATGATTTTTTCAACACAAGATAGGCTATACATGGAGGTCAGTATAACTGGTGGAGGAAGAACCCTGGAAAACCCCGGGAAGAACCACCAACCCACGAGAAGCTAATGGCAAGCTTGCTCACATACGATAGTCGAGCCTGACCTGAACCCAAGCAACGACCTCAAGTGAGAATGATGACACATGTTGTAATAACCATATAAAGAAATGAAGTGAAAGTGATATTAAGACAGATGGACAGATGCAAAACAATGATATTATGTCCCCTTGTTATCACAAAAAGGGATGGGAACAAGTTTCACTGTCAAGTGCTCGGAGGTTGAACAATATACTTTTTATGTTCATTTTACATTATGCATGCAGATCACTGGATCTATAATGACTGTCAAAGAACATCATATGTAAAAAAAATGTCTTTAAAAAAACATTGGGCATATCACTAAGTCCAAAACATAGTTAATTTCAATTACATTGTGACATAATGAATTACTCCGTTATACCCCCATTTGCCTTTCAAAACTGAAGTGATATGTATTGGTAGCGAGATAATTGGTAACAACTACCCTAATGGGACAAGATGGTAATTGGCAACAGCTACCCCAATGGGACAAGATGGTAATTGGCAAGAGCTACCCTAATGGGACAAGATGTCTACAGCACTAGTACTGATGAGGATATATGTAAATTACATGAAAATGAGTTGTTTCAGTGTATCTCATCCATGAAATCAATCTAAATTAAAAATGCACTCTTCTTTCTTGTTTATACTTATTATTCAAATGTACTTTTACTGGTACATGATCCAAAAACATGGCACAACTAAAGTACTTAAGCAAGAAAAGTGGGTCATTGCAGTGACAAAAGTGAATGGATGATGTATGTTTTATGAACATAGTAGCGACAATGTCATGAAACAGCAACATATTAACAAAACAAACACATTCTTGCAGCATTCATATTACTCTGCATTTTCTGTGACCACCCATTTCTGGTATCTGGACTGTTGTTAAAGTACATTTTTCATCCATTTGAAACTTCAAAGTCACCAAATCCACAAGGTTGTGGCTTATTGTAGCCATTTTTAAACATGTTACCAAAATGAAGCAGCACTATATTCATTCCTACCTGTAGGACTTTTGCCAGTAGAATATTTGTCTTAGCATTCGGAATAAAAAGTATTTAATATTTTTCACGAGTCAATGAATAAAGCTTAGTTGCACTAAAATCAAGATGAACTTTGCAAAAAAATTTGGTGAAGGTCAACGGACCTTCTACCTGCAGTGATGCTAATCATATTTCAAGACTGTGCATTAATATTGTTAATTACTATGACCTACTTTTACCCAAAGTTAGAAGCATCCACCAAAGAAAATATAATTTAGTGGTAACAGTAAGGGATTCGTCAATGGCCACACGAAATTTCATGCACGTTAGGATACAAACAAAACACAAATTCAATGTATATCACACTCTAGGATATTCTGCCAATGTAATTAGGACTGCTGGATAAAATTAACCACAATATATCATTTATTTATTGCTTCTAAATTTACTTGTACACATTAAATATTAAAAAAATTATAATTAAGAGTTTTAGTGGCTCCCTATCTCAAACTCTTGCCCCAATCCAACCTATAATGCACAATAATGAAAGGAGGCCAAGGAGCAAATAAGATGATTGTTTTTCTGATCAGCAATATCGTTATAAAACTACATGTACTGTTTTGCATATTTTAGTCTATCACCCAACTACATCAACTATGCATTCAGTGAAGCTGGAAAGAGACTATATACATGTGTACAAGTCATGTCAGGGTCTTTGCTGTCTGTCACACTGATTACTCCTAACAAACTTCACAAACCCAGATCTTCTGGCACATGATGTTATAAGTGAGTACATTTAATCTTTTTTTTTTAAAATTATAACCTTTTTCACAAATATCCAATATAGTCAAATTGTCAAGCCCACTATATTTACACTGCTCTTGTTAGATGCTCAGTATGTTTCTTACTGAAATTGGGAAAGTATGTATGCATTTACATAATCTGGTATAAGTCAACCAGATTAATCACTGTCTTGCTATTCTTTTCAAAATTGAAATCTTTGCACTGTTCTTTATTTAATCTTGTATGTTTTAAGTTCAAAGATCCCCTCTACTGGTATACAATTTCTCGAGTACCTACCTGTTGATACTAACCCAGGATATAAACAGCTACGGGATACCCCTTTGTTTACCATATACAAGTGTCCTGCCAGTGCTTGTAAAGGCAGTACTTACTTTGTATACAAGTTGATTAATCTGCAAATACTCATACTTTTCTTCTGAGCCTCTTCCAGTAAATAATTGACCTTAATATCATAGCTTGGTTTTCCACATGACAATTCTTTAAGCAATGCATGTGGTACAGTGGAAAGTAACAGAAGGTGGTTATATGATTTTGCCATAAAAGTGATGCTTCAGTTGAGTTCAGTTCAGTTGCAACTTTGAGTAGATCATACAAAATGAATGTTACAGTAAAGAGACCACTGCTATGAAAGACTAGAATCTACAAGCACAGATTTATTCATGACATAGTGTCTGTTATGACCAACTTTCCCTCTAAGCGAATGGTAGATATGCACGCAGTGCTTTGCGAAGTGAGCACTGCGCAAGCATTACGGAGATGAGCAAAATGTGACATTGGATTGAGCAAAAATTGACAATTCAGCTGCGCGGGGATGCCTGAGCAGCTGCACGTGTGCATGCTTAGCTTAGAGGGAACGTTGGTTATGACCTGTTTTGAGACCACCTGTCTTGAGAGCATTATTTTATTGCAGAAGGGGTGGTCTTTCAAGACAGGTTCTACTTAGGCCTAACCGAGTAGATAATTTTTGCAGAGTACCAAATCAGAGTATTTGGATGTACTATTTGCCAGATCCGGGTACAAACCGAGTAGTAGGTGCGACTCAGGAGAGTACCATTTGTTTTATTATTGTATGCGAAGCTTCAACTTTTCGTGTACCGTATATATCGCCTATAAGATGAAGATATTTATTATTAATTAAAATTATTATGTATTAAAAAACTTTTTTTTTAAAGTTTGATATTTATCTAATTATTTTACTTGTAACCATTTGTGCGCGTATTATTTGCCGAGGCGAATACTTTCAAATAGTACCGAAAACAGGATATTCAGCCAGAGTGAATGTCTGAGGTGATTTCCGGTTAGGCCCTATGTTCTACTGTACATGTACTTACAAAGCTCAAGTTTGACCACATTTAATAAAATTTTCCTTTGATTGGGTAACCACTAGTTCAAATCAACAGTTGCCTTGTAGAAATTTTCTAAAATTCTGACAGATCTTACTTGAACAATTTTCAGTCACATTGAAAAATCCGGTTATGCTTAATAATCTTGTCCAATTTTTTCAAACACAGACTGATTCACTATATAAAATATTATTAAAATATAGTGAATGTGTGAGACAAGTTTTTAAATTGATGATACCCCTCTGTTTTCTGAAAATGTATCATAAGCAACTGCAATAAATAGCAAAAAGTACATGTAGGTCTATGATGAAAATGGTTTTTCCTTCAGTATTCTCAAACATTCAAAATCAGCTACGCTAATCTCATCCCCTTTTGGTTTCTGACCATTCATTCCCATCTATAATATTCAACTATTCAATGAAGCAAACCACATTAAGTACATATTTATTGCCAATAACCACAAGGCAGCTTGTTTTGCCCACTGAACAAAGCATGGTAATTGGTAGCACCTGAAACATGATCCAATTAATCAATCAATGTTAAAGACACCATCTTCCTTTTTGTCTACTTCACATGGTTCATGCTAGACATAGCATTAAATGCCCTGAAGATTTAACTACCACTTGGGCCATTTCCTTTTACTTATTAAAACAACTAAAAGCTGACATATCTGCCATTACAAGGGTTGAACTTAGTTGCACATACTATAGTTTCTAAGTAAAATTATGATTTAATTTATACTGATTTTAAAAACCTCTGGACTAGTGCAATTTGATTCACTGCTTTCACTGAACATGCCTCAAACGTGCCTAAAGCTTATTGTGGCAAACTGGAAGTGTCAGGCTGCATTCAGACAAGCCTGGAATCTGGATAGTTTCAAAACATTTAAATTACTGCAAAGTTATTTATTCATTTAGCAGCATGGAATGATGTGTTAACAGTTGGGATGTATCACTGATAAATCAATGTTGTACCAGTGTTGAATCAAAGAATACATTTGATATGTTAAACAGACAAGTAATGCATCTGCAGAATCACACCAAGATGTAAATGCACAGATTTTTAAAACTGTCATTTTTGTTACTAGGGAATGCTGTATTCAGCATATCAAGAGTTAATCCCTGTTATTGATAGCAATTAGCAGGCAAGGCTGTCTTTTACCAACATAACATCTTCAATGATAAAACGTTCAAACTGCAAAATACTTGAATTCCATGCACAGGAACAAGTTGGAGTGGCACATTTAAAGGGATGATTTTGTTACAAGATGCTGCAATAATTGACATTCCACAACAGAAAACAAACTGATTTTTTCCCAGTCGTTTATTTAACAAAATAGCATTACTTGCATATTAACAGGTACACATATTGATCCAGTGACCACAGCATAAAAGCCAGTAATGCCAATTTTGTAGCTGGACAAATGAAGAAAAAAACAATATGTTAAAAATTCCAAAATCAAGGGGAACTTCATTTCCAAACCTGCCTAATGGTAATTACTGCACTACCGTATGTATCAAGCTCCAGTTATCCAGACATATCATCAAGGTCAGCGCTTGTATTTTAAAAATTGTGCTAATACAGATTTAACTCTACTTATGTGAATTGACCATGGAAATTGTGTATTACAACGGAATATGCCAGCCTATCAACCTGCCAGATTTGATACACAATAATCTTTCCTTAATTGGGGTGATAAGCACATTGCAATCTCACATCAACCTTTAATCAATAAGTGAAGGAGCAGGACCGCTTTAATAAATCTGTCAAGCAAAATGCTAAAATCTTGACCTTCTCATCAAAATCTCATGATTCTATTGGGAATGCAATTTGTATGACAACTGGAATAATGTGTCTTTATACAAAATGGATTTAATAAGTCTGTGCTGGTATGTTTGCTATCTCTCCTTTCTTCATAAATCTATGCGATTTTGAAACTATTGTGGCCATTATAGCAGGTCTGGAATAAATGCTGGTTGAAGTCTGGAATAAGTCGATAACATTGAAGTAGGCTACTCTTTAAGGAATGATTCCAATACCACTCATTCAGATGAATATTGTCAAACTGAATTTCACTTGGTTTAGAAGAAAATGCATTTGATGGAACCAAGTTTTGTTTGGATAATAAATGGAAGTGATATATTTATCTTCATACAAACTGTTACCAGTAGCCAACATTCTTTCTTTCAATGGTGATAAACTTTACAAAACTGAAACTCAAGTATTATTTGTTAAAACAGAAATATTTTGCTTTTAAAGTCAACTGGAAAAAGTTTCTTGATCTCGTTTCAGTTTTTTTGAGGATTATATGTTGAAATCCATATTGTAGTACCTTGCAATGAAAGCTGTCATTTCGTTTTACTTTACAAATGCATTTGAGACATGTGGATCATACACAGACCACAAATTATCAGAATGGCGGCCATAGATCTCTTGCAGAAGGTCCAAAAGTGACAAGTTAAACTGATATTGAGTCTGCATCAAACCAAAAGTATTTATTTTATCTACGTTGACTACAAGTTTAGATGGATTACATTTTACCAGGGTAGGATTCTTCTGATTTCATGATTCGTGTCCATCCCCAACCAGGCCTGTCTAGCATGATACCATACACAAGTGGGGTATGTATCTTGTTTATGTCAATGCAAGTCACTTGTCAAAACTTAAAATTGGCTATCATTACACATTCCACTGAACATGGTTGTCCATATTACAATTGTGAGGTTTTTTTGTTTACAGTGTAATTTACATGAGGTTTTTTTGTTTACAGTGTAATTTACATGTCCTCGAGTAACAAATATTTCGTATTCACATTAAGACTGACAATTTCTATTTCACCAATTGCTGAAGAAACTGTTTTCACTACAAATAGCTTAATAAAACACTACTTCTGAAGTTTTAACATCTACTTATGCAACATATAGTTTCTGTTATGTTTCAGCAATGACATATTTTGTTGTACTTTTTAATTTGAGCTTGCTTCTTTGAAAGATGAATGAAGGCTGTAAAACTTGTACTCGTCAAGACTTTTCACTTTAAAAAAGGAACACAAAGGTTATTAATTTCAATATACAAACATTCTTCAAGTATCTGGGGTTTCAGAAATTCACATCTGCCTCTCTCACCATACGATTAATAAATATATAGGAGCAGTTTTCACCTTCAGCCTGTAAATCACATTGTAGGGAATATCATGGTAAATAAATTAGATAAATATTATTTTTTTCTGACTGCAAATGATTTAAGTTTAAGGATTTATTTTGCAAAATGCTGTTGATATTCAGTGAATATTAGAAATAGGAGGCCCAAGAAAGGACCATTGCTCAACTGGCTAAAAGGAATTTCCACGATTTAAAGAATATTTCTTCCTTTTAAAATGCTGCCTGTTGAAAAGATTCTCATTTTCGTTTAGGACCAAGTAAATAAAATTACAAATGCAATCAATATGATCATCTATTCTGGGAGAGCAATTAAAGAAAGATTTTCAAGACAGCATGGCAGCCATATCTGATGTATGACTGGCACAATTTTTGTTTAAGACCAGCTACGTATAATAAGAAGTCTATTGGTGATAACCTCGTCTTAATAAAGATCATGTTTGTTTTGGACCAACTAAATACATCTTCTGATGAAAAAACCCATTAAACTGATATGACTTCATATTTTCAAGGAGTGACAATATAAATTTGTAAAGATGCCTGTCATCATCAACCAGGCTGTAGCATAAGAAATCCTGTGTAAACAGAACAATGTCACTATCACCAGCCAACTATTAGTAATGACACTATTTCAAGATCATTATGGTTGCCATACTGGAGATCCGAATGGTGCCACAGTACAATCAACTAAAGTATATAACAAATCTTTGAGTGAAAACCCATGTTTTAATGACCATTCTGGAGAAGTATAAATAATAAGCTTTTCCAGATGACCAATGTGGTGGCAAGAGTGGATGGACAGCTCAAATTGCCTCTTCATTTTGGAGCAGACCTGCCAATCCTAATAATGTCTTTTCATAAAGGCTGTCAATTTTTTTCCAATAAGTTAGACCAAATATCATGTACTTCTGTTGTAAAGTTGTAAAACGTGCATTTAAAAATCCCTGATATTATATTAGATTCTGAGGGTAACAGTATGTTCAACTAAAACATTTGTAAAGTACACTCAGACCTTATTTACCTACAGCAGTCTTATACCCTATGTAACTTAATGACAATTCTTCAGGTGAAAACCCCATACCCGTATAACTTAACATTCGGGGGCCCCCGAGTGACCGAGTGGTCAAAAGCGCTGTCCGTTAAGGATCACTGCCATCTCACCTCTGCATGGGTTCGAGTCTAAGATTCGGCTAATGCAGACATGTGAGAAAGCTTGCCAGTAGCTTCTCGTGGGTCGGTGGTTCTTTCCAGGTTCTTCCTCCACCACTAATACTGGCTGCCATGTATAGCCTATATTGTGCTGAAAAATGGTGTTAAACCATAAAAAACAACTGAACATTCTGTAGGAGTTGTGATAACCAGATTTTATCCAGATGGCTGCCATGTATGTCAGATCACCATCATTTTTGTTATGACCAACCAGATAACACAAGTCTTTTATTTAAAAAATGATTGATGTGACCATCCATTCAAGCGGACTAGCAGCAGCATTTCAGTTGGGACCAACAAGACATTCTGATAAATGTGTGCTCCAATAATCATGACAATCCACCAAGTAATTTGGGTGAAGGAACATTAACTTGTGTTAAGGGACAGATTAATGATGGATGACAGACCATCCCATGAACTAATTGGGTCTATGCAAAGTAGAGCTAAAAATTGAACAACAGCAGTGAATTGTGATAGATACTATAGAGGAAATTAATATATTAATTCTTATTTGGAATCTTTCGACACCAATAATACATTTTTTAAAAAAAAATTCACAATAGTATCTGAACAGGGGCACTTAATGGAAACAAATTATTATGTATTGGGTGTAGATATATATACTGATACCATACAGAACTTTCCCCCACCTACAGATGTATATGAATATCTTGTTTCATGGTTGGCAACCAATCTCCAGAAGTATAAAATGTTTTATTGAATCTAGCCATGGGAAACTTGGCAACATATTTATTTATATTACAAGGAACACTTCCAAATGATTATGCAATGTCTAGCAAGCAAGCTTCCTATAACAGTGAACTCAAAACAAAATGCCACCCCTCAAATTCAGCAACCATCAGTCAGTTGGTGCCTAGCAAATCAATTTTCAGCTTGACCCCCACCCCCACCCGATGTTTACATGAAGGGTTGGGTGGGAAAATTTCTCAAAAATTTAAAGTATGGTATTTTAATTTTTCTACATACTTCACATGTGCATGTTTAGCTATGAAGATTGATCATCATCTCAGTTTACCATACTTTACCAACTATGTTACTGGTCGATATTCCAGTTTACTGAATTTTACCAAACAAAACTGTTAAGATTGACAATTTATATTACAGTGGAACCTGTCTTGAAAGACTGCCCCTTCTGCCAAAACATAATGGTCTCTCATGACAAGTAGTCTCTCACAACAGGCCATACCACTATATAATTTAAAAAAATGTACACGGAGCACCTGGTCTCACAAGACAGTTTGTCTCTCAAGACAGGTTTTACTGTACACCAATTGCTGTGTTACTTACCCTAATATACACAAATTGATTTTTTTAAAAATGTAACATTAATAACACCATTACATCACACATGATGTGACAACGTCATGTTAGGTGTCCTTTTAGTAAACTATTCTGCAACACTTGTCCAAAAATCCCTTAGCATATCTTGTCTTTAGAAAAATAACATATTGATCTTTAAAAATTTTTGAAACATATTACATTTTTTTGCTTACCATGGCTTGAAAAATATTAATTGTTGAATCTGTTTAATAAATAAAAAAAGTCAGCTGCAATTAGAACAAATTCCACATCTTCCAATCTCATCATGCTAGCAAACAAAAAAATTCAAGGGGCCTCGAGTGGCCAAGTGTTCTAATGCACTCAACCGTTATTGATCACTGCCAACTCATCTCTGTATGGGGTTAGAGTCTCGGATTCAGCCTATGTGGGTATGCGAGAAAGAGTTTGCCAGTAGCTTCTTTTGGGTTGTTGGTTCTTTCTATGGGGTGAGGTGGGGGATAGCAGACATAAAACAAAAAATAGGTTGAGGTGGGGAGATGACTTATAGTAGATTGTTATAACCTCTATCTGATGTTCTGTGTGATAGACAACATCAAGCCACTTATCAGCACAAACAAATCCCAGCCTTCAGTACTCTTAGACCCCTAATGAGCCTGTGGTTTCCTAATAGATTGTCATTCAGCAAATTCAACTCTAGAATTAACCCCATAAAAAATTTGATAATGACATGTCATCAGTACCATACATCCCAAAATTTCAGTTCATGATTAAATTGTTTTTGACAATCCTGCACAATAAAAAATATATAATTATAAGAATACAATTTCTATACTTAGGTTTGTACCAATATCAAAGAATGTACTGTATTTGTAAAATGTTATCTTTGGAAAGGAATATATGGGAATTAAATATCAAAATTCATAATGTCAATTTTGGTGATAATGATTTGTCATGATGAAAAAATAAGCAAAGGTGATAGAATAAAATACAGGTGATAACTGCATGTCTTCGTGGACATTATAACGTTTGCCTAGACCAAAGTCAAACTGGGTCAACAACTCCATAAAATGAAAAGAAAACATTAAATCAAACTTTACCATGGTGAGTTTCATATGAAGCCTGGTACTTCATTTGATTACAATCCATGGAGTCCATAGAAAGTGGAAATGTAATTTGGAAAAAGATATTATACAGGACAGTTAACCCCCTGACACTGTGCTAACAGAAGCTGAAAATTAAATTTGACCCAAGTCTTTTATACATAAAACCTCATTAAATTCATGCAGCCATGAAAGGTTCAAAATGGAAGCAAATACTATTACATTTGACCAGAAAAAAACTGAAAATGAATTTTTATCTTTTTATTATAAATCCTATATTATAGCAACATTAATTTCAATGCACAGTGTCCTTCACCAACACAAGGATCAGAAAGAAAAAAAAAAGCTGCAAAACTCAATCTTGCAAAATAAACTTTGGAAAATATCAAGCAGACCCACCACTTAAAGGAGAGGGAACACAGAATCTTTTAAACTGTGAAATTATATTAGCAGCAGTTTTTCATTGGACCTTCAATATGTCTTATTTGTTCTTGAAAGTTTGAAGAAAATATGTCTTTTAATTCGTAAATCATCTGAAAAGAATCATTGAAGTGAATTGATGCCAACATAATCAATCGAGAGATACTGTTCATGTAAAAGGGTAAATAAACAAATGCTGTTGTGTTACATGTTTGCACTCATATTTTAAGTTATAATAGATATGTAAATTTGGTGCCCTGAAGGCATCAAGTCAAAGAAATTTAATTTTCTGTTTCTATTTTTAAAAAAATCTTTTCTACTCTTTCATTATTAATGCATTGTAGTAAATATCAGTATGGCAGACTGGTCTATGGTTTACGTCGCCATAAAAAGTCCAACCGGTCCTTCACCAGTTAGTCAAAAGTGATACAATATGGTACATTACAAAGTAGCAGAAATATATCATTTAATCAAAACAATTCAAATTCAAGCCTTTCCTCATATCTGCTCTCAGATACCATATCTATATGAAAACCACTGATAATATGCGTTCCGCATATCATTAACTTTGCTTGACTGCAGTACATCTAAAACCTCCGACTTGGAATCTATTCTGTCCTTAATCCCCTTCTTTGTTTCATAAATCTGACAACGAGGTACATCTACCATAGCCCTGATATTGTTTTATGCTGCAACATACATATACCTTATGAAAATTTATATGTGCATCCAATGATCTTGATGGATTTTGAAATTTTTTATTATGCAAAGAAATGTACCGCCTGGACACATGCATACAATGCTCTTGAAGGATTTTGAAAAATATGATTGTGCAACGGAATGTACTGCCTGGACATGTGCAAACAATGCTCTTGACGGATTTTTGATCACTAAGAAATTACAATGATTTACAAACCCGAAACAGTGCTTCTTTATACTATAACGTTACTCATAATGAGCAAATAAATAACGTAATTAAAAGATCTTTTTCCCAAAAAAGTCAGTTCAATAGAAACGGGAAGCTCCTGTATCACTGACAACCAGACGCGTGTTAAAAAGTTGTAAATGTTTATGAGCAATAAACTTCTTTTCTCGAAATAATCAATAAAGAATCTGAAGGAAGAAATAAAATCTATAAAGATGCATTCCTGTAATATCTAAAATACAGACAATATTTGTGTGCAGCTAGCCGTCTTTAAAAATCAATTCAAGGCAATGAAGCCAATAATGGACCAGAAAACACATTATCTTGGTACGAGGGATTGGCTACATTCCTAGACAAATCAAGAATTTACACCTAAATGGAGCCTTAAACTTCTTTTTCTGAATAGCAACAAATTCAAAGAAATCACCAGTTGCCAAATAAAATCAACCAATAAAAACAGATAACAAATGATATGACCATTCTCTAGGCATGAAGCATAAACAAAATTATACACAAGTTAATAAGAAACATAATTTAATCGACAACTCAATCAACGATGTCCTATTTCACAAAATCTGTTAACTACCAGGTTACTATTCTTCTTCCATTGCAAAATATACAATTAGTTTTAAACAAAAAAATTGCTGGTCTTATTTTTGAAGAAGTGTTTTGAAATTAGACTGTCTCAGATTGAAGGTAATTGTATTGAAATATACTGACAAGTACCAAAAGATATATGGTTGGTAGAATTATGAAATACTTAAAGAGATAATATTACAATAGCACTACCTCATTTCAACAACATCAATTTGAGTATGCTTAAAATGAGGTACACAAGATACAACAGCACACCTCATTATAACAGTCAACTACCTTATTTAGCAAACTGCTACAATGAGCAAAATCATTATACATTCAACAAACCTGATTCAAATACAATGATTTAATTTTGGTCAAGGAATTCAAAGGGGCACCACATCACGATGAAGCATGCTATAACAAGAGATCTGTATTACATAATAAACGAGATCCTCACCATAGGTGTCTTATAACACGAAATAATGTCATGACAGGCCGGCCCTACAGCCAGTGCTGTACGACATGCCCCTAAAACATCCAAGGTGTAGCATAGAAAGCTCAACTAACAATTCTGACACTGCAGCAACAGGTTTCATTTCAATCAGTCAATCCATAAAATTTAATATAAATGCTGTTATGTGGGCGTAATGTGATTTTCAGCACATGATGCGCTATACTAGGCAGCAAGTGTAAACTGGTTGAAGGAGAACCCAGGAAAACCCAGATAATAACAAATGACCCATGGGAAGCTGCAGGCCAAGCCTGATTTTAACTAAAGTCATTGGTGAAAAGTCACTTGTCAGTGATTGCTAATGGCAAGCACTTTAGATCAATTTGATACATGGGGTCCCTAGAATTTAATGAACATATCCAAAATGGATTATAACAATCAACACAAAATATATCAGCAGGATGGCATAATTATAAAATCTAGGAATGACAAAAAAAAGCAAAACTGAATCATCCTAAAATTGTACAAGCCAGTAACTAACAAGTAAACAATTTGCAAAAGATTAGTGTATCAGAATACAATGGCAAACAAAAATGGGGATTTTGTACAAAAGATACACTGATGCTTTGGATCTTCTTGGTAATATTAAATTACCTCCTGTGAACCAAACCCTGCAGCACACAGCAATGACCAATCTCTATTATAAGAAACTGCTGAGAAAAAGTTGAATAACTAATGATGGCTGGTGCAACACCATGATCCACACAGCATGGAGCCATGTGACATTTGGATTTCATTACAGCTCTACTGCTTAGATTCAAGTAATGCAAGCCTTTTCATTCAGTAACTCAATAATTATGTTCATTGTTGATTTATTCAAAAAACTACAAGAATTCATTAATCCTGTGTTGAAGACTCAGACATGGGCACAAATTACAACGTGCTAATGAACACACATTATCTAAACCATCTAATTAAGGCAACCTTGAACTATACAAATCAGACAGATTTATTTAAGGTGGACCGATTTCTAAACAAGGCACAACCTTTCATTTAAGCCCCCTTCCAAACTGCTTACATATATAACTTATTAGACAAATCTTACTCCAAAGACCCAGATCTGCTGGTGCATAATACACCGGCAGATCCATCTATGTGCAGCTTTTTAGCAGTAATCAGTAGAACAAACAACACAGATCTGTCAGCAGAACAAACACAGATCTGTCAGTGCATAACATATTGGCAGCTGCACAATTTATTAGTTGAAAGAAACAAATCAGACACTGATCTGCCAGTGCATTATGCAATAGCAGATCAAGGTCTACGGTGTTTGCATTGGAGAGCATATGGTAGTTATATAAAATATATAAATAGATATATAAAAGTTATATGCCTGGAGTTTTACTGCATTATTATGCATATGATTCAAGAGCTTCTACAGTGAATTGCTATTGATGTCAGTACAAGTCCTACTGCACTGGCTTTTATTATTGCAAGCTTAGGCCCCATTTAGTTCCATAAGAGAGCAGGCTATCACTTTCTGAAAGACTATATGAAAGCTAAACTCCATCCATATAGTTAACGAGTATGGAGCTATAAATTTCAATATGCTCCTATTGCATGTTCAGAATGCAGAGAGAAATTCATTAATTATAGATATTTACTGTTAATCATAATGTGCATGTACATACCTAGAAACTTCTAAACAATACTACCTGACCTTTTGTATTAAATGAACTTATTAATGCTTAACCCTAATTTTTTATGAGGAAGGTGTCACTATTCTCGAATGCTCTGCAACAGAGTCTAGATTTGGACTGAGACACAAAAAAATATAAAAATTTGGATTACACTAACAATGCTGTCAGTCAGCCCAAAAAAAAATCACTCTACTCCAAGGGAAGTAACTGCCACAAATTATGTTGTTTATGAATAATCATATCAAAGCTAAACAATTGCTGATGACATTGAAAGGCTACAAGTTTTACCCAAAAGTCTCAGTATTTATAATGCTATCCATTGCGTATACTGCCATAGAGGGACGAAACAGATCATACAGTACTGTCTTAATGGGCAACAGGTGCCCTTTGGGGGAAACGCGTCGTAATGAATGTCCCTAAAGCGAGGGAGAGTTGTACGTGTATTGCATTGCTTTTAATCCCAATATATTTTTTTTATAACTTAACTAACATATCTGCCACAATTAAGAAGATGTACATGCTTTCCAATATCTTTTGTTTAAGCCAGTATAGACACAAATGTGTTGGACTGCAAGGGAATCTTTAGCATGTAAACACGTGTAGTTTTTAGTGAATATGTGTAACATTCAAGAATATCTGTCTTGATGGAAACTACACATAATCTTCATTTCAATAGGTTCTCCAGAAATCAGACTACAGTTATTTCCTTATTATAATATATTCCTTGAAACTCTAAAATCCTTGCTCTGCAATGGATATAGAATCAATCCATGATCCAACTTTTGCTACTGGAAATTTTGTAAATGAGAAATAGAACAAAATTATCTCATGAATGCACTATACTAATGGGACAAGAAAATCTGCTGCCAACCATGCAGGAGGTTAATCTTGTCATTTCTAGTTCTTTTAATGATTACAACAATGTGGACTTGTACTCTCTGATAATCAATGCTGGTCTCTAAATATCCAATAGTGGATGATGAAACTAGTGACAAATTAAGAGATCAAAAGATGCTGTGAAACAATACAACAGAAAGAAAATCCCTTTCGATCACAAGTTTAGCCATCATTATCTGACCTTGCTGGAGACAATTATTCTTGAAATCATGCCAAGAAATGGTCTTTCAATTTCTTTCAAGGTTTTTCCTTGGGGACACAGGAAATGCAATTGTACCTCTCAAAACAGTGATCATAGTTCATTATTAATCTGGAAGGGACTTAATGGCTGTTACACAGACTACATCAACTGAACCGGGAGAATATATGTATGACATTCAACTAGAAAAAGACTGAAAACAATGCTATAAAAAGATCTGCCAACCCTCTAGATTTGCAATTAGTGAAAAGTGGGAGAAAATGACAATTTATGAAAAATTGTACCATGACACCAACTCCATCCACTTTAATGATCAGTACTGCACTATATGTAAATCCGAGGAAGAAAAAAATAAATAAAACATAATATTAACACTGGTTACATGTACTACTTTATTTGCAACCAACTCTACAGATATACACAAACTTCACACTATTTGTCATGACAAGATGCTGTGGCAGTCTTAAATTTCCTCAATCAGGCTGTGGAAAATTTGTTTTCAAAACAGTTAATCTTATTGACTAAAATTGCCATAAATTTTCAGCACCTAAGGAGGCAATAAAGTTGGTCATAGTTTTCCTCACATGAAATAGTTTTTCTCTGTCACTGATCTCTACCAAGAAAGCTCACAAGCAACACTTCAGCAGCACACAGGACTTGAGTAATCTACTTCAAAACTGAAATATGCTAGGGGTGCTATAGAATTTTGGCCACTGCTTATATCACGACAAGCACCTAACAGGAAAATTTTAAATAATTGAAAGTTGGGAGAATACTTGAATCATTGTAGAAAGTCGTAAAATTCATGCCAAAATTCATGTACTATATGGAAAGTCTCGTGTTCAAGTCTCCTTTGTGACAGGTGCCAGATCAGGCTAACAGGGAATTCATTAATTTGTCTAGTTTTCTAGAGGAGGCAGTGAATGAAAGTGGTTAAAGGAATGACATGAGACATATATTAACAAGTATTTCTCAACTGTCACTGCCAAGTACAGTTCTTTAGCTTCTACCACAAAAATCTAATCCGGTTTGACCGCATTTAAAAACCAATCCATCATGTATAACACAGACTGAAATGATTTTCCTGTCAAGATGTCTACCTCAATTCCAATATGTTCATTTGCTTCTAATTTCCTTCATAGAAACATAATCCCAATGCAATAAGGATTAAACTGAGATATCTCAATGAAACGATCAATAATAACAACGATCAAAAGTCTGAAAAACAAGCAGTGCAATTAAAATATAAAATGACAACACCTAAAGATAAGACATTCTTCCTCTGACTGCAAAACCCAAGAATTATTTTACTAAAGTGCTCGAAAAGATTTAGAAACTATTGTACATTATTACATGCATTATAAGTATATTAACACAAACATGGGTATAATCTTTCTATTTACTCCTGCATAACCTATTAAGGAAATACACAATATATATATATATATATATACTGGCCAAGACCAACAGCAAACAAAATTAATCCTGATTAGGGCAGCACCTCACAGTTTATATTCTTAGGTCTACTTACTAACACAATTCACAGACCCTGAATTGTCATTGCATTATGTCACAACAGATCAGGGTCTGTGCAGTTTAAAGCTGGAAAGAAGCAAGTACTTATGGTACAAGACTTTCTAATACAGAAACCAAATAACACCAACTTGAAAAGTTACAATGATGAAAGAAATCAGTCTGCATATAGAATGTGGCTCAATAAAATAATAAAAAATAAACACACACACATACACCACTCCCTCGATAACTCGCGCACATCGGGGTCCAAAAACATCGACCGCACTATAAGTGAGGTGCGAGTTTTTCGAGGGACCTATAATAACAGAAGGATCGATACAAAGGCAAAAGGGTGGGTGGGTGGCAGTTTTTTTTAAATAGCTTTTAATACTCAATTCATAAACGTGCTGTGATTAACTGTGAATAAATATCTCTTCATAATGGTGTAGTTTATTTTTTCCTCATAGAGCAACATTAATTTCAGGATAAATTACCGTATATAGACGAGTTAATCGAAAACATTATTCCACGTGGTTTCCGTTCGATCGCAGGAGTCTGACGCTTTATCAATAAAGTACGGCGAAATCTCTGACAACATGAATTCCCCTTATCGGTAATACATATTTAAAAACGATATTACCGATAAGGGGAATTCATTTTGTCAGAGATTTCGCCGTAGTTGATTGATAAAATGTCAGACTCCTGTGCTTCGATTAACACGTGTACCGATTCACGCATTGTGTATTACGTCACTAATGTTTGAGCTGAATTGGATACATTCTTCTTTTATTGTTTGAATCAAATTAGACGTATTTGATAGACTCTTTTCGAGAAACAATGTCAATCGATCGATTCATATACAGTGTATATATTTGATTGTGGTAGAAATAAAATGAAAAATTTGAAACAATGTAAATTAGAACACGATAATACAAATGCCCGTTGTGATACGCTGGACAAATGACCCGGCGTTTTGAAAAAAATCAGTTAATTTTGTGTGTTACTCCCTGATTTCGCTGCCGTCGAGCAAAATCGTCACATGCTTGATTCCATGCACAAGACATAAGTGATAAAACAACACAAGTCTCTTTTAATGAATTATTTTATTGCAACAAACACTTGGCCAAGTTTGTTGATCAAAACAAGCAGGCAGGTAATTAGGTTCTCACGGAAGTACTCGCGGGTTTCGATGTGACGGTTGATTGACTCTTTTCATGTTTTCATAGAAAAGAATATGTTGCAATTATAATGTTTACATTGAAATTGAAATAAAGGATTATTATGTGGTTTTCACACAGCAAGATGTTTAATTGTTGTTTATTTCATTATCTGTTGCCACCTGTTAGCATTTACCAGACGTTTTCATTGATAGCTATTTCACCAGACTGTTTATTTACGGCGATTGATGACGGTGTATCAACAAATAAACCTGAACATGAACATGATATCTTATTTAGATTTTGCAAATTTCACAATATGGAATCGATCTTTATGGGCATTAATCACCTTTTTTATGATAAAACGAGAAATGTATAAAGGTTTAATTTACCAATTCTTATCATAGTTTTTTCATGTTCAGCATATTTTTTTTTTAAAATTTAAAATATATTTTATCTTTGGGTAAAAATCGGGATCCACACCAGACACCGCGTTATAAGCGGGTTCGCGAGTTATCAGGGCGCGAGTTATCGAGGGAGCGGTATATATATATATATATATATATACACATATATATAAAAAATTCACCATTCCATTTAAAAAAGGGAGACAATTTTAAAGAATGAATAATAAACAAAATTAAAATAGGCTTGGAAATATAATAAATTTTGTATACATTTTTAGGTGCAAATTATTAAAAGCACATAAATCTCTAATTGTGTATCACAGAACAGAATGTACATTATATTGTACTGAAAGTCTAATTAAGATCATCGATCTGAACACGAGATTACTTGGTTTCAACTGTTGTCTTTTTATTTTATTTAAAGAAATGTCACAAATTGCAATAGTGGCCCTCCCAAAAAAAAAAAAAAACAACATGAGCATGTCAATGAAAATTTAAAAACACCAGGAATTCTTGAGCTACTTATAACATGTAAAACAGTCAAGTTAATTTTCCTTGTTGCAGAAGACCATGGAATATATCGATAATTTGGATGTGCTGAAAATATTTCATAAATGCATGCCTTCTTAAAACCATGCAAATGAATTTAAATATTTTTTCAGTTAATTTATTAGTGAGAATGTATAATTTTCTATCAGATGACCCTTATAGATGCACATCGTCCTATAAACCTTCAAACCCCCGAAGTTCTAATTAAGAACAATTGAAGTGACTGATGATCTACTTACAGAATAATATTTCCAGAAATCAATTAGGACCATTCCTTTTTTTTTATCAATGCAGAATAATTAAAACCACTTCTGATATTGTTTTAAACATTTTTTTAAATTTGTTGCGGAGAGCTAAACCCATAGCATCTTGCTTTAGAAAAGACCCTGTAATGGGAATGATACTCATTCGGTGCACCATTCATGACACAGCATGCGGCACTGTCCTAAAAGCTGCTTGCTGAATGATGGGTATACCTTGTATGGCTATACCTGTCAATACATATTAGCAACCATTCCATCACATCATTCAGTAATGTTCTAGTTTAAACCTCAATCTGATGCATCAATAAAGAATGCTGTTTTCAATAAAACACCCACCCAAACTTACAATAATTATTTAAAACAGTAACTAAGACAATCACAGGAGAAATTATGCAAGATATCACTGTACTCTCCTTAGTAAAGAAACAATGGTTGGTGGTGGTCAATAAAGGAAAGAAACTAGACTTAAGATAATGTCAAAGCCAGTAAAGTTAGTGATACTTGCTCATCATAAAGTGGAAACACATTCCCACTAACAAATTAACTCCAGTTAATTTGTTTTTCAACTAAAATTAGTTTAATTCCTGCATCAAAAATGTTATATGCTTCAACAGAACTCTTGGACAACAAAACTCATAATAGTTCATTTACTTTTCAATCATATTTCTTTCTTCCCATGGCAAAATCTCAAAAAGTTGTCTAATTTTGGAAATATCAAGAAATTTGCTATGCTCTTTATTCTGTGAAGAAGCTATGACACCTACATACAAGTTACTTCCCTTGACCTTGTTCTCAAAGCTGCACATATTTTTCCCCACATATCAACCTTATATGCAAGGCCAGTCATTGCTGTAAATCTTCTGTACATTAAAACTGGCAAATGTAGCAAAGAACCCAGATTCTTTTTGAAAATTAAAACTAACTACACATAAACAGTTGTTGTTGTAGGGTTTAAGGCCATGTTTCAGCACAAGATAGGCCACACATGGCGATCAGTCTAAATGGTAGAGGGGGAACACTGGAAAATCCCTGAAATAACCACATGAAGCTACTTGAATGTTTTCTCGCTTTTTCAACAGTCATAGTAATCTAATCAACAGGGCTGTTTAGTGCCATGTACTTTCTATTGCAGTCTGCCACATTGAAATTAAAAATTATGAAATATTAGATTTTCTTAAAGAAGCATGTAAGACAGCTTGCTAGAAATTACAGATGGAAGGCAAACTAATTTCTCAGTCATTTTGTAAGTCTTGTAGAATTATATATTTACAGCAACCTGTTCCAATATTAATATTCTCTCATGTGCAAGACACAATGCCAATAACATATTTGCAATTCTACATGATGGTTTCTGAAACTAAATGGACATCTAGTTAATATACAGACAACAAATGACATCTTTAAGATGAAGTACACAACAGCCATTGTGTGCATGCAAAACAGAAAACTTGTACATGTTACATAATAGTTTATCCTTGGGTTAACTCCCTTTTTCCATGCAGATTACATGGTTAAATATATAACATTAAAATGTTATTAAGTATTGCTGAACCAGTCATAAAATAAATTACAAACAAAATCTTGATCCTGTATGCAACAGGTGTAAAACTTGTGCTTAAAATGGTATATTAAACCTTAAAATGCTGTATTATGACACAAACCAAGTAATGAGCGATACACAAAAATGTGTAATAGCTTGTACAAGAAAATATATTATCAGCAAATCAAGAGTTGTGTCAGAAAAAAATTAAATTCTGGTTGTCAGAGAACCTACTTGAAAAAGCCATTATTGTCATATTGTGAACTCTTTTTTCTTTAAAATCAATTTTCTTTTTTTTTTTTGTTCAAATATAGGCACTTTATTGGACATGAATTCTAGTACTTCAACAGCAGTTTCCAGACATAGAAATTACTTAGGTCTCTTAATTTGATGTTTGCTCCAAGCAGGAAATCCACACAAGTAGGCACCAGACAAAAGCAATGAATTCATTCCATCATGCAAATTGAACATGACAGTTGAAATATGCGGCATGACACTGGAACTTCTTACTTAAAACAAAGCTGAGGAAATATTTGGTTCCAGAATTAACCCATGACTAAACTAAATATACGCCTGATCTGCTATTCAAGATTTCCAAGAAAAGTTTTCATTGGTAATGATGCAGAATAAATCTTTTCACAAAATCATGAATTCTGCAAAATTGCGATCTTAACAAACCCAAGCAAAAAATTCTGCTTCATACATAGACTCCAAAATAAAGTATAATAACATCCATATAAAACAAGGAAAAGCTTTGTGAAAACATGTTAGTATGCTGCAACTAGCATAATGAAAGAAGTACTTACCTATGTGAGGAGTATAAGCCAAATATATAAAAATACTTAGTACAGTAGATACTTACAATTCTTGCAATGAAAAGGGATTTGTAGGGATCTGTTGAGCTACCAATAGTACTAGCCGGATCCCCTAAAAGTTAAAACCGCAAATGTAAAAATGGTAAATCAAACGATGTAATGTCGTTCCTGTATTCAAAATCATTATAAAAAAATGTACAGCACAAAATCTATCTGAATCCATTTTAAAAGCAATTACAAGATATTACAAGCTGTGTCACATGACATAAGGCTTTTTTGTGTGACAAAATTGAAATGTATATCACATGCAACTGGTATCCATTTCCTGCAATTTAATCTAGTCCCATTGTCATGATTCCAATGGCTTATTTATCAAAAATATTGACTTAAAAAGCACTTTTTAATTTCTCTTTAAAAATGATAGCTACCTCTCCACAGGTGGTTGTAAATTTGTCTGACTTTGCATTTTCAGTACAAGTTCAGTCGGTTACCATTATGTCCTAATGAGACATTACATTTATTGATCATGAATTACATGTAATAATCAATTATGCAACTTTATTTCAGTTTATAAGCAACTCCTATCACAACTCACTCCTAAACTCATACAATATAAATGAAGGCATGGACTATTAGATGCTGATCAATCAATTTTTCCACACAAAGTACCCAAGTTGGATGAATGCAAGATATCTTCAAAATTGTGTGCTAAAAGCAATCTTTTCATATTTTCCAACCTTCTGTGTAATACCACTCATACACACAATTATCTTTTGCCCTTAAGTTTTTGCAACAAGAATTGGCTTCAGTGAAATTTTATGGATTAAAGAATCTTACATTTGATATTTTTCATTAATAAATATTGGTATACCTGAAAATATTTATAAAATTACAGTAGCTAAAACTGCGCATTGCAGTGACAGATGCAAGGATCATATTAATTTGTTTCACATGACCTTATTAATTTTTTTTATGGAAAACCACCACAATAGAGGAAGTCTTGTTGAGACTCTAAAACTCATGTTCACAACAATGGAACATGTTGGAAAACACCACAACACAGAAACTGTGATGTATAAACAGAGAAAACACCAACTGAAATAACACCAAGACCAAGACGCAATGTTTATATCAGAATTTGTTTGATCTTTGATAGCAGAAACTCCAAACATCTGACTTACGTCTTGAACACTCACTCAATGGCAAGATTTATCTGGCAAATAAGATTCTGGGGCCTATTCTTGATGACTGTAAGCTACATTTAAAAATTAAATTCCATATAAAGAGAATACTAAACCTATAAAAGGCACAAGACTAGGTGATGGTGTTCTCTTCAAGTTAAATGAAATGGTTTTTACATGCAATAAATTTAGGAAATAAATTCTTGTGAATTGCCTGACAGCTGAAAATATTTTATAGTATGACCCACCTAACATATTACCATAATTTTTTTTTTTATGGAGTACATTTTTCATGGATGACCTAAAAGCATATCAAACAGCTGGACTGAAAAGACTAGTACCATCTTCACCACATTCAAGGTGGAGGCATAAAAAATTTATATTTTTTTGTGCTAAACTGGCTGTACAACAGTTTCATAAAATAGCCTTAAAAACACCCCAAACAATTCATGATTCCTAGGCATTCAACAGTACATATAGAGCATGACATTACTGATAATCAGTTACCACATGTACTTGCTTTCAAGTTGAATCCAACTGCCTATGGTATAAACCCAGATCTGCCATGAAATGCACTGGCAGATCCGAGTCTGTGCAGTTTGTTAGGACTAATCCATAAACCAAACAAAATAGAACATGATCTGCAGGTGCATGATGCTATAGCAGATCAGATGTTTGCAGTCTGACCCATTTTATAAACGAGTATATATGGTAATTTCCACTACAAATCATATAATAACCAATGAACTTGTACAGGTATTAAAGACCTGTCAAAAGAATACAATACTGACAATGGTTAAACACAAATATCTGGTAAAGGACAAAACTTACATAAAGCCAGATCCTGTTCCAGCTTGTACGCAATTTGTTCTGCTCTCTCTTTCCTCTGAAATTGAAAAGTGAACAAAGGTGAGCAAATTATTAATGGAATCATTTATATTTTATAGTCTTTTGAATCTTATTAAATATGTAAATGTTTGCAAATTTTTTGTAGTATTTATTCTACTGTTAACTGTAAGGAATTTTCCAAGCAGTTTTAGCACTTAAGATCAATAAATAGTATATGTATTTTATGATTTTCTAATTAAGCAAAACATTTCATGTGAAAACGTGAAAGTAAGGCTTCTGCCATAACTTCATAAGCAATTATGTTTATGATGGCACACTCAACCAATCTAAACTGTGCTACATGCTACAGAACAAGTTTCATGTTTGAATTTTTTTTTCAGTCACAAAGTGCCTTGTCCACAACATCCTCCATGATCTTACCCATAAGGGCAATTAACCAAGCAGTACAAGACTATATTTATACCTAAAGCTTTATGGTTTTTTTTTGTTATCAATTTCTCCAACTTCTTTGAGAAGAAGAAAAGATTGTCAATTAGGCAAAATATGAAGGCATTCAGAGTATCTCATCCACAAGGTGTGACAATTATGAGGTCCATGGCATATAGCACTTGATCTGTGATAGATCTTCTTTGACATATCCAAGTTTCCTTGTGGAATTCAAATTATTTATAAGTCATAAGTGTGCACAGTATGTCCAGGGATTTGATAATCGCAGGTGCTAGATATTTATTAAAATCAATGGAAGACTGCATAAATCCCATCACTGTTCATACTGCTTTATTTGAAACTTTCAGATATCCCAACGACTCTACTGTACATGAATTGGAGTTTGTCTCTTAATATATGTTGTGAAATTATTAAAGGTGGCATCAAAAAAAAGGTACATTATCCATGGCCTGGCATCAATTTCAGTGGTAAAAAGTCATCACTTTTGGTGTATTTGTTTAATTACAAAATGTAAGCTAAAGCTCCACTTATGGCAAACCAACTGCCTTCAATCTTACTGGAGTCCAAATTTTCTGTTTCTATGTTTGCATTTTCCAGATCTGTAACATAAGGCCACATAAAGGTCATAAGCCGACTAGTTGCACATACGTTGTTGCTTAGGCATTTTCTCAGCGCATTACAAGCTAAATAAATCAAGGCCAATAGCAGGAGTAGGAACCAAATTAAACCCTGGTCAGAACCAGAACAAAGGGAAGCTACTCACTTACCCACATTGGCCAAAAGAGACCAAGACTCATAGGGGCAGAGGTAACATGGCAGTGATCAATAAAGGCAAGCACTTGAAACCACTTGGTCATGCATATCACTACATGCACCTCAAGTTTTATAATCAATAGTTCACATAAAATCACTGTATTTTCAAACTCATTGTCCCAGTAACTCAATAGCCTACTAAATGATAATATAAATTGCTTTCATTGCCAATAAATGGCCTTGTATATGATATCGTCAATTAAGTCTAGAGTATAACTAGGTATACCCAGCTAGTAGAAACACGCCCTTATGACAAACAGTGCATGTTCATAAAGTGGTTTAACTGTAAATTTTCTAAAATCTATCACCTGTGTCTAATTGTTTGTGTTAAATATTCAAAGGTGAATAAAAATTTCACCAGTGAAACAGTGTAATCATACACATATAGACATGAAGTATTTCCCAAACAAACTACTGTAACTTACCAAGAAGAGGACTAACAAGTGACAATGTTCTATTCAGACCACATAATCAATTATGGATTCTTGCAATGAAAAGGTAGGACTTCATCTCATATATCCAATGTTTTTAATGTAAATGTTTAGGACAAACACTGACAATAATACAGTAAAAAGAGTTTTAGTTAACTGTTCAATAAAGAAATTGGTAATATCAATAAGTTTCAAGTTTCCTCATTATGTATGTGTTTGTATATCAACACTGACCATAGATAGAAAATATATTTAAGAAAATGACACCTTGTTATGTATTAAGACAAAAATTGTGCATTTAGAAATAATTTTTTTTATTTGCTTATGTCTGGATAATTAGATAAATGATGGCATCCTTTCTTTCTCTTACACTGTATCATTGATCAAATTTTTGTGACATTATCTTTCCAAGTGAAACTATCCTAAAATATTGAATTTTATATTAATTTATTCCAAATGATGCATATTTGGCATGGTTTACATACCATATTTTGTTAGTGAAAATGTCAAAAACTGTTGCCTATCATATATACAACTTGATCTTCTTCTAGGATGCAACTTCTTGTGAAGTTTGCACAAGTTGTTCTCAACAAACAGCCATCTGTATGTTATTATCATATTATCAGTGGAAAAAAATGCATACCAAAAAAAAAAAGAGTGAACACAGAACTGGAGAGAAAATCTACCAATAATACTGTTATTTGGTGTCTCGTCAAACTGTACCATAAGCCATTTAAGAAAGTCAAATTACCATAACATGCATTATGCATCTGGAAATGGCTATTTCATTCACCCAATATGAGGTAAAGGACATCTGAAATGTTTGCCTATCAGACTGTGACTCCCTATTTTACATAATTGCAATATCAATATCACTGTGATTCTTCTGGGCACTGTCAACACTAAATTCATAAGGTGAAAATCATCAAATATTGGGGCTTAGATTAGATTCAAAACACAGGAAGACCTGGTAACACCAGGCCAGGGTTCAATTTTAACCCTTAAAGTGCTGCATTGTTTTGCAGTAAAAGGTCCCTCAGTGCTGAATTGTTTCAGAGGAGAAAAGAAGAAAACTGCACAGTCTTTAAATTGCATGTATTTCATTAAATATACACTATTGACAGACAAACCCTATATAAAAAATGATGGTGTGTGTCTATACTTTAAGATTAGCATCAAGACACATGTGTAGGTTTAAAATATTTGCAGGTAAAGGTGTAAATACCGGTAAAATGACAAGTTACAATTGTATTTCATCAGTATTTTTGTTTGTTTCTGATGGAAAAGTTCAAATATATATAAGAAATGTTATATTCTTTAGTAGTCCAACCATGCACATGTTATGTCTGTCACAATGTTATATATAAATTGTGAAAATCACAGGTAAAGGCAGGGTGACAGTTTTGCAAAAATCCACTCCATGAATGTCAGAGGTATGTTTAAACCCTCCAGTCAGCAATTAATGTTCATGAAAAACTATCACCTGTTATTTATTATATCATCATCAAACTGAGGTCCATATCTGGTGACTAAACCTCAGCAATGGCTTTATTTTTGTTCAATCATTGGGCTGATTTTGTGTGAAGAGTCACCTTAATTGTTCTCATTGTCTGACAGGTGTAAATTGCTTGGAATAGCTTGAAATCTATCCCCTACTTATTTTTTTGCTGAAGTATGCGGTTGATATCACATCATCAATAGCCCATTAGGAATCGAGAACAGACATATGTACCAAACCCATTGTTTTAATCGATGCGAAAACGTTTTAGATGCTCAGATGTTGACAGGCCGCCATTTCTTCTTGCGACTTTTTTTCATTCAAGTCTGCCCCATGAATTCTCTGATCTGCATTACGATTTGTTTGATCTACTATCAGATGCAATAGCTCGTCATCTAAGAAAAAGTCTTAAATAGTCCGTAGGTTCATTATTCACCATCTCGACATTTAATTTTGAATTACCAGTGAATGGGGTTTGACAGGCGGGCCATGTTTTCACATCAAGCGAGCATGTACATCCGACTCCAGTTCCACGTAAATTACTGGCTCAAAATCATTCATGTGTATTTCCATCAATACCTCGCTTGCTCCAATAATGTCATTTTTCTCAAATTATTCAAAATCACTATTAGCATCACTGTTAGAAGCGAATATTTGTTGCAAGAAAGCACCTTTGTATTCAGCGACGGCCATTTTAGCTCTTCACAAGTACCACGTGTTTAAAAGCGAGCATTTGTAAAATTACATCGTTAATAATATAGTAAAGTACTGTAGAATGCTTGTTCCGGGCCTTTTTAAACCAATCAAATATAGTTTTACAGGCATTTATGGCAAGATCAAGTTATAGAATGCGATCAGTGTTGCTCACTCGAGCGCGACTATAGTCGCTACACGCACTTTAAGGGTTAATCATTAAATTTCCACCTCAAATGTTGCCATTTAAATGAATAAAGAACTAAATGTCTACAAATCAGGAGAAACTGGGATCAGTCATGATGCAACTTGTCTCAGAATGGGGAATTTTTAAACCATGTTTGTTTGGTGTATGCATGTGTATATGTGATGTTTTGTGAGTGTTACTAGCAGGTGTCACTGGCACCTTGATCCAACAAACTTAAAATTAACAAGTGAACACATACATCCCCAATAACCTGCTATGTGGGAGTTTGAATGTATCTAACCTTCCTTTCTTTCCTCTCATCCTTGGTTTCTACACGTGTTGGTGGAGGGGTATCCTTAGGATCCTGAAAAAGAAAGGCACAAAATTTCTAAATATGCATATTTACAATGAAATAGATTTAATAAACAAAATCTGAAACAATAAGCAATGAATTCATAACCATCATTTAAAAATATTTCTCAGATTTAAATGCACAACAGTTTTCTCAAAAAACAGACCCCTGTAAGACTGTATAATCCAATATTAAATATTAGAAACCAACAGTTCCGCAACAGGACTGACACTGATCATTTTGTTCTTTACAACCACTCAGTGTTAAAAGCATTCATGATATTCTTCAGTGACAACAAATTTTAAACTTTACTGATGTGGTACACACACTCACATATTTTAAACTTCACTGATGTGGTACACAGACTCGCATATATCAGTTTGGCACCATTTTGATTAAGGTAAAAACAGACATCATTATAAGAGTTTTGGTGAAACTCATAACGTTCAGGGGTACAAAAAGATATCTAAGACACCCAATGTGGCGGCTATATGTGTTATCAGGCCATTTTCATTTAGGACCAACTAGATAGCACATGCAGCCTACTGGAGAAGACCTCGTGCTGATATACCATGCATTTGCAAAGAGTATTATATATATAGCAAATATTTTCAAGATGCCTGTTGCGGTATCAGCACTATTTTAAGTTCCACTAGAAATCACAAGAAATCCTTTAGTGACAACCTCAATGCTGTTATGACCAGACACTCAAAGTGGTGAAGAAACGATTTTTTGATGGTCAGATGACCACTGTGTGATGGCCAAATCAGCTCTTAACTCTGCTCAATTTACACTCAAGACCAACTGGACAATACATATATAAGAAGCCTTCTAGTGAAAACCCAAATAGTTGAACCTAGCTTGCCAGACCACCACTTTGCCCAAAAAGTGTTGTCTCTCATCGGCCATAAAAACGTACAATCATTAAATATGTGCTTTGATGTTATGTAATAGCAGTAAATCTGTGCTTTCATGTGAAGCAGTAAATCTGTGCTTTGATGTGATGCAGTATGAGTAGTGGTAAATCTGTGCTTTGATGTGAAGCAGTAGTTGTACCACTGATAACAATGTTTTAATGATGGTTATAGGGGTCATCAGATAGGCTCCATTTTCATTTAGCTCAAGGACTTCTAGTTAACCAACCCATGTTGATATTACCATCCAATTATTAGACTAGCTATAACAAAATTTTTGATATCTTTGTCATGGTGAACATAAACGATATCCAGTCAAAACAATTTTCGTTTAGAACAAACTAGACCAGGCATGGGCAATTTCCTCCCAAGCCCAGGCCAGAAAAGTGATTTTTTTAATGCCCACTTGTGTGATGTAAATTAACACAAAAAACCAGGTCAGATCTGGCGCCCAGGCTGTATTTTGTCCACCCCTGAACTAGATCAGTGATGAGCGTGTATGTAAAGTTGCATAGAAAGACAGGCAAACAATAGATTAGAAAAAAAAACCACCCAAAATGAGATAAAACACATCTGAAAGAATTTGAAATGGAATTAAAATATCTATAGAATGCAGGTTTCACGAATTGTATTCTAATCATTTCAAAGACTCGAAGAACAATTTGAAAAAATTAGTTTAAGGTATGACTGATTTAATCTTGTCAACATTCTCAATTTACCAAATTATTGACTTCTTGATGACATGTACACTTGACTAAAATTATAAGCTTCTAGATTTACACCTAAAAGCAACTCTGACAGTGAATGAATTAATGATAAGCTAACACAATGATAATGTTTTAATTTTCATCATACAGAGTTGGTTATAAATAACAAATCCCCTAGCTGTGGAGTGTTAAGTACTGACCCAAATCTTCCTTACCCCTTACCGAACTTTCTTTTTTTTTATTAAAAAAAAACATAAAAAAATAAAAAATAAAATGTCTTCATACTTAATACCTGACTGTACATAATGATGCAATCTTTGAAGCTCAATAAAAAAGAACTCCAAACAAGATGCCACAAAACTTGAAGCTGTTACATGCACATGTATATATACAACCAAAGATTCATATGGCTGTATTACCTATCAACAAAATCTAGTAGCGTGCAACATCATCCCAACCACATAGAACACAGTCAAGCTTTGACATTGCTACACCAGAGAGAAATGGTTGCATTCAACACATGAACAACAGTGCATGTGGTTTCAAGCCTTCCATCAGTGAATTTCCTTAGGGCTTCACTTTTCACAAGATAAATACCAAGTGATGAGAACCAACCAACAGGTTCTTTCTTGCTTTAGTAAGCAGCACTGAGTTGTATTCCTACGCAGTCCAACCTGTATGCCCTCACAAAAGTATGAACACTGAACTGAATATCAGACATTTTGCACAGAAGTGGATTTTTAAAATGATTATGGGAATCAAGGATGCTGCCTCTAGCAATATTTGGTAAGCTTTGTTACAATGTATATTGAGGTTCTGAAATGCTTATATAACTCCATTGTGAGCAACTCCAAGCAGAAATCTTTGTTATACATGAAACCACACAGTAGTAATGGTTAGATGGATCTATTATTAATAACTAACTCTGAGGAAGCCAAATTGCTGAATAATGATGTAAATAATAATTTGTACTTTTTTCAAGAGAAAATTCTCCTGTGCATGGACATGGAGGTCAACTTTAACATTCAATGATTTAAACGAATATATACCAGGGTCAACATAAAGAAAATGAAGTCCCAACCAATGGGGTATATTATCTTTTCTCAGACGTTTTTTGTTGTTCATTGTTTACGTTTAACAGTGTATACATGTACATGGTAGTCAGTATAAAAGGTTGAGGAAACACCTGGAAAAACACCAGTAAGAACCATGGAAAGCTACTACCACTGCTTTTTCTGCTGCATACAAATATGTGTGGGGGAAAATTAATTCCAACATGATGTATTACATTTCCATAGCCTGATGCATAAACATTACATATTTTCAAAGCCATGTGCAGAATAGTCCACCATATATGGAGACGTGAAAATTAGTATCATTTTAAATACAATATTCTGGTGACAATTACCACTTTGCAACTGGTAAGCATTGCAGAATTTAATTTTCTTTAATTGAATTTGGTATGGGTTTTATGCCAATATTGGTGACCTTAGATGCACAGAATAGCCTGATAGCGGTGTAACTCTAGTTAGACCTTCCGGGTAAGACTGAATTTTGTCAATCATAGGAATGGTCTTCCCAACACTGAGAGGCAACACACTTTCTTACACTTGGCTATATCTGAACCAAACTGTTAGTTCTAACAACTTAAGTACTCCTTCTGAATCTCATTAAAATAATTGACAGTTAGCCATGTAACCCAATAATAGTATCCAAATTTGCAAACAATTTTTGTCCAAGTCTTAATGTGTCTTGATTTTAAAGTCGCATGCACTATTTATTTGGCTACAAACAGAAATGAACACAATAATGGAAGCCTAAGTTCTGATGTGCTATTACAATAACAATATGTACATCTCAGGGTCTTTGCGCCTCTGAATCATTGTAAATAACAGCACATTTTCCCATTGCCGTCCAGCTACTGCATATTGTTCTTCTGATGAACTCTTATAAATACAGCAGGAACATCTAGGGGTATTTTAACTAGGGACTGAATTCTGTCATTGTAAATATCATCAAAGCTAAACTGATCAAATAATCAACACATTCTCCAACTCAGTAGGTTGTTAAAGTGACTGGTAAGCCTTTGACTTTTCCGCTTAGATATTTGCATGTGTACAAATGACTACTGCATGGGTGATTTCCAAAAAGTGTGTAGTTAAGTGTTTCCGAGACTTCTATACATAGACAAATAAATAAGCCATAAATCTGCAATCCCATCATTTGACCGTTGTACTGAGTGTATGTGTGATTTACACTTTTAGCATAGCATTAACATATGTTCAGTCGTATCGCTATGACGTCTTCAGTGTGGCAGTTTATAGTGATGTAACGCACTGGGGCATCATGCCGCAGACTCATGTCACACCCAATCACATATTAGTAAACATTGTGAACTGAAGGTCATTACAATTTGTATAATCAGAAATTCAGTAGTAGAGCAAATGGAAAACTCTTCATGAGAGTCATAATAATCAATAATCATTATTAAGACACCAAGATGATGTTAGTACTATTTCATGAGTGTTTGGTATGACTCTCATGAAGACTTTTCCATTTGCTCTACTACTGAATTTCTGATTGTACAAATTGTAATGACCTTCACAATGTTTACTAAAAATGTTGTAACATTGTTATTTCTCCTTTAAAATATATAACTTTGTATCTCTAAATAAGTCATAAAAGTTTCAACAGTGATGTTTTGTTATCATTTATCAATGTATATGCTCACAAATGTATTTTGAACTATGACTTGATGGGGGGGGGGGGGGGATACAAATAAAACAAACCTAACATGATATAGAGTGAATCTTTTGTTCATGAAGATGAATAAATTGCTCAGAATAGTATATTAATAAAATAAATATAATTATATTTCCTATATTTCGGTCCAAATGTGACATTTCTAGTTATATTTTTTACTACAGTAGGACAACAAACACCTGGAACAATTTCTTTTCTTCACTCTAGACCATGTACTTCAGGCAGTGTGCTGTTCCGCACAAATTTATCCAAGAAATCTTTCAGTAAGAAAAAAGGTAATTAATCAGCAAATGTTTGGTTCAAACTATGAATTGCACTACTTCACTATATCAGTAATAACAATATTCTATCAATTTAAATCGTAGCTGCAATCGAGGTGAAAAATCATCCCAGACCCATTCTTTTTAGATGCTTTCAAAGCTAGCTTGATTCTTGGAATCACTCTTGAAAAGTGCATGAAGCCATGCATCATCCCATCAACTTAACTGAAACCTAATCCATCGTTATCACCAGAATCATCCACTTTAAAGTCACTACCCTCACTGTCAACATCCATGTTTACATCTGAGTTGTTGGCCATCATTTTATTGATTAATTTTCAAGCCAACAATCTTTTCCCACCACGTTTTTTTTTTACAATATTTTACTGCGCATGTATACTTTAACCATTTCCAGTGTTGGTGAAGAAGTAAACAAATATTTGTGATGTAGAACACGTTTCTAGAGACTACACATAGTAAAGTACGACCGCAGGTGTACTCAGGATAGAATAAGGCATTATGTATTCAGAATAGTATACAGCATTATGACTGAAGTCATAATCTGGATAAAATGTGTTAAAATAAAATCTAATTTATACAAAGTATTTTTTGACTGGCATAGTTGATCACACACAGACACATGCACATTCATTCATATATTTTTCCAATTCATCTCACTATACCAATATATGGACAAAGACTAACAAATGGTAATGGGAGAGTTCACTATTTGTCTCTTTAATGTACGCCTGTCCAATTATTAGGTCATTCCTGCAATGGCCAAAGTCACCAAAGGCATTAAAAAAAAAAATGGCATCAATTTCCAAATCTGGCAATCAAAACATTCAAGTTCTGTAGTAAAGAGTTGCAGTCTAAAAAAAACACAGACGGTTAATATTGCTTAATTAGAACGATAAAAAAGCATTAAAATTTCAGGTAAAAATAAATAAAATACTGATTGGCATTTAATCAATCAGTTATTACATTTACTTTGAAAAATGGTAAACTGCATAGAAAATATCAACTATCTCAGTATTTTGATAAAAATATTATATGTTGCAATGCATTTCACCGATCATGGGCAACATTAAACCTAGAACCAAGACAATACACCTAAAGACGCATAATCTTTAATGCCTGTGTGAAAAAAACAATCAACATTATTGGAATGGGCTGAAAATCCATTCCTGATCTTTTCTAGCGAGAAGAGAATCTAATCAATAGGAGATATACTCTGAAGTGGAAACAAACTAAATCAGTTGTGCTTTACCAAGTCAATAAGTAAGCTTGTTCATTGCATTTTTTTTAGCCCAAAGACCTTGATGCCATAGAGTCACAGCGTTTAGAAAGGATCCAGGCAGCCAGAAGAATACGGCGAAGCAAGTCAGCCCCAAGTAGTGGCACAAGTACCAGTGGACGATCCTGTTCAACATCTGAACCAAGGGAAGAGGAAACCACAACATGTCTTCCCAACATCTTCAAAATGCAACAAAAATCCAATAAACATCAGCAGGACAACCAGGAAACGACATGCACAGACCTACCCTCGCCAGTCTCTGATCCACCCCCATATGATTCAGTTAGCCATGATCATAATGACAATTCAAGGGGAACTTCATCAGCCCTGGCAACAGGATACAAGCCATGCGAGGAGTGTCCAGAGATTAGGGACGAAGCTAGAACACCTTTACTGGGATCATGTGATCGCAACCCAAGGTAATGTAAATTTTTCTTTCTTTTTTTAAAGTGCATTACAGAACAAAAGCTGCAATGATTAATAGTTGTTTTATTTCTTGCAGAAACTGGCATTGAATCACATGTGGTCATTCACAAATCTTAAGTAATAACTATGCATCTTAATGCACGATACCGAGATGCATCAGTATTAATGAGACAGGGACAGATTATTTAGACATCAGTTTTCAAAAAATGAACAACATCATTTACATCACTGGTAAAGCCAAAATATGTCTAGAGAGCAATCATACCGTAAAGTAATTGCCTGGGTTGTGAAATGATGTCTTTATTGACATACATAACCTTGTGGCAATTCACCAAGAACTAACAATGTTTTATTTTACTCATGATTAATTTCATATATGAAACTGGCTGAAATACTGAAACAATCTTAAAATATGAAGCATATATATTGTTCAATTTATTTTAAATGGCTAAATTAAGCTGGACAAATCGAATGTACCAGATTTATGCTAGTTGCTAACTGATTCAAAACAGTTACTTTAACAGTGCAAAATCTATTAGTGTCATCAAATAAACAGTAGTTTTCGAGCACTCCCATTAAAGAATGGTAATCAATATGCAGGAAACTTTGATGGAACTTATTGTACAAGACTGATTTATCCCAAAAATAGTGTCTCTTTGCATTTAAACAACTCCTACAACAATTCAAAGATGTTATTTCACACAAGACCGAGATCCTTATCTGGCAACTTTACTGAATATATGGAACTATCAATGCCCAAGCACAATTTTCACATAGTGTACTTATTGATTTTTTTTTTTTTGCTTGTTGCCAAATGCATATCATTAATCTCTTTCTTGGAGACGTTACTGCTAAAAGTGATGTGAACAATCCCAATAGTGTCGAACTGAGAGGCTCATGGTACCACTACTATCCACGATAGTGATAGCCACGTGAGAGAACATACATCTAACTCTGTGATGTGACCAGTACACAACTTTTCAATCAAATTATGCTAACACAGCGACAAGCATGTGAATAATTTATGATTTGGTACTGAAGTGGATTCATCAATAGCAGCGTGGAAGTCAGGAAGATAATGCCAGCCATACATATGCTCTATAGTCATACAGAATATATGATGTGAATTTATAATATCAAAAGGATAACTGTGCAAAGCAAGCGGTATACTGGAAATGAAGTCGATCGCTTTTGGGATAGTTGCTTTATCAACATGAACAAAAAACTCTGACTTGAGAATGGCTACGCTAATATCCGCCATTTTGGAAACGCTGTAAGTGGGTTATCTTTGTGTCCACAAATGCACCTTGTCGTATTAGATATACTCATAACATTCATGCACAAAATCTAAATCAATTTTAAGGATTAGTTTATATTTTACCTCAAACTCCTTTAAAAAGCTTGCAACTCCAGAATACGGTACTCTCCTTTTCTCATAGCCCAATTTGTCGGTAGGAGGCAGGTAGGGTATCGGGTCTCTAGCTGCAAATAATGCCAGCAAATTCGGCGGTAAAAACTGTGTCATTTCAGGTTATGTTCTTTAGATCCTTCTGCGTTGATAGTTCGTTTCTTATTCCACTTACTGATCTGTTCTATCGACTTTCCAAGCTAGTCTTCACCACTGCTCAGCTCAGAATGTTAGGCACATGTTGTTTACCCTGTCCCTAAAATACTAGCACAACTGTATTGTCTATGCTACCAGTGGTAAACTACGTATCGTGTAAAGTAGGGTAAAATAAATTCCGCAGTGAATCATCAAGTCTATAAGAGAGCGGTAAATAACATTTATTGTTGTTTACGCATCTTAGTTTGGAATTTTTTTCACTTGATCTTTAAAATTAGATTATATAATTAAAGGCAAATCGAAGCACTAAGAAATGACACGTATCAAACATGACAAGCTATTTCTTGATCAGCTGTGTAATGTTCTCAGCTATTTGATTGGCTGATAAAGGGGTTGTTCTAACTAACGTACAGCATAGTACTGCCTACATTTGTCAACGAGATAGTATCGACCTACAGAGATATCCGATGTATTGTTTGCATACAGCTTGGGTTTGTTTCATTATTTTCTAAGCATGACTGCGCACGCATAAAACCAACAAGGATGCAGTTTTTAATGCATTAAGTATTATTTATAAGTATCAATCGCTTGGAGTAGCAGAATATTTTTTTTTCGTAAGCAAAATGCTATTTTCACAGCCTATAGAGAAACGGCTATATAGTAATGCTACTGGTATTGGTCGTATGTGGCAAGCCTATTTTGCCTGTGAAAAGCATGTATAATATATCGGATGTTTTGGTTTGTTAATGAACGTTCAATAGATTTGAAGAGTTTTTAACTAATTAATGAGGAAAACTGACTTGTAATTGAATGTGTCAGTTGTCATTGATGCATAGCATAGTATACATTGCAACAAGACGATGCTGTCTGCAGCCTGCATTGGACAGCTGTTGGGCAGGCTTGGATTCATGTACATTTTCGGAACAACTGTAAGGGCGTTATTAGGATTTTTAATTTTAATTCTAAGAGATCATAAAATACTTTAAACCGGGATTTGATTATATATACAATGTATTCGTTTGCTGTCAGTATTTTGTAGTGCTCCCTCAGTGTGTATTGCATCGTTGTTGTACATGTATGTGACCTGTTTAATCCTGCTTGGGGCAACTTTGCTGTATTACCCAATTTTAGCAGCTTCATTACTATATACTATTCATTATGGAAGTGGTAATATCAGGGGTTGAGGGAAATGGTGGACCTGCAAGTTGTTTTGTTAGTGAGCATATCTTATGCACAGATCTTCCAAATTCCAGGTCGTTCCCTAAGCTGGCTGACGAAGACCATGTTCACGCAGATGATGGAATGGGCCCACAGGGAAGTGACTATGGATGTTGTGAGCGTGTTGTTATAAATGTTAGTGGACTTCGCTTTGAAACACAGCTGAAAACTCTCAACCAATTTCCAGAAACATTACTTGGAAATCCTGCAAAAAGAAACAGGTATTATGACCCACTTCGAAATGAATACTTCTTTGACAGGAATCGACCAAGTTTTGATGCAATTTTGTATTACTATCAGAGTGGTGGAAGGTTACGGAGACCTGTCAATGTTCCACTTGATGTCTTCTCAGAGGAAATTAAGTTTTATGAACTTGGAGAAAGTGCGATTGAAAAGTACAGAGAAGATGAAGGATTTATCAAAGAGGAAGAAAAGCCGCTTCCAACAAATGAATTTCAGAGGAGAGTTTGGCTATTGTTTGAGTATCCTGAAAGCTCAACACCAGCACGGCTGATAGCAATTATTTCAGTGCTTGTCATTTTGATGTCCATTGTCATCTTCTGTCTGGAAACCCTTCCAGATTTCAAGCACTACAGAGTAATCAATGAAACTGGAAATGGAACCGGTTACATAGAAGAGGACGATATACCAAAGTTTAATGAACCATTTTTTATTATTGAAACCTGCTGTATAATTTGGTTCACATCGGAACTGATGATTCGGTATGCTTCATGTCCTGAAAAACTTGGGTTTTTCAAGAATATTATGAATGTGATTGATATTGTTGCTATCATTCCATATTTCATCACATTGGGAACTGTGATTGCAGACGAAAGTAAAAGTAACAATCAGGCTATGTCATTGGCCATCCTAAGAGTAATCAGACTGGTTCGTGTCTTTCGAATTTTTAAACTGTCCAGGCATTCTAAAGGGCTGCAAATTTTAGGACAAACTCTAAAAGCCAGTATGAGAGAGCTTGGGCTGCTTATTTTTTTCCTTTTCATTGGTGTGATTCTTTTTTCAAGTGCTGTATACTTTGCGGAAGCAGATGCAGAAATGTCGCATTTCAAAAGCATACCAGATGCATTTTGGTGGGCAGTGGTTACAATGACAACTGTAGGATATGGAGACATGCGTCCAATTGGAGTCTGGGGAAAATTAGTCGGTTCATTATGTGCCATAGCTGGTGTACTGACCATAGCCCTACCTGTGCCTGTTATTGTTTCTAATTTCAATTATTTCTACCACAGAGAGACAGACAATGATGACAGACAAACATATCAGCATGTCCAATCCTATCCTGATTTCCAAAAGAAAGGTTCATTAGCATCTGAAACAGCTTCAAACATAGTAGAAATGGAAGACAGTGGTTATAACTTAGCTGACAAGGTAAAGGAAAACCACACAACAAAGAGCATCAATCCCTCCAGTATGAACAACCTCAGTATTGAGACTGATGTATGACGTTATACCCGATTAGACATTTCCAGTTGATATTGGTTTGTTTGAGAACTAGAACTAATTTATATAACCAAACTTTTCCCATGAGCCATGAATCCTAATTCACCATCACATAACGTTTTTCACTGATCTATTGATGGAGTCACCATTTTATAGTCATTAAATCTCACAGTTGCAAGAACTTCATATCATCTAGATGTTGGTGCATCTTTCTTTAGTTAAACATAGGTTGGAAATGGCATATGAAAGACTTGGTTTATTTATCAGCATACTTCCTACTTTCTGATAGTATGTCCCTTGGTTCAGAAGGAAACCTACTTTTGGTCTGTGTTGACTCAACATTTAGAGAAGAGAAATAATCCATATGTATTGCTACTGTGAGATATTCCAAGTTATACATGCTGTGATAAAAGAAGAAAAAGATGTAGCTTTAGATTCTATAGTACATGTCATTTGTTGAGGAAATTCTACATAGATATTTTTGAGTCAGATCATTGTAGTGGAATGAAGTCTTGACCTTGAAGGCCACATAATTCACAGTGTTTGTCAGAAATACTGAAGTAATTTTGTGTTTTATATTCAGAAGAAAAAAATGGAAAAAAATACATCTGTCTACCTCAAGTAGCCAAATAGTTTGTTTAGTTGCCATTGTTTCCTTATCCCCACAACCACTACATGTACTCAAGGTAGTGAATTGTTTAGACAGAAGTGTGATTGGTGGCTGTGGATGGTCTTTTTCTTTTGATTCAACAATACAGTTAGACTACTAGAATTTAAGGCAAAATATCATCTAAATTTTGAAATCTCACCATTATGAATGGACATGCTGTCGGAATACGAGAAATGTCAATAAAACCAAAATGTCCAGATACATCCATGCTCCAGGGCATTTCCAGGAATTTTCCCCGAGTCAAGACTGAAGCTGCTGTCTAATATCAAGGTAAGAACTGTTGATATTATGTCATACATTGATATAAAATTATGGTTTTATGCTCACAATGCAGTGCAGGAAAAGTTCAATTTTGCAGAATCTTTGGGCCAAACAATAGTTTCTTTAATTTTATGTGTAAACTGTTTTCTTCTATTCAATTTCAGATAATAAATTTGTAATGGTGAGAATTCCGTCTCTAAAGGGAATCTGACTAAAAAGTTTTAAATTATTGTTATTTACATTGGCAGAATCAATTTATTGCACTCATTATATCCAGAACATTGTACAAAGCCTGAAAACATCCATGAGCAAATAGTAACTAAGACTACTGTCCAGTCAACATTCTGTAAGTTTGCTTTATCTTTTCAACTGGCTATATGTATGCACAAAACAAATATTTTAGGTCCAAATGCTAGTGTCCTCTTCTTGGAAGCACTTAAAGAGCCAGGAATTTGTTTACACATGCCTGAAATTAGGTTAAGTCCATCTATTATTGTATTCCTTATCCAGTCTAGAATTGTATAACATCAGCAAAGATTTTGATTTGCATACATCACCATACATAGTACTTACTCATTATACCACTGTCCAGGGGAGCAATGGAGTATACTGCCTTGAAATGAGTTTGTCTTGTAATAAAGTACTCACTCATAACAACGTTTCCTCTAAGTGAATGTTAGATGGGCGTGCAGTGCTTACTGCACTGTGCAAGCATTACAGAGACGAGCAAAATTTAATGTTCGATTGAGCAAAAATTGATAATTCAGCTGTGCGTGAATGCATGAGCAGTTGCGAATGTGCACAACTTGGAGACAACGTTGCTCATAGCCCTGTGAATTGGAGCCATAGTTTACCACCTTATAGTGGAACCACAATATAATTTTGTACATAATACATCAATCCCTCATTATAACACTCCATGGGAACCACTTGGAGACTGCCATATAATAGGGGCCCTGAGTTGTCTAAAGTGCTCTCCATTACGGATCACTGCCACATGATCTCTGTCTGCATGTGTTTGAGTCTCGGATTCGGCCAATGTGGGTATGTGAGAAAGCTTGCCAGTAGCTTCTTGTGGGTCGGTGGTTCTTTCCAGGTGGCTTCCCAGGCTCTTCCTCCACCAATAATACTGGCCGCCATGTATAGCCTATCTTGTGCTGAAAAATGGCTTTAAACCCTACTACTACTGCCATATAATGAAGTGCATAATGGATCAATCCCCCATTAAAACACTCCATGGAAGTACATCATAAAGCACAACTTGAACAAAACAGGGAGCCGTAGATAACATCACTTATAGTTTGATTGTCTTATAGTATATAAATCCCTCATTATAACACTGTTGTACTTACAGTAATTTTTAAAGAGACTGTCTTATAATGAGGTGTGTTATAATTTTAATACTACATAATGAAAAGGAATCCATGACAATACTCACCATAAGGCTTTTGTTTTTGTCGATTGAAGATCACTTTCAACACATTATTGGCTGTATGTTCATGAAGCAGCCAACCTGGACTGACCAGGGCATGTATAGAAGAAAAAAAAACATGACCCTTGGATTACGAGGACACAGTACCAGCTCATTACTGCAACTCATAGTGTTTGAGTGTTATGTATGTGTATTATACGTGTAAATTATGTGTATTATACATGTAAATTATGTGTATTATACGTGTAAATTAGATGGCATAATGCTGACTTGTAATTGCATGTTCCATAAGTTGTAAAGTTCTAACACCGATTTTTATTTAAACTGGACATGAATAACTGATAACCTTATAAAGAACAAATCATTTACATCTGAATCAGACCATGCCAGGGGCCTAGTGGTTAGAGATTCCACCTTGGAAACAGAAGGTCTTGTGTTCGAACCCCGGCATAGTCATCCCAAAGACTTATAAAAATGGTACTAACAGCTGCCTCACTAGGCACTCTTCATTAAGAGGTTAATGTTAGGTCTGGTCATCCTGTTATAAGAATATTGTGACTGGGTGGGACATCATGCTACATGTCTGTGGCATGGTGCCACATTGCTGGACATCACTATATACTGCTGCATTGAGATGAACCAGACAGAATTGAGTTACAATAGTCCATTCTTGAATTTGAAAGTACTAATGAACACAAGTGTTTTAGTCGCATCAACTGAAAGATATTTACAAATATAGCTGATGCGTCTCAGCTGAAGATATGCAGCCTTGCATATGTTCATGACCTGTTGGTGCAATGTTAGAGTACTGTTTAGATAATAGAATTAGATTTATATGGATTGTGCTATATGATTATCTTGTGGGCAAACAACTGCTGTAGGGCTATTCTCCACTCGTTATATTGTCACTTACACCATAGGAATTCATGTAATTTGTTGGTACATGCTTAAAATACATGTCATGAATAATAGGTTAAAATGTTTAAGCTATGACAATTTGAATTTGTATATAAATGGTATACAATGGAAGTCAAATACTGGTAGCAGTCATTTGAATATACAACAATCTTTCCAGTAAATTTGTAAATGAAAAGTTGCTCACACCGTTGCCAGCAGTAGTATTGGTTTGGCAGGCATTATATATCAGCAGTTAGGGCTTTAGTGAGAAACAGATGTCTTAATTGATGGATATTTTTGATAGTTCTTGGAATACAATGAATTTAATTTCAGTCATTATATGCCCTATATTTTCAGTAGTAAAATATACATGTATAAGCTGTTAATCCAGTATATATAGTTGTCCATGATGTTACTCCATTTAAAATCAGGCTATAAGAACACATAGCAGTTACGTACAAGTTTCAACAGCCTTGGATTAGTAATGGATGTTTTGTGCCAAGTATATTAAGGAAAATAGTGCACCGTAGTGTTTGAACATGTATACCTGTATGTGTAGAAGTAATGAGATAGGGTGGTCATATTGTGAATGTTGGTCTGGCCATTAACATGTATGTGTGTAGAAGTAATGTATACATGTGTAGAAGTAATGAGATAGGGTGGTCATTATCATTAGTAAACATACACAGATGCTTGGCATTCCATGTTAGAGGTAGCTAGCTAGTTATGGTGCCAATTATATATTTGGCATTGATCTGGAAGCACTGCATGTATGTTTCTTTAGAGTCTCACATAAAACAGGCCAGAGCTTGATCTTTCCCATCTCCCATGTGGACCAGAACTGACTGTAAATTTAGTTGCTGCTTGCTGTTGCATTACCTTCAGGCTAAATATACATTTATACACATGTATTTGAGGATGGCAGCTAAAAGTTATTATCTAGTACTTGTACATGTATCTATGTGTGTACAGTATCTATGTGTGTACAGTAAAGCTAAGTAAGACTATGGGAAAATATATGACCAGGTCTACAAATCTTTTACATCATTTGGATGCAAAGCATCATTGCTGCATGCCACAATGAGTATTAAAGAATGACAATGGATATTGTCAAATCTTTAGTCCACATTTGTAGTTGTGTGTGTCTGCTATTGTGAATCCTATTGTGTATGCAACAATGCATTTGATATCAATCAGACAGTTCTGATTTTGACTATGTAATAAACTAAGTGCATTGGGTCATGTGACTCTGAAATGCTGAGGTAATTGAAGGCTCCAAACAAGTAATTTCTGTCAAAAAATGTTGGAGGCTGTTTCTGATGGCAGTGCATTTTCAAAATGAATCTCCAGAACCTAAAAAAAAAATTAATTTACAAATTGACCAGTAAGCAAGTCTCTCACATGTACACATTTGTGAAATGTCATAAATGAATTTCAGTCATTAAAAAAAAAATTAATTGTTTTTCATAGTTTGAATATTAAAGATGATAATAATAATAATTACAAGAACAGCTTCATATAGGAAAAGTAGCTCTGTAATGGAAACTTACCTTAAGGAATTATTTATATTTATGTACATGTATAATGTATATGCTGCATATATTATTTATGTACATGTATAATGTATATGCTGTATATATTATTTATGTACATGTATTATGTATATGCTGTATATATTATTTATGTACATGTATAATGTATATGCTGTATATATTATTTATGTACATGTATAATGTATATGCTGTATATATTATTTATGTACATGTATTATGTATATGCTGTATATATTATTTATGTACATGTATAATGTATATGCTGCATATATTATTTATGTACATGTATAATGTATATGCTGTATATATTATTTATGTACATGTATAATGTATATGCTGTATATATTATTTATGTACATGTATTATGTATATGCTGTATATATTATTTATGTACATGTATAATGTATATGCTGTATATATTATTTATGTACATGTATAATGTATATGCTGTATATATTATTTATGTACATGTATAATGTATATGCTGTATATATTATTTATGTACATGTATAATGTATATGCTGTATATATTATTTACGTACATGTATTATATATATGCTGTATATACAGCAAGTTGTGATAAATTTGACAACACTAAAGAATCAACATATCCTGAAAATCAAACATACTTTCAAGCCCATTACATACACACATACATTAATGAGTACATAAATAATAAACAATAAACATATATCAAATATTTTGTATTAAAAATTAATTTGTATGAAAATTGTACAAGCAGATAAAGTAAGGAGATATTATAGCTATTAAAATTCAAGAATTCAGTGAGGAAATGAATTATGTTACGCCGATATGCTATCTCTTTAAAGAATTATTATTTTATTTTTTTACATGTAACCAGTTCACAAAACAGTAACATTAATTCCTTACAGAGATCGTTTGCAATGATCCTGATTGTCTGTGAACAGCCTTTGTCTCCTTGAAGGTTTTTGACAACAGGATAGCTAGTGTACCATATGGCACCACAAACTGGATGTTGTGTACCAAATGGTACCATAAACTGGATGTTGTGTAGTGGTACCACAAACTGGATGTTGTGTACCAAATGGCACCACAAACTGGATGTTGTGTACCAAATGGTACCACAAACTGGATGTTGTGTACCAAATGGTACCACAAACTGGATGTTGTGTACCAAATGGCACCACAAACTGGATGTTGTGTACCAAATGGTACCACAAACTGGATGTTGTGTACCAAATGGCACCACAAACTGGATGTTGTATACCAAATGGTACCACAAACTGGATGTTGTATACCAAATGGTACCACAAACTGGATGTTGTGTACCAAATGGCACCACAAACTGGATGTTGTGTACCAAATGGTACCACAAACTGGATGTTGTTTACCATATGGTACCACAAACTGGATGTTGTGTGAAACTTAAAAGTATCCTGCAAAAATAAAACCAAAATGTTTTTAATGTTGAATGCAGTTAAACATAGATGTTTTGTCTATAAGTTCATACTTTGTCAAATGTTGAATATATAAAGGTATTTAAGATTTCTTTATTCAAACACACAGAGATAAAATGACTCCACAATACGCATCTTACTATTTAATTTAGGGGCCCCGAGTGGTCTAAAGCGCTCTCCGTTATGGATCACTGCCATTTCACATTTGTATGCGTGGGTTCGAGTCTAAGATTCGGGTAATGTAGTTATGTGAGAAAGCTTGCCAGTAGCTTCTCGTGGGTCGGTGGTTCTTTCCAGGGGTTTTCCCGGGTTCTTCCTTCACCAATAATATTGGCTGCCATGTATAGCCTATTGTGTGCTGAAAAATGGCATTAAACCTTATAACAACAACAACAACAACAACAATTTAATTTACTAAAAGTTTTTTTGACAGGTCATGCCGTTGATCATCACATTACTGGTTGGAAAGATGTATAATGTGTAGCAATGGGGTGATATAAATTAAAAAAAAAAAAAATTTTACAGATTAGAAATCAGACTACAGGTTATGGTTTTAAAAAGTAGAAAAATCAGAATACACAAGTTTGTACAAAACATCCATAGTTTTATGTTCTTGAATGATAAAAATCTTTTAAATTCATTTATGTTGATGAGTAATGTCCAATTTTGATCTGTCTGGAATGTAATGTTTTGGGAAATGAGAGAGGAATTTAATAAATAAAATCATTTTGGTAAAAACTCTTTATGATCACAGTAGCACATGAATATATATATAGTATATACATGTATAACAAAGAATATTTATGAGGAATTAAATATAATGTATATACGGAAATGCGTTTTACGTCCTCTTTTCAACAAACTCTAGCATCTAATAGTAGACCGCACACACTGCCAGGTGTCATCACTTGGTCAATCAATATAAATGCCCTCATGATTAAGAGAGAAAATTTCAATTCTACAAAACTTTGTGACTTTCCAAAAATCTTTTGGGTAACTTGTTTTTATTACTCTTTGTAGTCTATTCTTTTTTCTTTGTCATTGTATTGACTGTGCTTCTCAAATTTCATATTCAGCTTGATTTCCTGAAGAATTTGAATAGTCACTATTCTTCCTGAGATTTAAAATTTCTGGGGTAATCCATTAACCTAGCTGGTTGTTTTTCTTTATTGGATATGGGCATCATTATTGTTAAGGAATTGGATTATCTACCATAGAATCTGTTTAAGACTTGTTGTATATTTAATCCTTAAAAGTCTACTTTTGACAGTACTGGACAAGAACTTTCAACTTATTAGAAAGTTTCCAAAATTATCTGAATCTAAAAGAGTCTTGGCTGATCATATAACAGTTTTGCACATTTTAACAAATTCAGTAACTCCCGAAGTGATCTATAATTATCCCTTACAGTGGTTCACATGACTGTTTTACTTAGTTGTTATACATCAATTTGGCTGTCTATGAAACTGTCATTTTGAGCTGGTCCTGGTTACCATAGTAACTTATATTTGTCTTTGACAGGTGACTTGATTTTCATAAAGTTAACAGACTTAAATAAACATTTTGAAAACATAGCTATGATGAGAAAATTTACTTGTGCTTTATAAAATTTTACTGAAAATAATAATTTCTTCTTTGCTTGCCCTGCTCATTGGAAATTGTCAATTAACACATTTTAAATGGTGTGTGATATTCAAACAGGTCTAATATGTTGCACCTGAGCACAAAATCATATATTCCCCACAATTTTTATTTTTGTCCCTCATTTTGATCCCAGAGTGCCCACTTGATACACTACTGTTTTGTTTTATGCATGTCCATCTGTGTTAGCATTAGCAATGGCATTACTGTCAAAGCCAAGTCATCTCATTTTTGTTAGAATTAGGTACTTGTATTATCTACTATTTTCATTTGTCCCTTAGAAATGTTTTGAATCCCCTCAATTTTGAAGGCTTGACACACTCTCCCAAAGGCCTTATTATTCTGGGTGCAATACTTGGCAGATGTAACATCCTGTCTTTTTTCTTTTACATTCTTGTTTGAATTCTTATCAGTAGCAATGTAAGTAATAAAATATAACATTATTATTTGATTGGCCATGAATTAACAGATTTTCCAAGTAATAATTGCGTGTCTGCCCTGGGGTGAAATACAATAATTATTTTCAGTGCCCACATCAATAACATTTGAGCCAAGAACTTGGAGCCCTACTAAGATGCCTGCATGGTGTAATGGAAATAATAGCCGACTCGCATACAGACGAGCAAGGTTCAAATTCATTTTTCTTCAATTTATGTTTAATGTGCTGTTTACCTTGGATTACAAAGAAGAATTATGTTCCTTCGAATATATTCTGTGCAGTTAATGCAAAACACGGCAGAACGTAAATGGCAAACCGCTAACAATATCATTGTGGATATAGACTTATAGTAACACATCTGTAACTTATGTCTCTTATACATTGAAGTATAAAATAAAACTAAAAATTTACTGTGATGTGTTTCCTTTCATTAGTGAAACATTTTGAGTATTTTCACTCGTGGCTTCACCATCAATGAAAATGTTCACAAACGTGATGAAATACATCCATTCAAGTAAATATCCTGTCTGTATTTTAATTGTTTTTACACTATGACATATGTGTTGGATTGGTTTAAAGGTGAAAATATAAAAATATGTAGATTTGCGATCTGATTTACACTTAAGTTTGCATTCGGTGTAAATGGGGCTGTATCAGTAGTGAGTTTGAATTAACTCCATCACTGACACTTTTCTCTTCGATTGCAAATGGTAACCAAATCATTTAAAAAGCATGTTTGAATCTTGGTCACTTTGGGTCACACAACCATAATCAAGCAGAAACATTCGGAAAGCTGTTGATTTTACAAAATGACCAGCAGTTATAATAGCCCAGTCCCTGACCACTTTATTAACTTACTTCATATTCAGCTACAATAATTATAGGTTACTGCATTTGTATGGGAAAATATGAACATGTTTTTCAGATTTAAATACAATTTGGGAGTGCAATATATCCATCCGACAAAACTAGCTCTTAAAACTCACCTTTTTTAAAAGGATTTTCAAAAGAGTTTCTAAAAATGTTGGTACTAGTTTTCCTACCTTTTTTTTTCACTCAGTTACAACTTACCAGAAACACTTGCTGTTGCCTTAAGACAGTCAAGGTATTGTGTGACATCAGTTTCAGATTTGTGTTTTCATTTGGAGACATTTCCTGCATGTAATTAATCCTTTGTATATTCTCATTACACTTGGCATGAATTATTAACAAGCTTTGATAATACTGTCACATGCTTATTCACAGTGGTTTAAATGAATGCAGCAATGTTTTTATGTTGATCTGAACATTCTTGCACTGCTCCTCTTTCAAGAAAAAGCTTGTCAGCTTCAATTCATAGTCTTATCTTCTGATGTGTTTTGATACTAAAATTCATACCCTCAAATACAAAGGTCGCAAATATATGAATTGGTTTTATTTTTATTTTGAAATCTTGTTATTGCTACTCCTTCAGAATGGATGGAAAAATCAGCATGGAGCTGCCGCAACAAGGCATCAAATGGTATCTATTTGGCATAGATGTTAAAAACGTTAAATTTTTTTTTAAAAAAAATGTTAAAAATACTTTTTTTTCTCAATAAATATTTTTGTAAAAAACATTCCAGCAGTTTTTAGGCAACACAAAAATCAATATTTTACTTATTTACAAGCTAAGTACCAGTTTTAAAGTTTCAGTGATACAAATATGAAAAAATGCCAGATATCAGCACTACCCTATGTTGTAGCATACTAAATTATCATAGGCTAGCATCATAGATTCATTATTGATCGATATTTGTTCTCTAGAGTATGACAGAGGACCACCTGTATGACCGATGATAACAAAAAAGGAAAGTACCAAATATAAAAAAATGCATTTTTTTTTTAAAAAACGTTTAAAAAATCATTTTTCTAAGTTAAAAAAACAAACAAAAATGTTTTTGTCACCTATGCTATTTGGTCCTAATGAAATTGGCACAAACCAGACATATGGCCTACATGTCAGCCATTTTGTTTGTCACCTATGATGGATGGATAATCATGTCACCAAAATACTACTTATAATGTCAAGTTGGTCCTTGAGAAAATCTAACATAACATGATGGTCTTCTTGAAAATCTTATCACTATTCTTGAATTGATGATTATTATTACACCAGCATAAGATTTTCAGTTTTTACTATAATACAAAGTCTTAACAAAAAGGATGTCAATCCATTACCTCTAAAATGGCTACCACTGTTAATGCCATCTTGAAAAAATAATTGATACTCCCCCTTAACACATTAATGCCTGGTGCCGCATTTATGGGCCAAGAGGTAGTAGCCTACTTCAAGCTCTGTAGTATCAAGGTCATGTATGATACACTGAAATGGGTGGGATTATAGAAAGGTAGACAGATTTATAGTTCTATAATGATACTAAATAATCTGGATGTTTTCAGATCACCTCTGCATTATCTGCCATCTTCACTGTCTGGAGCATGTATTTGGTATTCAAGATATAGCCCTACTGTGATTAAAGTTCTCACTGGTCAACATGACACGAAATGGAATACACTCCAGCCCAGTTGACCTATGTTTTGTGTTCAACAGGGCTCGCTGCTTGGACCTGTTAACTTCATTCTATACACTCAGCTGGTCTCAAGTATCATAGATCTTCGTCCAATGTCTCACTCAAATCTACAACTCAAGCCACCCAAAAAAAGTTGATGCAATCATCCAGGATGTGGAGTGGTGCATTTTTTTTATGTGAAATCATGGGTGACATGTAACAAGCTGATATGATAAAACTGAGGCCATTCTGATCATATTACACAAAGACTTTCTCATTCACATCCTTTACCCCAAACAATATCAGCAGCACCAACATTAAATTCACAGTCAAGATGAAACTTAGGTGTTACTCTGGACAGTACTATCATATTGCACCAACATGTCAAGAACATATGCAAGGCTTTGTATCTTGAGCTGTGAGACATCAGCTCCATTTGAAAATATCTTTCAGTTGGTGCCACTAAAACACTTGTGTGTTCATTAGTACTTTCAAGACTGGACAATTGTAACTCAATTCTGTCTGGTTCATCTCAATATCTATTCCAGAAACTTCAAAATACAGCTGCTCAGATCATCCTTAGAGTACCACGATCAGAGCACACCTCTCTGCTGCTCTGTACCTTACACTGTCTATCCATTCAATCCAGAATCAAACACAAAATTTGTTCTCTGTGCTACATTTCACTGACTCCAGTCCAGCATACCTATCTGACCTCACCCATATGTACACACCAGCAAGATACTTATGCTCCTCTTCTGACAATCATGTACTCATTATTGCCACTATGAAAATGAATTCATATGGACAGTGTTCTTGTGCATACCAGGGCCCAGCAATGTGAAAGGAGATGCCCACTGATCTTAGACACAAAGACACAGTGATCCCATTCAAGAGTGCTCTTAAAACTCGCATATTTTGGCTGCATGAAGCAGTCATTTTGCATTTCTTGTTTGTTTAATGCACATTTTCCACAAGTATAACATCAAAGATATTTCAGCCACAGTAACATAAGACGTAAGCTAACGTTCTGTCCATTGTGAATGTTTTGCAAATGCAAACAACTTTACCAGACACCTCTCTCTTGCAGAAGTTCATAATGTCTGTAGAACACCCCAATGGTGCGGTGTTGTGAGACCATTTATGTGTTATAACTATGACGCTGTGTTTTTCGCCCATTTGTGTATTGTGACAGTGGTACTTCCTTGTTAGATGATTTGTGTGTTATTACACTGACACTTTGTCAAACCAATTATGTATTGACACTTTGTTAAACCAATTATGTATTGACATTTTGTTAAACCAATTATGTATTGACACTTTGTTAAACCAGTTATGTATTGACACTTGCACTGTGTTGTTAGACCATTTGTGTGTTATTACACTGACACTTTGTTAAATCAATTATGTATTGACACTTGCACTGTGTTTGTTAGACCATTTGTGTGTTAAGACTAAGACAAGAACCTGCTACTTACAGCAGGAACATTACCACCAGGTACTGCGTATCCACCATTGTACAACTTTGCCATGTGCTTGTGATAAAACACTTTTTGATAACTAGATATTTATGTCTCTTTGCTCATTTTGCAAAATATACATGCAATTGGTTGATCTTCAAGATAAAACTCTTACATGTTCAGAATTAGCGCTCTGGAGAAATCACCATTTGCTCAGGGGAAGAAACTCAAAACACTCCCACCTGGAGCAAGTCTATTATTTGAGTGTGCACATAACACATTATAAAATCTATTTACATTTCCATGTGTACCGGTATACAAGTATGTAGAATATAAATTTTTGGTAAATAATTTAAAATACCTTTGCATTTGAGACATACATATTTAATACATTTCCTTTTCTATTAGTTGTACCATTAAAAGCGATTTATTGATTATTCCACATTTTGTGTCATTTTAGCTGAATACTTCCTTTGTTCACAAATTTTACCCATTGGGTGATCTAAGATGTTATTTAAATATAGTCTTTTATCAGAGTGTGCTGGAGACTTGCTTCCCCCAGTCATGTGTGATGTTGGAAACAAATTTGCTACGTTGTATTTTAATGGAACTTGCTAAATGTATGGGTATTTTGTCAAGGCAAAAATCAGTAACAACTCTTAATTTATTAATTTCTGTCATCTTCCTTTTGATTATTGTCACATTTGCTAAGCCCCAGCTATAAAACTATGTATAAGTTATAATCTTCCTGACTTGGGAATATTACTGTGGCATTGTGTTTGATCTCTCAACTTTGCTGACATGGTAGCATTAAACTCTTACACAAGATTACCATGACCAGCCAGAGACCAGAAACTTGAGTTGGCAAAGGCAAAAAAAAAAATACTTAACAAAAGCATGCCATTATTACACCTGTATGCTAAAAGTTTGTTCAAGGATCAAAGGAAAGTCCATTAGGTGAATGAGGTGTGTTCTTATCCATCACTACATTGACATACAGCAATAGGGACAGTGTCTGCTTGATTGGATTGGTCCATATCAGTATCCAATCACAAATTGAGATAGATGGCAATATTACAATTCAGACCCAAATGATACCTTCCAACTTATAAGAGAAAATTTAGTATTCACCTAGATGGATTGCTGATCAATTAGGTTTACTCAGAGAAGAAGCCACTCATAATTTGGTGGCAAAACTTTGAAGTAGAGTTTAAGGAAAGACAAAGCTTCGAAAAGGAAGCTTTTTAGGGACAGAGAAATTCTGGTTTAACGATGGGATTGCACACTTTGGTCGGAAATCACAAAGGTGGGTGGGTGTGTCTTACCATTCTGGTATAAGAAATTTGTATAGATAAAGCATCAAATAAAATTACATGGTAACTGGGAACCAAATGTTGTCTGCAAAATGTATTGATTTATTAAAGTTCTTGATCAGGATCATGTGATTGTTTAAATCCAATCATATTGCAGAAACTTCAGTTCATTCATAACAATTGGCACAATTAATTGCTTTGTTTGTATCACTGCATGAAAGCAGTATTTGTGTTATTGAACTTTGAGAAAATCTGACATTTAAAGGCACTACAGGGCATTAGTTTGTCTAAGTGCATTCTGTTCATTTTAATTCAGCAAACATGAATCTTGGAAAAACAATTTAATTACGAACTGAACATCACATTTTATAGGATTGATGATGATGGCAAGCTTGCAATTCATTTCATGCATTGTGTGTAATTGATTCTCGTGATTCATATAGAATTTAATGTTCATTTCTTGTAATTACAAGTAATAAAAAATGTATCATGATCCGTATAGAATTTAATGTTCAATTCTTGTAATTACAAGTGATAAAAATGTATCGTGATTCGTATAGAATTTAATGTTCAACTCTTGTAATGACAAGTAATAAAATATGTATTGTGATTCGTATAGAATTTAATGTTCAATTCTTGTAATTACAAGTAATAAAAAATGTATCAGGGGAACTGCAGTAGCTCATTTGGAAGTGTGCTTGACTCATAATCCAAGGGTCAAGTAAAAAAAAAAATATGCATTTCTGGTCCACCAGCCATCCTGTTTCTCACTGCCAGTCCCAACACTTTTTTTTTTCCACATGGTAAAACAAACTGACCTGCCCTACCCAAAATTGAAACCAGTGCAATTAAAGAAACAAGCATATATATATGATTGGCATCATGGATTTGATTATAAGCAATCTTAAAGAAACAAGCATATATATATATGATTGGCCTCATGGATTTGATTATAAGCAATCTTAAAGAAACAAGCATATATATATGATTGGCCTCATGGATTTGATTATAAGCAATCTTAAAGAAACAAGCATGTATGATTGGCCTCATCCAGGATTTGATTATAAGCAATCTTGGCCATCTATTTTAAGCTACATCTGTGTCACCTTGGTATTTATCTCCCAATTTGTCAGCATGATATAGGCAATAATGTGTTAAACAGCTGAATAAACAACAAAAACAAAAATTAAAAATAAAATAATTACTCTCAAAAAAATCAATAATTGAACTGTATTTTGATGATTGTAAACAAGTATTTACAGAACACAACAATTGAGCACAAAGCATTGGCTTAAAAACAGGGCATTATATTTGAATGACTATTACTTATCATTCATGATATCATATTAAAGGAATAGACATATATATGCAAGTTGGGTTATTATTACTTGACAGTATGTGTATTTCCTCTTAGCCATGTGTTAATACAGATGGCCATTGAATGTCAGTATGCAGTTATTATGGGCAAATGTAACTGTGCACAGCATTCATTCAATTCAATATTTTGATTTAATTTCATTTTTTGAAACTTTTGCTGTTCAAGAACAGTATTCATTTTCTTTTCAGCTTCATTTTTTAGATGGCTGTAATACGTACTGGATTTGCATGTTTGTTCACTGTAACTTAGATATATTTACTTCTAATGAAGGCATGTGTGTTGTTTGACAAACCCCCACATTGTATAGATCTAAAATTTCCCTAAGTTGGATGGACACTAATGGTTTCAGTTTGTATGGTTGCCAGTATGAATTGGTTTATTGTCAAAATAACTTTATTAAGACCAGAATAATTGACCAGTCAGCACAAGAAGCTGGGTTACATTCAAGTTAAATGGTTACTACTGTAATGCAGTCAAGTCCTTTGTTACTGAATGTTGTTTAAAAAATAGCAAACATGAACGTGAGTGACAATGAAAATGTATGTATTATCCTCGAAGAAATAGCAAACATGACATGAGTGAAAATGAAAATGTATGTATTATTCTCGAAGAAATAGCAAACACGTACGTGAGTGACAATGAAAATGTATGTATTATCCTCGAAGAAATAGCAAACATGACATGAGTGAAAATGAAAATGTATGTATTATTCTCGAAGAAATAGCAAACACGTACGTGAGTGACAATGAAATGTATGTATTATCCTAGAAGAAATAGCAAACATGAAATGAGTGAAAATGAAAATGTATGTATTATTCTCGAAGAAATAGCAGACATGTACCTGAGTGACAATGAAAATGTATGTATTATCCTAGAAGAAATAGCAAACATGAAATGAGTGACAATGAAAATGTATGTATTATCCTCGAAGAAATAGCAGACATGTACCTGAGTGACAATGAAAATGTGTGTATTATCCTCGAAGAAATAGCAGACATGTACCTGAGTGACAATGAAAATGTATGTATTATCCTTGAAGAAATAGCAAACACGTACGTGAGTGACAATGAAAATGTATGTATTATCCTCGAAGAAATAGAAAACACGTATGTGAGTGACAATGAAAATGTATGTATTATCCTCGAAGAAATAGCAGACATGTACCTGAGTGACAATGAAAATGTGTGTATTATCCTCGAAGAAATAGCAGACATGTACCTGAGTGACAATGAAAATGTGTGTATTATCCTCGAAGAAATAGCAGACATGTACCTGAGTGACAATGAAAATGTATGTATTATCCTCGAAGAAATAGCAAACACATACGTGAGTGACAATGAAAATGTATGTATTATCCTCGGAGAAATAGCAGACATGTACCTGAGTGACAACGAAAATGTATGTATTATCCTCGAAGAAATAGCAAACACGTACGTGAGTGACAATGAAAATGTATGTATTATCCTCGAAGAAATAGCAGACATGTACCTGAGTGACAATGAAAATGTGTGTATTATCCTCGAAGAAATAGCAGACATGTTCCTGAGTGACAATGAAAATGTGTGTATTATCCTCGAAGAAATAGCAAACACGTACGTGAGTGACAATGAAAATGTATGTATTATCCTCGAAGAAATAGCAGACATGTACCTGAGTGACAATGAAAATGTGTGTATTATCCTCGAAGAAATAGCAGACATGTTCCTGAGTGACAATGAAAATATATGTATTATCCTCGAAGAAATAGCAGACATGTTCCTGAGTGACAATGAAAATGTGTGTATTATCCTCAAAGAAATAGCAAACACGTACGTGAGTGACAATGAAAATATATGTATTATCCTCGAAGAAATAGCAGACATGTACCTGAGTGACAATGAAAATGTGTATTATCCTCAAAGAAATAGCAAACACGTACATGAGTGACAATGAAAATATGTGTATTATCCTCGAAGAAATAGCAGACATGTACCTGAGTGACAATGAAAATGTGTGTATTATCCTCGAAGAAATAGCAGACATGTACCTGAGTGACAATGAAAATGTATGTATTATCCTCGAAGAAATAGCAGACATGTACCTGAGTGACAATGAAAATATGTGTATTATCCTCGAAGAAATAGCAGACATGTACCTGAGTGACAATGAAAATGTGTGTATTATCCTCGAAGAAATAGCAGACATGTACCTGAGTGACAATGAAAATGTGTATTATCCTCGAAGAAATAGCAAACACGTACATGAGTGACAATGAAAATATGTGTATTATCCTCGAAGAAATAGCAGACATGTACCTGAGTGACATTGAAAATGTGTGTATTATCCTCGAAGAAATAGCAGACATGTACCTGAGTGACAATGAAAATGTGTATTATCCTCGAAGAAATAGCAAACACGTACATGAGTGACAATGAAAATGTGTGTATTATCCTCGAAGAAATAGCAAACACGTACGCGAGTGACAATGAAAATGTATTATCCTCAAAGAAATAGCAGACATGTACCTGAGTGACAATGAAAATGTGTATTATCCTCGAAGAAATAGCAAACACGTACATGAGTGACAATGAAAATGTGTGTATTATCCTCGAAGAAATAGCAGATATATACCTGAGTGACATTGAAAATGTGTGTATTGTCCTCGAAGAAATAGCAGACGTACCTGAGTGACAATGAAAATGTGTGTACATGTATTATTCTCTCACACTAATAGTCACCGCATTCTGGAAATGTTTTGGAACTTTCATCCCTCTTCTTTGATGTAACATCGATTTGTGGCATTTTTGTCTCATATGGTATTACTGTGAAGACTTCTCCATCAGAAGAGGCTTTAGTTTCTCCAGCAATTTTATCTTTATCAGCCCTTTCTCCTGTATGTCTTGACTGAGATATCCAGATTTTAAGGGATATTTGCCACTTTGCTCACAATTATGTAGGTACTGCTGGGGGATTTTTGCACTCTTTGGTCCCGTACCCCACCAGTCTGCACATTGGACATTACACACCCCTTATACATGTACAAAGTTTTCAGTAAAAATTCTCATGACATAGGAAAAAGTGGGGATTTTTGGGGCTCTTCTCTTGGTATTATTATTACTCTGACCTCAGATTTAGCATCCCTATAACCCCATACAGTAGCCATTCTCAAGTGGCATTGACCTTTGTTTTTGTTTTTAGTTTTGCTTCAATTTTATTTCTGTTTTTTTTTTTTCTATTTTCAATGTGGAGATGCAGGCCGGATACAAAAACATAGGTTACCATAGCTTCTACCTCTTATAATTGGTACAGTTTTACTAACCTTCGTTTGTAGGCCAATTACCTTTATTGAAGTTGTTGTGATCAGAGGGCCGGGTATCCAATTTTTTTTAGGATATACATGTACCTGTAGTATAAACCTATTTTTTCTGCACTGTTGGAGTCCATCAGTTGATTCTACAGTATTTGGATTCCTAGGGTTTTCAAATCCATAAGGATCTCAGACTGTCTGTGGCAGATGGAAATATCCCCAAAATCAATCGTCTGACATCTTGAAGGGTAAAAGGCTAAAAGCCTTTGATAGTTCCATCTAATTTTGTGTGGAAATATATATTAAATTTTGTTCTACTTCATTAATTTTGACAGTAGCCCACATTCATTAGTTCCTGCTTCATCTGTGAAGTTAGAGTAGTATTCTCTACCTATTGCAAAATGTTGGTAGCACACCACTAAATGTAAACAGCAAAACAAAAGTTAAAAAATATAGATGAAAAGCCAATAAAGTATTATACTCATCTTGCTTAAATATAACAAAGTTAAAATTGATGTACAAAAAACAAGGAATTGCAAAAATATTGCAAACTTGAAAAAGACAAATATGACTAGAAATACCGTTATAAAGTGTGTGTGTATGTAATATTCAGCTCAACTCTTTGTTATGTGCCATTACGATCATAAACAAAGACTTTACTACTTCTCAATGGGTGTACATCACTTGCTAAACAATTCCTTCGATACACTAAAGCAGTTACTTGTACTTTTGAAAATGCTTTCCTGCACAGTTTTGTTAACGTTCTTTTATTCTGATAGTAGATAATTACCCATTGTTCTGCATCTGTTTTGTGTTACAGTATTTAATGTTAATTGGAAATGAGTACACCTCACCACAAATAATTGGAAGAGGGGTTAGCCATACAATAAAATGCAGTAGGGGCTCTTTGATTAATTAGGTCCCAGCTAAATCTTTACTGCTGAGACCATTTTAGTATATCCTTTACTCTGATCTTGGTTTGGGGATTTGTATTTTTGGGATTTTAAGATCCCATAGAGAACCCTGTACAATGTGTACTCACTTGGAGACCCTGTGTTAATGTATTTAAACATCTCGATGTTTCTGAAATGCTGTTGCGCACAATAATACTTCATATACACTGTAATTTGTGGTGCACATTTATGAATAATCGGACATCCTTGGCAAAGTTTTTCCTCTCCTTATAAACAAGTTGGCATTTTCAAGAAGTTTGCATTGTTTTTGACAAAAAAGTAAGATTCATTGTCTTTTTCACAAGTTACTAAGACACATTGCTCAAATTACCATTATCAAGATAATCTTTTACCCAATTTGGAATTTGGACAAACCAAACTGTGTAAATGTTAAAGAGAGTTTTAGTGGGTTTTGAAAATGGAAAGTCCATGACCCATTTTTAAGAAAATGTGAGAGTTCAGATACAAGAAACTGCTGAATGACGTTTGAAAACAAAATCTATGACAAGAAACTGGAGGTTCTTAAAGACTCACATGTCCAAGACAATTCTGATTCCATTTGAAATGATCAATGAAACTTGGATCATGATTGGAGGTGATCTTTAAAATTTCAAAAGCAGCTAGTCAGATTTATTACAAGCAATTATGACTGTACATTATGACATCAGTAAGAAATAAACCGCATTAGAAGTCTTTAAACCATTAATTAATTGAAAATAGCTTAATGCATGTACTTTTTACAAAACTTGAAAACAATCCACTGCAAATGTCTTCTGCTACAAACAAAATGCAATGCAGTAGAAATCAGCATAAATAACAGATTCCATAATTACAAATTTAGTTATTTTTCACCAGAAAGTGGATTTTTTTTAATCAGAAGTACCAATCAGTTGAATCATTGTTGAAACCAAACTGATTCTGAGACATTTTCAAAATTATTTCATGCAGCTTTTTCCTAAACATTTTGTCTTTGATGCATGGCTTTCTTGCATCCTGTTTGTTTTGTACATAAAACAGTTTAATTCTGCAATAATCTCGTTGCCAAATTAAACTACTATTAAAAAAATGTCTACAGACACCTGCCATCACTGATATGAGAGAGTAATTTAATAGTGCATTGGCATGTGAATTTGGCACTATGTTCAGTTAGATATGCCTTTTCATATGGATTATGAATACAGTGATATTAAACTGGCAGTAATGCCTTCCAGAATTAATATATTCCATGCCTTGACATGACCCATTAGGGTTACTTAATATTGAAAACCCTTGGCTCAATGCCAACCAGTAGAAATTCATTCATTGGGTTGAGAATATAGGAATGTATGCTATTAATCCTTGTGATAATAAACTATTTACAGATGGTTCAGTATATACATGTACCATGCTAATGCTCTGATATTTTTCCTTCTATTTTTAATCCTTATAGGTAGGAGTCCCATTACATGAAGATGAATTGGACTAGATACTTTATACAATAAACTACATAATAAAAATGTTTGCTGTACAAATTCAGACTCTATGTAAAAAATCATTTTTTAAATCATATGGACTTAAAAAGGTTTTTTTTTTTTTTAGGGTTTCATGCCATTTTTCAGCACACGATAGGCTATATTATGGCGGCCAGTATTATTGGTGGAGGAAGAACCCGGGAAAACCCCCGGAAAAAACCACCGACCCACGAGAAACTACTGGCAAGCTTTCTCACATTACTACATTAGCCGAATCTTAGACTCGAACCCACACAAACAGTGATCCATAACGGAAAACGCTTTAGACCACACGGCCACTCGAGACCCCCTTAGAAGGGATGGGCTCTATATATATATATATATATATATATATATATATATATATATATGTTTGCTGTACAAATCCACACTCTACACAGAATGTCAGTGCTTCCTTACAGAAATCATTTTTGAAATCATATGGACTTAAAAGAGTTGGATACAAAATAAAACTATTTTTAGTTGACTGCTGACTATTGGATATTTCCTGTTGTGGTTGTATGGTCCGAGTTTATTCTTCATGTCTTGTTTACTTTTAAATTACACATGGTATTGCCTGCATCATGATGCATAAATGGGAGCTAATTGCCTTTCAGTGATAAACCAAGGTGCCCAGGTGTGACTTATAGGGCAGGTATGAAACCTGCAACTTTGGATTACAAGTCTAATACTCTAGAAACTGAGATAATGCTCCCCTATTGGAGTTTTAATAATTACCATTATAAAACTATCAGCATAACAAGAACTGGGTTTGTATATGTAATGACTATCAGTATAAAAAGTATTGGATTTGTACCTGTAATGTCTATCAGTATAAAAAGTATACCTTGGTATAAGATATAATCTTTTGGGTGACAAGAGTAGTGTACAGATGCAGTAGACCTTTCCAACATATCATTATAAAAATCTAATTACCTCTGGCCAAATTTCAAGTTATCAGTTTCATCCTGGTGCGAGGAGTTGCATGTGTTGTACTATTTGGGGCAGCTTGTGGAAGACAGAAATAGCTATTTAAAAAAATGGCAGCTTGTGGAACTTAAACAGAAATAGCTATTTAAAAAAATGGCAGCTTGTGAAACTTAAACAGAAATAGCTATTTAAAAAAATGGCAGCTTGTGGAACTTAAACAGAAATAGCTATTTTAAAAAATGGCAGCTTGTGGAACTTAAACAGAAATAGCTATTTTAAAAATTGGCAGCTTGTGGAACTTAAACAGAAATAGCTATTTTAAAAAATGGCAGCTTGTGGAACTTAAACAGAAATAGCTATTTTAAAAAATGGCAGCTTGTGGAACTTAAACAGAAATAGCTATTTAAAAAAATGGCAGCTTGTGGAACTTAAACAGAAATAGCTATTTTAAAAAATGGCAGCTTGTGGAACTTAAACAGAAATAGCTATTTTAAAAAATGGCAGCTTGTGGAACTTAAACAGAAATAGCTATTTTAAAAAATGGCAGCTTGTGGAACTTAAACAGAAATAGCTATTTTAAAAAATGGCAGCTTGTGGAACTCAAACAGAAATAGCTATTTTAAAAAATGGCAGCTTGTGGAACTTAAACAGAAATAGCTATTTTAAAAAATGGCAGCTTGTGGAAGGTAAACAGAAATAGCTATTTTAAAAAATGGCAGCTTGTGGAACTTAAACAGTAATAGCTATTTTAAAAAATGGCAGCTTGTGGAACTTAAACAGAAATAGCTATTTAAGAAAATGGCAGCTTGTGGAACTTAAACAGAAATAGCTATTTAAAAAAATGGCAGCTTGTGGAACTTAAACAGAAATAGCTATTTAAAAAAATGGCAGCTTGTGGAACTTAAACAGAAATAGCTATTTAAAAAAATGGCAGCTTGTGGAACTTAAACAGAAATAGCTATTTAAAAAAATGGCAGCTTGTGGAACTTAAACAGAAATAGCTATTTTAAAAAATGGCAGCTTGTGGAACTTAAACAGAAATAGCTATTTAAAAAAATGGCAGCTTGTGGAACTTAAACAGAAATAGCTATTTAAAAAAATGGCAGCTTGTGGAACTTAAACAGAAATAGCTATTTAAAAAAATGGCAGCTTGTGGAACTTAAACAGAAATAGCTATTTAAAAAAATGGCAGCTTGTGGAACTTAAACAGAAATAGCTATTTAAAAAAATGGCAGCTTGTGAAACTTAAACAGAAATAGCTATTTAAAAAAATGGCAGCTTGTGAAACTTAAACAGAAATAGCTATTTTAAAAAATGGCAGCTTGTGGAACTTAAGACAGAAATAGCTATTTAAAGAAATGGCAGCTTGTGGAACTTAAGACAGAAATAGCTATTTAAAAAAATGGCAGCTTGTGGAACTTAAAACAGAAATAGCTATAAAAAAAATGGAAGCTTGTGGAACTTAAAACAGAAATATCTGTATAAAAAAATGGCAACTTTGATTTTGCTCATTGAAGATTGAATTTTGTTAAAATTTAATTGAAGAAGTCTGTAAGATGGCATTATTTCTGGCTAATTAGAAATGGTTTAATTTCTAAAAGAATGTGGGCATTGAAGCACATTTTAGAAAGGTCATTCATATACAGCATTGGATAAAAGACATTTAATCTATGTTCGATGACATTTTCTGTCCAGTTATACAAGTCACTTAAAGATAGACCCAAATCTTGCAGATGAAATACAGATGCTTCCAGATAGAGATTACTCTGACCCAACAGTCTCTAAAGACAGTTGGTCTCTCATAGCAGTGGTCTCTCAAGACAGGTTTTACTGTAATAGCTCACCCAACAGTAACAAAATACAAATTCTTTGAGATGGTGTCTTCACTACTTGTCATACAGTGCACCATCTCCATTGATGTTGGAAAGTATTCTTGTCCTTTGAAGAACCATCAGTTCGGAACATTTTCCGAACATGTGTGCCAATATGATTTTTCCTGTTACATTTTTACCTGATTTTGTATTGTTTCTGTTCACTGTATCGCTTATTTGTTTTATTTATATTGGTTTTTTTTGGGAGTGGGGTGGGTGGTATTTTGGATCATTTCCTCTCCATTGTATAATGTCATTAAGACCAGACAGAGTTATACACATCTACCAGAAGTAAGAGAATCCAGATGCTAGTATTCCTACATGTATACTCTGCCAGTGAACATGTATACTCTGCCATTGAACTCTAAAACCTCTTATTCTCAAGATCAGCATGTTTAACATTTGTATGCCCATTGTTACTTTTTTTAATTCAATATACATGTGCCATTTTGTTCCCTGTATAAATTTTACAGATGTACATTAAAGAAATGTGATTAATCTAAACAGGTGCAATACAACACTTTTACCCCCTAAAAAATGATCCATTAATACTTTTGATTTCTACATAGTGGTCCCGTTGTATGAGCTCTTCCAAGCAAACATCATCCATACTTGCTTATAAGACAATTTCAACTGCAAAGACCCAACTCTGTCACAGCATGAACATTAGCAGATCTGGCTCTCAGAATATAAAAAAAATCAGACCCTGATCTGCAGATGCATTAGGCTATGGCAGGTCAGGATCTTTGTTGTTTTCTGATAGACTTGTATGTGAGTATATACAGTAAGTGCTGTATTGATGGAATTACATGAGGGATATTTGGGGGATTTAGTAATTATTTTTGTTAGTGCCCTATTTTTGATCTTTTAAACCATGGGTCTCAAACACAAGGACTGAATGAATTTATTTGTATATCAAATCCCTATTTATATAAATTCTCACCTAATAGTAATGTAACAAAATGTGAAGATTTCCAGCAGAAAAAGTTGTCTAACTGTACAAAAGACATTTATCTTGAAATCATTATGTTGTTTACATCTTGTGATAATTGACACAATGTAAATTAAATCACGTTTGCATATTTTATCAATGATCCTAGATCATTTGCCCTTGATTGGTGAATCTAATCAAAATTAGTAAGACATTTTGATTCACCAGTCAAAATCAGTAAGACATTTTGATTCACCAGTCAAAATCAGTAAGACATTTTGATTCACCAGTCAAAATTAGTAAGACACTTCAATTCACCAGTCAAAATCAGTAAGACATTTCGATTCACCAATCAAAATCAGTAAGACATTTCGATTCACCAATCAAAATCAGTAAGACATTTCGGTCAACCTGTGAAATTAATTGTATTATGCTTCTTTGACAATCTGTGTCCATTATTAAGCAAGCTTTGGATATGCTTGATTGATTCTAAAATGCATTGTAACAATTTTTTGTCTCTATTTTCTTTGTGTCTTTTTATGTGCCCTCTTGGACACGATAGAGAAAAAGATTTTTGTATCAAATGACACGATAGTCATTGGGGCATTATGGTGTAGCATAGAGTTAGCCGTGAATATAGGCATGAAGGTTTTGCTAAAAGATGTCTTATAATATCTAGTTGCAAGTTTTCCTTAGCTCAAAAAGAAAATCCAGTTGCCTACGTTCCAATATAAAGCATTGCAAAATTAATTAATTCAGCTTAGTGTGCCATTTGAAAATCGAATGGGTTGCCAAGAAAAAAAAATTGTTGGGCTGAGTAGCACTTCATATTGCTATTGGAAAATAACAAATGCTATGTTTTAATTGGTCATGTATATTAAACGTGCTTATACACAATAATGACAACCTATCCCGAGGTGATTTCTGTAGTTGGTTCAATTGTACAGCTGATTTTGAGCAGATGGCCATCTGACTTCCCATTATGGCATGGTCACAGAAATGCTTATCACTATTTATGTAGGTGTAAATGATGCCAGTGTGACTGCAAAAACTTTGATTTTTTAAATAAAATATACTTCATCAGAATGGACGATCTTACAGATGTTACACAGTAGATACAGGGGTCCCGAGTGGTTGAGTACGGATCACTGCCATCTCAACCCTGTCTGCGTGGGTTCAAGTCTAACATTTGGCTAATGTAATTATGTGAGAAAGCTTGCCAGTATCTTCTTGTGGGTCAGTGGTTCTTTCCGGGGGTTTTCCCGGGTTCTTGCTCTACCAAAAATACTGGCTGCCATGTATAGCCTATCGTGTGATGAAAAATGGCATTAAACCCTACAGCAACAACACAGTAGATACAGGCATTAATTTCTCAGCTGTTTTGAATACAGTTAAGAATGTAAAATAGTTTGTCCGACTCTGATAGTGGCACTGGATATTTGGATGTCTCCGAAGTGTTGCCAAAAGTTGTAGAACACTATGAAACCACTAATTCATGTACCTGTAGAGCTTTACGAATGTATTTATCCTGTTGTCCAGCACAAGCTCAAATTCAACTTTAGTTAGCTCATGTTTGTGAGATATCAAAGCAAATATTGAGATGTTCCATCTTCAGTGCATATAGCTTTATATTTGGCAAAATTTATACTTTGGCAATCTCGCCACAATATCAGCACCTAGTACATTATCATTTGCCTGACTGACTGCAATTATTTATATGTACTGCATTCTCATTTGCCTGACTGACTGCAATTAATTTATCGATTCATTTTTGTTGTTGTTTATGTGATGGTTGCAGGAGACCATTGCATATGTATCTGGTAAATAATTAAATGGATTTTAAATAAGTGTTCTCAAATTCTTATCAAATGTCAGTTTGTCAGGGATTTTTTTTATGCATGCCACTGATTTCAAGGGATTTAGCATAGCTAGGTAAATGGCTATAATTAGTGTTCACAAATCATTCATTTATGAGTATAAATGAATCATTACCAGAAGTCTACCATTTATTATTGTTGGTGTAATTGACAAAAATGTCAAACGTTTTGTGTTATCAACGCAGAGAAAATGAAATTTTATGAAGTTTCCACAAACAAATCAGCAAATCTAATGAACCAGTTTTTAAATAAAAAAATAGTTGTTAAATATGTCCGACCAAGATCTCTGTCTCTCTCTCTCTCTCTCTCTCTCTCTCTCTCTCTCTCTCTCTCTCTCTCTCTCTCTCTCTCACACACATCTAGATATTTCCAAAATCATAAGCATATTTACTTGTGTAAATAGATTCTCAAGTCCATCCTTTTTTTTCCCAATACAATGCATTCTAACCCTTCCTTTGTTTCTCATTTACCTATCTATCTCGTTATCTGCAAATTCTATTTATGTACATAATTTTGGATAACTTTAATTATCAGTATATGGTTTAATGGCACAAAGCTAACAGAAAACTAGTTCTTTATTTGTAAAATAAGTATAATCCTATTTTCTCAAAACAGCCCATACCCGGTAAATTTATTTTTTAAATTTGTAAAGGCCAGACTGATATTAGGATTTCCATTCTCTATAACAACACACCAACACATAAGTCTGTCATAGTGAAAGATTTCGAGCACAGTATAATATTGTTAAATGTCTTTCAGACATCATTGATTTAGCTCCAAACAATTTTTCGCTAAATCGCTTTAAAATATTTATGAGGGGCAGCTGATCTGAAAGAGCACCATGCTGTTGGAAGTGAAGTTTTCCAGTGTATGAACAATATTTTTATTTTAAAACAACTTAATACACATAGGCATTTAATAATGTGTAATTTAATTGGATAATCAGACTGAAAAAGTGTGTTGAGGTACAAGGAGAATTGCTTTGAAAAATGCTTTCTATAAATGAACCTTTTTGTATGGTGCATAAATATATTTTAAAGACCCTGCATACAAGTGAATGACAGTCTGGCTTTTGTCATCACGCCTGTCAAATATTGATTTGCATCCATTGTCTTGTGTAATAATATCTCATCTAGTTTATTGGCACATGTATCAATAATGTTATTAATAATAATGTATCAATAATGTTAATACACATGTATCAATAATGTTAATACACATGTATCAATAATGTTAATAATAATGTATCAATAATGTTAATAATAATGTATCAATAATGTTAATAATTAATACAATCTCAGTTTTTTAATAATCTATTGTTATCAACAGGTACATTTTGCTTAGTTTTGTGATAGAAACTAGAACTAGGAAACAAACATGAAGTGACTAACTGTAAAAAGTCACCCAACTAAAATTGCTATTATATTTTTGAGAGTTGCTAGAAACAAAAGAATATTCATTAATATTCCATTTAGTATAACAAAATTGTTACTTTTTTGTATCTGCTATTATTTTCACAGTGGTAAGAATTTCTTGATCTAATGTTATTAGTTTCTTAGGTAATTTATTTATACATGTCGAAAATATTCACGGCATCATTGAAAGAAACTTAACCTAATCAGTACCAAAATCAACGGGTTGAAGAAGAAACTTCTTTGAATTAATTATTTATTTTATGTGTTCAGAAATTACAATCTTCAAATGCAACACATGTTTATTTGAAGTATATCTGATAGTGATTTAGTGATCTAGGATCCATTTTATCTTTTGTATAAAACCTTGAATCTATGGAAGAACATTTAAGACTCCAAAATAAATTCCATCATCAGTTTCAGAACCAGTTTTATTGACTTTAAACCAAAGTATGGAGTCAGATTGAATGATAGTTACAGAAGAAGAGATTTACATATTGAGTAACCTTATTGTCTTTTTGCCAACCAGACCAGGACACCACCCCCACACACACACACATACCCATGCCCAATGGCATCACAGCATATCACTATATCATGCTAAATGTTTATGGTGTCCCTGAAAAATTTACCATGTATACATGTTTTTAAGATCACTATAACAGCAAACTGCACAGACCCAGATCAGCCATCACATAATGCACTAGCAGATCTGGGTCTGTGTAGTTTGTTCTTTCTCTGGATAATGCTCTCTTAAATTCTAGAACTCTATATCCTTTTGACTATTTGTTTAATGAGAGAAATTACTAATTAATTTTCTTAGAATCCTTCAGACTTTCCAGCTTGGAAGAAATTGGACTAACTTAACTAATTTTATGAGGAGAACATCAGGCAAGACACACTCCCTCTTTTAGCGTTGCCATTTGGGGTTGTTACTTACCCGCAAATTACATATCTCACAGATGAAACAAAGATGCTTCCATATCAGAATAATTCTTTCTTGTCCAACTTATTAATAACTATTCTGAAAAATGTCATTTTGTGGTGCTTGTTTCAAATGGAGCGCAACTTCTCAAGGTCTTCTCTGGTTTGTCTTTGTCCTTGTCACTTTACTGCTGTGAGCTTGCATTAGCATTGCACCCTAATGTCTGGTTCTAACCCTTGACCCAAGCTGCCTTTAATATGCATGCCTCAAACAGAACAGATCAATTATTACAAGTTGCCAAGCTATGACCATCCAAGCCAATACACCAAACTTGATGTTTACGTGTCATGCTGACCTCAACAAAATGTAAGATGAAATCTCAACAAACGTTTTGCAGTATTACACACACTGTATGTGCTGATGATGATTCTTATGATAAAACGGATTCAAAGAATATGGTCAAAAATGTCATTTGTTACATTCCTAAAGGATTTGTCTCTGGTCATGTTTTTCTGTTATCTTATAGTTTATTTACCATTACACCATATACTGAAGCACCAGAAGGAATACACTTTTAATGAATAAGGCTACCAAATCAATAAGAAAGGACTGATTCGGTGGTTTTGTTCAAATGGAAAACATTGCAGCAGGGTTCTTTTGCTCAAAGGTACAAAATGATTGCTGAAGGTTAGGTGCCCAAGTTGCAGTAATTTTCTTACTGTGTTTTTTGCAGTTGGAAAGATTGGTATAGTATATGAATGGTAATGAATTTTAGTGGGTGGCATGATGCATTAAGTGTTTGCTATAGACTTGGCAATCTTTCTGTCTTTTACACCCAGGATATAAAGCAGATCTGGCATTGGGCCTAGTCTAGCTTGATATTAGTACTGAACCTGTCAGTACTGAGGGTTTACAGGCAGTAACACCCTTTAAGTGGACATGATTCTGGGCCTGTGTAACCCTGGGGATAACTTTCTGGATATGTACCAAGTGATTGCCTCAAACAGACCTATAAATGCTGATACCAGGGGCCAAGTCTGCAGTAACCAACATTAGCTGGCAGTTGGCTAATAATTATTTCCCAAAATATGCAGTAGTTTATCACTAGCTCTTTGCAAACAAATTGCTCTGGAAGATGTTAGGAAATGGAATGTATCCTTCATATAGCTTTGCCTTGTTAAGATTTCCTATTGTATTATGAATAATTATCAGCACATTTATTCACCTGAACAAATGCTCTATTGATGTGCCCAATAATTATCATACATTTAAGCCTCCAGAGACCAAGAAAAGTTACCACTTGTCAGCAATGCTTCCCATCAATGCTTGAAAATGTTGTTTTAGCTTTTGTGGTCATGGAACTTTCAAGATATGGTCTGTTCAGCATTGGATCTGTCTGTTAGCACAAGAATGTTTTTATTACTACAGCTCCTAAACTACTCAGGCATTTGCTGTGAAACTTGACACACATGTTCATCACATGATCAGCTTGGTTGGAAATGAGGTTGTTGCCACATAGACAATCCTGGACTGGCCATCACAAAAGTCATCTTAAAAATCCTGTTATTGCTACTCTTCTTGAATGAATGGTTATATCTTCAAGGAGCTTTCACTTTATGACTTATTTTTTATGTTTAATTGACAAGAGGCCCTAGGTGGCCAGGGTCAAAGGTGCTCACCTTAAGTTTACATCTTACATCTGAATTTGGGTTCTAATCGCGGCTTAGCCAATATGGGTATGTGAAGAAGCTTGCCAGTAGCTTCCCTCGAGTCAGCGGTTCTTCACTGAGACTTTCCAGGTTCTTCCACCACAAAATATACTGACTGCGATGCATAGCCTATCATGTGCTGAAAAATGATACTAAAACTCACAAAACCAAAGTGAAAGTTGCGATGTCCAAAATAGCCGTCATAGTAGTCTTACATCTCGTGAACTGAATGTCATACTATATTTATTAGTATATGCTGTTTGCACCAGAAGATTTCTTCTGATATTGAACTGGTCCTGAATAAAAATTAGCTGTTCAGGCATCCATTACAACCACCACATTTATTGTTATTGCTACTCCTGCTGAATGGAAGGTCATAACAACATGGTCTTTTCACTAAAAGGCTTATTATGATGCTTAATTAGTCTTAAAATGGTCTTAAAATGGAAATGGTTCCAATCTGATTTACCATATGGCTACCATGGCAGTCATCTTGCAAACCTTGTTTCCATTACAGAAAGTCATATCAGCTCCAGGATTTCTGCCAGAAGACTTACTGATGTGATTGATGTTGGTCCTACACAAAATGATGCCAATCTGGCAACCATTAGGTCCACAACACTAGCTACTTTGAAAATCTTGTTTTTGCCAAAGAATGTCACTATCAGAAATGGTTTCAAAACTGAGAAATTTAAAAGAAGAAATGATTCTGTCTTGATTCCCTGGAAATTTTATATGGCCAGTGGAGTTTCAATCCTTTTAAGGGATTCTTGTTTTGTTTTATTAAACTCATGCATTACAAGGTTCAGGGGTTTATACTAATCAGTAATGTTATTTGGTTATTACCGGTAGTCTAATTCTTTGTAAATTCACTACTGAATACATTTTTCCATTATGATCTGGATTTCCTGGTAATAAAAGATGGAATGCTAAACACTTTGTTCACAATAATTCTTACTGAATACTTCACAAATTGTGGCATAGATGACAAAAACATTGATAATTTGTCCAGTAATTTTTGTTGGTGATGGGGGGAGGTAAATTTATCAACACTGTCTCAGTTGTTAAAGTGTCTGTAACCAACTGTGTCTGTTGTGGTGTTCATATCGGAGATGGTAAATAGAACTGTTGAATTCTGTCAGTCTCTTCTGTAAGGCATTGTTGGTGATTGTTTTATATCTGACATTATCTTAAATATATTCAGTCAGCAGGCAGTACAGTTTTAAAGACAGTCACCTGTTTATCAGAATATTTGATGTTATTGGTTTTAACATACATTTCAGACACAAAGTCAGTCACTTTCTTGTAGGATCTTCAGCTCTTTGCAGTAAAGATATAACTATGATGCATTCTTATTTTCCAAAGAAAGCAACTGTATAAATTTACTGGCTAGGTTTCAAATCTGACATGGGAGTTGGAAACAGAACCTCAAAATTTCACCATAAATCGGGGATTTATTGCTGGGCAACCTTTCATTTTGAAACCTTTGTCAGGTAACAAAAATATATTTCAAATATGAACGCTGAAAGTTATCATTGCATTTTTTAATATTTTCCAGCAAAAAACATTTGATCATTGGCAAGCTTTCTCACATATAACACTGCTTCCCACATTGGTAGAATCTGAGATAGAACCCACGCAAACAGAGGTGAGATGACAGTAATCCGTAACGGAGAGCGCTTTAGACCACTCTGCCACTCAGGGCCCCTATGGTTGGACAGTGATACTAACTAATAAAGCAGATTTGAAAGCAATGATCTAAAAATATTATAAAGACATCATTAGTCTATTCTTTTGAACTCTATATGGAACCTCTACCTTGATATCACAGAAATGAATGTTACTGTTTTATTCCCATATGGCTCAAATTGTGCACTACACAAACCATATATTGTTATTCAAAAAAGGTAAAAATGTTTGATCACTGTAATTCAATAGGTGAAAATGTTTGATGTAATTCAAAAAAGGTAACAATGTTTGATCACTGTAATTCAAAATAGGTGAAAATGTTCGATCATCTGCACATAATAAGCAATTTACTTTTTTGTTTCTTCAACTTTCCTAAAAATAGGACAAAATGTCCAGAACATTTTAGAGCTTTTCTGAAACACCTTAACTTACACTATAGTGTTTATCATGTATTCAAACCATTGGTCACTGATGTTAGGGTCAGGGTAACCTCAGCTTTACAACTAAATGTTTAAGGGGTCCAAATCAAAACTGAGCATGAATATTTTTGGCCAGTTTAAAGTGCATGTTTGAGTGTGTTGAAAAATAGGTCACATTTTAAAAATTGAGTTCAACGGCCCAAACAGGAAGGTTTTAAAGCATGGGTTTGATCAGTATTGATACAGTCATTCTCTGTTGCTGATAATCTTACAAGACATCCGAAAACTAAATTCATATAAATGAAAGAAGGAAAAGCATTTTATATATGTTTATGTAAGCCAGTATTCAAGATTACATATGTGTATTCAAGTTTAAAGAATTCAAGTCCAGGCCTGTTTAATGCCATAAAGATGTCCGGTCAGTATGAAACCATAGCTGTAAATTCTTCTGCATCTATCTAAAGCAATTATAGCATGTATTGATCTTTACATTATGTCTAGAGTTATTGACCTGTTGACTTCCTAAGCTAGGATTCCAGCAAGAGTAATGATGCAGAGGGGACTAATACTGTAATTTCCATCCAAAGTAATTTGGTGATGATTTCCTTTAGATGCCTGTGATAATGCAGGATTTTATTATTATTATTATTATTATTATTATTATTATTATTATTATTATTATTATTGTTGTTGTTGTTTTTGTGATTATTATTATTGTTATTGTTGTTATTATTATTGTTGTTGTTTTTGTGATTATTATTATTATTGTTGTTATTATTGTTGTTGTTTTGTGATTATTATTATTATTGTTGTTGTTGTTGTTATTATTGTTGTTGTTGTTGTTATTGTTGTTGTTATTATTGTTGTTTTTGTGATTATTATTATTATTATTATTATTATTATTATTATTATTATTATTATGTTTTAATAAGTGCATCTCTTCCCTACTAAAACTAGAATATTCAGCCCTTAAACATTTCAATCATTATTATTCTTACTAAATCTAGAATATTGAGCCATTAAACATTTCAATCATTATTATTCGTACTAAATCTAGAATATTGAGTCTTTAAACATTTCAATCATTATTATTTGTACTAAATCTAGAATATTGAGTCTTTAAACATTTCAATCATTATTATTCGTACTAAATCTAAAATATTGAGTCTTTAAACATTTCAATCATTATTATTCGTACTAAATCTAGAATATTGAGTCTTTAAACATTTCAATCATTATTTTTTGTACTAAATCTAGAATATTGAGTCTTTAAACATTTCAATCATTATTATTCATACTAAATCTAGAATATTGAGTCTTTAAACATTTCAATCATTATTATTCGTACTAAATCTAAAATATTGAGTCTTTAAACATTTCAATCATTATTATTTTTACTAAATCTAGAATATTGAGTCTTTAAACATTTCAGTCATTATTATTCGTACTAAATCTAGAATATTGAGTCTTTAAACATTTCAATCATTATTTATGGTAAATGTACTAAAATAGAATATTGAGTCCTATTAAACTCTGGGATACATTTATTTCTAATTAATGTTGAATTTGTAGACCTAGACAGTACTTTTATTTGCTTTACTTATGACATCATAGGCTCTGGGATGACCAGGTGGTCTCTTGGATCTACAGATCACATCTCCAGTTTTGTGTTCAGTTCTAAGGTTTGACCAACATGGGAATCTGCTAAAGCTTGCCAGTAGCTTCCTATAGATTTTTTTCCCATGGTCTTCTCAGATTTTTTTCACCAATAATACTGACCACCATGTCAAGACTATAATGTGCTGAGAAATGGCATTATATTCCACAAAACCAAACCAGTTTTATTTATGCTATCCAGGCAAGATTGTTGACAAACCATAGGCATTTCTTCAAATTATTACCCCAAGTTGTTTATGGTTGTAGAAATAGGCCCAATGTGCTCCTATACATGTTGTAAAAGACAACAAATGGTTGGAATAACTGCAGGTGCTTGTTGGTTACCATACAGATTCCTCAACCAAATGAATGTAGCTTTTAATCCAACATGGATTAAAATGGGTGTGCTATTGTGGAGTGTCTTTTGATAGGGCACTTGACTGAAATTGACTCCCAGTTAACCTGTTTGTATTGCTGTGCTGTGAAATACCAAACCAGTCTTGTCTGAATAAGTTTGTTGTTTTTGGTTTTTGTATAGAGGAATTTAAATTTGTCACTTGTGTCTGCTAATAACAACCAGTGGAGGAAATTAAATTTTGAAATTTGATTCATGGTTTAAGTTAAAATCTACAAAAAATTGATAAATTCATTCCAATGACCAGTCCACAAGTTCATTCCAATGACCAATCCCCAAGTTCATTCCAGTGATCACACAGTGTACCATCAATTGTACTACATGCATTACTGGCACTGTGTCAAATGGGCTTTTACATTAAAAACTGGTCAACTAATGAACTGTACTGTTATCAGTACTCAGAGACCACAACAAGGATTCAAATACATTGCCTGTCATTTACTGCACACAGCAAATGATGCAGTAATGTATAATTGATAATTGATCTCAATCTGTTAGCAGCACAAGAAGCATTTTAGAGCAAATTAAAAATATCCATTACAATACCATGTGCCACCTTGATCCATAAGCTGTTTTGTTTGAATTCAGCTTAATTGTCAGACCTTGGAAGCCTTTGCCACAAACATTCATTAAATTTGAACCTGATGTTTCCTAAATCAAACATTTCTGTGTTAACTAAATGATCTCATTATTTTTGGTAGATTTATACTTGACACAATTATAAACTGATAAATATTAACTATATTTTGGGATCATCAAGCTTAACATCTTTGCCACCCCACCCCCACCCCCACTTGATATAACTTTACCAGAAATGTTCAACATTTTTAGCTTACCTCTACAAAGTACAGGTAAGGTATTGTACAATAGGTGAAGTCAGAACTTTGCAGGATAAAAAGTCACGATTGGAATTGATACTATTATGATTTTTATGTAGGACAGAATGTCATAATACAAAAAGTCACAATTAGAATTGATACTATCACAAGTTATATGTAAGACAAAGTGTCACGGGATAAAAAATATCAATTTAAATTTTACTGTTATGTGTTATATGTAGGACAGAATTAACAGGACAAAAAAAATCTAAATTTGAATTGGATACTATGAAATTTTTTTTTGGCTGCATTTCTGAACACACTGCAATGCATGTCAAGGTATGGATTAATTCAGTTAGGGAGACATAATGTTAAATGGCAATGATCTGGGACATTTTTAAAATAATTTCTGTTCGTCAGTAGTTGTTAAGAAATATTTTACTCTGATACACCATCTTTTAGCCATTCTATTACTTTAAAAGAAAATAATTATCTTAAGATAAAAAAGAATATCTTGGCTCAAACAAAATCAGTATTTTGGTAGAATTAGTAGAACAAACAGCATAAACCCTGATATGCAGGTGCATTATGCTATGGTAGATTAAAACCTATGTTGTTTGCAGTTCGACTCAACATATAAGCAGATATATATCCTGTATATTTTATCTTTCAAGTTTGACTAAATTCTTTGGTTAAATTCAGGCATTTATCTGACAATCACATTGATGTTTGGCATGTTATATGCATAATATCATAATTACGATCATGGCATGTTATATGCATAATATCATACTTATAATTATGGCATGTTATATGCATAATATCATAATTATGATCATGGCATGTTATATGCATAATATCATAATTATGATCATGGCATGTTATATGCATAATATCATAATTATAATCATGGCATGTTATATGCATAATATCATAATTATGATCATGGCATGTTATATGCATAATATCATAATTATGATCATGGCATGTTATATGCATAATATCATAATTACGATCATGGCATGTTATATGCATAATATCATAATTATAATCATGGCATGTTATATGCATAATATCATAATTATAATCATGGCATGTTATATGCATAATATCATAATTATGATCATGGCATGTTATAATATCATAATTATAATTATGGCATGTTATATGCATAATATTATGATTATAATCATGGCATGTTATATGCATAATATCATTATTATAATCATAGCATGTTATATGCATAATATCATTATTATAATCATGGCATGTTATAATATCATAATTATGATCATGGCATGTTATATGCATAATATCATAATTATGATCATGGCATGTTATATGCATAATATCATAATTATAATCATGATATTATGCATATAACATGCCATGATCGTAATTATGATATTATGCATATAACATGCCATGATCATAATTATGATATTATGCATATAACATGCCATGATCATAATTATGATATTATGCATATAACATGTCATGATCATAATTATGATATTATGCATATAGCATGCCATGATCATAATTATGATATTATGCATATAACATGCCATAATTATAAGTATGATATTATGCATATAACGTTCATGCCATGATCATAATTATGATATTATGCATATAACATGCCATGATCGTAATTATGATATTATGCATATAACATGCCATGATTATAATTATGATATTATGCATATAACATGCCATGATCATAATTATGATATTATGCATATAACATGCCATGATCATAATTATGATATTATGCATATAACATGCCATAATTATAAGTATGATATTATGCATATAACATGCCATGATTATAATAATGATATTATGCATATAACATGCCATGATCATAATTATGATATTATGCATATAACATGCCATGATTATAATAATGATATTATGCATATAACATGCCATGATCATAATTATGATATTATGCATATAACATGCCATGATCATAATTATGATATTATGCATATAACATGCCATGATCATAATTATTATAATTATAATTATAATAATTATAATAATTATAATTACGATCATGGCATGTTATAGGCATAATATCATAATTATGATTATAGCATTTGGTGATTCATGCACTATAATACATTTTACATCATTGTTACAAAATGAGGTCTCTGTGGCCTGTATTTTATGCTTCATTCACTTTGTTGAAATTTGTGTTTAAAAGTTGATTGTTTGTTTTTTATGTTCCATTCATAACACTTAATAATTGATACCCTGAAAACCAATGAAAGTAATTGTTACCTACATTTTAGGCCTTAGTAACATAGATTAAGTATTTATCTTTATGGTCACCTTGATCAGTGCTAAACCCATAAGCATCCTAGCTTACTAGCATTACTATATTTCAATCAATAGGTTTGTCAGATCCCCAACAAACAAACAAAAACCTTTATGTTACTTATATCTCATATATTTTCATTATTTATTAAGGGTTTATAACTGGCCTTTCATTTTGTTTATAGGTCACTATATTATAAGTGATAGAAAATAGGAGTAGGATGTAATATGCAAATTAGGCATTTCATGTATTAATGAAATTCACATCTCATATAAGTAAAATATAAGCCATGAATTTACATGTATACTAATGTTATTTATAAGTGACAGGTGAATTAGGCACTCACTTTTAAGTGATTGACTTACTACATGAAATAAAAGTTAACTCATTTCAATGAATTTTTGGGCTTTAATAAAGCAGCTTAATCCCTTTACTCAGCTACCTGATATAAGTAAAGTAAGTAATGTATTCACTGTCAATTTATACCTGATATAAGTAAAGTCGTAAGTTTTTTAGAATATATTCACTGTCAATTTGTGAAATTTCCAACCAATCGGCATTGAGTCTTCATATTTGAAACAGCTTGATCAGTATCAAATTGTTAGCCAAAATAACACAAATAAATGATAACTATAAAGATAATTTATTTCCCAAGTAATAAATATGGATTTTCTTTCAAGCATACACAGAATTAGTCATCATGAAGTAGACCTCTATGAACATCAGGCTTTGACTCAGTTGGAGTAGTATTCTTTTAGAATCTTGTTATCCATATCTGCTTAAGATGGTAAATGAGGACTGTTCCCTCCCTATTCAGTTGTCAGCATGTGAACCCAGGGTATTTATAACCCAGGGTATTTATAACCCAGGATATATATATATATATATATATATATATATATATATATATATATATATATATATATATATATATATATACTGTATATAGCATATCAAACTGGAAAGGCACAAAGTGTAAAAAGTAACAAAACCGCCATGTGGTATAACATATTATCGTTTCAGACCACTTTGGTTTAAATTCCAGAAACTTGCATGAAGAATTCGAAACTATGATAGTGTTCACCACAGAAATAATTCAGGCTCCAGATGTAATATTTCATGATTTCCTTTTAGTATCAAATTTGTGTTGAGTACTTGAGTAAAAAAAGAGGTAGGCAAAATTAATTGATTATTGACGCATGCAGGATGTTATGCAGTGTTGAACATTGGTATTTGTTATGGCTATAAAATGCAAAGTTTTATTCTTCAAGTGTGAATCTGTTGGCTAAATGCTGAGTCAGTAGTCCTAATTTTCTGCAGCACGTAACCAATAATTCCCAGAATAGGACAAAGTGGTTTTCCTGAGACGAGCATTATAACTCAAATTTAAATCCCAAATTGATTAATATAGATTATCTAGATGACCTATTTTTCAAACACAATTATTGATTACCACAGCCTTTTACAGTGCTGTTATGTTTTTCTTATTTTACAGGAAAAGCTAGGTACTTGGTTTGGGTTAATAATTGCTGAGTTAAGTTGGTGTTCAACAGTACATATTCTGCATAGGTTAGACTTTTAAAGAAAAAAAACTTACCTGGTTTTCTTCAATGATTATGCTGTCTGTTTAAAAAAGACCTTGTATATCTTAGGTATTGTTAAAAAGGACTTTTAAATCCTTATATTTTGGTATACAAATTATTATGGGATATAGAATATTTTGGTGTACAAATTATTATGGGATATAGAGTATATAGTTTGGACTTCTGATATGCCCTTCTGAAAAATCTGCTATCAGACTGCTTGTCATTTTCACTTTTGGGGACTTCTTTGTATACATTTTATTTATATATATGGTAGTTTACTCATTGCACTTTCAGAAGCTTGCAGTTTCTATTCTGGCAAAATTTATTTTCCCTATTATAATAACTTTCAACAGTAGTCCTTTAGACTGATTCAGGTTGCTTTTTGTTTGCACATGGTAGCAGCCATTTTAGTTAGCTGTGTGCTTTGATTATGTACAGTTTCCACAAATTATCCAAAGAAATTTTAACCACAGAGCCTGAAATTAACATATAGGCAAACCAACATTCTCTTCAATGCACATGTTGTAAATGTAAACAACTTCACCTAGCTTACACCTGTTACTCTCTCCGAACTTCAAATCTGTAGACCTCTCTGTTGTCATAGTAGTTAGAGCGTCGGCCTAGATCCCAGGCTGAGTCATACCAAAGACTTACAAAAATGGTATTAACAGCTGCCTCACTAATGGCACTCAGCATTAAGAGGTTAGAGTTAGAACTGGTTGGCCAGGTGTCAGGATAATGTGACTGGGTGGGACATCACGCTACGTGACTTCAGCATGATGCCCATTGCTAGACATCACTATAAACTGCCACACTGCAGACATCGTAGCGATACGACTGAAAAATGGTTAAAGCTACGTTAAAAATCCAGATCACACACACATAAACATCTGTAGAGCGCCCCCATGTACTGATCTTTGTCTTAATGAGAATCATGAGAAAAACTTGATGGAGATGCAATAAGGGGGGTTACAAACAAAATGCAGATCAAAGATATAGTAATTTTACTGAGACTGAGATGGCCCCATTTGTGGTGAAAATTTAGTTTTGATTATAATTTGTAAGCAGTAGGTTTCTGACACTTAAGTAAATTATTTGCATCAGTTTGTTAATTCATTAGATGTGCTGATGATTGTCAGGAAAACTAAGATGAAAAAATTTGAGCCATGACGCAACCTTGTTAGGTCAAAATTCATTGTTGTAACAAGCGGAGTATCAACAGGGTTCCATTTCATACCAAGAACAGGATCTGTATATTCACTATACATAACTGGCTTAGAAAATATGCTTGTATGAACATTTCTTTCCTAATTTGTTTGTGTTTTCTTTCCAGGAATGACAGAGCTCATGCACAGAGAGGCATCCAGATCCTTCTAGACACCTCCTTGCAGGATAGGATATGCAGATTGTTCCAACTCCTGGTCTACAAAGTTTACAGAAATTTTTTGTATCAGAGAATTCCAAAGGGAGTTAATTAGGATTGGAGAATTCCAGGGGAACTTACGTCTGTATCTTTGTGTTACTTGCTGCTATTCTTCCTGTCTCTGTCGTTGTTTGTATACTGATCACTGGATAACCTAGTCCAGTGATTAAATGCATATAGCAAGGAATTCTGGGACAGGATGACTCACATGAGGTGGTGATTATGTAGATTTATCCTACTCTCTAAATTACCTGTTATTCCAATACAAATTCAAATTCTCTTTGTAAACGCAGGAACAGTGTAAAAGATATCTAACAGTGTTTTAAAGGAATAATTCAGATTTCATGTCTGAATTTATTTGATGTTTTGAATTAAAGCTGACTTCAGGTGCAGATACTTTGCAGTTTGATTGCATTTTCTTTAGTTATTCCTTGATTTTCATGATTATATTTCCAAAGATTTTTCAAAAGAATGATTATGTCAAGTTCCAGTAGATTCTAAAACATACTGACTTATTTGAGTATCTTGGCTTTATGTGTAAGACTAAGTGATTAATGTCAAACCTTGCCAGCAATTAAAACAATTTCCTGTTAAACTAGAATGCCTCTGTTATTTTGTTACAAAAACAATTATATCATGTTTTAATTTCATAAAGCATTGAAAATACATTGTTGTACAGTGGGCTGCATTGTTGCAGAGGAGGTAATGAACAATGTCATACAAGCCTGCATATTAGAAATTTTTAACTTTTCAACACAATAATAATCTTTTAGTTCAAATCTTTCAATTTTTATTAGTTATTTTTCATTTTTCTTGCAAAGAATTGCAGAACAGAACAAAGATTATTTGTTTTACTTGTTATCAGAATCTCCAATCAGGCTCACCTTAATTGGAAATTTTCAGATAAAGTGGAAAGTATGCATATGTTTGTAGGCAGGGAATGAAAGCTACATTCAGCCTTGAAAGAAGCCTGGTAAGGCCCTTAATTATGATTAGAGATTTCTTTTGTCTTAAAGATTACTTGATCATGGTAACTGGAACATGTTCTCTCAGACATAATTTTTTTTAATGAAAGGAACAGTTTAAAATTGTAGTTCTGACAAAGTTTTCTGGAAATCAAATCTTGTTTTGAAGATAGAATAGGTATTAAAAATCCTCTAATTGATTGGTGTTTAATTTAGAATGCACTAATTGGTCTGTATTTTATTAAGATTCCACTAGTTGATTGGTGTTTAATCAAGAATCCACAAATTTAATGGTGTTTAATCAAGAATCCACTAGTTGATTGGTGTTTGATCAAGAATCCACCAAATGATTAGTGTTTAATCAAGAATCCACAAATTTAATGGTGTTTAATCAAGAATCCACTAGTTGATTGGTGTTTAATCAAGAATCCACAACTTTAATGGTGTTTAATCAAGAATCCACTAGTTGATTGGTGTTTAATCAAGAATCCACCAAATGATTAGTGTTTAATCAAGGATCCAGTCACTCACTGATCTGTGTTTAATCAAGGATCGGCTTTATTGATCAGTGTTAATTCTAATACACTAATTGATTGGTGTTTAACAGCAGATGAACACATGAAAGGTTATTTATTGTTTTGACAGTTGGATCAAAGTGCCATGCCCTGACACAGGCCATGGGGACAATCCCAGCCTGGTTTATGACACTAGCTCATCCATAATGCACCAGTTTGATGCATATTTAAGTCAGACCAAACCAGTTGACTTGGTGTGTTGTACTGAAAGACATTTGGCTTTTATTTCCTCAACATGATATTGGGGGATAATTGCAAATATTGTGCTGAAGCGGTTATTAAAAAGCAACAAATTCATCAGCCTGGTCTGAAATTCTGACAAAGGTAGTTTATTCTTTAAGGTCCATATTTCTCCAGTTTGACTTTTTGCTGAAAAGACTCTGGTTGATGGTCCAAAAGCAAAACTTGAAATATAATTCAGATTTAGAGTGTTGTACTAAATTGCTTGTGTGTAGATTAGGACTGGAACACTGCCTTTTTGTTAATGTGATATTGACAGTTAAACTGATTACATGTGCCTAAAGGATGAAGATGTTTTGGCTAAATTTAACAACTGGGTTATTATGCATTTATTAGATGGTTCTATAATATCTTTATACATGATGCCTGGTTATCTAAAGTTCTTTTTGTGAATTTACCAAGCCTAAATCCATTTAATCTTTCAAACATGTGGGTAAGACTTTTTTCACTAGGTAGAAATATTTGGTTTCCTTGGCTCTTATCCTTTACCTTTCCATTAATTTTCCAGTTCCGTTTATCATAGAATATCTCTAATTTAATTAAAAATGTCTTTGGAACAAATGTTAAGCTGTCATATGCAATCAATATTTAGGTCAAATATAAAAATGTCAGTCACCAAGGATTGTATTCACCTTTAGGGTCAACACCCCAAAGGGATCAAAACTGTGACTGCAACAGGGCCATATAATGGTTTCTGATTATGACTGCAACAGGGCCATATAATGGTTTCTGATTATTTTACAATGACATAATAGTAACATTATTAACAGGCAAGGTAATGTTAAACTTTGTGTCAAAGTTTGTGAACAAGAAATGTCAGGATAAAGAATTGGCACTAAATAACTGTTGAAGAACAGGTAGGTCCATACTGTAATATAGGATTAACTTAGGAATAAGACATAGTAGACACAGTTATGGATGTCATAATACCAATTAAGATTTATGATTTACAAAAAGGAATTACTACATATATTTATGTGTGACATATTGCAAGGGCCAGGTATCTTGCATGATGAGCAGTGAGGTGTAATGTCAGGTCGGATTTATATTTCATATAATTGCTATTTACTGGATCATACATGTTTTTATTTTATTGTTTTATAACACATCAGTGACTTAATTTTGGTATGCCATTCATCAGTGGAAGAAATGGCTTATTTAATTGTTTGGATTGATTTACAATTTAAAGGAAATTCACATAGATTGTTTGCAAAGGGACTAATTAATATATTTCATATTCTTTGTTTGGAAGCAGACTTATTCTGTCTCATTAATTTATTTATTCGATTGGAATGTTAGTATTATTAATTTATATAATATATATGTATGATGTATGTTTGTGTGTCTATCTGTTTCTATTTGGTTTCCACAGTAACTAGAGTTCTTTGCCATCTACTTTACTTTGTATGTAGTTTTCATTTGTGGCAGGAAAGACATGTAGTGATTTGAGTCTCAAAAGATTTTTAAAAAATTTCATTGTCACAGGAATAAATCAAAAGAAAACTACTTTCACACAGTCTGGCTGACTTGTTGACCATGTACCTTACCAGATTGTGTAATGTCTTGCATTTGAGATCAGAAAAGACCTAATGATTTTGAGGTCAAAGTTGATATGGCTATATGAGGAAAGTTGGCTTCCACATGCTATCTTATCACCTGCTTTAATAAAGTTTGTGGATTGCATGCATTTAAGATGTTGAAAACAAAAAGCTGATTTGGAGTCCAAAAGGTCAGAGCTCAATGTCATTCACTGAAAGAAAGGAAAGCGATTTCCTCAAAACTACCTGAATTCTGTGCTACAGACCTTGTAAGCAAGAAAATGTAACCCTTGGATTTCATGTCTGACACTTAACCAACTGAGCTAAGCTATCCCAGCATTCAAAGCAATATGGGCATCTATGGATTTCATACCATAAGTCAAGGTCATGAGGCTGAATAATGGAGATTTATGTCTGCAAAATAACTTGACATAATGGGCATATAATGTACTTGTTATTTGTGTTGATCTCAAATTGAATGCTTTTATGTTTCTCATATCTCATGAGTTCTAAATTTTGAGTAGTCTGATTTCAGTATTATGACTGATAATTGCAGTTTGAATGTAAGTCTTAATAAAGATTCATTCAAGTACACGTAATTAGTAAACAAGATGGCAATGTAATATGTTAAGCTTAAAAATCATCTACATTCATGAAACTCCCAAAATGAGCACAAAAAAAGAAAATCTCAAAATGTTCTTTCATTTCTATAGTGTATGTAATAAGGTGCTATGGAATGTCATACTGAAATTCACAAAATCTCTTTGAATTCCTTAAATGTAGCCTAGAAACAAAATTTCAGTGATAATCATGCACTGATGTATTAATAATTGTGGCAGATTAATATCTGAGGCTGCAGGGACTGCCCAATTGGTGATGATGTGTATGTTGTCATGACAACAGGCTGCTTTCCTATTTGAACATCACTACTTTGAAAACAGATCATGTCTTAAAATTCTCATTCTCGTTTTTTTACATCCATTGCTCATGGTTGTTGCCCATGCATTTACATTCATTTCTTTTCCACCATTCTTTTTGAATATGCACATGTTAGAAATTCCCAAAATAAATAAAGTTAATTAATTTAGAAACCTTAAAATTCCATGAGAAATCCTTTGGCTGGAGCCTGTTTTAGTTGTTGACCAATGTTACTGGAACTTTGCAAAAAGATTAATGTGAGTCACATTGAATATATATATTTCAACCAATTCTACAGAGTTACAAGATATAAAAAAATCAACAGGAACATAAGTACATGTATGTTGTAGCTTTACATATTCATTTTGTATATTAATGCATAAAGAAGGCTTGATGTTGTCACTATTTAAAAAGAAAATGACACATGGACGGGATCCTCTTCTTGATGGAATAGCTTTTATACTTCATAATACTTGAACATGGATCAAAGTTGCTTATCTATATGTGAGGAGACTGTTGTCCCATTATTCTAAGTGATAAAACATGTAGTCAAAGCATGTGACAATTATTAGATCTTTTATAGCAGAAGCTATGTTCTTGTTAATTGCTTCTTCTAACTGTATACATGACAGTATGTGATAGCAGTCATAAGAGTTACCATATGTACTTGCTTATACGTCAAGGCCAGTTTCAAACTGCACAGACCTAGATCTGCCATGGAAAAATGTGTTGGAAGATCTGGATCTGTGCAGTTTATTTGGAGTACTAAGTTTATTTGGAGTACTAAGTTTATTTGGAGTACTAAGTTGAACAAACACAGACTCCGATCAGCGGGTGCATTATGCTACAGCAAGTCAGAATCTTTGTTGTTTGCAGTTTAACTCAATGTATAATTGAGTATATATGGTATGATTACTGTCAATCAAAATTGCAGTGCAGCACAGCACTGCATGTAGGTATGTGTTTGTCTGTACACACACACACACACAAACACAAACACACACACACACACACACACACACACACGATTTGGTGATGAAGGGCATCAGGTACATTTAATGAAGGAAAAACCATTTTGTTATATCTTGTTATTGCTTTCACTATTTTGGGAGACTTGTTACCTAATTGTTGTGTATGATGAATGCAGCACCAAATCTAAATTAATGATTGAAAGCTACTTTGTTCAAATGCTACATGTATGTACATGTATAACATTGTGCAAACATTTTTTTTAATGCTTTTTATATGGATATGAATGGGTCTACTGTAATTAGAGTTGGGATTGACATGAATTGATACATGTGTACAAGTTCCCTCCAATTTTGTTATTATATATATTGATAGTTTTGCATGTCTATGAATTTTATTTCTATATATAATGAATGATGTACATTTCAGTCCATATACAAAAGATGTACAAATGTTTTCTTTGCTCTCAAGATGTTGTAATAAATGCTGTTTTTCTAGACATCCCTCCCAGGTCAGATTCTAAAAGGGCTGTTTATAATAGTACTTGTATCATTGTTATGTTATAGATGAATGGGTTGTTATTTAAGATGTTGACATTAGTCAAAACAGGATTCAGTCCAATGGTACTGAAGATTATTATACTTCTGTGAAAACTGATAATAGACAATAGCGCATGTGTGATGCAGACTTGACTTGGATCTCTGCGGAATGTTGAAAGTTATAAAGTGCTTCAAACATAACAATACGAAAATTTCACCTCAGTATCGGAACTGTTTGCTGATGCATTGGTGGAATTTTTATGTTCCTTACCCATGCATGAATTGATTTTCTCATTTTGCAGTATTATAGATTTGGTACAAAGAACAAAATGTTTTGATGTTAATTTAGAGATTTTTTAGTGCATGTAGAATGTTGCCCATAGCATTTGCTTCCTATTTGCTCCTTATCCCCTACCAATAATGTAAAGAATCAATGATATAAAGTTTGCACAGAACTTTTATTTTATTCATCACTGTATCATTTCTAACCTGATTGTTGCAAAGGGTTCCCTAACACTGTCAACTTATTGGTGTTTCAAACGAAATGGAAATTCTGAATGTAAACAAGCGTATCACTGTTCTTATTTGGTTTCTAGTGTCATCTTAGTCCAGTATTTGCAAGATCTTGTTTTAATATTGTTTTTATATAAATCAAACGAATAAGAATGAAGAATTCTTGTATGCATGCATTTAGAGAGATGTTCGGTTTGGTTTGATAGCATGTTTTATGGCACATCAATACAAGTAGACTATTTAGCGCCAAAGCAATTAAACTGGAATAAAGGTGCCTTTCCCAACCTTAGACTGGTCTAGTGGTAGAAATTGAACCCTTTTGGTCACAAGTCTGGCGTGCAACCAGTGAGTTTCTGCAACTTCGTTAAGAAAGATGCACTCCAAAATTTAAGGAATTTTTTAGATTATCAATGACACTAAACTACATCACAGCTGTTACTTGAAAACAAATACTCTTCCATAGAAATATGGCGACCATGATACTAAAGAAATGTCTGTTTAATTTGAAATGCCAAGATGTTGAGAGTGTATTGGACCCCCAGCAAGCGTCAGGTTAGAAACTTTTAATTGATGAATGAAATGATTAAGTTTTATGCATTTTTGTGTCTTTGATGCTTTTTGAAAGGTGTGCACAGCTAATAAAATGATAAATAACCAATACCTATGTGTACAAATTGAAGCTCGAGTATAGAGATGAAAGACAAATCTGACACCTAATTTTGTTAATAATAAGGACTCGTAATGTATCAGACTTTTATCTCATAATAGTTTGAGACAAAAATGAGTTTGCTCAAATATAACAAGGAAAACAGACATTTTTTTTTAGGCTATTTTAGAACCAAAATATTCCACAAGAGATCTTTGTCTACACTGCTCAATATAAGGCCATGTCTGAATGATTAATTTTACCTTTCTGTTGTGTGTGAAAGGAAATATGCTTTTCATGTGTTGTTCCTTAGTTTCTGTTGCCAATAAAATTGTAAAGTGTTCATGAAAGGAATCTTACAGTTTGTCAGCGACAAACATTAGCAAACTATGGCTACCTTTTTGCTACAGGTACAGTTCCCATTAGCAAACTATAGCTACCTGTTTGCTACAGGTACAGTTCCCATTAGCAAACTATAGCTACCTTTTTGCTACAGGTACAGTTCCCATTAGCAAACTATAGCTACCTTTTTGATACAGGTACAGTTCTATTCTTCTAAAGCTGCATTTACACATGCATTTCATGAAGTCATCAAAGTTAATTCTTATAACTTTAACCTTCCATCAAGGTGAGTAAAGTTAAATATAATTTATTGTCAGGTCCAAATTAGTGGAAAGCAAGATATAGAAGTCATTTTCCAATGGCATTAAGTTCTTGTTTGAACATTTTCATTTGCATATCTTTTGTTTAAAGTCATTGACAGATTGTCATTGCATTTAGTATGAATCATTTTATAGATAAAACAATTCACTCTGCAGTTCCCATTTTAATCACAGAAAATTTATTTTATTGGGATGAAAATCAAGAGAAATTATTAAACAGACTTAAAAATTGTCATAAAGAGGCAAATGCCGTCTTGATATTTTAACTAATGATTTAAGAAGAACCAGTATTACTTTTATAACCTTTTCATGTTACTGAGGATTTTAGTACATGTATGTTGGAGTTGACTTACTGTCTAATGGGTTGAGTCCGCCACAATTGTACATGTAACACACTTTGGAAAATTTTATCAAGAACTACCAAAATAAGTTTTGTCACATAAAACATCATAAAGAGATAATTCGTCATGCAATGGTGATATCCAAGTTTCTCATGGTCTGTTGTGAAGTTTAATCATGTAAATTTTCATGTTAAACCAATCAGAAAGCAGGTTACATTCATATGTGTTACAGTTGTCATATGTCCTCCACTTATAAGTCAAATTGCAAACCAAAAAAAATCCTGATTGGCCATAGCAACATGCAATCTGCAGACCAGGGAATATAATGTTTTGTTCTATTGCTTAATCCAAACAAATTACTCAGACCCTGACATGGATGCACATTATGCTTTGATAGGTCGGGTTCTATTCAGTTTGCAGTTGGACTCATAATTGAGTATATATAGTATTAATTAGAAGAAACAGAAGTTATTGTCAACACAATATGTGTACTAAATTGCAAGGGATGGCATGTTCCGGTTTTGACTTATTGATGTTTTAGTGAGTTTGCCTTGTTAGGTTTGATCCACAAGGTTCGATATTAAGTATTGTATTACGATATTAAGTATTGTATTACGATATTAAGTATTGTATCAGTTGATTTTTGGACATAACTAATATGACATCAATGTCTTTGCATTTATGCTTTCTATTATTCGATAATTTTTCCAGTTTTATTGTATTTTGTGTTTAATGTACTTTCTTTAGTACAGTACTTTTACAGCATTTAAAAAGATCAAGTTAAGTTTGCATTTAACATGTTGGTATACTATTTGACATGTTTGTATGCTATTTGACATGTTGGTATGCTATTTGACATGTTGGTATACTATTTGACATGTTGGTATGCTAGTTGACATGTTGGTATACTATTTGACATGTTGGTATGCTATTTGACATCTTGGTATACTATTTGACATGTTGGTATGCTATTTGACATGTCTCAGTATTATTTAGTTTCTTTTTCACGTATTGCTGCATTTGGTAATCAAATGTATTATTATGAAATGGTAAGAAGTAGATTTTTCTACTAATATATCTGTTGCTTTACTTTGTATTTAATTTTTATTTTCCATTTGTCAATTTTTTTCTTTGTTTATAATTTTATTTATTTATTTGTTTATATAGGACAAGGAAAATGTCTCTTACTCTGTAGTCACATACATGTACAAGTATACACTAACACACTTTAATTTTGGGTTTGATTTGGTTTTGTGTTGTGCAGCAGAGCAACACTTTGAAGGTTATATTTTGTAAAGGCAAGTCAAATAAAATGTTGTTATTGTTGCACTTAGGATTACAAGGGTAGTGGATAAGTTAAAGGTTACAGAAAAATGATTTTAAAAATGTTTGAGCTACAAATAGTGGTCAGAAATGACATAATCTCATTTGCTTGAGCAGTTTTTCTAATATTAGCTTTTTTCTCTGCATTGAAATACCATTTCTTCTATGAATGCATATTTTATTGAAATATCATGCACTATGGTAACCCAAATAACCATGGACATGTACAAATATCTGATTTGCTTGCACTTTGAGATTTTTCATTCATGATCGTGCTCTCAATTAACTTTAGTCTCTACCTCATTTCTGTTTCATATAATAATTTCATTTTTCTCTGAAATATATTCCACTTCAGCTAATCATTTTGCAAGTCTCCTGCATTCTTCCTTTATAATTTTTGTCTCTTTTGTCATGAATGCATCCTCCGAAATACTCGAGCAGTCATCAGTGACTTTTCACAGAATCTTGGCAGACATCTTAACAGGCTTTGACTCTTTCTGTTGATTACTTTGCTGTTTTAATTTAATTGAACTGTCATCAGAAAGGATTTGCTAGTGTCAACATTGACATGGAAAATAATATGTTCAAGTTTTTGTTTTACTTGCATAATGAACATGCACCAGAGAAAAATTATTGATTAATTGTTTTGTTTTTCTCATTAAGTATACATACACACTTGATGAGAAAAAGAGAATGCCCAAAGGGTGCATAAATCAAGATTGGGGGGATATTAGAATAACAGTTGTGGAAATGGCATAATCCCATGTTGCAACAGTGACCTAACCCATGGATGCACGTAAGCAGCTGATCTCAATAGTGAGATCAGCACTATTCTAGCTCATTGCCTTATTTTTGAATGGATGGAGTGAAACTTTCTGGTTGTTGTTGTTGTTGTAGGGTTAAATGCCGTTTTTCAGCACACAATAAGCTATACATGGCGGCCAGTATTAATGGTGGAGGAAGAACCTGGGACACACACACACACACACACACACACACCTGGAAAGAACCAATGACCCACGAGAAGCTACTGGCATGCTTTCTCGGATAGCCACATTGGCCGAATCCGATACTTGAACCAACACAGACATAGGTGAGGTGACAGTGATTGAAACTTTCTGGATCATTGCCTTAACTCTAAATGAAGGGAGTTAAACATTCTGGTTCATGGGCCTTAACTCTAAATGAAGGGTGTTAAACATTCTGGTTCATGGGCCTTAACCATTGAGTTACAATGACAAATTGTGATCTATCTGTAATTTGCTTATCAGTAATAGAACACATGATGAATATTGGTTTGTCTTGTTCAGAAAAAGTTTACACATAAAACAGTATTTACTGGATGTAATGTTTTTTACACAAATTTTTATATAATTTTTGAGTAATTATATGTAAAGACGTAATCATTTTATTAAGTACCAAAAATTCGCAGAAATTTAATAAGAAAAGAACTCTCAGTATAAAATGTTAGAGGACCAAAAAAAAGAATTTTAATGGATTGACTAAGTCTGGCACATTAAATGACCAAAATAAGAGATTTTACAGATTTTTTATGTAAAAAAATTTGAAGTCAAACAGATAATATGTACTTGGCAATTTTAACTGTCTCATTAGTTTTTGTTACTATTCGCAGTTTAAAAAAAAAAATATTTTACACTTTTTTCCAAATTTGGTGTTATAGTTTTAATATCTGCATATCAGTTATTACACAAGAGCTCACATCACCGAACCTCTGCACCTGTATCGTTTAGTGTTGTAATCTGTAATGTAATGTATATCTCATAATTTTGTGAAGATTTCTGTTGTTTCTCTTGCTTCTGTCATTTACAGATCTACTAGAAACAAGAACACCCAGATGTATGGGTTAATAAGATATTGTAGATCTTTCAGACATTAATTGGCCTTTCATTTAATCAATTATATTTCTAGTGCTAATCTCATTCTATAACTTGGAAGCCACCATTTGTAGGATAGTGTTTCTTTAGTCTGTATATGACAGGTATGTTGGCCTTGTGTAGTAATAATATTCCCTCTTAATTTAATTTAGTAGCTCAGACCACACATTCAGCAGGGCGGATTTCCATCAAATTAAGTATTAATGTTTTTTTTAATTAGTTGTGGAGATTCTTCTACTGTACTGGATTCAGCCATTGCCTTGTATAGTACTAGTATTTGACCTAGATTGCATTGGCCTATACTGTTGATGAGGTATTGCTCTGCATCAGCAAGAACACCAAGTAATTACAGCTCTACATTTGTATTACAGGTCATTGGTAAGCCATAATTTGCTAAGCCTTCAGCATGGGTAATTGAAAACTCATCTTGAAAACTACAGAATGAAAAGGTCATTGATATTTCTTTCAAGGTCAGTAATGTACAGGTCTCACAGTTACTAGTAATCAAAGGTGATACCTGTTGGTTATCCCTTTTTGGTGTTAATGTTTAGGTGTATGTCTTGTGTAAGTGTACTTGAGACATTGGTGGACCGAGCTGAATGATATTTGTTAATTATATTGAAAACATTAATTCAAAGCAGAACCTACTGTATATTGAAAGACCACCCTTTCTGCCAAAATATAATGGTCTCTCAAGACAGTTGGTCTCTCACATCAGGTCATAACTTTATATAATGAATAAGTCTGTGCATGGAGTGCATGGTCTCTCAAAACAGGTGGACTCTCATAGCAGTGGTCTCTCGAGACAGGTTTTATTATTATATTTTCATGGCATCTTTATATGTAGTTTAATACATTAAACTACTTCTGGCAAAGGATAAATATATAGTCATGTGTACCCAAACAGTGTGTGTGTGTGTGTGTGTGTGTGTGTGTGTGTGTTAATTGCACATCAGCACAATCCTAACTATTTGGTGTTTATTAAAAGAAAATGTAACATTACAACTTATAAATAATCATTAAGAAAGATAAACCTTTCCAAATGAACTTAATGTTGTAGCCCTGTTTGATACAGTGTAAAGCTATTAACATATTTTTTAAAATTTATATAATTCAAAAATTGAAAGGTAACAAGAATATAATAGAGGTTTTCATATAGTTTCAGGATCAGATTAAATCTGTAATTTCTGCTATAAAAATTTTAAATTAATTAATCTAATAATAATCTAATTAAGGCTTTATTGTATTATGTTATATAGCTATCTTTGTCAGTCTTTCAAACACTGGATATAGAAATAGGTAGATTGCCCTTGTAGACCTTGGTTGGAGAGATCTTTCATTATGCCACACTTCCATGCAATGTCAATGGTTGCTATATGTCTTGGGCAATGTTCCCTCTAAGCGAATGGTAGATGTGCACGCAATGCTCGCTGCATTGTGCAGGCATTATTGAGACATGCAAACTTTAATGTTGGATTGACAATTCAGCTGTGCAGGGATGTATGAGCAGCTGCGGGAATGCATGCACCTTAGAGGGAACGTTGTTCTTGGGATAGGGTATGTGTGAAAGTTTCTGTTTCAGGTCAGACTAGATTGCTGGCATCAGAATTCACATTGAAGTCTTTTAATTTGTTGGACTGATGATACCCGAGTAGTTAATCATTTACCATTTCATTGGTTATGCAAATTAATACAGCTTCTTATTGCTAAGGGATGATATTTGGAAGGGTCAGTACAATCATAAAAAATACCCAGACTTTGGTACTAGTATGGCTTTTTTCTTGCCAGGATATCAGGGTGTAACCATTTCAATAGATTTTTATTATTTATTTAGTAGAGTTTATTTAGAGCTGTATCAGGCTAGTTCTTCAATAGTTGACAGTAATATCCATTACCGGTAAGTCCTGTGAAGTTCAATAGTTGACAGTGGATCATCAAGTCATGTGAAGTTCAATAGTTGACAGATATCAAGTCATGTGAAGTTCAATAGTTAATAGTAATATCCATTAAGTCCTGTGAAGTTCAATAGTTGACAGATTTCATCAAGTCATATGAAGTTCAATAGTTGACAGTAATATCCATCAAGTCCTGTGAAGTTCAATAGTTGACAGATATCACATCCTGTGGAGTTAAATTGTTGACATATATCATCACATCCTCTGGAGTTAAATAGTTGACAGTAGATATCATCATCCTCTGGAGTTCAATAGTTAACAGTAGATATCATTGTCCTGTGAAGTTCAATAGCTGAATCAAGATAGTCTTGTAGTTTTCTGAGAGTGAGAGCTTTTTGTAATCTTGATATTTATAAATTTTCAATCTAAAGGACATGGCATAATCTTTAAAATAGATCCATGGTGAAGCATTTCTGGAGGATGTATGGACCAATGTGTTCTAAAGTTCTGGTAGGGTCAGTAAAGCACATTTCTTCAGGTATTGGACACAGCTGGGTGTATTTTTGCCAATGCTTTTCTATGCTACACTTTATGCTGTTTTAACAGATAAGCATGAGTTAAGTCTTGAGATGCACAATCTCTATGCTTCTCTGTTTTTTTCCATGTTTCTTTGATATTCTCCATTATTCTCATTGTTTTCTTTGAAATAAGTATGTCCTAATGGAAAGGAGGCCACTATTTAGATACTGTATAATTGAAGTGGGACAAGGGACACTTTAATTGACAATGTCCTTCTTACAGAGGTGTATCATAAAGAAGGTCTGGCTATATTTTATATTTAGACCACCAATGAACCTGAATATTCAATTAGAATCCTCAATACAGCTCCCTCATTATAAACCTGGCCATGGGAGCTGGACTATTTCTTCCATTTAGTACTAACTGCCTAATATTGAAATATAAGATAACACTACCACCTTGCATCACTGTCTTTGGGAGCCTTAGATATACTCCTTTATAGTGAGACTGCTTTATAATGAAGTACAGTATACAGTACTCCCTCTTTATAGTACTTCCATAAGAACCAGAGTATACTGCTTTATAATGAAGTATAGTATACAGTTCTCCCACATAGCACTGCCCATTAAAGCCTTAGTGTAATCTGTTTTATAGTGAGACTGCTTTATAATGAAGTACAGTATACAGTACTCCCTCTTTATAGTACTTCCATAAGAACCAGAGTATACTGCTTTATAATGAAGTATAGTATACAGTACTCCCACATAGCACTGCCCATAAAAGCCTTAGTGTAATCTGTTTTATAGTGAGACTGCTTTATAATGAAGTACAGTATACAGTACTGCCTCTTTATAGTACTTCCATAAGAACCAGAGTATACTGCCTTATAATGAAGTACAGTATACAGTTCTCCCACATAGCACTGTCCATAAAAGCCTTAGTGTAATCTGTTTTATAGTGAGACTGCCTTATAATGAAGTACAGTATACAGTTCTCCCACATAGCACTGTCCATAAAAGCCTTAGTGTAATCTGTTTTATAGTGAGATTGCATTATAATGAAACTCATGATACATTACTCCTTCATTATACACTCCTTGGGAGCCAGAGTATACTGCTTTATAATGTCCCTGCTTTATAATGAAGAAATTACACATTTAATTTCACTTCAGTGTAATGAGCTGGGATCCATGTCCTTATAATAGGAATGGTTTTATCCTGAAGTGCCTAATAGTGAAGATGTTTGGTATGAGCTGGCATGAGGTAAGATATTAATGAAAACTCTCAATGCAGTAATACAATCTGTCAACATATTATTTACAAAGTATTTGATTGTAATGGTAATTGTATATTGATCCAAGATGGTGGACATCTTCCACTTTTACAGCATGAATGCAGCTTCACTTTGCTTAGCATCAATTTATTCATTACATTTGGTTTTAAGTAGAGTAGGATTAATTCCTAATGAGTACCTACATGTCTTGGCTGTACTTCACCAGAAGTAGATAAGATTGGGTAAAGATTTTATGCAACTTAAGTGATCCAAATACAGTACTCACTCATTACAGTGCTCTCAATGTGAACCATACGGTATGCTGGTTTGTGTTGAGATTGCCTTATAATGAAGTACATGATACATTACTCCCTCATTGCAGTGCTGTCCATACATTTTAATGAGACCACCTTGTTGTAAGGTACATGATACAGTACTCCCTCATTGCAGTGTTGTCCATGCCTTGTAGTGAGACCACCGTATAGTAAGGTACATGATACAGTACTCCCACATTGCAGTGTTGTCCATGGGAGACCTGTTCCTTGTAGTGAGGCCACCGTATAGTAAGGTACATGATACAGTACTCCCTCATTGCAGTGCTGCCCATGCCTTGTAGTGAGACCACCGTATAGTAAGGTACATGATACAGTACTCCCTCATTGCAGTGTTGTCCATGGGAGACATGTTCCTTGTAGTGAGACCACCGTATAGTAAGGTACATGATACAGTACTCCCTCATTGCAGTGTTGTCCATACCTTGTAGTGAGACCACCGTATAGTAAGGTACATGATACAGTACTCCCTCATTGCAGTGTTGTCCATGGGAGACATGTTCCTTGTAGTGAGACCACCGTATAGTAAGGTATATGATTCAGTACTCCCTCATTGCAGTGCTGTCCATACCTTGTACTGAGACCACCTGATAATGAAGTACATGATGCCTGGAATCCACAAGAATGGTTTTTAGCAATGATAATAATAAAGATATTGATGGAGTGGTGTACGTACAGTTAAGTACTTTTATGTAAATACAAGAGTTCATCCATGATTGAATTACCTTATTTGTTTTGTTTAACGATATTTTTCAAAAACTTTTTCAAAATAAAAAAAAAGCCTATTTGAATCATTCCTGAAGTATTCCTGCCAATATTTTGAAAAAGGTCACTCCTTGTCACAGATGTTTGGCCCAACATTTGACAGGGTCTCCGCCCACTATTATTCTTCAGTTTATGGTGATGTTATTGATACAAAGCAACATGTTGCATTATGTCATCAGGGTTCGTACGGTCTTTGAAGGTCTTTGAAAGTTTGGGAAAAATGAGGTAGCGTTTTCAAGGCCTTGAAAGTTTGGGAAAATCGAGCATATTACCCTGAGGTCTTTGAAAGTCTTTGAAAATTGAAATAAACCCCCCCAAAAATAATTTCTTTCCAGAATCACAAATAAAATTATCCGAGGTTGTTAGATTCAGATGTAATCTAGTTATCCTGGTTTCTTTCTTTTTATGACCCGTTCAGTTTATTGCCGCCGCAATAACAAAAGAGGCTTTGTTTTGTTTGGCCATCCAAAGTATGCCGCGGCGGCGACTTCAATCACACATGCACTCTTCATCAAAGCAATACGGTGCCGCTACAGACTTCATCAAAGGAAGTCACCAATAAAATTGCCCAAGGTCGTTAGCTTCGGATGCAGCTGGTTTTCCTGGCTTCTTTCGTTTGACGAATAGTTCAATTTGACTGGACGAGTCCAACAGTTTTAGCCAATCAAAATGTTAATTACACTAATTCTACGTAGAAAGTTCGCGAAAGTTATACGCTCGAGAATTCAAAATTTCTTCATTCGATTTACATCGTCTGCAAGTTCAGTGTTTAAAAATGCCAGGTCTTTGCTCTTTCAACGATATCTGGCTTGAACAAGAGAAGTACAAGGAATGGCTGCAAAAGAATAAGTTATGCAAACGAAAGGCGTTTTGTACGCTGTGTAAAAAGACGATCAACTTGGCTTCAATGGGAGAAGGAGCCCTTACAAGTCATGCCAATGGTAGGTTGCAAATTAGTAACTACATGTTCATTTAGTTGAACAAAGATGCAGAAGTATAAGCAATTGGTAGTTTTTGGAAAAATAATGGTAATTCATTACTCGTCGGGTATAAAATAAGATCGTTTAGTTTGATGATTTGGGAGATAATAGCAAAAGAGGGCCTGTTTAAATTTACTTCTACCGTCGGTTTATTTAACACGTTTGAGGAACAAAAATCATTTTCGAAAAATTTGTTCTACATAACAATATTCCTTGATTTAATACAGAAAAATCCATTGTAATAAATTAAATTCACGGATAAACAGTTTGAAAGTGCGCATGCGTACACTATATTAGAGTTAAACAAGAGTTCTTGTTCTTGAATTGCGAGTAAAAAAGAAAGAAAAAAAAAAAAAAAGCCTCAACGAAACAAACAGGTTGCTATATATAGAACCTGTTTTGTCCAGTACTTTGAAGTGCGTGAAATATTACTAAATTTAAAGATGTTTATTACAAAAAATGGGGAAAAACATGTCCTGGGCTGACCCTGGACTTATGCAATCAGGATCAGACAAGGAAAAGGGAGAAACAAAACTTCGTAGGGTCCTAAAAATTATGTGTGAGGCAGGAAGAGAAGTAGAGTCCCGATGTGATTTAATATTAACTCAGTACGGAAAATTAGTGGATGAAGTTATCCAATCGGACAATCATCCATTGAAATGCTTCAGTAGAACAGATGACAGACTTGATGAAGTGTTTTATTCTGTCCTTTCCAAAAGAAATGAATATGTTGAACTTTGGAATGTTCTCCAGAAAATGTTGTTGTTATCACATGGGCAGGCAAGAGAGAGGATTTTTTATCAACAAACAGGTATCTGTTGAGAACCTCAGCAGAGAAAGCCTCAGAGCTCAAAGGTTAATCATTGACACAATGAGAAAAGCTGGTGGACCTTTGGAAATCATCATTAGCAATGAAATGATGACATATGCCTCCTCTGCAAGACATAAGTACCATGCCTATCTGGATAAGAGGAAAGCAGAGGAGAAGGATGAGAAGAAAAACCCAAAAGGAAAGAAACGGGAGTTGGCCTTGGATGAAGTGGAAGAACTTAAAGCCAAAAAGCTGCGTCTTGACGCTGACATTGCCAGCCTACATGCTTCCTCTGTACAGAAAGCAGAAGAGGCAGAATTAAAAGGACTCATTGTGCTTGTCACAGAGTCAAATGCTCTTAGGAGAAGAGCAGAGGAAAAGATGACAGTGGTGGCATCTCTTTCCAAAATGATTAAAGAGAAAAAAAAGCAAATAAAATAATGCATTTAAAGCAGTGCTGATGTCTTTTAAGAGAACAATTTATGTTGTATTAAATCTGACACGTATGTTACATATTTCTGGAGAAAAAAAACAACAAATGTTAACCTATTTTCTAGATCATTATAATGCAATTTTAGGCAATTAAGTATAGTTTGACTTTAATCAGTAAAAAATATTGTGGTATTTGGCATTCGTTGTTTTCTCTTATAACCTGTATACACAATGTTAGCAAAAATAGGTCTTGGAAATCTCTGTTTGTGGTCTTTGAAAGTTTGGGAAAAGTCTTTGAATTTATCAGTCATAGTTGAGTATGAACCCTGGTCATCATGGGAGTGTAAAACCACACAATACAGCAGATTGGATCAGTACATACTTACCAAGGACTCAAACATTGATTGACAAAATATCCGGTAGTACACAAGGCTGACTTGGAAACTTGACTGACAGAATATTTATAGTACAAAATATTGAATTGAAACCTTGACTGACAAAATAGTATTTTGTACAAAGGACATTAACCTACATGCACTTAGAAACTTGGAAGCAAAATGGATCAAAATATATTTATCAATTAAATTTTCCGTACTAATTTTGTATATACTCTATTTGTTTTATATGCCGTCAATCCATAGAAACCTTTTAAAATTATTACTATGTTTGCCTTGTTGCATAGATTCTGTTCTGTTTCATGTTGCGTTACTTGGAAAATAAACAAATATGTTTGGAGCATCACTTTTGGAAATTTGCAGAGATACCAGTAAACAACAAAATGGACTCTGAAGAGTTATCGTGTCTACTACCTAAAATGAAAATTTGAAAATAATAAGAATAACAAATAAATCTTTGACACCCAGGTGAAAATAAATGTTTTACCAAGCGTTGTTTCGAAACTATTTCCATATGTAGCATGTCTTTTCTAACATTTGAATATTCAATAATATACATGGTAAAGATAAAACTTTCTAGAAATTTGTGGATAAAAACTTTGTAGATGATTTTGTGTACACTATTTTTTTTTATCATACAATTTGGATTCTAGTTAGACTTTTGTATTTACCGATGTGTAAATGTTGACTCCGTTGCAGATGGGAGTGACATAGATCCGCCATCACATAATTCGCTAGTAGATCATAATCGAATCTTTTCACACGAAATCACATGTAGAATGGCTGCTTTGACCACAATCGTATAATGTGACAGCAAATCAACGTCTGATCAGTTCACATGTAAAAGAACAAATTAAACTCAGTAGCTTTATAATGATTTAATTAATCAAGGTCTAGTCTGTTTACATGATTTTGCGTGTAGAAAGAACGAGTTAAACCACGGTCTGATATATGGACCAGCAGATCAGGGTGTAATCTGTTCACATGAGTTTGTGGACTGAACAAATTAGACCACACTTTATATTTGTAAATTGGGTTAACATCATTACCCAAGCTGTTCACATCAAGTCGGGTTAACATCATTACCCAAGCTGTTCACATCAAGTCGCGTTTAGAATGAGCAGATTAGACTGATGTGTCGGCATACAAAGTGGTGGCATCATTTTTATGCCTGTTTATTGCAATTGAGTTGTGGTGCCTGGGATAGTGTAAACTTTTATACCGTTCTATTCGAAGAACACTAATCATGCTGACCATTTTTCCAATATATTACAATTACACTGTCATATCTTGCTAAATCATGTTTTTGATCGCAGCTGATCTTTGACCCTTATTAACAATACAGAATTGTAGCTCGTTTGAAAGTATGTTTGGATTTCATCAAATTGTATCATGCAATGCATGGTAAGTAATTGAAAGGCAAATTGTGTAGGACTGGCTTCATTTGGTATAAATCAGCCAAGTTTCCATTATGGACGATGTAAGAATCAATGTGTATTTGTTTTGAATTACACATAGTTGTTTTGGTAAAGAAGTGAAATGTATAGAAATCAGATTGATGCTTTGACAGGAATGCACAACTTTGACACAAATTAATTTCGTTTGTAAGAAATTAAGGACTTTGACACTAGAGTTCTGTTTCAATTTTTTGTTCAAAAAATGCAGGACTTTGAAACAAACGCTGCAGCAAGAAATTGCATCACAAGATTTAGTTTTGATAAGTAGATTATGGAGTGGAGAGCAAATGAAAGGCCTGGGATTTTCTCTGCTTTTTAATTGTGATATACGCTTTAACTTTAAATTATCTTAAGATTTCAGTTCTGAAAATTAGCAAATCTTTTAGAATACTTTTAATATTTTGACTAGTATTGATTATATTTTAAATTTGTGCTTTAAACCTGAATTTTATAAGTTAACTGTACTGAAAACTGTTTTCGGTTTTTGATATTGATGAAACCTGTATTTGTCAGTAATTTATCAGTATACTCATTAATACTGATATTATTCGTGTATGTTATAATGCAATTTTTAAAAGAGTGCATACTGCTTTTGCATTTATCAGTTTAAATTCTCGACTGGTTTTTTTATTGTTTTTTTTATAAGGTTTTCATTAATAATTGTTATGCTTACATAAAAGAACTTACCACAAATTGGAGGAAAAAAAGAATAAGAGTACTCTCTCTCTCTCTCTCTCTCTCTCTCTCTCTCTCTCTCTCTCAATATGCAAAGTTTGACTTTGGTTGCTACAGTTGATCACGTATTAGAAACGTCTAAGATGATGATGAACGATAACTGAAAATACCACTTGTATTGACCAGGTGTGGCCTTCATATGTAGAAAAGGCTTGTTGTACCCTCCCTTAAAGAACACAGGTTCGAATCCTTCTATTCGATCAGCCGCAGTCGGCTACCTTGGTGTATCCTTAGGCATTGCACTTTACTTTTATTGCTTCTGTACAAAATAGTCTACTTTTGTTGGTGTGCCATAAAAAGAAGCCAAATACTGAAATCGCCTGTATATCTTCATGAAAAAGATCAAGCATTTGTTGTAAATCATTTACCGTCCTGTTATAACTATTAATATTTTATTTTTACCTTTTAATTCCTTGCCATTGTTGTCACGTGGTCTTTGTGTATGGCCTCGGTAAATCAGAATCTCATTTGTTTTTGTTTTACATTGTAAGGTATGATATGATCAATACTCGGATTCTATTATTAGAACTAGATTCATGGACTTTTATTGATTTGTTGGATATTTCATTTATTATGCAGTATCAGTGCTTGTATTATGTATACATGTTCTTACATAAGACGTACAAAATCAGATCTAAAAGAAAATATTGACATTCGTATAGAATCAGATTTGTATTAATAGAAACAAAAAAAAATAGATTTTTGAAGGGATGAGTGCTTTAGGTTTCGATTCTATATAATTTAGCTGTATTTTATCTTGGATCGGTATTTACATTGTGAAAAATTGCGCGAGTACAAGCTGCTACTGTTTGCACATTTTTTTAATAGTACATCTTAGACCATTTACAATTAAGGAGAGTAAAATAAATACAATGATTAAAATAATGAGATATTTTTAGAGCTAAAATTAGTTTACAGGCATATATCATTGCATTTTACTGAAGAAGATAACAAATCTGTATGTTGATGTTTGAAGAAGTTGGTGAATTTATAATATACTTTACTTTTATCTGCCAGGATTCTTGACTAATTTTGTTACTTATACATGTATGTGAAAGCAAGTTGGATGCTTTATGTAGGTTTTTTTATTGTTTGTTTTTCTTTGGCTTTTTATGCAAAGTTTTATAACGGTCCCCGTTTAATGACACGTATCACGTCATCATAAGTTTAATTTGAACCTAATGAGATGTTATAGTTACTTTTTCAAGTATTGATTTAACTAAATATACAAATTGGCTTTACGATTTCAAGTATTAATTTAATTAAACATACAAATTGACTTTACCTTTTCAAGTATTCATTTAACTAAACATACAAATTAACTTTACCTTTTCAAGTATTCATAAAAAACATACAAATTAACTCTTACGATTTCAAGTATTCATTTAACAAAAAATACAAATTAACTTTACCTTTTCAAGTATTCATTTAACTAAACATACAAATTAACTTTACCTTTTCAAGTATTCATTTAACTAAAAATACAAATTAACTTTACCTTTTCAAGTATTCATTTAACTAAACATACAAATTAACTTTACCTTTTCAAGTATTCATTTAACTAAAAATTCAAATTAACTTTACCTTTTCAAGTATTCATTTAATTAAACATACAAATTAGCTCTTACGATTACAAGTATTCATTTACGGCGTTTGAACCAAACATGCACATTAACTTTATGTTTTATTTATTCTGGATTTATTGTTATATTTTGCGTATACAGGGTACTTCGGGTATACTATTTTTTTGAAAATTAAACATTTTCCATGTAGTATCATTTGCTTTCTGTAATGTATTTACCTGCGCTTTTTCGAAGTGTAGGACTGGTTTCATTGCTTCGTGGGATTTTGTAACGAATAAGCTACAGATTTTGGCCAAGGATTTTATTATTTACTATTTCCTTACATAGGTCACCGAACAGGTCAATGTCCAACATTTTTGTTCATAAAATCTAATAGACAGTTGGGTCTTTTGAATCTGATATGGCTTGAAAAAACATAAAAGTTAAGTCTGTTATTTTCATAATAGAACTGTATTAAATTACGCATTCCAGTTGAAACAATGAAATTATTAGTATCGTTAATTCCAATTTGTCTACCTGCCATTATCTTACAATACGATACTTTTGATGACTTATTTATGTAGAAAATGGGATCCGTGCTTGATTATAACCTCACGGCGTGCTACTAAGGACATGTACAAAGTCACTCTTTATTGCACTTTAGGTCAAATTTGAGGACAAAGGTCATTTGAGTGTAAAAGCACATTTTTCAAAACCTTTAGCGTTCTGATAATCATTTATTGCATCATTCAATATTGTTGAGAAATGAGCAAAACTTGCCATGCTAACAATGATAATGTATGGCAATTTTTTTTAATGCAGTCAACATAAGGACACAGGGAGAGAGTCAACTCTATGTGTGTGTGCGTGTGTGTGTGTGTGTGTGTGAGAGAGAGAGAGAGAGAGAGAGAGAGAGAGAGAGAGAGAGAGAGAGAGAGAGAGAGAGAGAATATTACAATGTCAGGCAAAATGTAGGAAGGTTCAGTGTACATGCCATTGGTCAAAGGCACTGTTGCAGCAGACATCCAAGTTATTAATAGTTTCTGACACGGCCTTAAAATTGTATGTACCTATGGTACATTCTGTACTCTTGTTCAGTGGAAAATTGACCTAAAAACCTTTAATACGCGAATAGTGTACAGTTCCTCTTTTTAAATTAGATTAACGGATGTTCATGCCTATTTTAATCTGAAATAGTACAATCAACATCTATTCCTCGTTTTCATGTTTTATTTCATTCTCAGCATAATAAATGTGGTCATTATCCATCCAGTACTATCATTTAGTCAGAGTTGATGCCTAAGCAATAGTTTTGGAAATATTTAGGACGATTATATTCATATAATGGCATCGATATAACGATAATTGTACTAACAGTCATATCAAAGTTGAGTAGTGGACTCTGCTCTCATTTGTCCGCAGGTTTTGATCCATAAATTGCAGAATCGAGACTGACATCCATTCCTATTAGGCATGACACCCTTTCAAGATTGTATTAGACATAGAACCACGTCCTACTGTGAGAAAGACACGTGAACAAGAAAAGAATATTGTTCGGGCCCATTGTCAGCTGATTATATACTTATTGGGTGCATACAATGATATTAATCAGAATGGAATGAATGACAAACAAATATGTGTATTTACATTTTGTACTTTCAATAGCCTTTATTTCGTAATGCCATACAGATTTGTGTCACAAAGTTTAATTTTTTTGGGCAGTGAGATTGTAATGCTATTCGGAAGTCACATTTCGACTTAGTTGACCTTCCGGATTATCAGAGACGGCATTTGCCCGTACTACAGCCAGGACACTTTATTACAGAATAAGGGTATGCCAATACTTTTGCTCCCAAAAGCAACCATGACGGTTGTTGTTGTTTGTTTGTTCGTTTTTTTCTTGGCTGTAAAACTAAATGGCATGTATACTTTAGCAGTATGATTCTGTTTTAATAGCAACCAAGTGGAAATAATAGCGTGCCATATTTGTTTTGAAAACCATTAAAGTTGCATAACAACATTTTCCATTTGCTTTTTCATCTTTCTTCACTCATTTTTACTCGACATTTATACAATAATTTCACTCCATGTGATAGCCTGCAATGTAAATTGTAAAAATTGTGTATTGAACACACTCATTATATTCACTCGGTTTTGGTTTGTTACCGGAACAACGCATCAACCAATTCAACTGTTTCTATATAACCAGAATGGCAGGGCGTGTTTATTCATGATGATGCAATCATGCAAACACAGCTTGTCTGGCCTACAAACCAGTAGATCATGGTCTTTACTTATTCTGAGGAATTGGTTTTGAACTGCATACCTATCATATAATAACTGCACAGCGTGTTTCCACGTGTATGAACACTCGTATTTAATTACTTCATTTACCTTCTTACTAACTTATTAGATGTTAGGCACTTGACCTTTGCCACAATCTAGCATTTATGATGCGTGAAAACATAGAGGCTACTTTGCTTGATGTTAGACTCGTTATCCTAGTTACTATGGGAACCTTGTGTAGAAGCCATTGTTACCATGGCTTTTGTAATGTATGCTCGGTTTACCGTAGTTATTTCCAGTTAGATCTAATTGTGCACTCAGTAGATTTTGATAGTATTAAATGGTTTCTACTACTTGGCTCTGAAAAGAACCTTCCAAGCGTACATAATATACCTTTTTAAAGTTCACATTCAATAAAATCTTTTATATTTTTGACTGAATATGCCTTTGTTGTTTGTAGCTGCTTCACCTTTTACACAAGTGCTGCCGATATGACTGTCTTTTACAGTCCTCTTCATACTATTCATGCAGAATTTCATCCATTAGACATGGTTACAAGGGGTATGACATTAAAACTAAAAGTACAACAAAGTTCTTTGTTAGCGAACATTACATAATTCCATCCACTCACAGTACTCAACGTGCATCTCTACACACTTTGTCAGGGTGATTCAGTTATTAAACTTGATTTTGTATTTCTTTTAAAATAATAATGTTGTTTACACGATGGAAAACTGCACTTTCATCTGCATGGCGACTTTTCATATTATTCGCTTCTCAGCAATTCTACGATAACGAGATTCAATCAAAACCAGCTTATACAGAATCGGGGCTGTATGGAGGAAGTATTTTTCGACGACAGACTTAAAGTACGTTGTGATGGGTTAGATGGATACCGGAGCGCGGACGGGTGGTTCGGTGGAGTTCCACATCGTCTGGGAACACTTTAGAGCATAACGAATTTCCAGTGATACTATCCGAATCGGGTACACGTAGTCTGAACTATCGGGACTTTTGCATTGCATAAAATTCTTAATAGTCCGATTATCTAGAGCGATTTGTGGTCTGTCCTCTTTTTCTGAAATCGAAACTTATTTTCTTTCAAGTGGGACACAGAAGAGAAAATTCAAGTGTTATTATCACCAGTACTAATCACATTGAAACTTAACTGGTCACTCTTTTCGTACTTTGGCGATGTATACCCGTTGTTTTAAACAACTGCCAAATTTATGTCTCTGATAAAGTACCTACTCTCTGTCGAGTCGTCACCTTCATAGCAGCTACTTCTCATTCGCCTATTGTAGACAACTGTCTTCCAGAAATCGGGTCGTATTCCACAGATTGGCGACCATACTTAAAACAATGAACCCACTTCAAATTTGTAGGATATGACAGAATTACAGCTTTAAGAATTGTTCAGTTCTGCCTTGATATCAGTTATAAAGTACTTTAAACGCGCCCAGATTTCAATCCCTCAACATTTTAGATCACTGTCATTTACATATGATTCGCCACATGCATATATTTGCAGATGTCCGGCATGTTGCATATGCAGCCGCTGATCTTTTAAAAAGAATTAGTTTATTTCTTAATTGATATTAAATCATTTAAAAAGAATGAGTTTATTTCTAAGTTGATATTAAATCATTTAAAAAGAAATAGTTTATTTCTTAGTTGGTATTAAATCATTTAAAAAGAATGAGTTTATTTCTTAGTTGATATTAAATCTTTTAAAAAGAATGAGTTTATTTCTTAATTGATATTAAATCATTTAAAAAGAATGACTTTATTTCTTAGTTGGTATTAAATCATTTAAAAAGAATGAGTTTATTTCTTAGTTGATATTAATTCTTTTAAAAAGAATGAGTTTATTTCTTAGTTGGTATTAAATCATTTAAAAAGAATGAGTTTATTTCTTAGTTGATATTAAATCTTTTAAAAAGAATGAGTTTATTTATTAATTGATATTAAATCATTTAAAAAGAATGAGTGTATTTCTTAGTTGATATTAAATCATTTAAAAAGAATGAGTTTATTTCTTAGTTGGTATTAAATCATTTAAAAAGAATGAGTTTATTTCTTTATTGATATTAAATCGTTTAAAAAAAATGAGTTTATTTCTTAATTGATATTAAATCATTTAAAAAGAATGAGTTTATTTCTTAGTTGATATTAAATCATTTAAAAAGAATGAGTGTAATTCTTAGTTGATATTAAATCATTTAAAAAGAATGAGTTTATTTCTTAGTTGATATTAAATCATTTAAAAAGAATGAGTTTATTTCTTAGTTGGTATTAAATCATTTAAAAAGAATGAGTTTATTTCTTAGTTGGTATTAAATCATTTAAAAAGAATTAGTTTATTTCTTAATTGATATTAAATCATTTAAAAAGAATGAGTTTATTTCTTAGTTGATATTAAATCATTTAAAAAGAATGAGTTTATTTCTTAGTTGGTATTAAAAATTTTAAAAAGAATGAGTTTATTTCTTAGTTGGTATTAAATCATTTAAAAAGAATGAGTTTATTTCTTAATTGATATTAAATCATTTAAAAAGAATGAGTTTGTTTCTTAGTTGATATTAAATCATTTAAAAAGAATTAGTTTATTTCTTAGTTGATATTAAATCATTTAAAAAAAGAATGAGTTTATTTCTTAATTGGTATTATCACAATTTCAAAGGCAGTAGTACGTTATACAAAATAATGAGAAATATTTAAGTAACCCTCGTACTGTACCCGTAAATGGCATGTTTTCCGTGATGGTTATTCTAACTACTTAAGAAAAAGGCCCGTATTTACCGCAATCTCCTTCCAGTCCCTCAACAATACGGGAAAAAGCCATAGTAGGTATAATGGACACAGATCATTGGAATTATAACACAGCTAAAACCAAAATTGACAATGCCGTCCTATTTAATCAAATAAAGCAATCCAAATGGAACATAACAAACGATAGGCTCAGTAACAACAATACCAACAAAACAAACCATCAGGCTGATAAATTCCAAGAACTGGGTGACGTCATCACTCGACTGAACAAATTGATTGAGGATATCAACTTTGACACTATAACACAGAAAACTATCCTATCATCAATCAATAATGTTCGCACCCAAATTGAGCATCAAATTACAATAAACGACCCTAATAAAAATGGATAATTCAACTGAAAGGGACGTTATTATATGGCAATGGAATGCAAGAGGATTGTCAGGAAATATTAACGAACTTAAACTCAAAATAATTAACTCTAGCTATACACCTGACATCGTTTGCATTCAAGAAACTAAACTTTGTTCAAATTCTAAAACATTGCCATCAATACAAGGATACTCTCTCTCTCCTGGCTATTTCCAACATCGAAAGGAAGAAGGTCGGGGGGGGGGGGGGGTAGCCATATTTATTAAAAAAACACTCCACCATCTGTTACGCTACTACCTATAACAACAGCATACTACAGACATGACGAATGCTATGCTCACGATTTTTGAGACAATAAATCATGTTCAATAAATCATATTCCTTTCGATTTCATACAGGTATATCTTTATCGTTCAAGTTTGCTGGACCTGCTAGTAAGCGTCTACCCCATGTCGACACCAAAAGTTGTCTGCAAATTCCAACTTATCAAGAGTGTTATAAGTATGATGTCACGCTAGGTGCTGTATCAGATTCCAGCATGTTAGCAGAGACACTTGGCCAGAACTTTAATCCCAGCATTCTGGATAGTTGATAGCAGAGACTGTCAACAACACCTCCAGCCTCTGTTTGTTTATCTTCCCAGGGCTAACTGAGCTTGGACTTCTTCTTGATTTCTGATAAGGCACACATGTTAAATTAATTATAATCCATTGTCTGTAACCCTTTCTAAAACAATAGTAGAGTGCTAGAACAGGCAGTTAAGTTATGGGCTTGGTACTGTAAGAAACACTGGAATTGTTTGTATTTAGTTTTTGTGAAAGATTTTAATTTGATTTTAGATAAAGTTTTAGGACCCTTACTTGGTGTTTGTGTGTCCTTTGGAACCCGAATGTAACAAGAGGGAATGGACTCGGATCATACACCCGAACATACATGTCCAACTATAAAAAAAAGCGATGTCAAGGGCCAGAGAAAACTCGGACTAAGTATGGATCTGTGCCATTTTGCTGCCATCCATCGTTCGACAATCAATAATTGCAGTTCACGAGACTCTAGACTACATAGACTGATCTAGATGTTATCATACTCATAATTTTGGGCTTGCATGATTAAAGCCAAACACGATCCACATGTATTAATGACGTCATCTTACATCTGACTGGTAGACCTTGTGGACACTTTGGAGACCATATTTCTGATTTTTTTTTTCTTAAGATCTTGGTTCGCTTTTGATTATAATCGGCACTGTCAGATTATAATGATAAACGTTTCTAAGTGTATATACTACGTGGGTATTTCGTAGAAAAGGTTTGTTTTTGACACGGGTGTTAGCGTTTACTATGTTTTACTGCAAAATGATGATAACGTCACGAACAAGTGAACCATCAAACAACGAAGGTGAACATACAAAATATATGAGGGAGTGTTCTGTGTGCTACAGTCCATATATTTTTGTACGAGAGAAGATATGACTGCACTGTTTTCCATTAATATTTATCACAACTGGTATATTTATTATTAGTTGTGTTAATCTAAAAGTGTATTAACTATGGCGAACATTTTCTCATTCTTGAAGTCCTTTGAATAAAGTGTTGATGGTTCCTTATGAAAAAATAAATGTATTCCGATGATTTATTTTAGTATTTAATATTTAGCTTTGCTATTGTTAAATTAATTAAGGAGATTGAAGTTACTTTAATAGCAAATTGAAATTAGTGTTTCTTCACCTTATAAAAAAAAACAACAGGTTAATTCAAATAGTCAAATTCAACTTCATCATAATTTTCATTGTATTTGTCTGCATTACTGCAAATTATCGATGCATACCAATATATATACTATTTAAGCTACAATTCAGACCAACTTTGTTATTTACTAAACAAAGATCGACCAAGAATTTGTGAATGCATCGAACTACTTGCTCATTCCCAGCTTCTCTGGCAGTCCTTCAGTAAATATAATCGTGCAAACACAGAGATGGTCCACATATATCGCATATACTTTATTTTGTTTTGTTTTTGCGAAGAAATTTTGGGAGAAGAAACTAGTGTTTTCTGCAAATTACTACTCTAAGGACTCATCCGAAGCATATTTGCTCTTAACAAATAGTCGAGATCGTCCGAATGAAGGTGGATGTTTAGAATCGGTGTGGCCCATATTTCATGAAAGTAAATTATAGGAAGAAAAGCTGATCTCAATACACGTCAATGTAATGTAGTTTTAGTCGGAGCAGTAAAGCACTCCATTACAAAAACACACACATACGAGTGCGCACGCAAACACGCACACGCACACACGCTTTCTTTGGAACACTCTGCAAACACACACGCACATAAACACACAAAAAAACAAAAGCTTGCAAATGTTCATGAATATAATGTTAATTCTTCACTCCTTTGCCACATTTCTTAAATCGCGAAACTGATTAGCAGCTACAACAGATGGAAATAATAGTACAAGATAGCCGCTATCGCTTAACCGGCTTGAAGCAGCTGTTCCGTTTTGTGCCGTTTTTCATGATACATGTGCTTGTTGTCTGTCTTTGTCTACGTTATTGTATTTCATCATGCATTGGCTTTCAGTTTGTACGTGTTTCTTCATCTCCTTTTTTGTGGATACGGGAACAATTAGAATTTTTCTCAGCTGTCTTGCTCAACTGCTACAACGTCCTTTGTTCTTGAATGATCCGCCATCACGTGATCGCCAATCAACTCGTTTATGCTATAATAGACCCTCATTATTGCTTTGAATGATCACTCCTTGACTCTTCTCACTACACTGTGCTCAGCACTAAACGAACTGGGACTACATTCATCATTACTTAAATGTATACAGAAGCGAAAAAAAGAAACGTTCTTTCTAAGCTGGCCGGCGCAGAACAGGAAGAAGAATCTTTCCAGCTCAAAGATCTAGACATTCAACCGTTCATTTAGATAACCTGGTGCAAATCACTATTAAATCGTCAACCATTTGATTCTCTATTTTTGGAGCAGTTTCCAAATCTCCTGGAGTATCGAAATTCAATGGATGGCAACCTGATCATTCTTTGAAGATTTTAACTTTCACTTAGACTGTCCTGGAAACATATAAACATAAAAACTCCTAGATTCCATTCATGTTTTCAACCTTAAACAGTTAGTTAACCAACCCACCCATAAACTTGGTCACATTTTAGACTGGATTCTTCATTGACCTGATGATAATATTCTAGTCCACCCTTGTATCCCACGAACTTGTATCAGATCCCCTCTGCATTATATGTTATATGGACCTATCAATCCCTAACCATCCACCTTTATTTGCTTCTAAGAGAAACCTCAGTATGATAAATATAACCAAACCAACGCATGACATCCAAGACAATTAAACAACTTGCTTACCAACAACAGCAGAACAACTTGCTAACTGCCTACGTTCATTGTTTGAGAAAACATGCCCCAGCCATCAAGTGCAGAGTATCAATTCAAAAGTGTACTCCGTGGTATAGCAGTGTTGGGGATCAGCTTCGCACTGCTAAAAGAGACCGCCGTAAAGCGGAGAGGCTTTGGTTTTCCACCAGATTCACTATTCATAAACAAATCTATGAAGCCACTAAGAAGAACATCACAAACATAGTCCATTTAGCCAAATTATCTCAATACAGTACTAAAATCACAGAGAGTTTCAGCTGCAAAGAGCTCTTCGAGATTACTAACAAACCAATGTCAAGGAACAAATGTACACCACTTCCAACTACCTTCTCTCTAATAGACCTTCCGGCCCTGTTTGCAAATTTCTTCCGTGATAATGTACGAACCCTTAGAGATAAGCTTGACAACACAATTTCAACTGACTCTTTGTCACCATAGAGTTCCGATAGAAACTTTCAGCGACAATCGTTAGCAGCATCTGAAACTGTCACTATGGATTTAGTACGTACGATAACTGATGTTATTAATACCGCTCTCTCATCTGAAGAATTATGACAGTTTTCAAAATTGCAATTTTAAAGCCTCTGAGGAAACTAACACGCGATCATAACGATTTAAATAACTACCGCCCAGTTTCTAATCTCCCGTTCATATAAAAAAAATCTTAGAAACGTTGTTCGAACAGACCTTTATGTGTCTGCAGCATTTGACTCAATAAACCATGATATATTACTGTACCGTCTTCAGCATGTATTTGGTATTATTTGACCTGTTAACTTCATTCTATACACTCAGTCGCTCTCAAGCGTAACATATCATCATCCATTGTCTCACCAATTGTACGTCGATGACACCCACATATACAAATCCACCCAACTGAAGCTGATACTACCATCCAAGGAGCAGATAGGTGCATTTCAGATGTGAAATAATGGATGACATGTAACAAGCTGCAGATGAATGATGATAAAACTGAGGGTATTTTGATCATAACACAAAGACTTTCTCATTCATATCCTTTACCTCAAACAATAAATACCAGCAAAAACCAACATTCAATTCACACAGTCATTGCGAAACCTAGGTGTTACTCTGGACAGTACTCTCACATTGCACCAGCATGTCATGCACATCTGCAAAGCTGTATATCTGAGACGCATCAGATCCATTCGCAAATATTCAGCTGATGCCACTAAAACGCTTGTGTTTTCTGTAGTACCTTCAAGACTGGACTACTGTAACTCAATTCTGTCTGATTCGTCGCAATATCTTCTCCAGAAACGTCAAAAAGTTCATAATACAACAGCTTGGACATCCTTAGAGTACCATGATCAGAGCACACCTCCTCGCTGCTCTGTACCCTACACTGGCTATCCATTCGATCCATAATCAAACACAAAATTTTCTCTGTGCTACTTTTCACTGACAGACTCCAGTGCAACATACATATTTGGCCTCATCCATGTATAAACACCAGCAATATACTTACGCTCCTCTTCTGACAATCGTATACTCATTATTCCCACTTATGAAACGAATTCATATGTACAACGTTCTTTTGCATACCAGGGCCCAGCAACTTGGAACGAATTGCAAGAGTGTTCTTAAAACACTTTTTCGACTGCAAGAACAAGCTTAAAGACCTAATAACGTTTCCTACCTTCAATATTTTCAAATTAACAGGACAACGATATAAACAAAATGGAGTGAAGAAAGGTTTGGACAAGAATGAAACTGTTTGATAAATAATTGGATGGAAACACGGGTGTAACTACCAATAACTGCATAATATTTGTTCTGGCGAATGAGAGCGCAAGTAAAACGTCTATCAGAAAAAAAATCGAATATATGTAATAGGATGCAACTAATTCAGTGCCCTTTAGTTTCCTTCTTATTAGTGGAAAATCTGATATGACCAACAAATCAATTTATGCTAGAATATGAAACATACTTCCAAGGCTTTATCGAAATAATATTTCTGCCATTATCAAATTTAAGTCCTTTTTCATTTACATGCCCATGCTGTATCCTCCTCGCTCACCCCTTTTCTCTCCCTTTCCCACCCACACCGATCATATCACTTAAAAGCTGCTTTAGTGTTAATAACAATTCGAGACAGAATATGCTGATTACGGTTTTTGATCCCAAACTCATTCCATCTAAAATGTTGATTTTTCACCATTGACGATTTTACACATACATGTGCATAGTTTTTCCATTATTTCGCATGGTCGCCTCGTGACGGGCTCGCACGTGTGTGTGTGTGTGTGTGTGTGTGGTTGCGGCTCATCTGTATCCAAACAATATACATGTACTCTTATCATAACACTCGATGACGAAACCATACGAGTGACGATTATGGTTCCGAATCCCGAAGCCGTACGAGTGTAACTCAGTGAAGTGTTTGATATGCCATTGCTAGGCATTGACAGATTGGTACGTATTTACTCGATTTTCACAGCCTGTTAACGAGGGTCGTTAATTTCCCGGCTCCGTATCCTTGCGTGGAAACGTCGTTTTTATTACATTTCCATCAACAGCATTTCAAACTGCTGCATGCTAATCGTTTTATCTACGATGGCCATTGAGTAGATATTATGTCCTGAAAATAATTTGTCCCGCCACGAAGGTTTGCGAATAAATACGTTTTCGCGAATTTAATCGTATGGAAACTATTTTGCAAACATAACCCGAGACACCCGTTGCTACTGACAACAATACCTCCGACAACAATTCAGTTTGGTGTAACTATGATGGTTTCCGTGGTGACAGTTCTGGCAACACTAAATCCAACGATTGTTGCATCAGTGAGAACACAAATAGCACCATAAACATCCATTTGTATTTTGTGAGTAAATAGGTTTTCTCAGTGATTTCATTTGGAACTTGTTCAGTTTCAGTTATTTTTCGCGTCTATAGGTTAGAGTGACCAGAACAGTTCTTCTATTAACATTGCTTTTGTCGAGACTAATTGTTCAACATGCTGACCTTGGTCAGGCGCAATACGTGTATGCACATAAAACCCATCATTTTTCTTCACCGATACAACCGCCATACAATCATAGAGAATATTTTTCGGGGATTTTAAAATATCCAGTAATTGTGCATTCGTGTGGTTTGGCACAATTTGTATTATGAACAAACCGATTTCATCTCTGATTTATGCTTCTAGCGATCGTTTCCGTCCAAAATCTTATATGAGGACAAATGCGTCCTTGTTGAATAACAGTCGCAATCGTCCTCATCTTATCCCCGTCAATGTTGGTTTAACATATTCGCGGACGAATCTAGCTTTGGTACATTGGGCGGAAAATTTTACTTCTTCCTTGTAAAAATAGTCTTCGGCCAATTTCATGCCCAACTAATTATGCAGGGCGTTTTCGCGTACTGATACTATGACCCCAAGCTGACCTCTAGTTGGTAGTGGCACATCAGACACGTGGTCCCAAATGTCACTTTTTATCTTGCCCTCGCTTTGAACGTATATGAGAGCCTGAGAACACTACTCTAAAGCAATCCGAACAAAAATACTATCGCGTCAGTAAATTCCCCGACAGCATCATATTTCTAATTCATCTCGTATATTTGATAACAAATCTTAAAAACAAACGCCAAAGACGGTCAAGTATCATTCCGTACAGAATACTTCAAACTGAATTACATCTCCAGCTACTAGTAATGGTGATGTTAGCAAGTGAACAAATTATAACCAAGAACATTGTCGGGTTTATCGATATTGCTGTCGAAAACCACGATGCTGATGCTTATTTATCAATATTACCATTTGACCCTACTAATCTTTACTTCTAGTAATGATAAAGAAGAATGACCCGGACTCACGCACCTTTAAGATATGATATTTAGATCTATCAAAGTCATGTTCAAGAGGATTGTAAACACGTTATCCATTTACTTGGGTTTCGGAGTAAGTCTTTTCTTGTGTTTCGCACAATAATATTTCAGTGAATTTGACTTAATGATTACACTGGGTCTATGTTGTTGTCATGGTTGTTGTCATGGTTGTTGTCATGGGGTTGTGGATGAAGTGAGAGATCTCTCCCACACCTTAGGTTTGTTTGTTTATCATTGCTATGAGATGCTCAACCACGGTAGAATTGCCCGGATCGAGTAATTTATAATATGAAATATAAATTCATGGATGGAATAACAAAGATCTTTAAATAAATAAATAACAGATATAGCACAAGCCGCCATATGTAAAATACAATAATTCAATCAAATCACACAAACATGAAATTGCACATGACACATAAATAATTCGCTTTCTCTCAGAAATAGTTACAAAATTATGCAAATTTCAATTAGCCGTTCTGTTACTGATAGAACCAATTTCATCATATGATCTAGTGACTGATCGAACTCAGATTGCCTGGCATGACAGCATCAGCTGGTGCTGCCGATTTTTTCCAATTCACTGTTGGTGATCGTTCAGCGCTTCTGTCACTTTCCTTGTATCTGTCTGTCTCTGTCTGTCTGTCTCCCCATCTCTCTCTCTCTCTCTCTCTCTCTCTCTCTCTCTCTCTCTCTCTCTCTCTCTCTCTCTCTCTCTCTCTCTCTCTCTCTCTCTCTCTCTCTCTCTCTCTCTCTCCTTTTAGCCTATTCTGGTCTTCAACCCCATGGTTTCACACTGTTCTCTTTCCCCATTGTACAATACGTATGTGTAGGGCCATTTTTTTTCCATTTTGCTGACTTTTCATGAAATTTCCCGTGCGCGTCTTAATTATAATATTGAGGTTTTGTTTTCATCACCTACTTGTGTCCGGTTGTTTGTTTTTTTGCAACATGCTTAAGAGTCTCACTAACGCCCCGCTCTAGTATCGTTTGAGTCCCTGGTAAGCTTTCACGGATTTTAGCTGTTCTGATCTTCATCCGGTTCCTCTTCTGTTTTCACAATTGCGGTGGGTTTTAAAAAATTGGTGACTTTTTTCGCGGCTTCTGCTGTCTAGGCTACTAGCTTTTTGTTGCTTGTATCAGCTACACAATTTTGTATTCGAACCTATCCGTGACAACTTCCCGTACACACTGTAATGAATAGAACATTTCTTGGATACGTTTGCTGTTGGCTATAACATAAGTTCCTGGTGTTTGCTGGTAGCTTTGCGACGTCGTTCCACATATTAGTATAAGGTATCATTGTTTAGGTTTGACAAAATATTTATTAAATTATTACACGTGACGCGATCAGGCCCAGACCGTTATGAAGTTTAGACCCTGAACATTCACTCAAATTGATCGTGAAAGTCTCAATTAACCTGTACAAACATATTTCTAAACTCACCTCACGAGTGCTCGTCCGCGCGACAAATCTAATGAATGTTTGCAAGACCATGTGCGTGAGTGCTAGGAAATATCATCATGTTGTGTCCCAGACCATTTTATACTCGTGCGCATAGCGTTGTTTTACATGATCATGTCAGTGTTCTTTTATCGACCTCGGAAAAATTTTCTCGCGGGACTGTCTTGGTGTTCAAACATTTCATTACTGTAAAATGGCCGATCATTGTTACAGCCGATCCCATGTTAACCATCTCATAACTGGATTCGACAACAGTTGATTTTCGCTGATCCGCGCGCGCGAAATGAATTTAATAAATGTCCTCGTAATTGTGTGCTGTGAACATTGCGCAGAAAAGATAATGATGGTGTCATCATATTTTCATTTCTGTGATTCTATGTTGAATATCATAAATTGTATTACACATGTATGCCTTCGCATCGAATGCGACAGCGCATGAAAATGGGACACCACATAATACATTTTATGGTTTAAATTGTCCTTGGATAAAATAATTCCGTGCCGGGAACACATTAGAGATAGGTCTGGACTCGAACAACCGACCAAAAATTGGAGAAGAATCTATAAACCTCGTCAATGCTGCATGTTACCGACATGAGCAAGCATAAAACGACATCCGCGGGTGTCAGCGTGCTGATACGGATCTTGTACATGCTTTCAGTGCGATTGCGTGACTAGGTGTCGGCCAAAAAAGGCTCACCAGATGGATCAACAAAGGATATATGAAGGCGAAGATTGTTCTTGGTGGTCGCATGCACACCACTAATCTGGGTCTAAGCATATTAGTATAATAAACGTTGAAATAGTTCACGATATACTACCCTACCCGCAAAAATCGGAAAAGGGAAGTTGTCGTTAAAAACTTAGCGAGCGCAACAAATGTCACCAATGGGGTTGTTTGAGCACATTTGGCAAACCAAGCGTTATGGCAGATTCATCTACCCACACCAATGGAAATTTAATGTAGATGGTTTCTTGTGAAAATACCTGACGAAGCCGACTTTGTTTTTCCCACACAATCGTGTTTGTGGATTAAAGTACATTTACGCGTCGACCATTGCAGATGATGCTGGCAGATACAAGCAGTGGAGCTGTTAACGTCTTAAGATTTAGTAAGTGTCGTAAATAGGTTAAAATGTATTTGAGCACGTTCACCAGTAACATAGCTACTACTTCGTGTTCGACATGTTAATATACATCGTGATCAAGTCATTGTGTAACTATTTAACTGTACACTTGAAGAAAGATTAATCTGAACATCAGTACGCACAAGAACTGGTTAAGAGTCTTAACGAACGATCTCGCCAGTGGGTTTAATGACATCAACCATTCATAGAATCTCAGAATTATGAAACCACACGTACAATTTTGTTGAAACCCGCTAAAGAGGAAAATCTGCAGACGACTGTTTCAGCTACATATTTAATGATTCCACAACCACCACAGTTAGACCCACTCGAAACCAATTTGACTCCACATCTGTATGCACTGGGGAGGGGGAGTGAGTAGGTGGACAACGTCGTGTTACTAACCCAGTATAGTCAGTCAATATATTGACAATTTCGGAGAGCACTGATACTTCGAGGGCAGTGTTACTCACCCAGTATGGTCATTCGATGTATTTTTCAATTTCGGAGAGGACTGATACTTCGAGGTTAGTGTTACTCACCCAGTATGGTCATTCGATGTATTTTTCAATTTCGGAGAGGACTGATACTTCGAGGGTAGTGTTACTCACCCAGTACGGTCATTCGATGTATTTACAATTTCGGAGAAGACTGATACTTCGAGGGTAGTGATCTGTTATGTGAGTCTATTCGCACTTTTGGCGAGAAAGATATTTCACACAAACGTTGTGCCGTAAATCCTTTGCACATTCATGTAAGAACTCCTTTTGCCTTCTAAATATTGTTGGGGTTCCGACCAACATCAAAAATATTCTGGAGCGTACTCTCACGCATTCTTGAATAGTCATTTTCCGCGAACTCAACCTTTAACGTTCATGACACTTTTTGTGGGTGTTGATAAAGAGGGGATGATCTTTTTGGATAATCGGCGTTGTCAAATTCTAAAACAAGCAACGTCTCTCCCATGTCTACATACACGTTACCGGTTGTGGTGTACATCAACATCTTGATATTATCACCGTACATCGGGTTGTTTTGGTAATAGGAAGACTCGTACATGAACAGGTTAGATAAATAGAAAACAGACTCGTCAACCTAAATGGGTTTTGTCAGTATAAGTTTCAATTCTTTCTACTGTGTACGGCAATTAGTCTACCATCAAAGATCTTCCACGACTCAGATGCCTGGTTCACAATGTGATCCGAAGCTTGTCTTGTTCACTGGACAGGGACGACGCGAATCCGTTTCCAAATATTCTGCATAATCATGCCAAATGTTGCCCTGTTCATTAGTTAAGAAATCAATTCCAAAGTCGATGGTTGTTGCGGTACGTACATTTGTATTCATGTGAATGTACTGAGCCATCTATGTACTCTGACGATACATAAATGATATGGTTTCGTTGTATACGCATACCCAGTTGCAGATAACTCTCAAAATTACGTTCGTTCAACACACAATTTTTCTTAATTATCAGGTTTTATACAAGCTTGATGCATTCTGTAAACTTGCGTCCGAAATTATCCACGATAAGAATCCACTATCGCTGATACTGTCATATTCTTGCGTGATCCACTAAATATCGTCTATGTATATTGGTTACATTAAGATCACCCAACCACAGAAATCTATTTGTACCATGATGAACGGTGTAACTTTGTGCCTGTGGGGTCGTATAGGTCCACAAACGGTTTGCTGGCTCTATCGTCGCGATGACTCGACACGGAAGTCCCAACGCGATTCAGCGTTCAGTAAACATATGTTGGTCATGGTCTGTTGACAATTCTGCGTAAGTAACATATAAAAACTGATATGTGTCGTTGCACCGTTGTCAATTTCAGAATGTGTTTACTAGGTGTGATTGTGGTTTTCAGTGACTCCAAGGCAGTAAAAGCCACAAACATATGTCAATACTATCAAAAAAGCGGTCGCGAGTTCACAGCTCTTGGCATCATCCAAATGTTTTAGAATACTTGTTTTTATTTTTATGCTCAAAATGTATAACACTCGAGTGTGCATGTGTATCATTGTGTGTGTGTGTGTGTGTGTGTGTGTGTGTGTTTGTCGGACTACCAGCAGTCTTGTCAGTGACTAGCAAGAATTATAGGGAGACGCCTTATAAAACTGTTACGAGGTGCGACTTGTTTGGGTAATGAAGAGTTAATGGTCTGTTTGTTCACAAAGTGATCGTTGTTGTAAATCATGATCCTCCACGAGTGTGTAATTGTGCGTGTACTTTTGTCTGCACTTGTCACGTAGACGAGAGAACGAAGCAATGCATTCTTGTATATAAAATCCTAAATGGGAATACAATCACGTTGTATATAGAAGGGATAGCGACCGAGACCCGTAGTCAGCCGGCTCGGTTTTAGCATGATTTTATTTCACTACTGTTGAACTATTTTCGCAGTATCAACGATGTTATATACGCCTTTTTTTTCAAAAACGATTAATACAAGGTAAAAATATTTTGTCTTAATATTCGTGATCGTTATCAACTATTCAGTTGAATTAATCATAACATCAAAATACAAGGGCGTTACATAAATATATTGGCTGAAAATATACGCTGAAAAACTAGCTCAAGAGCAGTGTTTGCGTACACTGGATTATGATTTCTTTCAATATCTTTCTCACATGCAATACACAATTAATTCTTACTTCTATAGTACCCTTCACAAAATCTTAAATATACAGAAATGGTAGAGCGGTTGTATCTAAACAGAACTATTGTTATGTATATTTTGATTTAATTTATATTTGATTTAATGTAATTGTTTGTTTGAAAGTTTATTTTTTGTTGTTCTATTACATACGATTGTAATGTAACGTTAATTACTGTAATTTAGTTCAGTTCTGACTGATATTTTATTTTTGACGCAAACAACTTTATAGAAACATTGCATCTAATGTTGACAGAGTTGCTGACCTTGATTCAAAACCAGTGCGAGTTTGTAGTAAACAACGTATTTATAAAATTTGTTTTAATTCTTTCTCAGAGTAAGACCCATAAGTTGAATGGAGGTCATACTTGAAATACGCGACAACTAAAATGTATTAATTAGGTTCTTTTTCCAGAGGACTGACCCACATCCAGGCATTTGTTGTTGATTTTTTGAGAAATAATAGTTATTCTTGCCTTAACACTGGAGAGGTTCAGGTGTGACCAGTTCTTGGGCTAATTAGTTTTTTGACGCATCAGTATTTAGCTGGCCACAGGATACATCATCGCCTTCTAATTTCGATTTCATCGGGATTAAAACTCAGTTTTATTAGGACCTTTTTTTACTAGGACATCCATTTTTAATTCTTGGATTAGTTTTAGATTTGATTTTTAAAACCTATTTCTCATGCTTACCTTGTTTTTCTGACGAAATAAATTATTGGTTACATATAGTAAAGCTTGTTGTCTCCACTTTTTCCTTGTTACATTTTGTTTAAACCTAAACACGTAATACTACTCTTGACTTGACTGTCAAGACAGGCCTAACAATGGTCAAAATATATTATTCAGCACAAATTCATATTATTAGTCGTTGTAGTACATCCTGTTGTGAAGGAAAGGGAATAGATATTCTGGTCAATAGTTTGGGCTTGCATTATAATATGGGATGAAACAGTAATAGGCGTAACAATTCTAAATTTGTACGGTGACAGAATGATTAAATATCAGTTCTTTAAATTTATCCAGTTTTACCTGCACGCTAATATTTGTGTCATTTAGGAAATTGCTAAATTTGCATGTATTAATATTTGTAAAATATGTCTTACTTATAAATAGATATACTCCATGTAATGTACATGTTACGGTCTCACAATGCATAAGCAAAGAAAATTGGATTCAATCGTATCTAGACCTTAAACGAGTACAGTTTGTCTACTAGGTGTATGAAAGGACCTCTGAAAGACCCGCATGACTATTTTGTCAAATACTGTAAACACGTGAAACACAATTGATAGACTGTTTGTTTAACGTTTATTTCTTTTCAAATATTTTTCATTTACTTTGTAGCCTGTAATAAGTGTTTAAATTAATAATGCTACTTAACGGTCCCTGATAAATAAGTTTAAAGGTAATTCAATACTTTTTGAAAGGATATTTGTTCTGATCCGGTTGTTGAACCTTTTTGGTGAGCTCTTTTGTAAATGTTAATCGTTTTCATATGCAAAGGTCAAACAAAAAATAATAATAAAAAAATGTTCTCCTAGGTGGTAGGAACAAATGACTGATTATTATCTGAGAAGTAAAATGAGATGATTGTTTGCTTTTATTTTGCAATCATTTTGTATGATATATCGCAAACTATGTCCAAGTTTTCTACATTTCGAATTTGGATCTGACTTTGATGATTGTATTTACACCCGAGTTTACACCCGAGTCGGTATATATATATATATATATATATATATATATATATATATATATATATATATATATATATATATATATATATATATAATCAAGATATAAGTGTTACATTACGAGGAAGATCTTTGCATAAAAATAGGTACTCTTGAATATCATTGGCCGAGCTTCCTGCCACTTTAAAAGGCTCGGCTTTAATTAAATTTGGTAAATATGCTAATATTGAAAAGATGTTCGATGATGTTTATTATGATATAAGCATATCTGTATATACCTATAACTGTTTTACTCAAGAATGAATTATAATCATTCCTAAAGGAGTACAAGATTATTGTCATTTCTTGATTCAACATTACCATATTCTCAAACGAGTCTGGATCTACTTCTTCATCAAAGTTTCGTTCATTTGGAACGTTTCTCGTCTGTTTCTGATGCGAACTGACTAATTACGACTCCCATTCTTGACATTATCGTGTCGATCCGGTACGAGTCAAATAATTTCAACTCTCTGGAAGAGACTCATACGTAATTGTTGTTTTACTTCCCGAACTGACAAGTTTTTGTTTATCGGGCAAAAATCCAACTACCTGTGCGATGAACAGGTTGTTCCCAAATTATATATTTTAAGAATAATACTAGTCTACAATTAAATAATCGATCAACTATCTTCATGTTTATTTTTATTCATATTCATGCCGTTTGGTAGTAAAATTATTGAAGAAATCATATGATTTAAGTAAACGATTGCTTACGTTATAATTAGGGATCACGCATCGTTTAGTCATTGCTATGCGAACGACGTTGTTGGTAATAACAGCAATGGGTTTGAGGGCAGTTCAATGACCAACCATCGTGATGGTACTGAAAACATACAATATTTAGCTCCTGTCATAAATTTAATAAAGGACTTTTGTTTTATTACCCACTTTGTCTCAAAGAAATCATTTTTGGTATTTGACCTGGGATACATTTTCGCCGCTAAAGATAGTGTAATTCCGCCAACAGCACAAAATCACCCAGGATTGAATTCGAGACTTAAGAGGTTAAACGCAATCATATCACTGAATTTGTTTACGTTAATACAATGCAATGTTCCGCATCTCAAAATAGACTTATTTACTTGAACGTTAAAATTTTAGTGAAACAGGTATTACTATTGCGTGACACAAATAATTGTCACACGGGCATACCATTGTCGATCGCACGCGGTTGTTTGATTTGTTTTGTTGTTGTTTTTATATAAAATGTGGAATACACGTTCGCTTTAAAGGCAATGAATTTCATCCAGAGCACGTAAATCTTGCGAGTTATCTTGCAATAGAGCACCCAGCGGACATGTGTAATATCGTCATCAGATATCACAGAGCACCCTAAGTGTAATCTCTTCCTGAGATAAATACAGAATACGATCCATATGTTAAGCAGGCTTTGTATTACACTACGACTAACTGTATGCTTCGTCCAATACTGCTCACACGTTATCTGAGAACAGTCCCGGATTACCCATTAGGCGGAGTAGGCAACTGCCTATGGGCCCCGCGACTTTTATGGGCCCCCAGGGGCTCCCATGAGACCGTGACCGTGGGTCTGGGGCCCCAAAAGTTTGACTGCCTATGGGTCTTCACGGTGCTTAATCCGGCGCTGTCTGAGAACGAGGGGCGCAAGTGCAATTTTGGATTTACAATTGATGGAAACGCTGGAGTTAGGGTCATATTCGTTAAAGATCTCACCATCGTACCTAAGCCATCACACAAGTCAATCATAGCACACCATTAAGAGTGCCAAAGGCACCGACTACGATATTTTGTGTGACTCAGTAATTCATTTAATGTCAGTAGCAGTCAGGGAAAGGGTTCGTGATAAAATTTTCTATCCTATTCATATAAAGATCATGATATTGCCGCTGTTAATGGTCACACTGAATGTCTGCAATATTAATCATTACACACTTGTTTCAATAATAATGAATTTGTCACTGAACTGTGTGAAACAAAAGTAACTTTACTAGTATATATGAATATAAATATAGATAGGTTCCATAGAGATTTACCAACACTATATGATTTTAGCCTTGTCGATTTCGAATCACTGCTTTTTGTTCACTAACTTATTATCAAACAAAAAGCTCAAACAGTTTGTATTTCTGTGGTAGCGGTGGTGCATGCTCCCTGTCTTCTCTGATTATGGATTTGATCACGTCCATTGTAGTTATGGTGCTATTAGTTTTTTTTAATCAAAACAATATATTTGGCCCTTGTGAGGGAGATGGCCGTCTTACGTACGCAATATTAAGATGTGTAGGAATGTGAAAAGGTTAAACTTAATTATTTCTTGCTATCCGTTTTAAGTGTTGTTGCTGCTGTTATGGGTTTAATGCAATATTTCAGCATATCGTAGACTATATTTGTAGTAGGAGTAAATTACAGACCCCCCCCCCTTCCCAAAAAGACAAAGGTGTTTTATGTGTGTGTATCCCCCGCCGATATATAGTGTGTCTATTATTATAAAAGAATTTTGATAAAATTTGTATTTATTGTTAAATTTTTTATGGGTATTTATAATTCCTAGTGTAATCTACGGGGATGTTCATCCGAACCAATATTTCAGTTACCTAGTTCGGATTATCTTCCACTTGTTTGAATGTGACCTGTGAATGTTATATGTGTTTTTGCTATATTGTGTGTATGCTATCTTGTGTGTATAGGTGTGCAAGGTCTGGGCTTGACGTCCCGTTTGCCAAAGGGAAGTGAAGCGTCTCTCATAGCCTCTCCTTTCCAGGTGTAGTGATTGCTGCAGGACCACTGTCTCGCTCTGATTGACAGGAGGTTACTTGCATATGGTTTCTCCTACACTATTGTGTCCACAACAGCACCTTCACGCGGGGCCCCTTGTTTTCACAGAGCCTGTTGTGTGGCGCGACCGAGTGCTCGGCGGTATAACTTGGTGGGCAGACTGGGCTCATTAGCCTTGGCAGGCAGCCAGTCTAAGAGAAGGGAAACTCTGACTCCAAACCCGGGTAGATGAAGCTCGTTAGCCTGGTCAAGGCAATTTTTCTAGGAGAAGGAAACTTGATTGAAAACCAATCAAGTCCAATCCATTGGAGGATGGCTCCACTGCCTTGTGGATATCTTCGGGAGAAGGAAAGGCTACGGGATTAAACCCAGACAGAAAATCCGGAGTGGAGCTCCCAAGGCGGCTGGATGTCGATTACGACTTCCTTCCGGCAGCTTCGGCATCCAGACTGGTGCCAAATGTCATGCTTAGCATTCCTTTGGATCCAACCAGCAAGGACGAGAGGGGGATCCTGACGCCTGGGCAACCCAGGATCTCCATATTCCATGCCGAGGCTTGCGCCCTGAAGAGGTCACTCGAGTCTCGCTACTAAGTGAGGAAACAACACGAAAGCTGATAGTTTACGGGTTATAAGTCCCACCCGATTGGTGTAGGGAAGGGGCGCCATGGGTCAGCTTTGACGGTGGGATGGATCATCGTGTCCCACTGGCCAACTACTGCCCGCCTCAAGCCGGGCAGCCCCCGGTCAATAAGGTGTTGACCCGCCATCGTCTGCCTGCTCCAGTGGTTGCCTGGAGCTCAGTGTGCTGCTCAACATGACAAGCAGACGAAAATTCCACACCAGACAAAAAGAAAAAGAAACCATTTGCAAGCTGGAATGTGCGCACGATGTGTACAGGCATCTCTGATGACCTCAGAGAAGTGGATGGCATCAGGAAAACGGCCATCATCGATAGAGAACTCACCAGGCTAAATATCAGCATAGCTGCCCTCCAGGAAACTAGGCTGTCCTCTAGTGGCTCCCTCAGAGAGGAAAACTACACTTTCTTCTGGAAGGGTCGTGAACCTGAGGAGACCCATGGAGTGGGCTTCGCCATCAAAAACAATCTTCTGGGCTTGTTTGAACCTCCCACAGGGGGCACTGAGCGTCTCTTGTCCATTCGCCTCACCACTGCTGCAGGTCCTGTCAACATCATCAGTGTCTACGCCCCCACCCTCTCGTCTTCAGAAGACACAAAGGATCAGTTATATGGGCAGCTGAACAAACAGATTAAAGGATGCCCCAATTTCTCCTCGGCGACTTCAATGCCAGAGTAGGTGAGGATCACGAGTCATGGCCTACCTGCCTCGGATATCATGGTACTGGAAAGACCAACGAAAACGGTCAGAGATTGCTGGAGCTGTGCACCTACCATGGCCTGTGCACAACAAACACTTTTTTCAAGAGTAAGCCACAACACACAGTGTCATGGAAACACCCCAGGTCCCATCACTGGCACAACTCCTTCCATATACGGTGCCTTAAACGCATCTTGAAAATCAGCGAAATCCTGCAGCGTGCAAATACCCATAGCATGTTCTCCCTGCTGAGCAAACGTCGCCTTCGATGCTAACAGGGTTGAAATGAGAATCGGTGCCTTTACAACATCGAAAAGTAAGCCTAGTGTTTTATATGTTTGTTGTCTGATGTGGCGATTCTCATTTCCACCGCTATGTCTTGTATAAGGAGCCACATCTTTATTACACTGATGCATTTCTCATATTTCGGACATGACCTTGTTTACCATATTTTTCAGGCCTTATCTATTTCGATTAATAAAACATGAATTGGTCTATGGGCCTAAAAGAATTTATAAAAGAATTGGTTAGTTCCCTTGATATTATTTTGGAATACCCATTACTACTGTATTAGTTTTTTTTATCCCCTGTTTATTTGTCCTTATGCTGCATTGTGATTTTTTTCTGAGGCATTTCACTTCGCGTAGCCCACAAGCTTCTATATCTCATACTTCGCCAGCATGCAGGTAACAAGTGTCCCTTTTGAAATTTGCAAATTTGAGAGGGGAGAAGGAAACGTTATGACGAGGATAGGTCTTTATTGTTAGGTGGTTGCATTTTTGGGTATCCATTTCTAATTGTTGATTATCATTGTTAGGAAAAGAAAGTTAAAGATCATTTATATTTTTTTTTTTGATATCACAATGTATGGCCAGGGCGTTTCATTTACTTTATGGTATCTCTATTGTATTTTGTCCAGATTGAATAATGTTTTGTTTTTCAAGATTTAAGATTGTCTTGTTTAAATTAGTTCCTATGATGTGAGAGATGAAACTGGGGCTCCAGCCCGTGCTTGACGGAACACACCTTTGCTTTCCCGGTAAACCGATGCTCCATCACCATCTCCTCCCCCTCCCCCCAGTATAATTTAATCCTCAACAATTTTTTTTTATTATTCTTTTTACTTGACCACAGGTAAACAGAGTTGTAGTAATGTAATCGATTATTTTCAAAATTAGCTTATTGTCCTACATTTATATATAAAATAGTATTCCTGTGATAGGTGTGTTTCTTGCATATTTCCATAATTAACATTAGCCAATTATTTTCAGTTTTGTCACAGTGGGCCATCGCATGAAATTTTGTGAATTAGCTGTTTTGCATAGAGGACATTTAGGTATTGTTCTAAGCATGCAACGTCTAACAGCTTCTTCGCCTTTAATCCAGGCGTTGTATAAGTATTTAAAAATAAATCTTTGTAATTTTAGTGATTTTATTTTTTTCCCAGTGTGGCCAAGTGTTTGCCCAGTTTATCTCCCAGTTATCCTGCTGTACTCTACATTTTATATTTTAGTTATATCTTCTCCTATCCAGTTGAAAGTGTTCTTAGCGTCTAATTTCCATAATTCAATTATTCCCCTTTATGTAAAGGTCTCATGGGGTGTTTCCAGTATTATATTTCATTATTACAGAAGACCACCCCTGACTCGCTTTTGTTACAAAATCGAATTAGTCATAGAGAGATGCAAAGCTCCGAGCCTCCAGTCAGCGATACCGACAGCTTAATTACTGAATACACAAAATGTGAAATTCAAATAAACAACAATTTAATGACATTCAATAACAGTTTGTCATTTCTCAAATGCAGTTCAATATTCAAAAACCCTATCGCTCGTCTTTCACTCGACCAAGTGATGGCCTATTTTATCAGCTGACTTAGCGTGATAAATCTTCCTCCTGTCTTGTGTTTCTACTCATCTGTATTATTCTTTTCCCTTGACTGGTACTCCAGTTCCCCTTCAGTCCATCAACTACGTCCTTCAAACTTCTCCATCCTTTCTCTCCTTTTCTTATCTCCCAGAGACTCTGGATCAGCTGTCTTAGGGTATTTCTCTTCCCTGTCTCCTTCAGCTCCTCCAGTCCCTAAAAGCCTCCTGTATAAACATACAAGGACATTAGCATATTTATCTAGCTATCTGGACTCACACTAAACAACAATCTATCATGAGATAAGACATTACCTTCTTTGGTCACGCATTTGTGCTGATCGAAATACCCAAGTTATAATTCAATTCAACATTTGTAAATCTAGAATACCACATGAATAAATGCACGAGGTTACTAGGAATTAACCAAATAGGAAATTACAATAATAATTCTTTACATAAACATTGCTCGCATCTCAAAATATGGCCGTATATCACACTACAAAAAATGAATCAAACACTACAACGGAATCAAACCCTACAAATGGTAATTCTACGTACTAACGATTCTAGTAATGAAGTATACATACTGTACATAATTGAAGTACAAATACCTTGCCATAATAGAGCAATGGAGCAAATAAGTTACTGACCTGTCCCACGCTCCTTTGTGAATCACAGCAAAACAATGTTTCCTGCCCATTTCGAATGACGTTGGAGTAGCTTATAACTTTCCGTAAGATGGTTTAGCGACAACTGACGTTCAGTTGTAAAGATATAAGATTTAAGCTTGCGAAGTATATTTTGACAACTTGGGCCCGCTCCATTATACAAAGTCGCGTTAAATCCCATATATTTGCGTTTTATTTGTTTTTAATTAGGTGCTTATAATTCTCAAATTCATTTTTCCTACCATAGAAAATTCTTAGAGTTTTCAAGTTATCTCTCATGAGGTGCGGAGGTATATTGGAGCATTTTGAATTCTTCTCAGCGATTTGGAATCTGAATGCATTGTATTTTTGAGTTGTTTCGAATTTTATGGCTTATAATTTCAATCGATATCACTTATAATAGCATTGACAGTTGGCATCCTTGCCTCACTGATCGTTGTATATCAAATTCTTTCGTGCATTTTCTATTTATTTGTACACATGAAGTTATTCCAGTGTAAGGATTTCGGTCTATTTACGGACGTTTGTTTCGAAACCATTCTTTCTGTATATGGTTATGTTCTAATCGGTCTAAAGCTTTTTTATGATCGAAAAGTACCATCGCACCTTTCGATCCTGTTTTCGTTTATAAGGTCAATTATTATTTTATGTTTAAAATGTGACTTTGTATATCCATCCCTTTTCCCCCTCAAATTGGATCTCTATTAATTATTTTTCCTAATCTTGCATTAACTCTGTATTGAGTAGCTTTTTACTATCCTCTCTATCACCCTTCCCTTTATAAATAATAGTTATAATTTCCTCCCGCATTGAGTTTTAAATATGTTTCTTCTTGCTTAAAAATGTAATATTGTACAACGCATTCAGGATTGGCGTTAATTCGCTGTGGAATTTGATAGAACTCAACGGTGAGTCCGTATTTCCCTGGCGATTTCTTCTTTGTAAGAGTAACGATGTTCTATATGTCTTCGTCTGAGATGACATCATCATGGGCCCCTAGTGGCCGAGTGGTCTAAAGCGTTCTCCGTTACGGATCATTGCCATCTACCTCTGTCTGCGTATGTTCGAGTATCAGATTCGGCCAATGTGGGCATGCCAGTAGCTTCTCGTTGGTCAGTGGTTCTTTCTGGTGGTTTTTCCCGGGTTCTTCCTCCACCATTAATACTGGCCGCCATGTATAGTCTATCGTATTCTGAAAAATTGCGTTAAAACCTACAACAACAACAACAAGTTGACATCAAACACACTTTTGCACATACCCAAGTTTGCTGAGCACGAGACTCGAACCTTCGCAGACCCGTTCGAAGTGAGAAAAATGTGTATATATTATGTTTCGGAATTTGTTCTAAGTTCTCTAGAACTTCCTATAGCATGGTGTGACATATGTTGCACAATGCTGTTGGCATCAGTTAGTCTCGAGAGGCGATGGAAGTGCGCCCATGAGAGATGTCCATCCTGGTGGTTGTGCAATGGCTATGTAGCCCAACACGGGAGTGACAGTGCTTACACTTGAAAGTTGAATCTAGTGTAGTTTGGAGCTGCTTCTTCTTCCTCCGAGATCGCTTTTCAGTTTCGTTATTGGTGGAGTGTGACCATGTCGTGAATCTTGGCACATTCAAGCACATCGTTGTTTGTTACTCGATCAACCCAGGTGATCCCGTATACGCATTGCAGCCATCGTATGTGAAAGGCGCTCAGTCTTTTCTCTTGTGAGGCGTACAGAGCCTAGGTTTCACTGGCACACAGGAGAGTGCTTAGCATGCAGGCACGGTACACGGAGATCTCAGGGTCAGCATGCTGTTATTCCACACTTCTGCGATAACCTGGAGAGAGTTGTTGATTTATATCTTTCCAATCCGCTTGTTGAGCTCAGCATCGATCTTTAGGTTGTTGGTGATGGTAGAGCCTAGGTACGTAAACTCACTGATTACCTCAAGTTTGTAATTATTAATAATGGTGTTGGGGGGGGGGGGGAGTCCACGTTCTGAGCCATCACGTTTGATTTCTTTAGGCTGATGTTTAGCCCAAATTCACCGTAAGCTTTAGCAACGCGGTTCATCAGGTGCTGTAGCTCAGCTTTTGCATGAGTGTCTAGGGCATCATCGTCTTAGAAGAGCATGTCCCTGGTGGTTGCTCCACGCACTTTGAACTTTGCCTTTAGTCGGGCCAGGTTGTACAGTTTGCCATCTGATCGTATGTGTAGGTAGATCCCTTCTATGGACGTCCCAGAAAAATGATAGAGCAGAGCATAGAAGAAGATGCCGAAGAGCGTGGGGGCTAGGACGCAATCCTGTCACTGCTGACTAGATTGAAAGCCTTGCTGTAGTCTAAAATGGGCCAGGAAGTGGTTGCGTATTCTCTGCATGTCTCCTGCAGTTTCCTGACGGAGAAGAGCATATCGATTGTGGACGTCTCTGCGCGTAACCCGTCCGGCGACTCTGGATACACACTGTCAACAAACGTCTGTTCAAAATGACGCGTTGAAAGACTTTATCCACGACGCTGAGAAGGGATATGCCCCTGTAATTGTTGCAGTCACTTCTGTCGTCTTTGTTCTTGTACAAAGTTACTATGTTGGCGACTCTGATGTTCTGAGGCACTTCACATTCATCTCAGCACTGGCAGAGGAGGTCGTGGATATATGCACCCAGCACGCTTTAGCTATAGTTGATGACTTCTGCTTGGAAGCCATACTTCCATTGGGCTTTACCAAAGTACAGTTTCTCTACGGCATTCTTTAGTTCTGCCACAGTAGGTTTCTCGTCCAGTTGGGCCATGACCGGATAGCTTTAAATGACGTTGAGGGCATCATTGGTCAAATGGTTCTATCATGCTAACAGGTCATAGATGGTATCTCCTGAGGCAGACTTCATTGGTGCTATCACTTTCTTCGTCGGACCCATTGTTTGCGTTATGCCATAGTACATGCTTCTGATGTTTCTGATATCTGCTGGTGACTGAATGCTCTGACAGAGCTCAAGCCATTATTGACTGGTACACTGCCATGCTAACCTCTGAACCCTGCTTCTGGTAGATCTATATGCCTGTATAGTCCTCTTGCAGGGGGATCGTTGGTATTCCAGGTGAGCACTGCAACGCTCTTATATGACTGGCGTGAGCGTGGGGGAGTTAACCTCAAACCAGTCGTTGTTCTCTGACTGCTTCTTACTGCTGTACACAGTCTTTCTGATGTGATCCCATCTCTCTTTGGCACTGCCGTTGGGAGGTTTTGAATCAAACGACTTGGACAGGACAAAAGATAATTCCTCAGGCTTGTATGGATATGACGTCTTGCTCACGTCAATGCCTGGTTTACCCTCTTGCCTAGAGCAGTGTATCTTCTTTGGCTGAAGTCTCATTTTTCTGCACATCAGCGAGTGGTCAGTGTCGCCGTCAGCGCTATGGAAAGTACGGGTAAGAAGCACACCCTTCATGGCAGACCGCTCGTAATGATCAAGTCCAGTTGGTGCCAGTTTTGGGACCTGGGATGGTTTCCAGACACTTTATGCCGTGACTTTGTCTGAAATAATGAATTGTTGATGCTGTTGTCGTGGTACGAGAACATCTCTAGGAGTCGCTGACCGTTTTTATTCATCTTCCCGATACCACACTTGTCAAGACAAAAAGGTTAAGAATCATGGTCAGCACCACCCTAGCGTTGAAGTCGCCCAGTAATATCAAGTTCTTTGCCGTGGGACTTGTGTCGATGAGCGAGTTTAATTCATCGTATAACTCATTCTTGGTATCTGCTGTGGCGCTTAGTGTGGGGCTGTAAATGCTGACTGTTTGACTGGTCTGTTTGTGGTGTGGAGGCGAAGGAATAAGTCTTCAGTTTCCTTGATGGCAGGGTTCTATCATCCTCAGCAGAGAGTTCCTAACGAGGAATCCAACATTAAACTCTCCGGCCTTTGAGAACCTTGGCCTTGGCTCTTTCCTTGCCAGAAGAACGTGTAGTTCTCTTCTTTGAGAGATCCCGAATCTGGTACCTTTGTCTCATGTAGTGATATGATGTTGACCTGGAGTCTTGCAAGTTCGACATTGATGACTGAAGTCTTTCGAACATCGCTGATTGCCTGGAGATCATATGAAAGTCTAGTCATCATGGTCCGGATATTCCAGGTATCTAGCTTGAGGATTGGAGGTTTCTTTGTTGATCTTCGTTTGTTATTTCATGGTGCAGTAGTTGCAGCCGCTTTGACAGTTACTCGCGTACCTTAATCCCTAATCACACAGTAAGGCAGAAGAACATTGGTGAGACGGCACCTTATTGTCTGGGGGTTGCCCAGCTTCAGGCAGGCGGTAGCTATCCAGCGAGGCCTGTTAGTCTCTTCCACCGTTGGAAGCAATCCCTCGCGTCTGACTACGCCAATCGAGCGATGACTATAAACTAGTAAACTGCTGTTTCTTGTGTTGTGTCGACGCTGTAAACGGAAGTAGAAATGTCCGCTACAGGGCGCAAGCCCGGGCAGGTGATATGAAGAATCAATTGTTGCCCATACAGCTGATTCCCGCTCTCCACGCAGCTGATGGATCCATGGGAATGGACATGCCAATACGTCATGGCAACAGCGGTTTCCCAGGAGTTGCCTGGATGACACTGAAGACAATGCCAAGTCGCCTTAGGGACTCCCTCTTCGGACTTTCTGTTAGGGTTTACTTAGCCTTTCCCATGAGATGGTATAATCGCAAGACAGCGAAGGTTTGATGTAAGGGTTTACCTTCTCCTAGATATGTGACCATCCAAGGTTAACGAAACCCATCTGCCAGAGACGTCTGTTTTTGAGGCGCCAGAAACTCGCCTGTCACCTGTCACCCCTTCGCCAGTACGTTTTAATAGGTTCCGTCGGCTTAGGTAAGCCACTCGTGCAGGCCTTTAGCTGGATATGGTTGTCAGAGGCTTTATCAGATGCAAACCATTGTCGTTTTTCCAAGAGAAGTGGGTGCTTATCTTTCCCCACCTCTTACCACGCTGTAGGATAGAAAATAGTCTGTTTTAGGTTTGACATGTTATAATTGAACATAAAAATTGAATTATATGCTGTATGAAAGATGGAGTAAGAAATTATCATTTTTTAAAAATTGCGATCTTGTGCGATTTGTTTTTGTCACAGTGAGATTCATGTATGAACATGGTTATTAAAATATCAATTATCTTGTAAAGTCATTTTTATGCAAAGATTGGTTAAAGTGGAACGAAGTCAGTTCATATACTTGTACATGCATAATGTAAGGCACTGTATTCTGATTAAAACGAAGTATAAGTCAGGTGTGTTCAACCCACGACCCATTGTGCGACCCGGGTGCACGTTGACTGTCCAATTCAAAATGTGCATTTTTTATAATACTTATTCCATTTTCTGTATTGATTTATAATGGCGTTGAATACATCTACTACAATATATCACTATCTTAATTAACAATAATATTACAACCATCAATGTGTGATTCTGAATTTTAGCGTATGATTAACAATTTTTCAGCCATATCACTACGATTTTTTATGTCTAGCACATGGACATCATGGCTGTTAGTATCATTTGTATAAGTCTTTGATATGACTCGGCCTAGGTTCGAACCCGCGACCTCGCACATCCAAGACGAACGCTCCAACCACTAATAATTGTGTTTGAATTTTGCATGTAAAGCATTATTCAACTATTTCTGCTCATGCGGCCCGCGACCTCCAGCACTGTATTGGTTTGCCCCCTCACCCTTCCGCTGAAAACATCAAACAAACAAAACAATTTGGACGCCCCTGGTTTAAAGTGTATCTGATGTATTGCATGATCAGGTGTTGCATTTTAATTCTTTCGAGGAGTCGTGGCACTCTGTTCCCGTTACTATACCCGGAGAATCAATTATGATTTCCAGAACTCTGGGCGATATAGTCGACTCACTGTCAGGAGACAAGCTTACTGGACTAAGGGGTTTATGGGGTAGGAAGGTTCCTAGGGGATCATTCAGCAGACCGGGAGGAGTGGACTACACGAAACTATTCCTCAGCCATTCATGGTAAGATATGGGTCTGGAGTTGTCATGGCATCGCCGGCGTAGCATCAGATCACAGTAGCATATCTATTGAGGGAATACTGATTTGATTTACCTTTACTGCACACACACACACACACACACACACACACACACACACATTACATGCATGCATGCATGCATACATACATACATACATACTTACATACATACATACATACATACATACATACATACATACATACATACATACATACATACATACATACATACATAGAGATAAAAAGTTTTACTAATATTTTCATTATGTATAATGTACATTCAAAGGATTAATGAATGTCGTATAGTGTTTTAGAATTTAGTCCTTTTGGATATATCGTATTAAGACGGTGAATCCAATAGGTTTCCTTTAGCAGACGTTCCATTTCAGAATCAACTATGGTAATAGGTTGAAAAGAGAAATCTTGTACAGTATGGGAACTCTTGTTAAAATGTGTGGCAACATGTGATGAAAATGATTGATCGATATAATTTTTTTTATGTCTGATCTATGTTGGTTCATACGTTTAGATATTTGTTGACTGGTTTGTCCAGTATATTGGATGCCACATTTTTTGCATGTAATCAAATAAATAATATTTGATGTTGCACAATTTCTATCACAACACATATTAAAAGTTTCTTTCGTATTATTGCTATTGAAAGAAGTACTTTCATTAATAAAAGAGCAGTGCGAACATCTAGGTCTATTACATTTAGTAGATGATCCTTTTTTATATGATGTTTCTTCTAATTTAGAATTAATTAGGAAATCTTTAAGATTTTTAGCCCTTTTATAAGCAAGTGTGGGTTTATTTTTGTGCAGCAATTTAACTTTACTTGATACTTTTAATAAATCCCCAAATTTATTAATGCTCTTACCAATGTTTGGCATCACTGTGTGGTATATTCGTGTAGAGTGAAACCACATCAAGTGTAACTAGAAAAGAATTTTCGGTTAGTGTCGGTAAAGATTTCAATTTGGTATCATAATCAAAAGCATCTTTGACATATGAAGGTTGTGATTTTATTAGTGGTTGTAAAATGTGATCAATATAATGCGATGTATTGTTGTAATTGAGTTACATGATGAAATAATGGGTCTACATACATACATACATACATGCATGCATGCATGCATGCATGCATGCATGCATGCATGCATGCATGCATACATACATACATACATACATACATACATACATACATACATACATACATACATACATACATACATACATACATACATATCTTATTTGCTGTAGGATGATTAAGTAAGGGTTTGCGAAAAAACGGCGAACCGTATTTCGCGACATTATCCTGGTCTCAATATATAAATATCGCATCCTTCATTATAAATAATAATTAAACAAGATAAAATATTTCCATCAAGCAGAAATATCATCCTGATACGTAATAATGGTGTGAGACCATCCTTTAATTTATTTGTCATTAAGTTAATACATTTGTTTTGTTTTTGTTTGCAAAGCTTTCAAGATTGCTTTTTAATGAATTTACAATAAACAAACTTCTAAGAATAATGTAGGAAAAAGTTTTAATAAAAGAAACGTAAAGGTTTTGTTAAGTACTAGTGAAAATTAAATAGACAATGTTTTTTTTCTTCTCCAAAAACGACCAGCCCACCCCAACCCCACTTCTCACATTATAATTTAGTCAATAAAACTCTTGATTTTTTGTCTTAACTAGCAATTTCTTTCTTCAAGCGGCCTGAGAGCAAATCTATATCGCATCGACCGCGGAAATGAAGCGTTTGCTTACCCAGGAAAGGCATTATTTGGGTAGAGAGTTATAATACTGTAGATAGGAAACTATTCATAGTGAGAGTAAACAGCTCCGAAATAACTCAGACGGCGAGAATTCCCGAGACTTTACGAGACCAACTGTCCGTCATTGTATATAGATGGTGCAGACGTTTCAGTTCAAGCAAATACTCGTGAAATTTGGAAACTGTAGTAGCAAGATAAGTTAAGTCAGATTTAGCAGAAATGAATTTCTTTCATGAGACCTTTTGGTCATTACACCGTATATTCTGACCATACAGGCACACATACAATACTTATATGGAGTTCCAATATTTACATTGAAAACGAAATATTAGCTTTTCAAGAGCCTCTGTGTTTCTTTTCCCAATCGATTTGCCTTCATTAGATTTCCAACTACGGGCAAATCAATCATATATGTACAATTATCTATACCTTCTCGTAAAACCTCTTAATAGTGAATAATGCATAGCATTTATGGAGTTTTCAAAGCACACCTGTGTTATAATTACAAATGACAGGTTCTCAGTGGTCCTGGTGTTATTTAGTTAGCAAAATGAACTTGAAATATATCTTTCTTTTGAAATTAGTGATATGGGATAGTTTAATATACCTATTCCTTTTTTAAAACGCTTATTACAATTTAACATAAACATCTGTATGATATGTATATATTTCTAGTTTGTAAACGTTTTATAGGAAATTATAAGTATCTCCTATTTGTGTTCCGTCAGGCATGTACGAATTTTGATAGGAAATTAAAAATATCAAACGACCCGAGCGTTTATTTTGTTTAGTAAATTTGAGCACATGATGTATATTGGATTTATAGAATTACAATATACACATATAGTAATCTTTGCCATGTCATAACACTTTTAAAATTAATAATACTACCTGATAAATACATTTTACCTGATATATACATTTTACCTGATATATATATATATATATATATATATATATATATATATATATATATATATATATATATATATATATATATATATATTTACCTGATAAATACATTTTGTTATAAAGCACACATGTTTTCACAGTGGCTCTGTTCTCAAATTGTTGGGTAAAATTTAGCTTAAAAATGACTTCACAAATATGGTTAAGACGATAATATTATGCAATTTTGCAAATATATTCATACTTGTTTTTCATACACATTATAGCCTTAACATTCATACTTGTTTTTCATACATATTATAGCCTTAACATTCATACTTGTTTTTCATACACATTATAGCCTTAACATTCTGATATTTACTTCATATAATTGACATGATATTTATGTATCTGAAGAAAGCTATTGAAATGTAAATTAGATAGTGATACTGGTTACATGATGATAGTGATACTGGTTACATGATGATAGTGATACTGGTTACATGATGATAGTGATACTGGTTACATGATGATAATGATACTGGTTACATGATGATAGTGATACTGGTTACATGATGATAATGATACTGGTTACATGATGATAGTGATACTGGTTACATGATGATAGTGATACTGGTTACATGATGATAATGATACTGGTTACATGATGATAGTGATACTGGTTACATGATGATAGTGATACTGGTTACATGATGATAATGATACTGGTTACATGATGATAGTGATACTGGTTACATGATGATAGTGATACTGGTTACATGATGATAGTGATACTGGTTGCCTGATGATAGTGATACTGGTTGCCTGATGATAGTGATACTGGTTACATGATGATAGTGATACTGGTTGCCTGATGATAGTGATACTGGTTACATGATGATAATGATACTGGTTACATGATGATAGTGATACTGGTTACATGATGATAATGATACTGGTTACATGATGATAATGATACTGGTTACATGATGATAGTGATACTGGTTACATGATGATAATGATACTGGTTACATGATGATAATGATACTGGTTACATGATGATAGTGATACTGGTTACATGATGATAATGATACTGGTTACATGATGATAGTGATACTGGTTACATGATGATAGTGATACTGGTTACATGATGATAGTGATACTGGTTACATGATGATAGTGATACTGGTTACATGATGATAGTGATACTGGTTACATGATGATAGTGATACTGGTTACATGATGATAGTGATACTGGTTACATGATGATAATGATACTGGTTACATGATGATAGTGATACTGGTTACATGATGATAGTGATACTGGTTACATGATGATAGTGATACTGGTTACATGATGATAGTGATACTGGTTACATGATGATAGTGATACTGGTTACATGATGATAGTGATACTGGTTGCCTGATGATAGTGATACTGGTTGCCTGATGATAGTGATACTGGTTACATGATGATAGTGATACTGGTTGCCTGATGATAGTGATACTGGTTGCCTGATGATAGTGATACTGGTTACATGATGATAGTGATACTGGTTGCCTGATGATAGTGATACTGGTTGCCTGATGATAGTGATACTGGTTGCATGATGATAGTGATATTGGTTACAAGATGATAATGATACTGGTTACAAGATGATAGTGATACTGGTTGCATGATGATAGTGATACTGGTTACATGATGATAGTGATACTGGTTGCCTGATGATAGTGATACTGGTTACAAGATGATAGTGATACTGGTTACAAGATGATAGTGATACTGGTTACATGATGATAGTGATACTGGTTGCCTGATGATAGTGATACTGGTTGCATGATGATAGTGATACTGGTTACATGATGATAGTGATACTGGTTGCCTGATGATAGTGATACTGGTTGCCTGATGATAGTGGTACTGGTTGCATGATGATAGTGATACTGGTTACATGATGATAGTGATACTGGTTGCATGATGATAGTGATACTGGTTACATGATGATAGTGATACTGGTTACATGATGATAGTGATACTGGTTGCATGATGATAGTGATACTAGAAATATGAATATTATACCTATTACATGGCAGTGATACCAATTATATAATGAGATGAGAGTGATATTATTACATGATAAATATACCGGTTACATGATGATGAGAGTGATATTATTACATGATAAATATACCGGTTACATGATGAGAGTGATATTATTACATGATAAATATACCGGTTACATGATGAGAGTGATATTATTACATGATAAATATACTGGCTACACGATGAGAGTGATATTATTACATGATAAATATACCGGTTACATGATGAGAGTGATATTATTACATGATAAATATACCGGTTACATGATGGTGACGAGACTGGTTGCATAATGATAGTATATTCTTAACATGATGGTGACGAGACTGGTTACATAATGATAGTATATTTTTTACATGATGGCGACGAGACTGGTTACATGACGATTGTATAATCTCTAGATGTTGATGGCGATACCGGTTACCTGATGTTTGTGACATTGGCTACATTATGATAGAGACACTTGTTACATTTACAAATCATACTTTTACACATTTGTACAAACATTTGATGGAAAATAACAAAATTAAAAATGGTACAATACATTTACATCCATTACCAAAGAAATTCTTAAATGAATACAAAACTACCAAACTAACTGTAACAAAACTGTAGTGTGCGTTACAAAACTACCAAACTAACTGTAACAAAACTGTAGTGCGCGTTACAAAAGATGGATGCAATTCATTTACTACAAAAACTAAAAGCTTTATACATTGTTAAGCTAAAAGCTAGAACCACGAAACTTGTTTAAATAGCAACATCAATTTAAATCGCACATATATCTCAATACAGGCCTAAGACGTAAGCCACTAATGATCCCAAAGACCTCGATACAGGCCTAAGACGTACGCCACTAATGATCCCATAGACCTCGATACAGGCCTAAGACGTACGCCACCAATGATCCCATAGACCTCGATACAGGCCTAAGACGTACGCCACTAATGATCCCATAAACCTCGATACCGGCCTAAGACGTAAGCCACTAATGATCCCATAGACCTCGATACCGGCCTAAGACGTACGCCACTAATGATCCCATAGACCTCGATACAGGCCTAAGACGTACGCCACTAATGATCCCATAGACCTCGATACCGGCCTAAGACGTACGCCACTAATGATCCCATAGACCTCGATACCGGCCTAAGACGTACGCCACTAATGATCCCATAGACCTCGATACCGGCCTAAGACGTACGCCACTAATGATCCCATAGACCTCGATACAGGCCTAAGACGTACGCCACTAATGATCCCATAGACCTCGATACAGGCCTAAGACATACGCCACTAATGATCCCATAGACCTCGATACCGGCCTAAGACGTACGCCACTAATGATCCCATAGACCTCGATACAGGCCTAAGACGTACGCCACAAATGATCCCATAGACCTCGATACCGGCCTAAGACGTAAGCAACTAATGATCCCATAGACCTCGATACCGGCCTAAGACGTACGCCACTAATGATCCCATAGACCTCGATACAGGCCTAAGACGTAAGCCACTAATGATCCCATAGACCTCGATACAGGCCTAAGACGTACGCCACAAATGATCCCATAGACCTCGATACCGGCCTAAGACGTAAGCCACTAATGATCCCATAGACCTCGATACAGGCCTAAGACGTAAGCAGCTAATGATCCCATAGACCTTGATACCGGCCTAAGACGTACGCCACTAATGATCCCATAGACCTCGATACAGGCCTAAGACGTACGCCACTAATGATCCCATAGACCTCGATACCGGCCTAAGACGTACGCCACTAATGATCCCATAGACCTCGATACCGGCCTAAGACGTACGCCACTAATGATCCCATAGACCTCGATACCGGCCTAAGACGTACGCCACTAATGATCCCATAGACCTCGATACAGGCCTAAGACGTACGCCACTAATGATCAGATAAATCGATATTAGCCTAGGATCCTTAACTGCTAATGATCTTATAGATTTCGACATGAGCCTAAGGCATGAGCCACTAATGATCAGATACATCGATACTAGCTACTTATATTTTTTGAAGAAGATTTTTTAAATTAACGAATTGCAGTGTATTCAGTAAAAAATTGAAGAAATTTAAAAAAAGAACAATATCAAATATATTTAGCAAGAATTTACACTCTTTAGCTATCAAGAAGGAATTACCATTTTCCAGATGAGCTATAATACATGAATATGGGCACAACATTGCAAGACTTTCAGAAAACCAATACTATCAAATTAACCATGGTTAATCTATGGTGGTTTTACTGTGGATGATGTACACATTTCAATACATCGTTTAGGAATCAAGAAATTTGAACAAAGACAACATCGGATGCATTTCACACATGAACAGGTAAGTTACCGGACTTTTTGATGATGAGTTAAACGATATTACTCTTGAGAGTCCTATGGGTTAAATCCAAAATGTTTTTTTTTCCGAAATTGATCAAAAGGAGAAAAACGTGTGCAATTGTATTTAAAACTATGTGACTGAAAATAATTAAAAATTTGAGATGTACAATGATTTCTTTTTTGATCACAGGAGAAATTGTCAATACACGAATTTTACTAAGGTCATAAAATTATAATATCAAAATGAAACAAATACCATAAACAACCGTATATTGGTTGACAACAAAAGTACATTACTTTAAAGGCACCTTAGTATCCAGTTGGAACATAACTCGCCCATTTCCGTCCAGCCCGGAATTAACTTTCGGCCGTAGTTGTAGGAATACGTATACATCTAATCGGTTTGGTGATTTGACTCGCGCAGATGTGCATTATGTATGCTGCTAAAGAAAAACCCAATACGGTCTCCTTCCGTCGTCATATTGTGTCAATGAAGAAAGTGCTCCGTATAAAAAAGAGTTTTGGATGGCGTCGAGTTACATCTGAGGTTTCTTTTGGGGTGCTATACATATATCATGAATTAACGAGAAAGTGACAGGTGTAATTTGAAGTTATTTACGTTTGCAGCATGCAAAGTGGAGAGAATATCGACATACCTATGTTTTACTTTCATGTACTGTATCCGAAATTTCTTTGGATATCAAACTTAAGCACTAAAAAAGGGTTTGATCCTAACTGAGAAGGTATAGGATTTTCTTAAGTGCCCCAGTGAACCGTATATAATTTTCATTCTAATATGATTGATTGTGGTATACATAAATTTAATAGCAAATACTTTACTAAATGACGAAAAAGTTAAAGAAAAATTGGCAACAAGACATGTAGCAGCAGAGAGGGTGAATCCTACAACGTTTTTAGACAAAATTTGATTGAAATCCTAAAACGAGCCGCCTTATAATCTTATTTTAACCAAAAAAAGGCGAACCCTACAACGTTTTCAGACAAAAAAATTGATTGAAATCTACATACGAAATCATTTTAACTAAAAAAATGAAAACGATTTTTTAATTAATTTTGGTCGCAACTTGTTGTCATCCACCCTCTCTGCTGCTATGGGTTAATAAAAATAATAAAATGATTTGATCTAGTCTTTATGATGAAAGTCTTTAGGACGAAAATCATTTATGATTTCACAAACAGACTAATCGCTAACACCTCTTCTTGTAAATCAATCAGATTATTTGACTGGTCGGTGAGTTTGAAATTAATTCTGGTTAATGAATTATTATGGCATCGCATGTAGACAGGATTAATTGGGTTTTCAATAATTAGGAATCCTGGAGGAGCTGTTGGTGCAAATGAATAAAGAATATATCCCTGCTGAGCTTGATTTGATTGCTCTAGATTAATCTGATAGCTTCCTTCGATAACATCACACACTAAATTGAGCGCAATCACTGAGGATATATTCACATTGAACGGAGCGATATGCCTACCACCACCATCTGGATCATTATTATGTTTGAGGAGGACAGTTGAATCTGATTTTTGTAGCGCTTTGATGATATCGGTTTTAACAATTCTTACTAATTCATCAGCGTTGTATTTCGGAAACCTGAAATTACGCAGATTGTCCTCTGTGATATTGTAATCGGTTAAGAATCGTTGTTTGTTGTCGCTGTTGTCATTAATTATTGTTTGAATAATTAGTTCATAGATATATTTCATGTCCGATATAAGCTGATTTATTATTTCAACGTGTGTTTGCGATCTTGTTTTCCGTAGTTGTTCTAGTTGTGTGTCATATAATTGTTTAATCTCATTAAAATAACCACGGACGTCAGTTAGCGTAAATGAAATAGTAACAGATGAGTCGGTTGTTCTTTTAATGATAAAATCCCATTGCAATGTGTCTTTGTTGGTGAATATAAATCTATCGGCGATTCTTCCTTTTCTTATATCAGATAAATTATCTCGATAACTGGGATTGATTTCATGATATGATTGTACATCCGTGGTTAAGTCGGTGGTGGATTTTTCCGGTGGTTTTTCAGGCCATCCTAGTACGGTTCTTATCGAGCTGTTATAGATATCTACGACGTATCCTTCTGTGCTTATCTCAATTGCGGATGATAGCGTCGGCTCATGAACTGTTATAGCGATTTTCGATTCTGTTTCAGTAATCGATTTTATTCTACGCGCGAATTCATTATTGATTTGTTCTATTTGGTATGACCCTGTTGGTATCGAAACGACGTTCCAGTCTGGGGTTCCGTCGGGTTTATTCTTATACGAGAACACCAGTGAATTATTGGGTTGTTGACCACCAAATGATTTTGATCTGATATTAGGCCAACTGTGATACACTCGTAGTTTTGCTAGCGCTATCTCCTTCACTGGGACCGGAGAGGGGAAATTCACACTGAATTCTGGATTCGTTGATGTTATTGATATCATACTCGTTTGTACTGGGTTCGTGTTCTCCACTATTCGTTGAAGTAATTCCTGCGGTGTTGTCATTATACTCATGATTTATTTCTAATTTTGGTATCGAGGAATCATAAATACTGACCATCACTGAGAACTCACAATCTGGTAATGTTGATATTATTGAGATCATTTTGTTTTTTGGGTTCGTGTTTTCTGATTCCATCGGTGTTGTCATTGTTATTATACTCATGTTGTCGCTCTAATTTCGATATCGCGGAATCAAAAATACTGACCATCGCTGAGAATTCACTATCTGATATAATCGTATTATCGAGTGACGACGATATCATCAATGATAACTGCGAATATGCGGTTGATGCAATATGAAATTGAAGTAAGTAATTCTGCAGTTTACTCTGGCTGCATGATGATATCTTTTTTGCTATCCCGGTTGATATACCCCCGATTGTAGCCACCGCAGAAATGCAAATTGGAACTACGACCGGGGCAATCATTGTAACCGATGCAAGTATTATTCCGGCGCCAGTGAGAACGCTTGACACTGAGTACACAATAACATCAATTGCGGTGATTCTTCGTCGGTATTTTTTTATTTTTATTTGATACTCCTCAGTGAGGGTTTTGAGTCTATTCTGAAATTCTCTGACCTGATCATAGCGACATTGCGTCGATGACAAAGTCATTGTTGTTTATTTTAAAAATACTAGCGTTTTCAATTGTGAAATCCTTTCAATTTAGTTATTTACTTCGCATATGAATTCTAAGCACCAGGATATTTTTGATCTAATCGTATTATCAACCGCGACAATCTCAAATTCTTCTTCACCCCGGATAATTACTGTTGCGGTGCCACCAAAATAGGTTTTACCGCTTACGATGATATCAAATTGCTTGTCAGAGATTAACGTCATCCTGTAGATACCATGAGGCCACTTCTCGATATTGACTTTCAATTTAGCATTAGATTCTTTTATCCAATCAAAGGTCCCATGCTTTACCCTTTCAGAGGTTTCTTTTAGTTTAGCAATATCGTCATAAACGTCGAGATAGGTTTTTTTGATTTCAGTATATTTCATCAACTTTCCATCGCGGAGTTTAAAAAATGAAGCCAGCAGGATGTCAAGTTCCAAACCTTTTCGGGTTAGATAATTCTTGTTGAGTTCAGAATATGTCGTCGTGATATTGTAACGTTCAGAGCCCTCAAAGAAATTTTTAGCCATTTCGCTGATGCGTTTTTGTTCATCAATAGCTTTTTTAACTTCAGCGAGAGTCATTCCTGCCACAAGCGGGGTTCCAAAGAATCTACCAACAATGTCGTTAGTGGGTTTTTGATCTTCTATTAGTTTAAAAATCTCGAGATAATTTGCCTTGAATTCTGAAGCAGTCATTATCCTTCCAGCTTCCTTGTTAGCGAAGAATGAATTCAACAAGTCTTTAATTTCAGTGAGAGTCATGCCAACCACAAGAGGGGTTCCAAAGAATCTACCAACAATGTCGTTAGTGGGTTTTTGATCTTCTATTAGTTTAGAAATCTCGAGATAATTTGCCTTGAATTCTGAAGCAGTCATCATCCTTCCAGCTTCCTTGTTAGCGAAGAATGAATTCAACAAGTCTTTAATTTCAGTGAGAGTCATGCCAACCACAAGAGGGGTTCCAAAGAATTTATGTATAACATTTTTGCGAAAAGAATTATAACCTCGTATATGATCATCCAGCTCACGGCCGTGGGTGGTAATCTTGTTGTCTTGGGTGGTAATCCTGTTGTCGTTGTCGGTAATCATCTTGTTGTGGGTGGCAATCGCGTCTGTGATCGTAGACACAAGTGCGCCTGGTTTAAGTCGTCCGTCGTTGGAATAAAGCGCAATAGAGTTTTCAGCGGCGTCGCGCTGCCGTATCAAAATGTCATTCAATGACACATCACTGGATTTCAATTTACCCTGTTTGTCTTGAAATACAACTATTTCATTAGGATCAACACTTGTTAAATTTAACGTCTCAGCTATTTCATCTTCAATTATTTTTTTTACATCCTTGATAGAATCAGGTGGTGCAGTGCCATCGGGTTTGGGTTTCAAAGATCTCCCCCAAATATCAATCATGTTATTGTAAAACTCTTTCTCTCTCTAAAATCGTTTTTGACGACTTCGTCGTTGCCAGTGATTGCTGGTGTAGTCATTTACGACAATATGAGGTGGTTTTCCGCTTGGGTTACTCAAGGAGTTAGAAATAGCGTCAAGGACATTTAATACTTCGCTGCCACATATTGGTGGGTCAATCATCGTTTGTGTTGGTAGCGTAGAATACCAAGTCTTCATTGGAAGGGTTTTTATATACCGCATAAACTCTTTTGGTGGGGCTAATCCATATGAATCGAAATAAACAATCCCACGTGGATCAATAGCGTATGCAACCCAGTGAGTACCAGGTCCGGTGCTGTTATCGAGATTAATAATACCTGTTTCAGTTTTGTTTGGTTGATGTGGTAATTGATCTTTCATAAAAACACCTCTGAAATTTTTAATCACTAGTTTTTTAGCCGCATCCATTAAATCAAAATTGGACATGGGAATCTTCGATTCCTGAATTAATAAATCGTTCCTGGTAGTCTTAGACCCTTTCCGCTGTACCACGAATACGGGGTTCCTGGTAGTCTTAGACCCAATCCGTGAACGGATCGTCCCTTTTTTTATATCCTTTCCCAGTTGCCTTCTTTAGTGCCATTCCTGCTGCAGTACCAACGGCTCCTAACGCTGCCGCTTTAGCCACCGCTGGGGCTGCTGCTGCAATCAATGCTGGAATCGCAGCTAACAACGGAAATATACCGCCTGTTTTAATCATATTTTTGATAGCAGCCGCAGAAAGAGTAATCTGAACACCTTTTTTGGCTGCAAGTGCATCATTGAAATGTTTCACCTGACGAGTTGTCAGCGATAGTTTATTTGCACCACCAGTCATTTGATTGGGTTTCAACGTGATTGTGGTTCCACATTTTTTAGCTGATTCCGATTGCAATTTTTTTAATTGACCGGGAGTTAACGTAACACTAATAACACTATATGACATTATACATAATTGATTGATTCTAAATCGTTTACAATTTCAATTACATGTTTTCTACTGGTGCATCTACCACTCTCATTCTTCCTCCAACACCTTCGAGTAGCATTGATTTGTCGCTGAGAATGACAGCAACCGCTCTATAATTCTCAATAGCATCAGGCTTGGTTACATTAGCTCTAAAATGTATATCAACGACGGATTGTCTTGTTAAATCGAGATGTTCCAGCGAAAAGTAATAGATCGGATACAGATTTTTAAAATCCAATTGTGATATTTGCAAACCAGTATCGACATTTTGATCGCGTGCCATAAATGACAACAGACGATGATAAACTCGTGCAATATGATTTTCTGTGTAATTCAGTTGTATATCCTCGGATGGTTCCTGCTGGCCGTTTATTCTCAGTGAGACGTCTTTCACACCTAACTGATCAAATATCATATGGCTGGAGAGTTGATTGCCAACTCGTGTGTTATCCTGTAACGCAATAAATATATGACGTGGCGCAGAAACGCCTTGTTTTGATGCTAGGTTCCAAGTGAATAACCCGTTGATATTTGATTGCTTCACATCTGTACTCACGGTTAGCCAACTCAACAACGACTTTCCTCCTTGGTCCATAAATGATAGTAATCGTTCTTCTGCGGTAATTGCTGGAGTCAACACTGGCATCCACAATGATATTTTTGTTAAATTGACTTTACCGGCATCATCATTTACATGATCTGCAGCTGGGTTTGCTGGAATCCTCCAAATTGCGTCGTTATCATCACTCTTTCGTACAAGCGATACTGTATGCTTCGCCCCGTAGATAACTTTTCGGACGTTTCTACAGAATCCAAATATATGATGCAGTGGAATCGCGCAAGAAAATAATTTACGCCGCCCTTCCAACATTGAGTTTCGTGTTGCAGCTCCTAGATTGAAATTAGGATCGTTGTTTATAACTACAGCCTCGACATCAGCATCATCATTAGCAGAACTGGCTTTTTTTGGTCGTCTTACAATGAATTGTTTTCCTCCAGCGTTATTCCTACCATCTTTTGCAAACATCATAGAAGGTCCTGCTGATCTTGTATAATCATCAGAATATCTCGCTAACCCGATTATTGTTGTAGCCACATCAACATCGCGATCTATCGACTCGATTTCCTTTCCATCAATGAGGTATCTTGCACTCTCAAATAACGCCATAATACCATTATTGACAAAACCGACTTGAGTACCATCTGGATATGATGCTCCACCAGCTGTTACAAGTTCTCCTTCTACTTCAATAAACGCTTCAGTGGGTAGAAAGTATTTACTGGTATCATGGACTTGAAGTTCAATTCGCGATCGACTATTTGCGTCTATTGCATGATAAGCGTAATATTGATAATCGCGTACAGAATCATCCTTGCCAACTGGGGCGTCTATATCAAACGCCGGATCATGTGATTTTTTGAACATTTTATTCTATTTATCAGAGTCTAAATCGTGAAATCATAACGATTTTCATCGACGTAGTTTTTTAAAGCCGCTTCCTGCTATCATATTTGCAATATTGCTTTGGTCCCCTTGATTTATCAAGGGGGTTAAAGCCATCGACGCTAATTTTTCGTCTACTGCGTTATTTATAATTCTACTAACACTTGCAGGCATTTCCGCTGTAGACGGTAACGGTTTCTTTGAAAATCCTTTGGATTTTTCTCGTAAATCACTTCGTGATTTCACTAATGATGTTATTTTATTCTTCGCAGTTGAAAACGCTTTTCCAGCAAGATCTCCAACAGCACCAATACCCTTATCACGAATAACTTCAATTGCTTTCATTCCTAGTTGTTTAGCCAACGGCATCACTTTTGGAGCCATTCTCGCAAATAACCCTGCAATGGTATTGCCTAAACCATCTCCGTAGTATGCTCTATAAACTGGAAACCGTGAATTAACTACGTAGACGGGGGTTGGTTTATCATGATTGTAGTGTATGATCATTATTTGAAATCAGAAACCATTTTTCAATTGGAAACGCTAGCGTTTTTATTCAGTCTCGGTGATTAATCACTGTGATACCCACTTTCCACTAACTCGCCAATGAAATCTCGATATGTGCTGATATCCATGATACCACCCTGAAATAATCGTCTACAGATATCAGATGCTTCATTAATTATTTCCGGTGAGTTATTTCCAGCTCGGAACCCTCCTACAAGAACTTCTAATCGTGATATATCATTGATAACACTACCAGGACATGAAATCCTTGGATTTTCCCTCGAAGAGTTTCCAACTAAACCACTGCCTGAAAATCCTTTGGTTTTATCAGTGATACCGGTTGCACCTTTTTCATGATCAGCCACTCTCGTTATTTTCATCTGTTGGGGGGATTGTGTTATATCAATAAATTTTGATTGTTCTGGTAGTCTAAGAAATCCGGTATCCGATTGCTCCCCTATAGATGATTCAGCTTTTTTTATTGCTGCCATATATTCCTGAAATGTTTTATCATCTCCTTTTGCTTGAGAGGAACCTGATAATATACGATATAACCCCCTATACCAATCCTTTTTAGGGGGAAGATTATAATCACCGTAAATATATTTTCTTCTCTGATGAAAACTCCTAGTGACAAATTGGGCTAATTCTTCCATATAATCAAATTTTTTATTTCTCAATTCATCTAATTTACCGGGAAGAAGTTTTTCATTGAATGCAACTCGTCCACTAGTAGTAGTATCCTCCCCTTCTTCTTGAAATTCGGGTGGGGGGATATCTTCTTGAAGTTCTCGTTGTTGTTCTGAAGCGGTTGATATATCCTGAGGAAGTGTTTTCAAGGATTTTTTTGTTTGTTTAGTTCTTTTTGCTATTTTTTCTAACACAGGAAGAAAAGACTCTTCTTGTTTTTTTCCTTCTTCAGAGATTGTTGACACTATCTGTTTCGTTGCTGTGGTTACTGGTTTAAACAATTCTTCAGACCCCACAGCAAAATCAGTTTGTAAACTCTGTCGTTGTTGCAGTTTATTCCGTACAGAGTCGCGAATTGGTACAAATCTCTTAATTGCATCCAGTCGTTCACGAGCCAATCGGGTTGTTAATGCTTCATTGACCATTATTTAAAATCAGAAACAATTTTTCAATTGCAAAACAATTTTTTAATCCGACCTAACACCATCGTGAAAGTGTTTTAACATCTCTATCATTGATGGCGAAAGTGTGGAAATCCTTATAAAAATAAAAAATATCACACTTTCGCCACTTTTCCATTGATCAATCCGAACCAGCCATCAATTTTTTATTCACTGATTTCAACAGTTTTGATCAAAAAATGCTAAAAAAAAATTAAAATCTCTATGAGGGACGGTCACAATCAAATAATGATAAATGGTTGGTCAATCAAAATTGTTCATTTTCTTGAATTAACGCCCGTAGGTTTCTAACTTTAGAATTAACCTCCTTTTTCAATTCGTATTCGTACCCCAATTCTTTTCGTATTCGTTCTACGATGGTATACAACGGAGCGAACACACTTACGTCACTGGAAAATGCGAGAGAGTCCTTAATAGAATTCTGAATTCTTTTGATGAGCGCATACTTCTTTGGTAGCATGTATTTATTGTTGTTAACTCCGTATTCTATGTCCTGAAAATCAGACATGATTTGATCAGGATTTAACCCATCTGATAGTTCAATATCCCAACCTTTCAATTTTGAAATCTCGGATATGATGCTATTCATGTTTTCAGAATTCATTATTCTATAATAATGATATATTTCTAAATGAAAAATATGACGCATTAGACATAACTAAATTGAACTTTTTGTCCCGTCCTTTTTGAAATAGCCGTCTTGGTTATTCCCTCTGCAACATATCGTACTGAGGCTCTACAAATATCGAAGTGCCTACCGGCTTCATTCATTGATTGAAATATTTTTTCTTCGTTAGTTATCGTATTCAAAGATTTCACAGGTCTCGCTTTTTTCGAGTATTTCCCAGTCCCCCCTCGTTCGGTATTCTCACTTTGTGTAACAGCCTGCAGATTTGATAAAGAATTGTTTTTCGGATTAGAATCGATATGATCAATGACAGAATCATCCTCGATCAATCCATGGAAACACTCGTACACGAAACGATGATTGAGATATTTCTTCTTTCCAGCACCAAACACCAAATACCCCATACCATTGTCAGCACCAACTGATTTCTTCAGTCTGCGGTTTCTTACAACACCATCACTGGATGCTTCATAATTTGTGATCACAGGGTGTTGTCTGAATTCTTGGTTCATTCGTATACATAATACTATTGTTTGTCTAATTCATCGTTTGGTTTAATGATAAATCTTTCGATGTAGTCTTGAGGAGTTCTTATGATTTTATCCTTGACTCTGTCAAGGATACTGACTTTGTCAGCGTCAAGAATACTGACTTTGTCAGCGTCAAGAATACTGACTTTGTCAGCGTCAAGAATACTGACTTTGTCAGCGTCAGGGTAATAATTTCTGATTGATTGTCCATTTTTTATTCTTTTATCATAATATCGCTTCAACTCCCTGTATCGCTTACCACCGCAATTCAAACACAACTGAGATTTTCCCCTAACCCCAACTCCACATCGTATGCACGGTAACGGACCAAGGCTTCCACGACGAAAGCTTTGCATATGATACCCACAGAACTCGTTTCTGCATGATTTGTTACACGGGATTACTGATCCAATCATAAGCCACTTGCAGTGATTCATATATAAAAATCTTTCATTTAAATGCTTGTTTTAATTATAGCATGAAGGAGTTCAAGAGATTGACTTCGAAAAATGCTGAATTCAATGCTGATAAGGAGTTTAAGAGATTATTAAAAATCAATCCTAGATTTAATCTCGATAAACCCAAAAAACGTCCAAGAGACGGAAACATGAAAGAGTTTAAGAGATTATTAAAAATCAATCCTAGATTTAATCTCGATAAACCCAAAAAACGTCCAATAGACGGAAACATGAAAGAGTTTAAGAGATTATTGAAAATCAATCCTAAATTTAATCTCGATAAACCAAAAGGACGTAACAAAATCAATCCTAGATTTAATCTCGATAAACCCAAAAAACGTCCAATAGACGGAAACATGAAAGAGTTTAAGAGATTATTGAAAATCAATCCTAGATTTAATCTCGATAAACCAAAAAAAACGTCCAAGAGATTACCCTGGAAAGATGCTCAATTCAATCTCGATATAGTTTCTAATACACCAAAGAATACAATTCTTGATAAAGCCATGATTAGTAAAATCAGAGACTGTTTTAATGAATTCAAGCGTGATGGAGCATCCTATTGTTGGTCAACATTTCGAATTGATGGTGTTGTTGATGCTACCATGAATGATGAAAAAGCAGCAGTGATAATTTCACGTGTTGGGGAAAAACGGCATTTTTTCCGAATCAAATTCATTATCGAAGTCGATGGCAAATGGATTATTAAGGATAAATTTGAACCAATCCTCAAGAATAAAAAAGCTGTCATTGTGAGTAGAGATTCCAAACCAGGGATTCTAACCGGCATTGATAAACCATACTACGAAAGATCTTATCCCGTAACAGCAATGGTTTATGGGATATATCCGTTAAATGATAAACCCGATATCGCAAAACTAGCTCCTATGAAATATTCGTCAGGGCTTAATTGTGTAGCAGAACGAATAATAGAACACTTCACAAATGCATCCCGAGGAAATAAACTAACTGATCTGCGACGTAGGAAAATAACCGAGTGGGAACTGACAGTGAAACAGCATGGTGCAAAGATTTCTGATATAGCTAAATTAGAAACATCATTACGATTCCCAATAACCGTTATGACGATAACCGGAGAGGTTTTATACGAACCGAAATATAACAAAAATGGAGCACCAATACAGATTATTGATCATAACAAACACGCGTGGACACCTGCGGTAACAATATTTCCACGAGAACGAACCGTGAAATATATCCCTAAGGAGTTCGTCGGGGATGTTTTCTATGAAGAGAAATTATTCGATGCTATTCATGCGTTATGTAAGGATGATCCTGTGTCAGTGTGGTTACTTAGAAGTGATGAAGAATTCGATCAATTTGTAAAACCAAATGGTGAATTATATCGCGTTGAAGAATTAGATAACAGAATGAGAAAAATCGCTAGTGATTTTTCACCGCAGAATTCCCATGAAAAACTACTCACGGATAGTTTTACTATTCCATCAGTGGTAGCTCACTTCGCAAGAGAAAAAAACTCATGGCGTCCAACACGAAATGATTTTCTCGAGGATGTTAAATTGAGTTGCGTCGAATTTAGTCATGGAGGACTGTGGAATACGAAATACTCACGTGATGGTATGATTTCAATTGATATATCCGCGTGTTATCCCGGAAGTTTTCTCGGGTATGGGGAATGCGCTGAGTACTTCAAACGATTTGGACACCCCACGCATGAAATGACTCGTGTTGCGATTAATGGACCATTGCCTGATTTTGATTTCACCGGATTCGCTCGTGTGATATCATTTGAATTAGCTACAGGGTTACATCCGTGTAGTTATGTTTGGCTCGGTAGACACCTATCTGAAAAACACTGGATGCCAATAGTGCTATTGAGATATATGATTGATTGTGGTATGCTAATATCGTTGATTGTTTCCGAGGCTATTATATGCTATCGAGCTCAGAAAGAAGTTTGGCTACCACAACCCGATCTAGATCGTATAATCAGCGAACTACGAAAACAGTTTCCAGATTTCAGTGAAGAAGAAATCATAAATTGGTCTAAGAAGTTATTTGAAATTAAAAAAGAACAAGCAAAAGATCTCGGAAGAAGAATAATCGGTAAATTTACCCAGGGAGGACGATACGACAACGCGAAATACTCTTCGCGGTTGATCATAGATGTCGCTGAATACGATTTTATTGTAACGGATTTAATGAAACAGGGAAAACTTGTATCCCGTAAGGATGCTTTTCTATCCAATGGTGAGAAATTAGGTACGGTTGTTACCTACTGTGATGGATATAATTCCCAGTACACACATTTGAGAAGTTCAATGTTAGCCTATGCTTGCATTAATCTATTTTCGATGATAAATAGATTTCCTAATACCGCGGTTAGAGTGGCCACTGATTCGATGTATATACACAATAAGTACAAATCAGCTGTAGCCAAATTCACAGATCCCGAAGAAAATTGGGGGCGTTGGCGATTTAAAAAAGAGATGCTACATGAGTATTGTGAATCCGCAGACGTTGCCATGGATGATAAATATCTTTGTTGTAACCGTATTGAAATTCAATCAGAATTTTCTAATGCACCACCGGTATCTGATCCAGTATGTAGATATAAGACAGTTTATTTAAACGGTTGTGGTGGGTCAGGAAAGACAACTCGTGCAATTGAATTATTTCGTGGTGGTGGAAATACTTGTATTTCTACTAACATGATTGTGCTAACACCGACTCACAGACTCACCAGAGAGATGATACAACGAGGGGTAAATGCTTGCACTTATCACAGCTTCTTTCGATGGAAGGGTGACAAATGGACTCCTGATCGAATGGGTGATAAATTCATTCCTGAAATCATAATCTGGGATGAAATATGCACAGTGTCATTAGATGTATTAAAAACATTTCTTGAGTGGTTGTTAACCAAAAACACAAAAGTCGTCATGTGCGGGGATCAAGGCCAACCACCACCATTTGTCGGTGCATCTCCACATGAATGGCTAAAGGGTTTTGTAGACTACTATGAAGAAATCACCACTGATTATAGATCACTTGATGAACGATTACGCGAGTTCAAAGCGCTAATTAGATTACAACCGGATAGAATCCAATGCGAAATAACGCGTGAAGTGATTTCAGAAACTCCAATGAATGATTTCTGGGAAGCGTGGAGACCAAACGATTTGATCATTGCAAGTAGAAAAATAGTCAGGGATACACTTCAGATGAAGTTATTTGAATTGCATAAAGAAAAATTTGCAACGCTTCCAGTACCCCTTTGTTATAGGCCATCGGATACACGAAAACAAAACATTGAAGTTGATATTCCAGGACAGAATGAAAAACAAATTCTGGTATTAAATGATATTGTGCTGGTTGATATCAATGTCGTTGAAGATGCATTGCGTGCTAATAAATCCCCGTGGACGCTAGGATACGCAGCAACAATACACTCTTCACAGGGATTGACTATATCGGATACAATTGTTTGGATGGTAGATAATCGCATCGAATGGTCAAATTTAGTCTATCTCGCAGTATCCAGAGTACGAAACATAAATCAACTTCGAAGAATTGTCCTCGATGATGAAATCATTGGTGATGATAATGACACAACAATAAGTGATATTGATGTTAGCATCATTAATAAAAAACTCTCCGGTTACAAACAACAGGACAAAAAAAAACAACGAGAATTTGATATTGATGCTAAATTAATAATCACTTTGAAGAAACAACAGAATAATCACTGCGCGAGTTGCAATTGTATAATGCGTTGGCAGTATTCGGATAAGGATCCTCGCCAATTCACCGTAGACAGAAAAAATAACAATCTCGGTCATGTCAGAAATAATGTGATGTTGACTTGTCTTGAGTGCAATAGACGCAACGGCGCTAGTTAAGACCATGCGGTGGCAATTGAGTATCCTCGGGAATCACTTGTAGTTGTTGTCGAGTAAAACCCCGCTGAGGGGCAGTTGAATCCAGTTTATAGACTGGAGGTCTACCAGTTGATCGTGTTATACTAGATATCTTATGCGTAGTGACGCTCCAAATAGGATCAGTAGCCCTTTTTCTACCCCCTTCAAGCTCTCCTGGTTCATATAAGTACCTCACAATGACATTACTACCAAGAATTGGTTGGGAAACGCTAGCGTTTCTAGGGAAATCTTTTTGTGGTTGTACGGGTATTGACTTCTTTTTAATCGCGTTGATAGGTTTCATGTTGATTGTTCTAGTAATCTCGTTATTCAGTGCAGTAATCACAGATGGTAACCTTTTAACCCATTCACTGGATCGCTTTTCTTGAATGAATTCTTTTGCGTATTGATATCCAAATAACCGCTCAGCAATCGTCCGATTAAATCGTTCTACAATGGCCTGATCGCGATGTAGCGCAGTATGCCCTCGTCGTATGGTGACATTATGATGTTTCATTGTAGATAGAACCGCACCCTGAAATTCCTTGCCAGGATCAACCTGCAATAGATTTGGCCAACGCAGAGGACCTCGTCGATAAATCCTTTCAAATGCAGAAGCGACTTCAGTGGCCGATTGTTTTTCAGCGGTTCTGCTTCTTTGTATCGACTCGCAACATCAACTACGGTTAGCGCGTATTTGTAACCACGATCATGTGGCAGAAATAATATATCAGCCTGATGAACTTCATTAGGAGCGGTCACATCAAAATGCGAGAATTGAATTTGTTTAGGCGGTGGTAGATAAATTTGCCATAGTGCCTGTTTGGATAACCAATTAGCCGCAGTGGTTTTTTTCACTTTTGCAGCACTAGCGAGTTTATTGATTGCAGCGTTACCCCTCCAGTATCCCCTCGGAGAATAATAAATTGATTCCATATTATTAATTACCGGCACCTAACATCAATTTACTTTTCATAGCCGATTTTATTAAAAATGAAGCCAATTTTTCTTTGAAGGATTTATCAGGAATAGCATTTAACGCATGAATTAATTTCACATCTGCTAGATGCCTGTGTTGCAGATTGCTGCTTTTATAAGCAACATCATGAAGGTGACAGGCCTTATCAATGGCGTTTATTGGTTCTTCACCGGGGTTGGGTTGATTTTGATTATTGAGTCTGATATCAAGTCTGGTTCCCGGTCCACAGTAGCTATATCCTGGGAGGTGCTTTTCTCCGGGGTACTTTGCCCATGGGGTTCCAGGGAGTTTTGCTAATTTGGCTGCGATATCACCTCCTCGTTTTTTTTTAAATCAGATTTCATAGACACAAATCTAAATTTCTTTGTACCACATTGCACGCATTTACCAGAAAGCGCTGATCGGTTATTTTTAGTTGTAATCGTCGTCACATCATCTGTGCCAGTACGCGTTTTACACTTCACACAATATAGATCCATAATTTATGTATAGAAATATGGATATAATTGATTTTTCAGCGACGAAAACAAGAGAACCAATTAAGCATCATGCAGCGCTACCAAACTCTATCCGGATGATTATAATCGGGCCATCTGGATCCGGTAAAACGCAATTGCTGCTCAATTTAATAATGAGATGGATGAAGTGGGATAAGTTGTATTTAATTGCCCCTAGCGTAGATGATCAACGATGTTATGAAGTGCTAAAAGATTTTAACGAGAATGAATCAGAAATTAGCGGCGAGAATACCATTGATTTTATAACTGATATCGATGAAGCACCGAGCATTGATGATATTGATGGAGATATTAACAATTTAGTCGTATACGACGATATAATGTTGGATAAACAAAAGAATCCTGCTAGAATATTTTCCCGTGGGCGTCACAAAAACACTGACGTGATATATGTCACTCAACGCTACACTCAGGTTCCAAAATTGATCAGAGATAACTGTAATTTATTGTCTGTATTCAACGGAGTTGATACTCATACTCTTAGAAATATTTGGCAGACATGGTGTTCTGATATGGACTTCAATCAATTTCGAGATTTCTTTAGTCATGCTCAGTCGACTCCGCACGGATTCGCAACAATAAATCTACATGATCCTCGGACACGATATCGTATCGGACTGGATCAAATATTCGGTTGAAATCGTAAAAGAATTATTAACCCAGAACTGAAAACTTTAGCAGCAGAGAGGGTGGATGACAACAAGTTGCGACCAAAATTAATTAAAAAATCGTTTTCATTTTTTTAGTTAAAATGATTTCGTATGTAGATTTCAATCAATTTTTTTGTCTGAAAACGTTGTAGGGTTCGCCTTTTTTTGGTTAAAATAAGATTATAAGACGGCTCGTTTTAGGATTTCAATCAAATTTTGTCTAAAAACGTTGTAGGATTCACCCTCTCTGCTGCTCATGTAATTCCAGTGTTTGCGTAAAACTGACATCACCAAATTGCACGTTTCTTTCCCGAAATTACCAAGCATCTGAGATTGAGATTGAGCTTCATATTTTGTCTCAGCCAATCAAAAACAGCATTACGTTTGAAACACCACTTTTTATTGGTCGAAACTGAAAGCTCGATCTCAACTAAAGATATAGATTAGTTCTTTTTGTTTTTAAATTTCAGGCCAAATCAAAAGAGCACTACATTCCCAGTACCAACTCTGACCGGTTGAGATTAAAAACTCAGAAAGGATCGGAGCCTTATAATCGCCAGGACGTTGGTCAAGATGGCTGAGTAGTCTACAAGATACGCATTTACATACCAGTCACGCATATCACCGTTGTCAGCATGAGTTCGAGACTCGGATCAACCAACAAGCATACATGAATTAAGCTTGCCAGTAGCTTCCCGTGGGTTGGTGTTTATCTCATGGGTCTTCTCGGGTTCATGCTCCACACATTATACTGGCCGCCATGTATAAAAACTATCCTGTGCTGAAAAACTCCGTTAAACCCAATAAAAACATAAGTAAAACCTTCATCTCCGGGACAGATTCTGATCGAATAGCAAATATGCATCATCTTTGACTGATTTATTAAATTTTTATAACCTCTTCTGACCATCAGATCTCTTATCACCGTTATTAATTACTTCGATTTTATATCCTACCAGAAATCCTAAATCAGAAATCATTCAGCCGTAGAAGCAATGTATGAAAAGACTATCGACCGACTATCGCTGCTCTCCCACTTTTTCATATAGTGTATCAACAATCATATTTTGTCTTAGAAAGTAGTGATTCGTAGCGGTACAATGTGTGGGCAAAGGTTTTAGATTACAGTCTATAAGACTGAACTATGTACACTAACTAGATTATCTTTGCCAGTTCATTTCGATTAATCTATACGTGAAAGGTCTGACAACCTTATGGAAAGTAATTTCCTTTAGAGTGTGAGTGAGATCTAATTATAAGATGACCAGTCTGTGAAGGGTAAATCAGTACTAAAGTGTGAGCTAGTATGTTTCAAAATAAAAGGGATATTTAAATAAGTTTTAAATTCATTGCAAGATCCCTAAAAGGAGCAATATCGGATCATATGTGGTTTCAACATGTTTTTTTTTATTTATTATTTTTTTTAATAAAATAAATTAAAAAAGAATAATTATGACGGTATTTACATGTTAACAATATTATTACATCTGACCGGATGTGTAAATCTTTTTCTATCACCCTTGAGTTTCCGGGTTTAATCCATAGTACCAGCATATTGAATAGAACATACAAGAATTCTGGATTTCTTCTGGTTCCGGTTTTCTTCCACATTTGGATGTCATCGAATCGTCCATGTATAAAGATTCTGCATTAGAGTCATAAAATTTTTTAAGGTACAAAATTAATGATTTTGATTTACAATCAAGTACGACATATGGAGAAAATAAAATGGAATACATTTCCTTTGAATTTTAATCCCTGTACAAAATAATCCAAAACTCTTAAGAGGTGAACAAAGTTTCAGATATGTTTATTTTTGTAAAGCTATGTGTTGTTTACATCTAGTAAAAAATCCTGCTACAGTTACTGCAGACTAACATTCACAACCTTGCCATGATATGACCTTATAATTTTATCGATGCTTGCTTTAGTATTAATTAAATATTAATGCGATTGCTACTATGCTTACATTTTAATAAGATGGCTACTATGCTTAAACCTTAGCATGATGGTTACGATACTTACATATTAATGCGATGGCTACAATACTTAAATTTTAATAAGATGGCTACTATGCTTACATTTAAATAAGATGGTTACGATGCTTACATTTTAATAAGATGGTTACGATGTTTAAATAATAATAAGATGGTTACGATGCTGAAATATTAATGAGATGGTTACGATGTTTAAATAATAATAAGATGGTTACGATGCTGAAATATTAATGAGATGGTTACGATGTTTAAATAATATGTTACGTGCTTAGGCTCGAATAAACAGTAACATAGAAAGAGTGAAAATAACAAGCTTGTCAAACTTAATAAACAATTTATTGAGTACAAATATTTTTCAGAAAAGAAAAATAAACTTACGGTTTTAAGAATCAATTCCAAAATTAATCCAAAAATAATTCAAAATATTATCCACTAGAGAAATTGCAAAAGTCCTGGTAATAAAATGTCCAAATAATTCTAAGCTCGAATTCCAGCGAAGTATCCAATATGGAAGGCAATGTCACTTGATGAAGTCAGTTCTTGTTAATAAAATTTCTATGAGCACAATTCTTTTCCAGATAAATAACAAAATAATTCCTCTTGATCCAAACGAATTGACATAATTTCCAGTACAAGGTAATTTATAATAACTCAAAAAGACACAACTTAATATTCTAAAAGCCCAACTTCTACTGAATAGCTCGCTCCAAAACATAGTTTATATAGCTGTTTTTACGTAAACAAGAAAGGGGTCACGATCTTCTAGAATCCTTCAGAACAAACCTACTTTCAAGAAATCACGTAAACACCGCATGACCTAACTAAAATAGAAAGATGTTTATATAAAAACTCCACAATGTCCTTGGAACCAATCAATCGTTTTAAAAGCTTGATTACAACTCTGAAGCCAGGTCAGAAATGAGGCCAACACCTGGTGTTTATTCTATAAAGTAAAGGTCACCCCCGCCCTCTTCAATGAGCGAATCTTTAAACTTAAAATGCCAAATTTGAATCTAACAAACACTCAATAAAAATAAATATAAATGACTAATATCACATATACGTAACAGACAATAAGAAGGTTAGATGCTTAAATATTAATGAGATGGTTACGATGTTTAAATAATAATAAGATGGTTACGATGCTGAAATTTTATTGAGATGGTTACGATGTTTAAATAATACTAAGAAGATTAGATGCTTAAATATTAATGAGATGGTTACGATGTTCAAATAATAATAAGATGGTTACGAACTTACGATGCTTAAATAATAATGAAATGGCTACGATGGTTAAATTTTAATAAGAAGGTTAGATGCTTAAATAATAATAAGATAGTTCCTATGCTTAAATATTAATGTGAAGTGTCGATGTTTAAATAAGTATTGACCCTTACAGTTGTGTACCTTGGACATTAAGGTTTTATCACATTTTTGTGAAGGGTCATTTCGACCTTAATTCTGAATTTCTTTCATGCTAGTATTAAAATCGCACGGGGGCTATTGTTCAGCAGACTCAATGAAATTGACCGGATATCTTAGCACGGGTTTGAGTTAGAGAGAGAGAGAGAGAGAGAGAGAGAGAGAGAGAGAGAGAGAGAGAGAGAGAGAGAGAGAGAGAGAGAGAGAGAGAGAGAGAGAGAGAGAGAGAGAGAGAGTCATTTTTCAAAGGGAAGAGTTATATAACGTAATTCAGAGATTCTGACTGACGAAATAAATCATTGTCCTAGGAAACAAATGTTAGAAACCACTGTTTATGAGTTTATGATCGGCCAAAGTGAAATTAAGGCGTACACCATGTGAGTAATGTGAATTTAAAGTGACAACGTTGATCAAAATTCTTTAGTCCGAAATTTTCTGAGAGACAGAAGTTTAGCTCCGAAGAATCCTAGGAAAAAGTTCGTTCCGCGTTTTTAAACACGGAAGCTGTGCAAAAGACAGGGTTTTGTGCTGGATGCATACGTTCTAAAGTTAACAGTATTAAGGTACGCAATTTTAATTTCACGTAATATTATATGTTTTGATTGTTTGTTGTACGCAAATTTGTTTGATATAGTTAGGTTCCATATTTTGGATCGTCTATTCAATTTCATGGAAATGTGTTGATGCTATAGAGTTGTTATGCAACGTATCGTTTTAGTTTTACAGTTATTAGTTCGTTGGTAGAATCGACTGCATGCGATCCAAATTTTCCTATGTGTAGGATTTCAAAATTCAAAAGGTTTATATGAAATAAATATGAAATAATTTCCTTCGTCTGTTAGGACGATAGTGATTATCGTGAGTTATGGATAATAACCTAGTTTATTTGCTTTTGTAATGTTAAATAATGTTGTAGATTAAGGATTCAAGCGAGTTAGGAACTGTGCATTTAATGCAATAGTAAGCGAATATGTGGTTGCATACGGTATATTTTTGCTGGGTTCACGTGTTAATTTATGACCTGTCGCCGTGGAGCTAGGATAAGGACTACAGTCATTAGAGGTTACGCAGTGCGTAGATAGCTAGTGTATTCTGAGTAACGTAAGTGAAGAAATATTATCTACATCTAAAAAGTGGTACATGTAGCAATTCCATTCGAATTTGTCCTATTAATCTTCTGTAACGTCAATGCTTTTATTGTTTATTGCGTGCCTTTGACGAAATGAACAGGAGTCTACTTTTTTCAAAATTTTCTGTATTTATGCGTGTAAAATCATAACCATGTTCTATTGTGGACAGATTATAGTTATGACAAAGGTACTAGTGATTGCATCTTTTAATAATATGCTTCCACCATCTTGTTCAGTTTACATTAATTAAACATAATAATAGTACAGTTTCAATACAGAAGACTATTTAGTTAACTTAAACATACGTATGTTCATCATTAAATTTTGGACTGTACAAGTGCTGTTATTTCATGCTTGAAACAACAACTTAGTTTTTTGTCTGTGTGTAAATGTGTACAAATGTCCCTGTAAAAATAGAAAATCGAAGACAATACAGATTTTACAATTCGTACAATTTGGATGATACCATTCAAAATCTGATATTTCATCCTATTGCATTCTCTCCCACTCGGCATCAAATGACACACTGGATGTAAATACAAAATTCAACACTAATCCCCACATTTGAAGTCATATAGATCTATATGTTCCTTTCAGTTTCTCCTCATATTGTATCACTGATGGCCATTACAGCTAGATACACCTGTACGAAGAATTCACAGTCTATTGATACTGCGTTTATGGAAATTATCCATGACAACCGAACGTAGTATAAAAGATAATCATTTTAAAGGAACTAAACATTAAGATATTCTCTGTCAAATGAAAAAGAAAATACGTAATGTTTGTATTTCTTCTTCAGTCCTAATCGAAATATGTAGTGTTTTGTCATTTTATTAAAGAGTCCTTCGTCATCCGCTGACATCACCGGTACGTGGAATCCGTTCATCTTTTGATCACCTAATCTGGAAGAAAATATTGCTTTATGTTTGGTACACAGATGTTTTGTCATCTTTCCGCCGCTAACATCACGGGGAAACGAAAAAGTCCAAGGTTTCGCAATGATTCATTAGGAATTATTATATTACATTTAATTTTTCACAAACGTTTGGTCCCCTTGCTATCGACTTGCCTGTTTCTAATCGTGAATGCAGTGTACTGTGAAAATGACTTCCAAATACAAATACTGTATTCATGACTGCCGCTTCAAGACACAAGTAATCTATTATTAACTACTAATATCGTAATAGAAATGTCTAGAGAGCGTGGAGTAATTCGGAAGTGCGCGTTTAACAAAGGTTAGAAGTCATATACAAAGCTGTATTCCAATGGGATCACCACAAAAAAACTTAATTTTAATTATTTAACAGCTTCCGTTGTATGAATCATCTATCCTACTAGATTATGTATTCAACTTTAACTGACATTTCTACCAGCGGCTGTACAAATCTATGACAACAATGGGTATATGTTGTTATTTTGGTTTTCGTTGTCGCCATGGATGTTATTATTCATCATGGAGCTCGATTTTGGACAAATAACAATAGCAATAAGAAATAAACAACATAAATTTTCATGGTATACCACACACAACATCACTTCTGTACTCAAATCTCAGCCTGTTGACATATCGGTTATGGCCACTTCCACTTTGCAGAGTACGACATTTTATATTGTTTACGTAGCCTCAGATGTAGCACAGGGCATGCGTGTTCTATTGTTTGTGCGGGCGATTAGTGTCACTTTCGCATGCATAATAATAATGGAATACACTTATTAGAGTTTTAAAATATTGTTTTATTCACAAAAGAAACTTAGTTTCAAATTTGTTCCTTTGACATCGGATATATATATATATATATATATATATATATATATATATATATATATATATATATATATATATATATATATATATATATATATATATATATATATGTATGTATGAATGTGTGTGTGTGTACATGCGTGCGTGCGTGCGTATGTATGTATGTGTAACAGGGGTGCTCGGTATCAAGCGCTATTAGTACAGTATTGCACAAGTCCCTGGTCAGAGGTATTGCGCAACTTGGAAAAACAACACTCGAAACCGCCTCCCGCTAATACTCGTTATCTAAAGGATGACCTCTACGGTGTGATTTGCCCGGTTAGAATGGATATGGTAATCTGAGACGGTATCCTGAACAAAGACAACACACGAGCCCCCGTAAAGATAAATAAAAAATTTAATCAAAAGAAAATCAAAAGAAAGACACAGTAAATTACAATTTCTTTCTTTCTGAATACACTTAGTTCAGAAATACATTAAAACCGAAGTTTAAAAATACTAGGTACATTAATTAAATTTCAAATATTAATAAAAATTGACAAATTTAGCCGTTAATAGCTGATAGAAAATTTCATCACGAAATCGAGTGTTCATTAACATTGGACCGCTGGGTAAATTCACAGTGACCTGTTCGAAAACTTTTTTTTTCTCCTTCTGCTTGCGTCACGACTTTACGTTGCCCTCTGGTGAACGTGGGATTCCACAACTCTGACTTCTAACTTCATTTCCCGTCTCTGAATCTAGATCTTCTCTCTATTCCTCTCTCTCCAAACAAACTATTTTCCTTTGAAAAGAAAAGGGTAAAACGCCCTAAGTATCTCGTTAGGTTTTGAGAGTTGATATTGTCCGTCCGTCTTTCTGGTTCGAACAATCAGATCTTACTATCAGTGTTAACTTTTATACGGCTAACAAATACTACACAAGTCTTCAGATCAATACAGTTATACCGCTAATTATCGACATCAGAATTTGGTGAAGTAACATATATTCCCGTAAATCATTACGTAAAGTGAGGCAATATATCATAGCCCACAATCAATATTTACTAATATGATAAATTCAAATTAATGTAACACTTTCCAATCATAAATGTACACAGCGGGTTTTCTACACCACCCATTAACCTACCTAAGTATTTAAGGTGAAGAATGCTAATTCAGAATTCAAAGTACATTACTAAATCACTGTAAAAAACCGAACTATCCATACAAAAATCAGCACGTCATGCATCTGTGACAATCGTAACGTCCTATAAATTACATTATGATAAATGTGAACGATTCCTACAAAATCAACAGATCATGCATCTGTAACGAAGAAAACATCAGACAAATTACATCATGATAAATGTGAATTTGAGTTAAATACCTTGTGTTTTTGGCGTGCTTCTGCCGTTTGATTTCCGGCCGACTTTCCTGAGCTTATTGTTACGAAGGCCTGCTCTAAAACTACCTTCAGAGTCTTCTCATATGTCGGAATTAACACTACCGTCTCTTACAGCCCCTCATTCTACATTTGACCAATCGGAATAAATGCTATTCCTACAGACATTTGGGAAACTGCTTAACAAAATGCCCAAAAAATGCCACCTGGCTTTGAAATACCACCCTATCATTTGTCTCAATCACTTTTTGACAGTTCTACGTGCGAATTTCACTTTCTGTTGCCTGTCAAACAGCTAGTTCGTTTTTACTATAAACATAGGAATGATGGTGATCCCACAAGATCACAGTTAATTGTTGGCTAGACTAAGAATTAATTAATGGATTTCACTGACGAAAAATTTGGCACTTGACAGTATGTATGTATGTACCTTGAAACACACACACACACACACACACACACACACACACACACACACACACACACACACACACACACACACACACACACACATACATACATACATACATACATACATACATACATACATACATACATACATACATACATACATACATACATACATACATACATACATACATACATACATATAAATGGATGAGAACTGAATGAAATATTACATTGCGATCACTCTAAAACTGTTTGTCGAACAATTTATCATAGTTGATCCAATCCCAAAATATAAACACTCATTATTTTCTCTCAATATATACCTATTTATTAAAAGCATATAAACATAGTTTCAGCCAGACATTCTTGAGAACAATAGTTTACAAACAGCAAACGGATGAAGAATCGGTTTATGTAAAATGCTAATCAAGAGGAAGCTAAATTATTGGCTCTCGAATCACTGACTTATTGCGTAGGCTGCATCAATCATTCCTTAGCAATAGCCAATATTGAGTGCCCTCTGCCATTCTATACCAAGAGTCATTATTGAGTGACCACTGCCCCCTCGTCTGTGAAGAATACTGTGATGATCTCCCCAAAAAATTTTGTGGCTAAAAAGTTGTAGTAATATTAACACATCTTATTCGAGATTAAACTTGGGGCAACATTTGAGATCAACATTAATGGTGATGGCAGGCTTCCAAGAGTTGACGAACACCGATGAGAGAACTAACAGGTCAAGAATCGCTTTCTTGGAGAAATCTAATACAACTCTCATCTAACTAAACACGTGATTTGCTTCGGACACAGACGTGGGCACGCATACACACGAACACTTCAAGCAAATCACATACAAATTTGAAAACTATAATTCTCGGCTTACTTATAAGAGAGCTATAGTTCAAGTTTGTGATTAAAACGTTTGAGATAAATCTAATTAAATTCAACTGTATACCGATACCGCAATCTCAGAGCGTTTGAAGACATCAGTCTAGGAAAATGTTGGCAAAGGATGCGCTTCCTTACAGATAGATACGTCAGGCGGATATACTTTTTCCCATTCCTTTAAATTGTATTGACACCACGAGGTCTATAACGTCACAATGTTTACGAGGTCAAAATTACGTAAGATAAAATTAAATTTATGATAGAACATTCTTTCTGACTGATACAAATTGTAATTATGTCTAGTACGTGACTTACAATACCGATCTACTACTCAGAAAAGCCCACTGATAAATCATAAAATAAAAAAAATAACAATATTGTGAACAAGTTGTGGTTTGTATGCTTATTTTTAATTTATTTATGGTGTTATTACTCCTAAGCATTCTTCAGTCGACACAGATTGCCTTCTTGGCATAATTGGAAACAAGGAAACCTCAAGCCAGCATCACGCACATGTTCGACATAGTTTATTTCGCTCGGTCTTGAGACGTTGTTAAATCATTGGCGTGCTATAAGATATTGACAGACATCTTCAGAATTTCATATTCTGGTGAACTTTGGAATCATGTGCCCAGTTATTTATAGCAGCCTGTCAAATAAAAACATATTTTGTGTTAGGGAGAGATATCGTTGGAAATAATTGGTTCTGAATGACGCTCTTCACAATCGGTGATATGGAAGCTGTATCTTGATTGGTGAAAAAAGGTAAATAATACCCATAGCCTCGTATTGGAACGTGTTAGATCTTCTTATTAAAAGTAGATCTTAATTTTAGTCAAACTGTGTTTATATGAAAGCATTATAATGTAGGTTATTGTGTTTGATGTAATATTGTCAACAAATATATATATATATATATATATATATATATATATATATATATATATATATATATATATATATATATATATATATATATATATATATATATATATATATATATATATATATATATATATATATATATATACTTAATAGACGTAACTGGATGAACTGATTGCGTTATATATTAATTACTATGCCATCAGATTTGCCTTGGTTCTTAACGTTCGTTATGGGACATTCTTTGGCGAACACCATCAATAATGTCTATTTATTTGGTATATTTGTGTCGGAATTATGATTTTATAAGCTTTTATGCACAAATTTATGGAAAGGAAACAAAAATGAAGATCATTTCAAGGCCTCTTAGCTGCCTTTTAATAAATTTAATCATTTTGAGTTTCTCGTTGTAGCTGAAAAAGAGATCTGTACACATTACCACAAAACTCCCATCCCCCGTATCATTACGTGTAAGAATTGACTTTGTTCCAAATCAGTCGTCCATCCAGAGGGCTTTAGTTTACATCCTCTTAATATAAGTGAATTATGATGCATTTGTTTTTCAAAGAACAATCTAGATTTAATAATTAATGTTTCTTACTGAGACTCATCAAAGTAAGCTGGAGCTACGACTGTGTGTGTCTTCTTGTAAATGAAATAACTACCATTCTCTGTATATCATCGAACGCCTGGTTATGCTAATACAGTTACTATCCATGAATAAAGGGATACCTTTTACGACGAAAAAAAAGCTGGTAAACTTCAGGAGCAGATCAAGACAAGGGGGCGGAACACACACACACACACACACACACACACACACACACACACACACTTCCTGGATCCGCCCCTGTACAAGTCATTATGCATTTTTATAAAGATACAAAAAAATCAGTAAAATGGTAAAATTGATACATACTATTACCGCCACTATCACTGTTGCTACAAGAAATACATTCTTAATAAATAAAGTTGAAGAAGGGTTTATATCACCGTCACTAATTTGTAGTATCAGTAAATGGTTGAAATGTAATGATCGACGATTTGTAATCGTACCATATCAAAATTCAGTTTAATAGATTGGCGATATTTTCTATCATAAACAATGCGTATTCACCTACTTGGTTATGGTAACTCTACTTATATTTAATTATGGCGTAACAACTATATTCTCTTAAACTTAGAAAAAGTATTTTTAATTTTTTTATTTATTTTTTTAATGACTGTATGCTACACATATTTGTATCTTGTACCTGATCTTGAACAAAATCAAACTCATTGTGTTTCTGACCAGTGACATTCATTTTGTCAACAGCATAATGCATAACAATAAAAATCGTTATGGTTGAGGATTAAATAATCATATCAGTATAAATGTATTCATATCAGTATAAATGTATTCATATCAGTATAAATGTATTCATATCAGTATAAATGTATTCATATCAGTATAAATGGTAACATGTTTATAATCTCGATTCAGACCTTAGAAAAGTATAGAATGGAAAACTACAAGTGACCGAGTACTTTTGGAAAATGATAATTGTGACCTAGGTCAAGTAGAGAGACGCACAAATACAAATTACGTATTTCCTTTTTTTAAAATTCCCATTTGATAATATCTTAATTTTTACCTAAGATTTGCTAATTCTTTCCTTAATATACACAGCACAGCAATTAGCATTGTTGTATTCAGTTTTACATATGGATGGATTTATTTATTCAAATTATTATTCACAGGAAATACAACGTGCTAATTAATACTATTCGTGGACATAACATTAATTTGGATTTATAGTGAATTCATACATAAACATATTTGGATTATATAATTGTTATACATTAAAAGATTAAACACATCATCACTTTACAAGACATTGTTACATTAGGACGTTCGAGACGTCAGATACAAAAACACATTCAGAATTGGAACTTCATGCATTTGGAGTTGTGATATAACCTTTAGGATTACTTGGGATTTAATTCACAATACTATATGTTATATATAAAACAAAATTGACTTTGTATTCTAGAGAAAATATATCTGTTGAATTTTACGAAACTTGTTAGTTTTCGCTCTTTTTGTCACTTATTAAAACCACATAGTCGTAATAGCAAAAGGAAAGTGTAACTAACAATTTGTGTAATATTTAAAAAAAATAATTTATTTCCCCGGAATCCAAAGAGAACATTTAGAAGGAACTTATAATAATGTGAGTTAAATCCCATGTAATCTTGAAAGTTCTATAATAAGTCCAATATTACAGAATGAATTCCAAGTTTTGAATGTGATGGTGTACCAATCATCTTGAATGAACTGATGTACCAATAGTCTTAATGCATTCTAATGATATCATCCAGAAGGTTTATGAATGAGTCCTCTATAATCACGCCTTTGTGTTTGAGTCCTAAAATTAATGAGCACTTTGCAATTCCGATTAATAATTTGTATGATGATGCAATTCCGATTAATAATTTGTATGATGATTCCTATCAAGTTATATCTGGACATATCTAAATATGATTCCACAGACTAATATTAAGATAGGAATGAATAAATTTGTTTAACGTACGATGCATCTTAAATATACAGAACAATCCAAGATCAGAATCTTTGATTATTCTAATTAATCATCGCCCCAGTAGTTATTTGTCCTTTATGTATTAAGCCATGTGACAATGGACAAATTAGTCATACAAATACAATTTATAAGAACAAGAACAATGGAGAGTTTTATTAAAATCTCTGACCATATGCAGGTAGCAAATGAGAAATATATAATTTGTAAGTGATTAAAACTTGCTTCGTAAATATGTACAGCCTTTTTAGGACGCTAGCAGAAAAACTTGTATAGGTAGTATTTGAGACAAAAACTTGAGAAAAACTGACATTCTCGTTGAGATAGATATTCCTATGTTTTCAGTGTTACAATCTATTTATTAGAATGTACATTACTTATACAGATAAGAAGCGAATTCATACTGACGAACATTCCAAACTAATATAATCTTTGCTTAATATGATGTTACTGCTTTAATTAAGAACTAATTAGGTATGACTAATTAACAAGCAGCACGCGTCTGTCTATTATTCTCAAGTAAGTAGATATAGCTTTGCGAGTCTTAATATTAATGCGATTAATTAATTATGGCTAGTACTTTAACACGAAACACGTCAGCTTGCATGGTTGGTGATAAGATCATATTGTAAGATAAGGACCAGATATTTGAACCAAGATATAGACAAAAACTGACTCGATAACATTTCAGAACAATTACTATCTGAAACATAATCCAGTTAATATTCTTGAAATATTTCCGAATAAAGGGAAATTTGATTTATTGTACATTTCGCGTCATCATCAGATTGTATACAATATTCAAATTATTAATTTATAACATATCGAGTTTATTGTATATTTCGTATCGTCATCAGACTGTATACAGTATTCAAAGAATTTATTGCATATCAAGTTTATGCTTACTACGAAAAAAATTGGAAGAAACACAATGCGAACAGTATGGTATATAGGTGTGTTGAATTTGCATGACATACAATATCAAGCAAAATAATATGGAAAAGTCCAGTTTAAACTTCATAGTCAGTATCTCATTGTATTTAGATCGATGATCCATATGAAAGACACAGAACGTTATATTATAGTAATGTATTTCATAATTATGTCATGTAAAGTAAAGAACTTGGTGTAAATTTTAGAAAGTAACAACTGGATACAGATAATTACTTCAAATTTTATATAAGCCCCCGACAGTTGACAACATCATGAGTGTCCCAAGTCTATTGCTAAGGCTAGTTTTTTTTTAGATTTTCAGAAATCTCGGGTTCCCCGAAGCAGCCAATGTACCGCAGTCCCTGTGTAGTGTTGAACACAAAAATCAAACTCAGCTGTAAACTCCCAAATTCAGAAAAACAAACACAGGTGTTTTTTTTTTAAAAACGACTTTTGTAATTAAAATATAACCTTGAGGTTGATATATTAATATTATCACGTGAACTGTGTGTTTCAGACAACGCAAGGAAAGAAGTTACTTATCAAATATTTACGAGTTGAGAAAAATGTTTATGCTCAGTTTAGTTTCTGGGTTAATTTAATTGTCGTTTAAGGGTCAATAATCTCTAAACAAGAAGCGACCCTTTTAATGCCATGAGTTCCAAGAAAAGAAGTAGTCAGTTTTGCGAAATTATCAAAAGGTATTTCATTTCATTGCAAACACACGCCTACGAGAAATATTAAGTCTTCGAGTAAAGACGTAACAGCTACTACAACAACAAAAACAACAAGAAGAGCAACAATAACAACAACAACAACAACAACAACTACTACTACTACTACTACTGTAATATATAAATAGTACATTAATTTCTTGATACAAATAAACAACGACGCAATATATTAATTTATTATACTCCTTCTATACTTGTAGTTATACTTCTGTTTATACTACTACTACTACTACTACTATTACTACTACTACTACTACTAATAATAATAATGATAATAACCATTATCATCACAGCAACAATCATCATCATCATCATCATCATCATCATCATCATCATCATCATCGCTAAACACGGAGAAAGAAAATGTCATTCTTATTTGCATATTAAAAAAATCATAACTGAATAGGAAGCAAATACAATTTTGATCACAAGAAATTATTTTAGGTGCAACTGACTGTTTCGTAAAATGGCAAATGCTGAATTTCTTAACGCAAGACCACGATGTAAATTTTACAGCTATTATAGTTTAAGAATTAAATATATGGGTATATTTGCTAATTAGGTGTTTTAGGCTGGTGTTTTTCTTTTCAATTTTAAAATTGATATGAAGCAGGTATATCTCTGATAGTTACTTCAGGACTCACGGTACTAATGATACGGACAAATAGGTACCAGTCTAGAAATTTGTGCGGACAAATAGGAACCAGTCTAGAAATGTGTGCGGACAAATAGGAACCAGTCTAGAAATGTGTGAAGATCAAATAGAGTATATATAAGTTTAGCTGGTTAGGAATGGCTGATAATGGAAATTAAATTTTACGAAGAAGAATCTTTAGAGAGCTTATGCCCCGGAAAAACAAATAGAAACATTATTTTCTGTAGTCCTTTATCAGACTTGAGTTTGGAACACTCATTACTGAACTTAGCACCCGACTATTTGGTGCGGAATTAAAAGGACAGGTTTTAAACATACGTAGATCCAGAAAATGCCGTAGCTTACATTCATTTCTCCCCACAGAAACTCTTACCCAGGATGCATCTATAATGATAAATATAGGTTTGATCGTGAGTACTCAGACATTTAAAGCTATTGAATTTTTAATGTCATGGTATTTGTATAGGTTTATTAAATCATTTAAATCAGTGCCGCTAGTGTTTCATATTATCTAGAAACTAAAATGCTAAAAGTCGGATAGGAAGCAAATATAGCCTACAATAGTATTAGATCTGAATTCAAGACTAGCAGACTAGCAGAATATCGCACAACGGCCAGGGTCGCAACTATTATGAATTTTTATGAATCTTTTGGGGGTTGGGGTGCATAGACTTATTTTGCTATCACCTTGTCAGTTTAAGCAAACTATTCCTTTCTTTATTTTATTAATTTTTATATTAAGTAGGTTGATTGAGGCACCATATCTGTGCATAAAACACACAATATTAGTGCAACGAATTTATTCAACACTATTTCTTCTTTCTTTAGATTTCCTTTCACTGCCAATGTTTTTTTTCCCTTTGTAACATTTAATTACAGAAGCTGGAATAATCGTTGCTGCCATTATTTCGCGTCGCCAATTGAAGGTATTTTATCTCAAATCGTTTCAGATTAATTTTTGTTGCGATATATTCCGGTAGATTATCTCTACTGTCAATCACCTTTTGCAGCATGTTTTCTGAATGATTCCAGTCGGTAATGAGGAAATTTCTACGTGCCCACCGATTCAGTGCCAATGCATTGTATCATCGGTGCGTTTAGTCATTTATGACTTATGTCAGTCTCAAAGAAAGATTCGAAACTTTTGTTCCCTAGATCCGTTTAAGGTACTTATCGTTTAGTTGCCACTTTGGGTACTAATCTATTCCAGTCCAAAGTAATCAATAACTACTAACATAAATTGTTCCCCAGTCTCAACCTTTTGGCTTCATTTGCTTCGAAGTAGTGCCTGTGGTTTTTACCATTGCTACAAACCTTTCGTCCCAGATAATACTTAAAACTTCAGAATATCGTTCTATTAAAAAAAACGAGACAAATCATAGGAGTAGTTACTTTGTAGCTCAATGACATATCACCACTGTCCACATAGTTTCGATTCTCAGTTCGGCAAATGTGGGCATGCTAGGGAGATATCTAGTAGCTTCCGTGGGTAAGTGTTTTTTCCAGGGTTTCATGGCTTCCTCTTCCACCAAGTATAGTGGCCAACAGGTTCAGCTTATCATGTGCTGAGAAATGGCGTTAAACCCGACAAAAATCTTCTAAGCGATACAATATGTTCATAAGTACTTAAGTACCGTATATATGTGATTTGGATTTTAAATTAGCTTCAATGTGGCAGTTTATAGTGATGTCTAGTACGGTGGTTTCATGCCGCATACATGTAGCATGCTGTCTCACCCAGTCACAGTATCCTGACACCAGGCCGACCAGTCTTAACACTAACCTCTTAGTGCTGAGCGCCAAGCGAGGCAGCTGATAATATCATCAATCGAACCCACGACCTACCGCATCTGAGGCGGACGCTCTAACGACTAGGCCACCGGAGCGGTCAGTCAGTCACTATGTATGTATGTATGTATGTATGTATGTATGTATGTATGTATGTATGTATATATATATATATATATATATATATATATATAGTTTTGTAGAATTTCAGCGACAACCATTAGGAGCATTTGAACCTGTTTCTATTGATTTAGTACGGACAATCGTGATGAAAAGTGCACCAAAGTCTTGTGAACTTGATCCAATTCCGACATCACTGCTGCTTGAGTGCTTAGAACCAATATTGCCTTCACTAACTGATGTTTTTAATATCTCTCTCTCATCAGGGGAATTCCCATCATTTTTCAAAACTGCCATTGTAAAGCCACTGCTGAAGAAACCAGCACTGGACCATAACGATTTAAAGAACTACCGCCCAGTTTCTAACCTCCCTTTCATATAAAAAATCTTAGAAAAGGTTGTTCTAACTCAACTTGTATCTCATTTGAATTCAAACAGTCCTTTTAGCAATGTACGATCTGCATATCGCCCTTGCCACAGTACGGAAACTACTCTTCTGAAAGTATTTAGTGACATTCTCTCCGCTTTGGATAGTGGAAAGATTACATTCCTCACTCTCCTGGATTTATCTGCAGCATTTGACTCAAGTGTCATAGATCATCACCCAACTGTACGCTGATGACACCCAAATATACAAGTCTAGCCACCCAACTGAAGTTGATGCTACCATCCATGGAGTTGAGAAGTGCATTTCAGATGTGAAATCATAGATGACATGTAACAAGCTGCAGACCAATGATGATAAACTGAGGCTATTCTGATCACAACACAAAGACTTTCTCATCAACATCCTTTACCTCAGACAATAAATATCAGCAACACCAACATTAAATTCTCACAGTCAGTTCGGAATCTAGGTGTTACTCTAGACAGTACTCTCACATTGCGCCAACATGTCATGAACATCTGCAGGGCTGCATATCTTGAATTGAGACGCATCAGTTCCATTCGTAAATATCTTTCTGTTGATGCCACGAAAACACTTGTGTGTTCATTAGTACTTTCAAGACTGGACTATTGTAACTCAATTCTGTCTGGTTCGTCACAATATTTACTCCAGAAACTTCAAAAAGTTCAAAACACAGTTGCACGGATCATCTTTAGAGTACCTCGATCAGATACACCTCACCACTGCTCTATACCCTACACTAGCTATCAATTCGATATAGAATCAAACACAAAATTTGTTCTCTGTGCTATATTTCAATGACAGACTCCAGTCCAACATACCTATCCAGCCTCACCCATGTGTATACACCAGCTAGATCCTTACGCTCTTCTTCTGATAATCGTATTCTTAATGTTCTCAAGGTGAAAACAAAGTCATATGGACAACGTTCGTTTGCATTCCATGGCCTGGCGACGTGGAACAAATTGCCCATTGAAATTAGACACAAAGACACAGTGGTCCCTTTTAAGAGTGCTCTCAAGACTCACCTGTTTCGACTTCAGGGACAAACTTAGCGACCTAATCATGATTTGTATCCTATATATTTTCAGCATGTTTTTATGTTTTCCAATTTTATTGTTTTTGTCATTTCTTGTTCTGTAGTGTAGTCATATCATTATTGATGGTGTAAAGCGCGTAGAGCTTTTAAAGATTAGGCGCAATACAAAGTCCTCATTATTATTATTATTATTATTATTATTATTATTATTATTATTATTATTATTATTATGTATGCATTCATGAGTGTATGTATGTGTGTGTGTGTTTGTGGACGCGTGCGTGCGTGTGTGCGTGTGTGAATTATTCGTTTCGGATTTGGGTTGTTCTAATATGAGGCATGTACATCTATCATAGGTACTGCTCAGTATGTAGACGGTGAGATAGTCAGCTATGGAGACCTTGTCACCCATACCAGTAGACATATGGGTTTGTAACGGTGCATCTGTTGTAGTCAACGTAATACGTTATCATCATTAATTTTAACATTTGGGATTTGAATATATATATATATATATATGGGGGGGGGTGCGTGTGCGTGTTTGTGGTTGTGTGTGTGTGTGTGTGTGTGTGGGGGGTCAATGTAAGGCAAAATACAGGAAATGACAAGGTTGAGACTAGCCAGAGACAAATGTTGAGAAACGTTGTGCAATTGGAAAAAGATGTCACTGAAATAATATTTCGAGAATAGTTATTAATAAAGCGGACTATGAAGACTATCGTTATTCATTAAAGCCCATATATGGTCAAATATTAGTATCGAAATGCCAACCTCTTCTATAAGAGAGTGATGATGACGACATTTCGAGACATATCGGACATTTCTAACTATGTCATCTTCAAAATTGTATTTGTACATAATTCCTTGAACTAAGTGGCGTTGCAATACCCGCAACTACCGGGAGATAGTGAGCAGCCTTATACGGCCCAAATTGCATGTAATAAACTTTGGGTTTAACCAAATTAAAATCAATGTTTACGAATATTCCTCTACAATTTGGAGTGCAGGCGCTGATTGCTGATGTGTAACAGTATTTCGTATTGACCTTATTTTGAACAAGCTTTAATTCCATTAGAAACAGTCCTATTAATCTTTGGTAACGTCCATGCTTTTTATGTTTATTGTGTGCCTTTGACGAAATTAACATGAGTCGAACGTGTTTAGGCTAGTTAAAACTATATTTTTTCCAATGTTTTCTGCATTTATGCGTATAAAATCATAACCATGTTATATTGTGGACAAATTATAGATATGACAAAGGTACTAGTGATTGCATCATTTATTCATACGCTTGAACCATCTTGTTCTTTTAACATTAACTAAACATATTAGTAATCGTATAGTTCTTATACAGAAGAATATTTAGTTAAGTTAAACCTACGTACATGAATTAATCCACTAAGATCGCATCATTAAATTTGGACTGTACACGTACTGTTATTTCATGCTTGAAACAACAGCTTGGTTATTTGTCTTTGTGTAAATGTATATAAATGTACCTGTAAAAAGAGAAAATCGAAGACAATACAGATTTTCAATTCGTAAAATTTGGATGATACAATCAAAATCTGATATTGACTGTAATCGAACTTGTTATGTTTTAGTTGCATGTACAATATCAGACAAAATATCGGCGCATCCCACCTTAACGGAAAAGGGTTAGCATTTCAGTCATAATATTTGATAAAATATGAGACGTCATGTACAACGATATATCAATGTAAAATTGATCAAGGAATCGATTGCAAAAATAGTTTTCGAGGACGCAGTGTGAAATGTATAATAACTGCAATAAATTAACTACCCTAACCCCTTATTTAAGAAGGTTGATATTTTTGTCTTAATCTTTGGCAAAATAAAGGCTGTTAGGCATCACCTCATATGACTTTCGACGTAAAATGTATTGTGTATTCCACATGAGAAGGATGTTTTGGCGTGACCAAGTGGGAATTGTGCGATATTAACAAAATATCGCGGTATGCACTCCTTTCCATCGTATTCGCATGCTAGTAAAATTATTTATAAAATACATTTTATGAAGAAAATGCTGGCTGAGCATCAGCAAAAGATAACTGTTACGGATCAAACCGAATGTAGTAGTAAATTACGTTTTGTGACACTAAACAACAGAAAAATAATGGAATACATTTGTCACGGCTTGATTATCCCAATTTCTATATATTTGGCTATTTGTTTTGATCACGTTACAATAAGGAATTGGTGTTAACCTGACTTGGAACAATGAAATGCAACGCAGGGAGCATACGATGCAGGGGACGAGACTACTGAATGGACGGATATTATCTCGTCCCATCATGCCGTTTGCTAGGTTCCGTATCTTGTTAATAAGATGTAAGAAAAGCAACCAATCAAAGGGCTTCTCTGTAATCTCTAAACTTGTGTTTTCTGCTTTATATATATCCTAAATAAATGTTTCAATGATCAGAATGGTATTATCGGTTGCTGCGTCTCTCATGTTTGTTGCTGAATATCACATTCAGTCGTTTGCTTGTTTGAAAGTTTCATCTGTTAATTTCTCTGAAGGTCCTGTATTAAATGATCATTTTACAGTTTTTAAATAATTTACATTATATTGATATGATCATTTGAAATACCATACCCACCCACAAGTTGGAATTATCAATAGTATAATATCAGTAACTCTACCTGCTTAGTAGGCGGTCTGCGAATTGTATCAAATGTAAATAGAGCGATAGAGTGTTTATCACACTTTCGTTGATGTCCTCAACAAGGCACACAAACTATTACCTACATAAGTTTCCCTTAGAGTATTCCGTTCAAAAACAAATGCACGGTCTTACCAAAAAAGACCCCGAGTGTTCTCTAAATAATTGAATCTTAATCACTTTCCATTTTGAATATGGCATTAGACTAGATGATAACGACACACTGACGAAAAACGTCCCATGTCGTATGGACTCCGGTCACAATTATTACCTCGGATCAGTACATACGAATGTTGTCCCAGTATATTCCTAGAGTATTCCTCTCATTTGGTGATGATACACGAGTTAGATTTAGATATTTTTTCAATCGATTTAAAAAAATGGTTTTATTGTTAGAATATGAGTGAGCATTACGGTATGGTTATCTGCATTATGGTCTGGTTATCTGTCTTATGGTGTGGTTATCTGCATTATGGTCTGGTCATCTGCATTTTGGTCTGGTCATCTGCATTATGGTATGGTTATCTGCATTATGGCGTGGTTATCTGCATTATGGTCTGGTCATCTGCATTATGGTCACTTCATCTGCATTATGGTCTCTTCATCTGCATTACGGTATGGTTATCTGCATTATGGTGTTGTCATCTGAATTATGGTGTTGTCATCTGAATTATGGTGTTGCCATCTGTATGTAATTTGACGACAGTAAGTAATGAGACATTATTTCTGGTGCGGAAGTTTTGTTTCCATTTCAGTCTCTCAAAATTCGTGATACAACAGATAGTTGTTGTATAGAAATACATGTGAACAGATAATATGAATGTTTCAGTCCCTTCGTTTTGGGGAACATTATACTATCAGTATTATTCCAAAAATACACAGAAAACTGTTATTGTCTTCATTAAAAATTGAAGCTTATGGCAAACTCTGGTTTTCTTACATGTTTTAGGAACTACTGTCAAGGTTGCTGACTGACTAGAATGACTAGAAGGACTAGACTCCATTATATTTACAAACAGTATGTGCAGGAAAAACACATCATGATTATTTCTCCATGTTTTATTTAAAATCCACTTCTTCTTGCCACTAAATTTATTATTTATAAGTGTTTGTTGCATTCCATTTTCAATGCATACATACTCCATATTTTCTGTATTGTATCGAAGTTTGAGGACAAATGGTTTTGAAATTGTTTTTATTAATATTTATTCTTTCACACACTCACTGCTAAATGTTGCATGTTGATTAACGGAAATAAACAAAACATCACTATTACCATAAATGATGGCCATTTTTCTCAATCGTAGTACCGTCCCCTATTCACCTGAACTAAATTGTACATTATTTGTAGTCCATTACTCTGTTTGGCAATGTAATCCTATTGTACACTGATTATTCTAGCTTGTTATACATCAACTTGTTTATTCCCTCGAATATTTCTACACATGCAACACCGTATCACCCGTTGTTACACAATTCTATACTTTATGTTACTGAACAATAGTTTTACGTAGCAGGTATGAATAACTGTACTCGACCAAGCTTGAAATTAAATAATTACAATACATCACGTGACGTAGATACATATTTTACCTACCATACATATTCAGCAATAAATGCAAATAGTAAATGCCTCTTTTAAACAATAGACTTTTTGGTATTGAGAAACATGTTCGATCTATGTATGTTATACATACTCACTTTTATCGTTCATCATATTAATACTTTATAATGTTTTCGGAAAAATATTAAGGATATAATAAATCGTTAAGTAGAGATTCACCGTAATACTTTCCGTTAACGTTTTGCACGGGATTTGATAAAACATATCAAACGGCAATGAAGTAACGTCATTCACTGTGACGTAAGATCAATTTGAAATCAATTTGGTTTTGCGTGATTTGGAACCGTAGAAGTCTTTAGTTCGTAACATTTTCAGATGACACCATTAGTGATAAGATTTAACCTTGTCACCAATGGTGGCATTGATTTAGGTGAATATAAATGTATTAGTAAACTATACATTTTATCTATAAAAGGCTTCAGACTTTTGTAATGAGTCGTTTTAAATGTATAGTCACGCACTGACATGGTCATGCACGTCTATCCGCTTTGTGCCAAAGTCATACACGTCTCGTCGCTTTGAGACAGGGTAATACATGTCTATCCACTGTATGACAAGGTAATACATGTCTATCCACTGTATGACAAGGTAATACATGTCTATCTACTGTATGACAGGGTAATACACGTATATCCACTGTATGACAAGGTAATACATGTCTATCCGCTTTGAGACAGGGTAATACATATATACACTGTATGACAAGGTAATACATGTCTATCCGCTTTGAAATAGGGTAATAAATGTTGTGTTGCTTTATGATAGGGTAATAAATTCAGACACATTGTGACATGGTAATAAATACCTTTTTTAATATATAAACCCCCCAAAAACAAGGTGCCATCAGTTGCTGATAAAACTTGTCATAAGTTGCAGATTACTTGCAACTTTTATAAGTGTTAAGGAAAGTTCACCGACTAAACTTGATGTAGCATGCATTGCAATATTACAGTGGTTTAGCTAAAGATGAAGTTGGTAATAAACCAAACATACATGAACTGCCTCGGCCATTAACATAGTAATTACATGGAAATGCTGCACCTGGTAGGACTATACCACGAAAAATTAATGATGACTGATGACTTCCATGCTGTACAATAGTTGTCGTCCTAGAGGTACTAATGTACGTACTTACTTAAATAATAAACAATATGTAATTACTAGTAATTTTTTGCAACAACAAAGTTCTAAAATACAGACGTTATGGAATGGAAGCACTGTTAGAAAAACTATTGTAAGCAGTGTCGTGCTGTTAAAGCAAGCGAAACGTCGTTAATGGACTACTACAATAGGTAAAGAAGCACTCGAAATATAATATCCGTTGTATTTCAGGGGAAACTATGCAGAGATGATGTGAAATAATTATTATTGCTACTTGGTGGTAAATTCATTCATAATAAAACCTGTTTGTACTAACACAGACATAATTAATAGCTTCTTAGACACCACTTTAAAGATGAACAAAGTGTTAAGTGTTTCCTCCATTAACAGCCAATATATTTGAGAATATGTTGATGTTAGCTTGATTTGCATCGATACGTTTTGGTAATTACCCCAACAAATTGCCAGAAACACTCGCAACCTTGATTATAAAAGCAGTGCTAGTTGATGCCTTTCTTTCTAAGGTTTCGTTAGACACACACACACACACACACACACACACACACACACACACACATGAAGGTGTTCGCTAACGCCAGTTAACTAGATTTCACTATTGATATGATTTTAATAAGACCAGTGAAATATTCATCGCACAAAAAAAGTATTAAATAATTATCTTTAAATTTTGAATATATTCACTGAAAATGCATTAAACCATGACGGCCAATGCTATTATAATGGCTGACCTTCAGATGGAGTGACACTAGAAAACTGGACACCTGAAAACTCTTGATAAAACATGGCAATAATGGATGACCTTTGACCTAGCTCGTTCCTGTAACTAGGACAAACCTATGACACCACAACGGCAAAACATACATGTTATTCCCTCGCTGTCCACCAGAGCAGACAAGTCAATGGCAAAGACTACGGTTGGATGTACATGACTACTACGTTTACTAGTACTATTACAAATTAAAATAGTTTAAACTGACCTGCATTCTATTTCTTGATCTGCCTAGGACACATTGACTTCTAAACAATATCAATCTTTCATTTACGATTCATCTGTTTAATATTTAGTAGGTTGTTTACTGCTTTTGACTGTTTATGTTAGCCGTTTTAAATTTTAAAATTTAAAGTGCTGTTCGAACACAGTCCAAGGTTGTACTCATGCTCGTTTGGTCAACGATCAGGCAGGTAACAAATGTACACATTTCTATGCATAGCCATTGGAGTATATTTCTAAAGCTTCTGACAATTACTGCAGACGTAAAACGGGCGAGAAATCATGGTTTTGATTTAAATAATACAGAGTGATTTATTTCGTAATGAGAGCCACCATATGTTTTGCGCGATTTGAAATTGTCTTTCTGAAATACGAGGGAAAAGTCTTAACAAGTGTTTGAACTTGGCAAAGCTTTGCCCTCGGTTTAAATGCATAATGCATGTATGGTATTATTGCTATTTGTATAGAACACGTATAGTGGAGAAGTAAACGTACACGAGATAGGAAACTAAATAGACAAAAAAGTCAGACGCGACTTCTTGTGGAACAATATCATCAAATCCATTGTGACATAAATGTGATTATGCCTTCTGTTCACTCTTTATTATTACAATTATTGAATCATATTTAATCATACTGACATTTAAGTAGTTTTTTTTTTTTACCGAATTTAACTGCAGTTTGAACACGTTTTAGGATCTATCGTAACGAGGGACGTCACAGAAGCAGCCGACCCAGGTTGGCATTGTTGGTAATCAAACCCGTAATCCCTGAATGACATAATTGATCGCTACCAATTGAGCTACATTGCCTTCCTTATTCCTAATGATAGTGGTTTTATCAGGTTTTTAGAAGCAAAATGTCCTCTGTACCTGAAATGTAAACAGATAATTATATATTTTACGGATTGTTTACGTATGAAAAAATAGAAGAAATAAAATACTGCCGGACATGCAATAGTCCGGTCCAAATGTTTCATCTGGTATAGACTGCTTTAAAAAAATACAACCAACAACCAAACCAGCCAACCAACATTTGAACCAGTCTAGCATGTGAAAGTGTATGCTATATGTCATTACGATGCGAAATCAATTGATTCGCGATTCCTTTTAAAGCTGTTTTCACATGATACAATATCCCTCCTTGCATCTGGCAGACCGTTTCTCATTATCTCGAAACAATATGTCATTTTAAATTCAGTGCGATTATCTTTTGGGAATTAACGGGCAACATGCTAACAGATGCAGGCCACAAATGATCTAAGTGCCAGATCTTATTTTCCAGTCGTCTTTGACTGAACATCCTAAACTTGCACGCAAACCCCGGCATATGAGGATCTGTATTCCATGATAAGCAAAGCACATCATTTAGTAATAATTATAAAAGTAGGAACAACATGGCTACCTACTGCAATAAACATCTCAAAATCAGTTGCCAAAATGTATTCAGATACAACGATTAGTCCCAAGTAAGGTCAAGGAAGGAATTTTAATGACGTCCCTTTGACGTTATTAAACAACATATTTCAAATGCGTAGATCTAAATTGGACCAAAGAACAAACAAGAAGTTGAGAGAGAGAGAGAGAGAGATTCAGATACAACGATTAGTCCCAAGTAAGGTCAAGGAAGGAATTTTAATGACGTCCCTTTGACGTTATTAAACAACATATTTCAAATGCGTAGATCTAAATTGGACCAAAGAACAAACAAGAAGTTGAGAGAGAGAGAGAGAGAGAGAGAGAGAGAGAGAGAGAGAGAGAGAGAGAGAGAGAGAGAAAGAGAGAGAAGTTTTATTTATTCCACTTGTTGTTTGTCTCCTCTTAAAAATAAATAAATAAATATATATATATATATATATATATATATATATATATATATATATATATATATATATATATATATATATATATATATATAATGCTGACATTTTTGTTGTTCATTTGCTTTTTAAAGTATTTAGCATTTTTCTACCGATAAAGAGAGAACTATTGCTTTCAGAGAAAAAGTACTGGCTTTCTCAGTAAAAGGATTTTTTTTATCTCATTACTATTGTAATTAAGAGTAAAAGCGTATTTCAGTATTGCTGCTTGTTGGTTTTTTTTGCACCGTAACTGTTTTTTTTTTTTTTTTTTTTTTTTTTTTACAATATTGAATTGTTAGATTCTGGATTGTATAATGTGATTTTATAATCAAATCGGATGAGTAGGTCCTAAAACGTCGTTTCTTTACCACTAATTCAAGATAACAATAAATCCCAAATTTGTTTCTTTAAAGTTGAAAATGCTGAAAAAGTATAGATCAGCACAATGTTTAAAAATATTTTAATGACATGGTGTCTTTTTTCTCATTTCTTATTCACATGATATGTAAATATCAGTTAATATACTTGGATTTTAACTTTATCATTGAAATGATAATAAAAAAAAAAACTTTTGTTCACTTGCTTTCAGAAATATTATGACTGTCGTCGAATATTTATACAACAAATACAATTTATGCAATATACTTACACGCCTAAAGTTGTAATACGTCTAGCTATACCCGTCTTGTTTAAACGTGTAAATTGTAAAGCTAACACATCCAGGCATTGTTTTTTTTCTTTTAATTCTATGAAGTGCAGCATAATTTATTCCCATTTCCGTATTGAGTTCCTTTTACATGGCATTATTTCCGTAAAAATTTAATCAATTCTACTATTTTATAAGAGTTTCGCTTTATCAATTACAGTTTCAAATGCATCTGATGTGTTTTTCGCAAACGTCGATGTCTTATTTGTAATCATTTCCTAATTACTTAAATCGTTCTTAACACGTTTCATCGTTTTGTCGAATTCGTCAATACTGTATTGTATTGTACTGGTATTATTATCCAGCACAATATCGCAATGTTTGTGTGTTTGTGTGTTTGGGTGTTTGTGTGTTTGGTATTTGTGTGTTTGGGTGTTTGTGTGTTTGTGTGTTGCTGGTCTTATTGAGGGAAATATATGAATCTTTCAGGTTCCAAAAGCATCAGATTGAGTAGAAGCCATATATTCAAGTTCCTGATAATGTTGAGCTATAGTCGATTATGCACGATGTCTAAATGCTACTAAGAATAATTTGAACCTTTGAGTTGTGCTTTTGAAACTTAGTTTTCACCATTTGCAATCATTCACCATTTGAATGTATGTTTTCATTTATAATGTATTGTTGTAATAGATATTATTGAGTTTATATGTAATATTGTGATATGGAAGAAAATATTTTATTTGCAATTAACTGGACTGAAAAGATATCTGTTTCTCTCGATAAGTTCGACTTCTTTCCCGTGATGTTCTCCTATTTATTTATTGTTTTCAATTTATGCGCGATAAAGCGAATGGTGATAGGTAAGCCCGTGTACATAGACAAAGTAAGAGCTGCCTATTCAAAAGTGTTTCGCTCGTTCAAACTTATATATACTTTCCTGGAAAGTTCTCTAATATGCCTTTTTATTATATATTCTTTTTCTCCACTAAAAAGTGTGGTCCCTGTGTTTATAGTTGACGGAGTTGTACTCTTCGAAATTTATATTTTCCTCGTTTTACTTACTGTTAGTGATTACAACAAATAAATACATGCTTGATTTCCATATCACTAATAGCGATCGATACAAAATCAGCAATACGATTTAATTTGTTGACATCTGATATATTATTTCCTCATGTTTAAGTAGTCTCTTGAAAATAAACATTTCATTAATAGCTTTTGTAACACTGTTTATCAGCGTTGAAACAGTTTTAGAAAACTAAAATGGAACAATAGTGCCTTTAACTATTCCCTCTAAGCCCATCACGGGTGTAGAAACGTCTGTTGAAACTGTTTTCATCCCGGCTTTCATCCAATTTAAAACTTTGCATGTTATTCTTCTTTCTAACGCCTCTATAGTAATCGATATCAATGGCTGCATTATTTGAATCTCGTTAAAGGTTTCCACCTTGATTTTTGGGTCATAGTCGGAAGAAAGTCATAGCATCGCAATTTATCGCAGTGTCGGAGAACTTTCATTGTTTTACTTATATTTATACAAGAAAGAGGTAGATTATAGCCGTAGGTGTTTTATGGTGTGCTCATTGTTTTAATGTCATTTGGCGAGGTGCACCTTTAATTCTGAGACATTGTTTATTCAACATATCTCATTTGTTGCAAACCATTAATTATACAATTTGTTTCCGGATAATAACCCGTGACCAGAGAGAAAATCGGTTTGTGAAATGGCTGAAAGAAACTTGAATGATTATCGTTATAATGTTTTCAATGTCCATGCTTGAAAGTGTGCCAAATGTAAACTTCAGTATATTTTTTCAAAAGTCATTCTATATAACACAATAACAGTTAATATTACATGCTATATTGTATTGATTTAATTTTCTGTTTTAGTTAATATAACTACAAGTAAATGTGCTTCTAATATCAGCAAAATAAAGATAACATATTTAGTAATGTAAACCTAATTTTAGCTTCGCCTCTGCAGTCTTTATAGATTTTATCTGGCAAAACAAGAGTTAAAACATCAACACTGCCAATTATCAAAAAGGATATCGTTATATTTGAAATTGTGTTGCTCATGTCACGTGATGTGCCTGGCTATCAATACATTATTTCTTCTTGTGACTGTATAAGAGTCTGTTTTTTGTTTCCTTCTATAAACAATCAGCTTTGTTTCTATAAAAATGCCTGTGAACTTTTTCCATTTATTGGAAACACCTTACGTGGATAAAATAGCTTCCCACCATTAAGCTTTTCAAGCTTTCGTTTACCTTATCTCCGTTTTTATTCTTACATTATTTACCTACCACGTAATTTACAATAAAATTTGTAAAGTTGGTTTAAATTATATCAAGATGTTACAAAGGATAGTTGTAGGTCTTCCTGCAGGAATGGCTGTTGGTAAAACACAACTTATTAGTGTGATGAAATGAAGGTAAACTATTACATGTAAAAATGAATGCAAAGACATTTTCTGAATTTCATGACCGATTGGAGGAGCTATTCAGAAATTCGTTTTAAAAGGTAGGACTGGACTGTACAAGTTAATTCGCACAACAAATGTACAGAAACAGCTATGTTTAAGAATGCATCAAAGTCACTGGAAGACCTGAAAGCCATTGAATCATAGTACGAATGTTTTAGGACTTAGTTTTGTAGAGATGAAACATACATGATCAAGATTTTTGAAAGAATTAAAACCTATGTATTTCAGCAAATAGTATAATTTTGACGCAACAGTTTTCGGTACAGACTTAGAGATGACATATAAATTTCAGACTCAAGCTCACAAGCCCCTAAGAACATACTGCTGCCGAAAGATGGTCAATACATCTTTGACATGAAATATAGATGCAGCATATAGATACAATGATCAGATGTTTGACCAACTGATCAAGTCAGCTGTGACCAGCTTTATTCAAGCAATGGAGAAATGACTATTTACAGACAAAGATGAAACGTGATTAAAAGGTTGTGTTATTTCTATAGATATAGTCAATTGGAAAATTGAATCAACTAAATCTGATAATGAAATATATGTAAAACAAATTGATGAATTGAAGAAAAGAAAGGGTGTCGAAAATTAAAGATATGTAAAAACATTGGTAAATCGTTGAAAGTGAAAGTGCGCAATTAGTAACAAAACATCATAGCAAATATTTAACCATATTAAATAATATCTTATAGAACAATTGCCATTAGGAATAAGACTTAAATATATTAATATAAGAATAGTTGATAGACTGATTGCAATATGAATGACTATATCAAAGACGTGTCTGTCTATAGCAAGTTGTATGAAAGGTTTCATAGGGATGGGAGAGGCGATGCTGCATCATCAGTTTTGATGTTATGATTAGTTTCTGGATAAATTGAAAATGCCTTGATATGTATTGAGAATTATTTGCTTGTGTTAGCCAAATAGAACTCGGCTGCCGCATTGCCTGGAATTATTGGCAGCTTACCAAACCGGCTTATGAACATTGTAAGCCAATTCGACAGTTTGTTTAATTTTTCATGTTATTTCTTGTGAAATCGGGTCACACTGTTGTAATGCAATCAGTAACCTTTCTGGCCTAGTGTGAGCTTCTCCAGTAGCTTCGAAACAGTGAACAGTTGAAATATACATCAATTAATTCCCTGTCTTGTACATTTGCATCTAAGATACATATTACGTAAAACCTGACACTTTGAATTATCCGTACATTATCTTCATCTTTTTTTCCGTTGTTTTCTTGCAGAAGGAAGTATGTTCAAACATTAAGGATTATCTGTTATTGATATATGTCATGAACTGACAGTGTTTTCCAGTATGCAGCAGTAACTGCGTCATATATATATATATATATATATATATATATATATATATATATATATATATATATATATATATATGTATATATATATATATATATATATATATATTGGTTTGTAGGCAGATAAAAACAACCAGCAAGTGCAGACTCCCTAAACATTGATTTACTGACCCATTATCGATCAAATGAGCTAGCGTGCTTGCTTAAGATTTTTTTCCCGTGAGGAATCCCCAGTCATGCCTACAGTGGAATATCAAAACTGCTACAAAGTTGAATTAAATGTTTCATAGATATACTTTTTTCATTTAATATGAATGCATCGTCATCAGGGAAGGTAATTTAGATTCAGACAGGCAATGAAAAGTTTGAGAATTTGCATCACAGTTGTTGAAATTATGACCTTTGGGTTTCGAGTAACTGCCTCGGGGTTGGGATGAATATAAAGATTGGTTGAATGTGAGCGTGGATCGGGTTGGTTGAATGTAAGCGTAGATCGGGTTGGTTGAATGTGAGCGGGGATCGGGCTGGTTGAATGTGAGCGGGATCGGGTTAGTTGAATGTGAGGGAGGATCGGGTTGCTTGAATGGGAGGTGGTATATGGTGAAAAGAGTGGAGTTTTACAATGACAACCCATTGCAGTTGTCGTTTTCTTTCAGCCACTAAACCGTTGTTAACCTAGTCACAATTATTAGCCTCACGATATGACATCCTTTGTGGAGCACATTGGTTTAATTTTTATCTTGTTTGCAAGGAACATATCACTTCTACTTACAATTTGTCTTCGAAGGGACCAGAACCTGATAAGGTCTTACGAATTTCATAAGACACATGCTTGACAATACCAGGCCTACTATGGTCCCACCATAATGGCAACAGTTTACACGCTTAAATGTCCTGAATATTGCCACGGGATCTAATTTAAAAAAGACGGAAATTTCACTTTAAAACTCTTGACGAAATTCTGTTTATTCCACATAGTATGGGCTTCATAATAAGCCTTCATTGATAGTAATAACAACAAGCCATTATGTCCTGACGGAAGCGTCTGGGAGTAGACCTCCATTTTGAATTCAAAAGCATGTACGATGTTCTTTCACTTATCTATATTAGGAACATGGGGAAATAATGTAAATATACAAAACAAAATAATAATTTACAGCCTAAATTTATAATGTTATGGATACAAAAGAAGCCTAATTAATTTGGAGTTTTCAAGATCTGAAATTCCTTTCGATACATGACGTTAAGGTCCAAAATTATTATTTGATTCATTTTAAATGCATGTAATTTAATTCCATTCAAGTTTATGTAAACAAGACTGTTTGATTCCATATTACCCATGGGAGAAAATCTTATAATTTTATCTTAAATATCACTTAGCGGGAATTTTGTTGCGGTCTCAAAATTTCAAGACATTGTGTCAAAATTTGGATATGATGTTTTGTATATTTTGCAGAAATATAGAGGTTCTAATATGATTAATAATATTCAGCGAAGGTATTTTCAAGCTCTAGCTTAAAACCGCAAAATCACTGATTTTCAAACTCTAAAAACTCCAAGAAAACATGATAAATATCTGAAGCGTTTTGCTAAAAAAAAAAACGCCCCACCCCGTCTCCCAAAACAGCAAAAACATAATATATAATCATGTTCTGAGCAGCTTAATGTTTCAAATTAAATATTTTAGAGTTACCCGATAAAAACGAAATGTCGGCTAACAATGGGACGAAACTCTCATCCACAGCATGAAATTATGATACAGCTGCGATCAAGGTTTATATGAGTAACTTCCCCTACTCATAGATTTGCAATTTACTACTGTAAAACATTTGGCTTTTAAATTTTATTTTGTAAATTCTTTATCTATTTTGAAACCCAGTTTTAAAAATAAAACAAATACACCAAAAGAGTTTCTAAATATGGCAGGTGATTTCGGACAATTTAAAACTCTTTTTATTGACAAATAAATCGGGATATATTTAATTTACTTTTGTTTTATGTTATGACCAGCTGGATATTAGTATCGGAGTTGAGGAATAGAAAGTGGAATAAATATTACGATTATTATAAATTCCCCACATACTTTTAAAATCAAAATTTTATATGCATATTTATTCCCCACTTATATATTTCAAATCGTATATATGGCCCCTCTTTAGAAATGTTTTATAAGAGTTAGATTTTTCATAATGGTAAATTTGGTTTGCAAATGTACATATCTTAAACATTGCCGTATGACCTAAGGTCTCACTGGATAGTTTCGTATTTTGACATCTCCATAATATTGAAGGCAGAAGGCATGAGCCTAATTATCACAATCCTAACAATTTGCAGTTTAACATAAGCTAAATCTGTAATGTGGTTTAGATTTACTTTGAGTTAGGTTTGGAAATGGGTTGATTTGTTATTGACTGCTAGTCACAGCTAGACTAGCATTGGAGATCAAATGCGTAAATTGGGCTTCAAATGAGCAGCCGACTTGGCTCATGTATTTACATGTGGCTGCTTCAGAGTTAAATATCTAAAAATCTAGATGGTCAAGGGGTGATGAAAAGTAAGCTCATTTGTTACAGTACTAGTGAACTTTATTCATGCATAAGGCCCATACTGATTTTTTTAGCTGTCTTGTCACAGGAAGACAAAATACAAAATAACTCTTTCCTGTAAAAACTAAATGAATGTTAGAAAGAGGGGTTGGGGAAAGTGTTGGTTCACTATAAAAGCCACTAGTTGCATAAGGAATTAATGTCAATACCTCAGTCAGAATCTTACAAGCATCCTTTCAACAAAAATCATTAGTTAGTTTATATTTGTATCTTTAATGTAATAGTATTCTTTAAAAATTCTGCAATAGGTCATCGTCGGACAAAAATGTGTCAAAAACTGTCCAATGAGACCTAAATACTTGGACCAATTAATTGTAACACTCTTTATTAGAGCACTTTCGTTATTTCACCTAGTTTGGGTTTATTTATTCATTTAAACTACCATAGTTATGACAGGATGACAAAATATGTCGTGATAAAACCTGGCTGAGGGGGAGATGGACGTCAGTTTTTCATACAAGAGCAATTACTGTCTTCTTTCTGATATGCATGATCCAAACGTGCGAGGCAATTTAACTTCACACAACACAAAATTCCGATTCCTGTATCTAATTATGATATAAATCAGGAGGCACAAACCCCGGTCAGCGAACTTGTTCAGTCCAGCCCTCATGCAAATAAAAACAACACAGTTATCGGGTCCATCAACAGTAATTATATGAAAGTTGTTTTAGAGTAATATCCCTTGGCTGAAAAAAGGTTGTGCACATGTGATACAAAGGACTCTGGGTTCTCTATACATCGTAATAATCTTTCACATTTCACTATTCTGATAATCGTTCTGACTATTCAGATACTCGTTCTTACTATTCAAATAATCGTTCTTACTATTCAGATACTCGTTCTTGCTATTCTGACAATCGTTCTTGAGAAGTAAAGTCTTACTTCGTTATTGCTTGTTGAGAATGAAACGAATCACCAAAAGAAGAAATTAGGAAAACTATCTCCTATGGAATAGTAATGAATATGCGATCTTTCTCAACTTGGTGTGAGTGTCTTCGTCTGAAGTTTTATGGAACAGGAAATAATGACTACTGTGTAACCTAGACCTTTGGCTAGTATCTACGTCTGAGGTCCTAATAGATCAGAAAGATGTTTCCTGTGGAATGAAAGATGAATATGGGACTATTTTTGAATTTTGCGATTATTCTTTAATTTTGCGAGTATCTTCGTCACAAGTCCTGATGGCAGACCAGAATTTATGAACATTCAAGAAAATGACGAGACTTGAAATGAACTATAAAGATAAAGGAATGTATTGAAAATGGAAATTAGGAATATCAGTTAGGATAATCTGTTATTTATTTTAAAGAATTGTTTTCAAGATTGCCAAAATCATATTATCTTGAAAATATTCCTAAAGATTGCTCTGAGCTCACCAGACAAAAAGCATGCAGCACGAGATAGCATGAGCAGTGCATAATGGCTCATGCCAGAAGCAAATGCTTCCCGTGCCTAAACTAACTGACTCTGAACTGAACCTGTATGCTCAGCAGTATCATACTACTGCCTATGCTATAACTTGAACATAAATATATAATATTTGAATTAATTTATATAAAACTGTATACCACTATTGCTATAATTTGAACTTAAATATAGAATCTTTGTATAAGGATATATAAAACTATATACACTAATAATATGATTTGAACTTCTCGAATTGATACATGTACATACTAAACATTATTAGTGATGAAGTATAACATTATTAGTGATGAAGTATAACATTATTAGTGATGAAGTATAACATTATTAGTGATGAAGTATAACATTATTAGCCATGAAGTATAAGATTATTAGTGATGAAGTATAACATCATTAGTGATGAAGTACAACATTATTAGTCATGAAGTATAACATTATTAGTGATGAAGTATAACATTATTAGTGATTAACTATAACATCATTAATGATACAGTATAACATTATTAGTGATGAAGTACAACATTATTAGTGATGAAGTATAACATTATTAGTGATGAAGTATAACATTATTAGTGATGAAGTATAACATTATTAGTCATGAAGTATAACATTATTAGCCATGAAGTATAAGATTATTAGTGATGAAGTATAACATCATTAGTGATGAAGTACAACATTATTAGTCATGAAGTATAACATTTTTAGTGATGAAGTATAACATTATTAGCCATGAAGTATAAGATTATTAGTGATGAAGTATAACATCATTAGTGATGAAGTACAACATTATTAGTCATGAAGTATAACATTTTTAGTGATGAAGTATAACATTATTAGTGATTAACTATAACATCATTAGTGATACAGTATAACATTATTAGTCATGAAGTATAAGATTATTAGTCATGAAGTATAACATAATTAGTGATACAGTATAACATTATTAGTGATGAAGTATAACATTATTAGCGATGAAGTATAACATTATTAGTGATGAAGTATAACATCATTAGTGATGAACTATAACATTATTAGTGATGAAGTATAACATTATTAGTCATGAAGTATAACATTATTAGTGATGAAGTATAACATCATTAGTGATGAAGTATAACATTTTTGGTGATGAAGTATAACATTATTAGTGATGAAGTATAACATTATTAGTGATGAAGTATAACATTATTAGTGATGAAGTATAACATCATTAGTGATGAACTATAACATTATTAGTGATGAAGTATAACATTATTAGTCATGAAGTATAACATCATTAGTGATGAAGTATAACATTATTAGTGATGAACTATAACATCATTAGTCATGAAGTATAACATTTTTAGTGATGAAGTATAACATTATTAGTCATGAAGTATAACATTATTAGTGATGAAGTATAACATCATTAGTGATGAACTATAACATCATTAGTCATGAAGTATAACATTTTTAGTGATGAAGTATAACATCATTAGTGATGAAGTATAACATTATTAGTGATGAAGTATAACATCATTAGTGATGAAGTATAACATTATTAGTGATGAAGTATAACATTATTAGTCATGAAGTATAACATTATTAGTGATGAAGTATAACATTATTAGTCATGAAGTATGACATTATTAGTGATGAAGTATAACATCATTAGTGATGAAGTATAACATTATTAGTGATGAAGTATAACATTATTAGTCATGAAGTATAACATTATTAGTCATGAAGAATAACATTTTTAGTGATGAAGTATAACATTATTAGTGATGAAGTATAACATTATTAGTGATGAAGTATAACATTATTAGTGATGTAGTATAACATCATTAGTGATGAACTATAACATTATTAGTGATGAAGTATAACATTATTAGTCATGAAGTATAACATTATTAGTGATGAAGTATAACATTATTAGTGATGAAGTATAACATCATTAGTGATGAACTATAACATCATTAGTCATGAAGTATAACATTTTTAGTGATGAAGTATAACATTATTAGTGATGAACTATAACATCATTAGTGATACAGTATAACATTATTAGTCATGAAGTATAAGATTATTAGTCATGAAGTATAACATAATTAGTGATACAGTATAACATTATTAGTGATGAAGTATAACATTATTAGTGATGAACAATAAATCATTAGTGATACAGTATAAGATTATTAGTCATGAAGTTTAACATTATTAGTGATGAAGTATAACATTATTAGTGATGAAGTATAACATCATTAGTGATGAACTATAACATCATTAGTCATGAAGTATAACATTTTTAGTGATGAAGTATAACATCATAAGTGATGAACTATAACATCATTAGTCATGAAGTATAACATCATTAGTGATACAGTATAACATTATTAGTGATGAAGTATAACATTATTAGTGATGAAGTATAACATTATTAGTGATGAAGTATAACATCATTAGTCATGAAGTATAACATTATTAGTGATGAACTATAAGATTATTAGTGATGAAGTATAACATTATTAGTCATGAAGTATAAGATTATTAGTCATGAAGTATAACATAATTAGTGATACAGTATAACATTATTAGTGATGAAGTATAACATTATTAGTGATGAAGTATAACATTATTAGTGATGAAGTATAACATCATTAGTGATGAACTATAACATTATTAGTGATGAAGTATAACATTATTAGTCATGAAGTATAACATTATTAGTGATGAAGTATAACATCATTAGTGATGAAGTATAACATTTTTAGTGATGAAGTATAACATTATTAGTGATGAAGTATAACATTATTAGTGATGAAGTATAACATTATTAGTGATGAAGTATAACATCATTAGTGATGAACTATAACATTATTAGTGATGAAGTATAACATTATTAGTCATGAAGTATAACATCATTAGTGATGAAGTATAACATTATTAGTGATGAACTATAACATCATTAGTCATGAAGTATAACATTTTTAGTGATGAAGTATAACATTATTAGTCATGAAGTATAACATTATTAGTGATGAAGTATAACATCATTAGTGATGAACTATAACAACATTAGTCATGAAGTATAACATTTTTAGTGATGAAGTATAACATCATTAGTGATGAAGTATAACATTATTAGTGATGAAGTATAACATCATTAGTGATGAAGTATAACATTATTAGTGATGAAGTATAACATTATTAGTCATGAAGTATAACATTATTAGTGATGAAGTATAACATTATTAGTCATGAAGTATGACATTATTAGTGATGAAGTATAACATCATTAGTGATGAAGTATAACATTATTAGTGATGAAGTATAACATTATTAGTCATGAAGTATAACATTATTAGTCATGAAGTATAACATTTTTAGTGATGAAGTATAACATTATTAGTGATGAAGTATAACATTATTAGTGATGAAGTATAACATTATTAGTGATGTAGTATAACATCATTAGTGATGAACTATAACATTATTAGTGATGAAGTATAACATTATTAGTCATGAAGTATAACATTATTAGTGATGAAGTATAACATTATTAGTGATGAAGTATAACATCATTAGTGATGAACTATAACATCATTAGTCATGAAGTATAACATTTTTAGTGATGAAGTATAACATTATTAGTGATGAACTATAACATCATTAGTGATACAGTATAACATTATTAGTCATGAAGTATAAGATTATTAGTCATGAAGTATAACATAATTAGTGATACAGTATAACATTATTAGTGATGAAGTATAACATTATTAGTGATGAACTATAAATCATTAGTGATACAGTATAAGATTATTAGTCATGAAGTTTAACATTATTAGTGATGAAGTATAACATTATTAGTGATGAAGTATAACATCATTAGTGATGAACTATAACATCATTAGTCATGAAGTATAACATTTTTAGTGATGAAGTATAACATCATTAGTGAGGAACTATAACATCATTAGTCATGAAGTATAACATCATTAGTGATACAGTATAACATTGTTAGTGATGAAGTATAACATTATTAGTGATGAAGTATAACATTATTAGTGATGAAGTATAACATCATTAGTCATGAAGTATAACATTATTAGTGATGAACTATAAGATTATTAGTGATGAAGTATAACATTATTAGTCATGAAGTATAACATCATTAGTGATACAGTATAACATTATTAGTGATGAAGTATAACATTATTAGTGATGAAGTATAACATTATTAGTGATGAAGTATAACATTATTAGTCATGAAGTATAACATTATTAGTCATGAAGTATAACATTTTTAGTGATGAAGTATAACATTATTAGTGATGAAGTATAACATTATTAGTGATGAAGTATAACATTATTAGTGATGTAGTATAACATCATTAGTGATGAACTATAACATTATTAGTGATGAAGTATAACATTATTAGTCATGAAGTATAACATTATTAGTGATGAAGTATAACATTATTAGTGATGAAGTATAACATCATTAGTGATGAACTATAACATCATTAGTCATGAAGTATAACATTTTTAGTGATGAAGTATAACATTATTAGTGATGAACTATAACATCATTAGTGATACAGTATAACATTATTAGTCATGAAGTATAAGATTATTAGTCATGAAGTATAACATAATTAGTGATACAGTATAACATTATTAGTGATGAAGTATAACATTATTAGTGATGAACTATAAATCATTAGTGATACAGTATAAGATTATTAGTCATGAAGTATAACATTATTAGTAATGAAGTATAACATTATTAGTGATGAAGTATAACATCATTAGTGATGAACTATAACATCATTAGTCATGAAGTATAACATTTTTAGTGATGAAGTATAACATCATTAGTGATGAACTATAACATCATTAGTCATGAAGTATAACATCATTAGTGATACAGTATAACATTATTAGTGATGAAGTATAACATTATTAGTGATGAAGTATAACATTATTAGTGATGAAGTATAACATCATTAGTCATGAAGTATAACATTATTAGTGATGAACTATAAGATTATTAGTGATGAAGTATAACATTATTAGTCATGAAGTATAACATCATTAGTGATACAGTATAACATTATTAGTGATGAAGTATAACATTATTAGTCATGAAGTATAACATCATTAGTGATACAGTATAACATTTTTAGTGATGAAGTAGATACCATTTAACTTGAATTGTTTAATTAAGATATGAATATGAACGTGCTGCACATGTGATTATAATATGAACTTATTACCCTCCATCCTATTATAATCACAAACAAAATAGACTTATGTTAATCCTGTACATACAGTAAACTGCTTCCATAAATTATATATCTATAAAAACTCAAAATAAATTTGAGTTATATAAAACCAGTCTGAACAAAAATACAATACAATATAAGAGCATACATCTAGCATTCATTAGACAGAACTAATCCATCGGTCCGGATCACTTATATAAATAACTCCAAGACCATCCAGTGTTGATGAGCAGTGGCACACTAATTAGGGAGGTGTAAAACCCTATATCAAAATGTATTAAAACTGAACTAATCAAAAATACATACTATGGGGAAAGAAAGACATACAATCGATATACTTTTGCAACATTTCCTAAAAAAGATTCATTTTGCTTGCTTATTTATTTATAAATGGCTACATGTTACAAGAGAGAGAGAGAGAGAGAGAGAGAGAGAGAGAGAGAGAGAGAGAGAGAGAGAGATTTTAATTTTTTAGGACAAAATATTCCCCATACAATATATATCATTGCCGGTTAGGTCCGCTATTGCACTGGGAAACATTTAGCGAGAAAGAAACTTTCAAAACTGTAGTCAGTTGTGTACTATTACTGGATTCCATTTATGCATCAAATAGTCCTAAGAAATTAACATGGTAGAACATTGTTTTCTTTGTCATAATTTGTCAGTTTCATTTGTTCTTTTTCTCTCTCTTTTCTCTGTTTTTTGCTTCTTTCTTTTTTAAAAGGAATTGTAAAGTTTTATTTTCAAATAGCTACATTACTGTAGTACAATAATTCCTTTTTCCAGAATTCGGACTTACTATCAGAATGTTTTCAAGAGCAGATGTTACCTCATCCTGACAACTTCTGCTTTATCGGCGGACCAAATTTAAGGCTAAAAAATTATCTTGGTAAATTGTAGAAAATCGGGCAGTTTCTTTGCGGACGTTTTTCTTTGAAATGAGACGATATCTATTCAGACCACTGTGGCTATTTCTGCGATTGAATTGACCGTAGACATGACAGAAGTTGCAAATGAAAATGGGTGGAGTTCCCAACATTCGTTTTTCGTAAATAGCAACGCTGATCTGTAATTGTTACCTTTAACTGGTAAAAATCAGAGACCTAATGACACCTAATTTATTAACCATATGTTATGTCATACGTGAGGACGATTTGATCCAGATGTTTAATAACTGTTAACACTCCCGTGGACTACAGTATATGCCATACGATCACTCTAATTTACGTGTTTTCTTTCACACCCATGATTACGTGACCAATCTGTAACTTAAAGGTACAACTAGAATGTGACTATTCAGAGAATGAGACACTAACACACCTCCAAATTTGAGTAGGTGAATCTGTGGTAGTCGACTAACTGTACCTTCATATGTGATTCTTCGAATTTTCTTATTTGTGGACAAATTATTTCCGGATTATCGAGGCAAGTTTTATGATAATTTTAAACTTTGCCGTCCGTGTTGAATTTTGCACCCGAAATGCGGATTTAGGGACTAAAGGAGTAAATTAAAGTTGAGGAATTCCGTTCCCATTTAAATATGTTTGGAGAGAAGCATGGTTTCCGCATAAATTAAGTCGGGATTAATGAGTTCTCTCTCTCTCTCTCTCTCTCTCTCTCTCTCTCTCTCTCTCTCTCTCTCTCTCTCTCTATATATATATATATATATATATATATATATATATATATATATATATATATATCTCACGGGCCTCAAGAAGATCTGATCACAGTGAAATTACGTAAACTGCAGTGGTATGGGTGTGTCTCAAGATCATCAGTACTGGCCAAAACATTCATGCAAGGAACTGTACAATGAAGAGAAAAAACTCGTAATATAAAATTCAAGAGTGAACAGGCTTAACATTAAGCGACGCAATGAGAAAAACAGAACATAGAGAGGAAAGGAGGAATCTGCTTGTCCGGTATTGTCCTGGGCGCTAACGGTCTACCAGACTACGTTTAAATTCCCGGCCGAATCATACCAAAGAATTAGAAAAATGGTACTAACAGCTGCCTCGCATGGTGCTCAGCATTAAGAGGTTAATAATAGGACTGGTCGGCCTGGTGTCTGGATAATGTGTTTGGGCGGGACATCATGCTACATGTCTGTTCCCTTCAGTGTCGAGACATTCTCAAATTTCGCGATGACAAATAATTGTACTCATGACTGGATGTCAGTGACATAATGCATTCAATCAAGCATGCTTTCAAAATAATATGGAAAATGACAATGCAAATGAGTGTACGATTAGCTTTTGTTAACGACTCTCTGTGTTCTGTATATATCCTTTTTAAAATTTAAATAAGTTCGTTAATCAAAACTGTTTCAGTGGTAACAGTGATTGTTGTCAACATTTGTGGTTAGTATTAGTTTCTCGATTAATACCTGCAGCTAATTCAATGTGAAACGATAGTTGGTGTGATTCCCGGTTTCATATTCGCAGATATATTGATTATAAATCATTCTTTAAACTCTTGTAAATATATGATGTTATGCCATTGTAAACTCCATGCTCATTTCCAGGTTTGTCACATTCGGAACACTCTCGCAGGTATCTCCCTTAGTGGTCACTTACTGTCTAATGTCATCCTTTTAAACATTTTTCTGTAATTGTCACCCAGCGAACGACAGTAAACTAAAGGCTTGCCAGGGTCTATGCAGAGACAGGGTTTTCGAGTTCGTGCGAAAGTTGTTTGTGTATTTTACTATACTAATCCATATATTGCAGTGAGCAAAGAAGATAAACCTCTTTTGTTTATTATATTTGTGCGAAAAGGCAATGTCTTTATATCTCGATGTCTATATAAATGTTTTAGAAAAATAAAATAATGATTTTATAGTAATTTTTCAATAGCTATAAACATCACTTCTGAAATCTATATCTGTATAATCTGAACCGTTCACGACATTTATTTATTCATTTTATTTCAAAATTAGCAACATTGACTACAACATTTGACTCATCAGATAATGTATATGCAGACGGTAATATTTCATAATTTTATGAGGCAATGTCAAGTATTTATTGCAGACCTTTTTACAAAATAATACTCATTACCGTTGAATAGAAATAGAAACTCACGGAAGAAGAAGTGAAGTTTGAACAGAAGGCCCCATTTAGTGTTTTTCAAGGCTCTATTCAAAGGCATTATTGAGTATATCTACAGCTTTATACACGAGTCGTTAATTATTATAGTTATTGCCACTGAGTATATCTCAAGGCTTTATTCAACGGCGTTATTGAGTATATCTCAAGGCTCTATTCTAAGGCGTTACTGAGTATAACTCAAGGCTCTATTCACAGGCGTTATTGAGTATAACTCTAGGTTCTATTCAAAGGCGTTATTGAGTATATCTCAAGACTCCATTCAAAGGCGTTATTGAGTAGATATCAAGCGTCGTCTATGGCGAGCTACAGCATGGACAGCGATCCAACGGAGGTCAGATGAAACGCTTCAAAGACAATCTGAAAGCTACATTTAAAGCATTCAATCAAAACCTTGTGACCTGGGAGCAAACAGAAAGCGATCGAGTCACTTGGCGTTGCTCTGTACACAATGGTTCCACGTTGTGTGAATCTAGCTGGACAGCAGCTGCAGAACTGAAGAGGCAAGCCAGAAACGCACATGCCATCAACCATCCTGGAAATGTTCCACTCATCCCATGTCCATTATGCAAACAGACATTCCGTGCACGGGTTGGTCTCATCAGCCACCTGCGCATGCACAGAACAGAACCAGCCTCTCCAACCCTCGGATGACTATTTAAATGCGTTATTGAGTATATCTCAAGCTTTATACATAAGTTGTCTATTATTATAGTTATGGCCAATGAGTGTTTCTCAAGACAGTTTGAAGATAACCAATATGCATATAATTCATTCTTAGCCAGTGTTTCGATCTATATCACTACATAATAAAATATAATTGAATCATTTGCACCTTTATATTATAAATCGTCTAGTTTTACCAACTGACCGACTTAATCTCCTTATATACATTCCACAGTTCTATACGTGACATTGTAAACACCACTAGTACTGACTGGGATGAACACAATAGGATACACTGAAAAAAGGGTACAATGTACTTTCAAAGCGGAAGTAGTAAGGCGTTGGTCTTTCGTTTCTGAGACCGAGAAAAATACGTGAAGACTGACAGTCAAAAACGTCTTAGAATAGTAATATTGACGTCATACAGAATAAAACCAACTTCGCCCACTTTTTGCAAATCTGGAGTCAAATGCCAGTATTATTGAAGTCATGTCTGGTTTTCATTACGCTCGTTGTGGTAAACCAGCTAACAAATACATGGTTATAATATATTATATATTACATTCAGATATATTGATCTATTTCTAATCTCAATTTTATAAGATACAAACTTGTAATTTTCTTGAAAAGAATTAGATTCATTCAATAGACGTTGCACATGCTATGTCATAGTGGGAAGTACTGAACTAATGGTGGTTTATAAGTTACAATGACCTGGGACGTATCAAATATTCCATTTACTAAATATGCATTTCAGTCAAACCTGCCTTAAAGATTAATTGTTATATCTAAAACATGTTTTCAGTTTTTCAAAATCTTGTCATGAAAATATTGAAGAAATAAACCTGTAACTATCAGCCAAATGTTTACCATAGTCATCATCTGCCAGAGGTTACACATGACTCTTTAACAAACTTGTGAAAAAGAAAAGAAAAGAAAACAACTTTGGTATTGATTGATTCAAAAGAGAGTTTTCATTCTTTTTGTTTAAGCCTCGATGAGATCTTGTGAGCTGATTGCTCGCTTTCACTAAACATCTTAAGTGTGTTTCTGGACTCAAAGTTTTAGATTTTACTCAACATTTAAATTTTTTCTCAAATCTGGTTTCACAAAGAACACATGAGAAAAATGTTCAACTCAAATGTGAGAACTGTTCTCAATTATCTCAGGTAAGGGTTATGCTCCCTCAAGTGGAGACCCTCAAATATGGCGCTTGAACGACATTATCGTCGACATCATCAAAGGAATCGTTAAGAAAGGAGAATGTTTAGTGAGAGAGGTGACTCCATATACGTCGATTACACTGTTTTGTTCGCTCGCTATAGATTTACCAGACTTATCATTTTATTTATCGTAAATACTGTTATTGAAACACTTGATTCGGCTTTGGTTCTATTCTGTGCGTGCGCAGGTGGCTGATAAGACCAATCCTTGCAAGGAATGTCTGTTTGCATAAGGGGCAGGAGATGAGTGGGACATCTCCAGGAGGGTTGATGGCATCTTATTGAAACAGTTGATTCGGCTTTAGCTAAACGGACCATGTCTTTGCCACCCCTCCAACAGGTGCTTGTGGCCTTGCGCTTTTTCGCCACTGGGGCTCACTTTAGGTTCATCGGAGAGTCCATGGGTGTAGGGTTTCTGGTAACTGTTTAACAGTAACAGTAAAACAGCTGTTTTTCGCCCAAAATAAAAAACATTAAACAACTGTTTTTTTTTCTAGCTGTTTTACTGTTTCTAACGGAAATTTTTAAACAAAAAGATACTACAACTGATGCTCCAACGCTCATTATAGATATGAAATTTGTAACGGAAAACAATTTTTTAAATTTCTTTTGAATGTGTTAGTGATTTGTTATGATGATTTTATTAAATTGGCCAAAAACTAAAACATCCCAACCAAAATCAAAAAGGGAAAGCATCACCGATGTAAACAAATACTTACAACTTAGTAATAATATTAATTTATAGTTGCTAAATTGTCGACGGAGGATTCCTGGAAACGTGATGCAAATTTTACCAGAAAGGAAACATACAGGCTACACAATTTTCTTTTTCTGGTTTCTTTACTTGTCCATTTTAATTAAAATAAGGGCCGCCTGTGTCCTTTTAATATTTCTATAACAAATTGGACAACTGAGAAAAGTAACTCTATACATATGTCAAATAATGAAAATTCTCTTTGATTAATGTTGCACATTTCTTGCGCTTTGAATGTTGTGAATTTCCACCAAAAACACAATATTAAAGAGATTTACTTACATATAATTTTTTGAATTTTGACTTTAAAAGAGCGATTTAAAATGGCCTGCCTTTCAGTACATTATATACAAAAATTAACAGTGTTGTCGTTATCGTGTTAAATTTTTAAATTGATATCTAGCAAACGTCTTGTGTTTTATGAGTTTTTGTCTTGATTCGAATCGAGTGTAAATATTGGTGCGCACGTGATTGCTAATACTGTTGAGCAAATGTGGGGAAATTGACATTAAACATGATATATACCCAGATTGAATGGCCATTAAACGTGACATCTACCCAGATTTAATTGCCATTAAACGTGACAAACTTAGATTTCATTGCCATTAACCGTGACATATACCCAGATTTCCTTGCTATTGAACATGACATATACCCAGATTGAATTGCCATTAAACATGACACATAACCAGATTTAATTGCCATTAAACGTGACATATACCCAGATTTAATTGCCATTAAACATGACATATACCCAGGTTTCATTGCCTATAAACGTGACATATACCCAAATTTAATTGCCTATTAATTGCCTATAATATTAATTTCCTATCAACATAATCATTTGCGAAAATTCTCCGAAAGAGCTGAACTATATTTTTATTTTGTGATCTGTTTTAAATGTTGAACATTTCTATAAAATGTACGTTATTTCTGTTTAGCATTTTCGTCACTTCCGTATTGATGAAAACATACAGGTGCATTGGGTTCTTTTATCTACATCATCCCTCATTACCCAAAAAATAAAAATATAAAATTTTAAAAATATTAATAATTTCCATATTCTAAGATTAAATATACTGAGTTATAGTTGAGTAATTATATCAAACACAATTACACGAAATTTATTATAAAATATCAATGCTTTATTCATGAACGTCGATGAGAATAAATGAAGTTTCTTAAAGTCAGCAGTGAATAACAAACTTGTTTTAGTTCTGATCTCCAAAATATATTTTATCACTGGGCACGTGTGTATTTTCAGAATGTTTCCCATGTATCATTTTTCAAATATGATATTTGTAAATGTGTAACGTCAGTGACAGTGTTGGGTCTCTTTGTTTCAAGCATGCCGAAAGTACTTTAAAGTAGAGATTGGGAGAGATATCAGCCTCTAGTACTTAAAACATCCGTTTACTCGTTTAACCGTTTACCCGTTTAACCGTTTATTACACATATATAGTTTATTACACAGAGATAGTTTATTACACAGAGTTAATCCGTTTATTACACAGAGATATGCGTTGTTTTCGAGTGACGTAATTAATAGTTGATACATACTATATATGTTTATATCATAATTTTCGGGTGATAAGAATTACATAAGACATGTGAACATTATTTTTCAGGCATAAGATTAATATTTAAAATAGTATCATAATGTGATATTCAAGTGTAATGAACATAATCTGCCATCAAATTGTTTCAATTAATTATATTATTTGTCCATTTTCGTATCATTTAAACATCTAAAGCAATTGTAAATGTAATGCATAAATTATGTCATCTAATAACAATCCATATTTACATAGTCATTCATGCAAGAGAATATTTCTTTTCAAATTACACTTTTTACTCTCGTATTTTTATTGGAAAATCTTGTGAAGAAGGTGGATGGATAAAATAAACTATTCTGGCATGTTGGAAACAGGTCAACCAATGCCCGGACCAAGCAATCAATCATTATCTACTGGTCAAAGTTCTAAATGTTTATTGTTTAACCATGATTGAAGACTCAAAAGTATAATTAGATTTCCTACAATATAAGGTAATTTTTCGAATTAAGACGAATCTCCTGGGGTATGGAGATTTTGCGTAGCCAAAACATTATTATGTTTATTGTTATCGATCATCGTTTAACACTAGACAGAGTAGTGTTATGTAGGTTGTTGTTGAATTCAATCGTGAAAGCAGTATTCTTCGTACTGGAAAGGATACTAATAGTACGTGCAATGTAACATTTAATAACATGTGAGTTTACATTCAACGGTCCTATCTACGATTTGAAAAGTTTGAATTCAGGAATATTACTTATGTATTACAAAACCAAACATGGATGAAAGGTTATTTACCTTAAAAGAACAAACGGTCCCAGGCCTATTAAATTCATATTGTTTACGTTAACCGAGTGGGAAATGTATTTTATTGTCCATAACCTGTTTTCTGTAATGTGCTGCATACATTATTAGATAACTGTTTAGACGGTAGTAAAAATTACTCATCCGTTACGGTGTAGATCGTCAACAATTTGTCTAATGAGACTAATCCAATCGAAATAGTTAATACAAACAGGCGCTGTTACGACACGAAATGCGTACCAATCCCTTATTTTGTGATTGGCTGGACCAAAAATTTTAACCTATTTATAGACACGTGCTTATCGATCATTGGCGATTTAGTTACATAGTTCATGTATGCGAGGCAGATGATGTCATGTTTACGCGTCCGTGAGAATGAGACATTCGACCAAAGACCAGGCGATATAGGAGTAAAATAAAATACTATACAGCATGCACTCGATATAGCACCACGCGTTATACCACCACGTGGGCTCTCCAATATTGTGCATAGAATGATTGTGCAAACCCGTTAGTTTTCGTTTCAAACTGCCGCAACCCAGTCCAAAATGTCGATAGATAGATAGATAGATAGATAGATAGATAGATAGATAGATAGATAGATAGACACAGACAGATATACACGGAGACAGACACAGAGAGACAGACAGACATGGGCGCAGAGATTCCAATCTATAAACATATTACCGTACGGATCGGATGACAACAAGTGTTGACGCTATGTAAGGAAGGAATTAAACATCGTGTACAATTACACGTAAGCCATTGTCATTGAAAATATCTGTATTTAAACCTTTGCCAGGTATTGAGTTATTATTCTACATATGACATACACAGCATGGATGACTTCGGAAACAGTAGTGGAGGTATGCTAAATTTCATTGTTCTTTTCCATTCATGTGCGTTTATGAATGTAAACGGGGGTGGGTGGGTACTTTACTTATGACTATTTAATTACTTGACAGGTTAAAAGTAACTTTAATTTATGAAAATTAAAACAAGTTAGAAACATTTTGTAAGATTAAATACAAAAAGAAGGTTTCTATGTTTGCTATTGTAGGTTTTAGCAGCAGTGATGCTGCAGGATGTTCGACTGACGCTTGCGGCTGCAGCGCTCTTTCCAGTTCAGATACCGGAGGTATATTGTCTTCTGGTGGAGTGTGTTCAGACTCGATCCCCTTCAGTGTCGATACATTCTCAACTGTCGGGATGATAAGTAATTGTGACTCAGGACTGGGTGCCAGTGACCATGTTAATTGCAGTCTTACAGGAAATAATGCATACTATCACGCATGCTTTCAAAATAGTATGGAGAGTGAAAATATAAATGAGTGTGTGACTCAAATGCAAGTGCATTCCTCGTATAATACGCATCCCATTCCTGCGTCTCCCTTTGTTCCATATTTAACTACGCCAATAGATGTAACTTTGGATGGCTATCTAAATAAGGTAACGGAGAGAGAGAGAGAGAGAGAGAGAGAGAGAGAGAGAGAGAGAGAGAGAGAGAGAGAGAGAGAGAGAGAGAGAGAGAGATGCAATTGAATTGTAAATTCTAAACATTAGCGCAAGTTCTAAGACTAAATGGCGTCGTTTTGTAGGAGAGACTCTAATGAGGATTACTATATAGTTATTATAAGTTTGCACAGCCTAGTGTTTCCTCTTTAATGGCCTCTACAAATTAAAGACGAGTTTTATTGTTGCTGTTGTTGACAATAGGATGTTTTCTGATTAGTATACACGGAAATGTCCCGGTACTATGTTTTCTGATTAGTATACATGGAAATGTCCCGGTACTATGTTTTCTGATTAGTATACATGGAAATGTCGAAGTACTATGTTTTCTGATTAGTATACATGGAAATGTCCCGGTACTATGTTTTCTGATTAGTATACATGGAAATGTCGAAGTACTATGTTTTCTGATTAGTATACATGGAAATGTACTGATACTATGTTTTCTGATTAGTATACTTGGAAATGTCCCGGTACTATGTTTTCTGATTAGTACAAATGGAAATGTCCCGGTACTATGTTTTCTGATTAGTATACATGGAAATGTTCTGGTACTATGTTTTCTGATTAGTATACATGGAAATGTCCTGGTACTATGTTTTCTGATTAGTAAACATGGACATATCCCGGTACCATGTTTTCCTTCATACTTTCTAACTTACCTGTCCTATTCTAGTCTTCTGTTTTTTTATATTCTTAGGGAGGAAATATGGAGTTATGGGAGAAACATATTCCTTGTAATAAGACAGAAGACAAAGAACTGATGTTTTTGAAGTCCAAGAGAGCACAATTGCAAATTATGCTGGCATCATGTAAAGCAGACGAAGATAAAAGGGCCGCTATTTGTGCCCAGATTGAGGACCTCACAGATCAGATGGAACGAAAAGGTAGAAGAACGAACTTATAAATAAATAATAAATGTCAAATGCCAGGGACCGTGTTACACATATTCTTTCAATTGTGGTAATTACATGTATTATCTATGCAAATCCTAATAGCGCTGCAATCCGTTGTTTTCACGTGACGTCATCAAACGTGTGTACATCCAAGTCCGCAATGTTGATTCCTCAGCCACACAAAACGGCACCTAGTAACAGTGATCTCCCTAGTCCGAGTTTCCTCTGACCCTTGCCGCCCCATTTTTGATATTTGGACATTTATGTTAGTGTGTTGAGTCAGAGTCCACTCATTTCCTATCGAAAGGTTGGAATTTGCAAGACCATCAAATGTATGCATAGGGTAGCCGCTTACTAGCCAGCCTACCAAACTTTAACTACCTTACATCGATATATACCTGCATGAAATCTATAGGAATAACATTTTTATTTTCTCAGAAATTGCTAGTATATTATTCATCATATCTTTAATCCGCTGACAGACGAGATGAAACAACGGCGTTGATGACATTTGACCTGGAATTCGTCATTTGCATTCGAGTGACATGACTACACAAATGTCAATGCCATCATAGGTCCAACAGACTCGTGATATCAACAATAAACCATTTACGAAGTTGTTGTACATAAAACTGTAAAATAATAATGAAATGACTTTAAGACTTTAATTTATATGTTGGATTTGTTTGTCTACAGCAACATTAGAAACGATTTAGTGTTGATATCACGTGAATATCTGACCTGCCGTTATGTTATTGACATATAGATTGCAAGATTTGTGTAGTCATGTGACTCGGAAGGCAAATTATGAATTCCATTTCAAATTTTATCAATGCTATAATTTCGGCCAGTTGGTCAGCAGATTATAGATATAAAGAATGCTATACTCGCCATTTCTGAGAAAGAAAAAAAATCATATTCCTATCGATTTCACATGCCAACATAATGTAAAAATATCATACAATGGGGTGGAACGGGTAAGGGGAAACTCGGATAATGATCTACCTCAAAAATATGAAGGCACGTCTCATTTCATGCGTACGGATATCCTAATGCATCACATTCTGTTAGGCATGTCAACGTACGAAACCGAATTCGTGCCTTTTCCGCTTTTGCTTCAAAGAAAACTTTGAAATTTGGAAGATCTTTATTATTCTTTAATAGACAAATGCCTCCATCAATACACATATGCATACAAATGGATACACAAACAAGCAGAAACATGATTTTAAATTTTCATGGGATGGAATCAATGATTTTGTTATCGCTGATGTTAAAAGTACAATCGTTAATACAGTATATAACTTCATATTTCTAAACTCATTTCAAAAACATTCGACACAAAATCTAATTTCCTTCAGGCACACGTTTCATGTTAATATACTGAAGATGAAACATCTTTGAACAGTTCTAACTTTCATACAATATCATCCTCCATCCATTGCCATCTCCCAGCACAGATAAAATGTTTCATCGTACTAATTACAATTAGTTTGTCGAATGTCTTTGTACATACAAGTTTTGGCATAATACACATTTTAATTCCTTAACTGGTATTGTATCCAGATAATCATTGTCAGGAATACCCTTTCAAAATGGCAATCTCAAGGACAAAATGGAAAATACAATTTTCAAATATCACCATATTGTCTGTCAGAAATAACTATGCAGGCTTGCGTGTCACCTTCACTATTTCGTCTTCCGATATAATTCTGTGCTACTCTAAGCTTGTTCTTGATGGAAACTTAATTTCAAGTACAATCCATGCGTCATTTCGATGAACTAAACACCATTATCGACGACTAAATCAGATCTGTATCTTTAAAATGAGTGAGGTGACCAAGGAGTCAGGAAGCAAAATGGCAGCGCAAGATACATTGTGGGTATTTGCGACGTAACCGTGATGTATGTGAAAACAACCCATTGTGGTAAACTAAACGTGAATTCGGCAAAACATAAGATTGGACTCGTAGCCAAAGGACAGAAAGACAGCCATAGCTAGACAGAGGGAGACAGACAGAGCTTGTGGTTCACTAACTTTTCTTATCATTCATACACAAACACAGAATTTTCCGCGTTTAAAGGGATGAACAAATGAATACAATTTAAAATTTTCCTAATTCTTGAACTTTACAACTTTCATGTTAATCTTTACAATTTGCAGGAAATTGGAGGAGACAGGATATCTTCATGATAGCGAATGGCCGAAACCAGGCGACTGCGTTTCCCAGAGTTTATCAACCAAACTATGCAGGGGTAGACATACATGAGCAAAAGGTGGGTGGTGATAGCTGGAAGATGACTGTAGGGACTAGGGGGGAGGTTTCTTTGTTCGATCGTGAAACAATTTGCTCTTTCTGTCTTAGACTCTATTTCTTGAGTGTGGTCACTAGCAGATTTTGCGTGGTCTCAATGGTCAGTTATTTATGTACATTGCTGAAGTACCAACATAGCTCTGGTCATATACAAGAGAGAAATCAATACCTAACATAATATAGAATCTGGAAAAATATACTTTTTGATATAAGTTCTACAATATTTCACGAAAGACTAAAACACGTTAATTTAGGTTGCTACAGTCCCTCAGTAAGCATTAGGACAATCTAAAGACTCTTAGGTATATTAACGTTGTCCAAGATAGCGAGGGTTACGACTTCCTGAAAAAAGGTGTATTACCGTTAAACGATATTTCTGCTGTTTCTCTTTCCGCTGTTATGGCCTGACCTTGGCTATAACATTTTGTATGTCAAGTATATATATATATATATATATATATATATATATATATATATATATATATATATATATATATATATATATATATATATATATATATATATATATATATATATATATTGTTTTCGGGATGTTCGTGAGTCATACGGACATGGTTTGGTTTTTTTAATTAACTGGTTTGATGCTTAATACCAAACACAGTATCCATGATTCGAAACTTTCTATTATTTTCTTTGGTTTTCAATCTGGCCATCCAAACTCTACATTATATACAGAGTTATCGGAAATTTAGATCTGACCTTCAAACCTATATAATATACACTGATTTATTGGATGTCCAATCTAGCAATCCAAGGTCTGAATTTTATTCCATGATTTATGCGTAATGGAATCCACAATAGCTGAAAGAGTACATATCACAAAGCAGGAAATCTCAGACGGAGAGCGTCGGGTACAGCTCGCAGAGCAGGAGACCGTGAGTATATATTCTGACGGATTTCGGCATAACAAGGAGAAGAGTTTGTTTTTGAGGCAGATCCAGGTGCCAAACTTAGAAGAGCTACTTGTTTTCTAACAATTTATGTCTACTAGCTGCCAATTTTAGTGTGAAAACTTGTTTAAGAGTTATTGTACACTCCGTGGATTGAAATATGAGAAGTTAATCGGCATCAGATCAATATAAAGGCATTTTCACAATGCTGCATACGCATATAGAACATCATGAAATGCTCGAGGAAAGAACACGAAGGCAGTTAATGGAGAGGTGTCGCAAAAGAGTCGATCAGTCGAAAACAGAATCATTCCGGTCATTTTCGAAGACGAAGGTCGGACAGCATCTCACAGTTACCTAAAAATGAGCTTTTATATCTAGCGAAAGCTCAAGGTACAAGAGCTTTACTACGGTTCCCACATTTGTAGACAGTGTTAAAGTTATTTTCACAGTTATTATACCTACATATACAAATATAATAATCAACCCGCAATAACTATTAACGCTTACCAAGATAGTTATTTGACATTTTGATATTAGATCTTTCTTTAGACTTATCTCCCTTTTTAGACTTGTATTTAGACTTTCCTTTTTTTACTCTTCATTTATAATGCTACGTGGATGCAAATTTATTGATGTGCTTTTCTGTCTGCCTGTGGTGAAATGACATGTGTCTTATACTGTAATAAGACTCTGTGATTTTAAATAAAAGAAGACTTCTATCTTCTTACATTTCTTTAATTATTACATGATATCTCTTGGAAAATTATTGCAAGGCGACAAACTGTTTGCTGCGGATAAGAGATTGCATCCGACGTCGTGCACCCCCTGTAGAACAATGCAGTGCTATCGGATTCAATATTCGCGGTATCGTGCATAGCGAGGTGTACTCGAGATTTCCGTACTCTCCTATTCCTGCTTTGCGATGTGTAACCGACATTTGATTCCTACTCGCGAGTTCAGTCCACTCTAATGGCTATGTATTCAATCCATATTGGTCATGTATTAAAACCATTCTGGTCATGCATTCAAATCATACTGAATATTTATTCAAATCATGCTGGTCATATATTCAAATCATACTGGTCATGTATTCAAAACATTGTATTCAAACCATGATAGTCAAGTTTTCAAACCATACTGGTAATTTACTTAAGCCATGTTGGTCATATATTCAAACCATACTAGTAATTTATTCAAAACCGAACCAGTAATTTATTCAAACCATACTAGTAATTTATTCAAAACCGAACCAGTAATTTATTCAAACCATACTGGTAATTTATTCAAATCATGATAGTCATATATTCAAACCATACTGGTAATTTATTCAAACCTTACCGGTAATTTATTCAAACCATACTGGTAATTTATTCAAATGATGATGGTCACGTATTTAAAGCACAGTAGTCAGTAACGTTACGGATGAATAACCTCACCATGGTAACTAAATGTTTAAAGGATCATTATAACACGAATGCAAGTGTTTTGAACTATTAGCAGTTGGAATAAGTCACAATGCATTATTTTTAATATCGTCATTTTACGTTGGAATATTGTAATAAAGTTTTGAAGGCCAGATACATGATTGCTGTAGATGTGTAATATGTTTTTATATTTGGTTTCCTCTGATCCAACTTTGGGAATGTTGGATTAACTTGTTTTATTTGAACGACGATGTGTAAAATGAGAAGTAAAACAATAAGATTTTCATTTTTTACCCCCAATAGTTGTTTCTCTGATATTTAGTACACTATACAAGTGTCTGGTACACATGTGCAATCAAGCATACGTCTTGGAAATTTGTTTAAAAATATGAGTATTTTGAAGAATAACACTTTGCTGGAGCAGTGTATTATCACACATTCTCTACATCACTTCATGGTTCCATTTATCCGCACGTCTGCGAGGAGTAGGGATATTACGATTGCCTCCGTGTATCGATACTTCCGTCTGTACGTCTCTCTGCCCATGACAAAGCTGTGTTGGGTTTTTCTCCAATGTTTCCTGAGGGATTTGTTTTCTTTCTTCCAATTCATTTTTTCTTATTAGTGTCGGAAACGCTATATATTGAGAAGTCGAGGAAGAAGATTGTGGTTGATGCATATAGACAATGATATTCTACCGTGAGTTTGCCTTATTTGAGAGTGGCGGGTAAAATGTTTGAAAGAAAATGTGTAAAAAAAATGTTTATTGAAAAATAAAGGGCTCGTCAACACATTTCTCATATAAAGCTACAGGGATTACATTTTTATTTCTTGACGAATTCCCTGCGTTTTTTTGTGTTCATTTCTGACAATTGTTAAATGAAGCAGAATATGCAAAAACACAAGATTTCAGGAGGAAAGCTGTCAAATCTTCTTGTAGAGCACATGCTGGAATATATTGTAATATGAATGGCCTGTCAATAGGCCAGGCCTGGTTAACATGAATATGGTTATATTGATGGATATGAGTTTATTTTACTGTATTTACATATGGGTGTTTTTACCAATATTTTTATTACATGGTGCCGAAAGATTTAGCAATATTTTGTTTTCATTTTTTCAGAGAATGCATATGTGCTGCTGCATTGTGTCCTGTATACTAACAATCGTCATGATAACGGCTTTTGCTCTTGGCATGGGGTTGGGTTTCACTCAAGATAATTGACAATGGGATTCACATCAAATGTTTGGTATACTGTTTCCAATCCCAATTTCCATGTTCTATGGATTTTTGGTCGGAATGAAGTACTCTTAACGGTGGCACAAGGAGAAACAATCTATGTTATACGTGGCAAATCGTGCCAAATGTGTGATGACGAAGGCGGAAGTTTACAAACTTAGTTGTATATTTCCAAAATGTATAATATGCAGATATTATGTTTTTGGGGACGTTTTGATACAAATGCTGATGGATATCTTTTCGTAATTCACCGGATTATGGCATAAAGGTTTTTCCAAATATGCGAATTGGAATAAAACCGTTTTTCTCATTTTCCCGTGTCATACTTTCTTTGTAAATTTATTATTACCTAGTGAACCTATTTTAAAGATTATGACTCTATGTTTTGGTGGAAATAAAACCAAACAAAGAGACCTGGTAGCGTTGTATCGAAGTCTGTACACACATCTTTGATGGACATCAGAACCAACAACCGTGTGCGTTTTTTTTTAGCGTGATTGGCATGCGATTTGTTTCAGATGTATGTTTTTATCTTTTTTGCTTTAGGTATGATGCATTTGAACATACAATGCTTGTGAGGAGATGCGCGAATGACTTCACAGTTTGATTTGAATGAGAAACTAAATATTCTTAGCTGTGGTACTTTGATTATAATAATTAAAGAAGTGAAAAAACTACATCCCATGGATCTAGTTAGCAATAAATCGTAATTCACATTTTCCAAGCTTGCAAAATGTGTTGCTATAAATGTATAGAAACAAAAAAGTGATGAAACGTCAATAATTTAAACATAGTGGCCAATGAAAATAGAGTATTATGTTCAGTACTGACCAGTCTCCATCCTAGTGAATTTGTTAAAGTCTCGACTAAATCTTGAAACGTTTATCCGATGAAAATCGTTGTTATAAAACTCGACTATCTGACGACTGGTTTTTAATTTATGATGGTGTTAATGAATACTTTCCAGACATTTGTTGTATCGTTTCATTAAAATAACTTATTCGTCTGAGCAATGAGAAATGGGCTGCAAGTTTTACGTTGTTTTACAGTGCAATGTTTGGAACATTTGCTCCCATTTTTATGTAGCTGAATGATATAATTAAAAATGTCTTCAAAACTTAAAAAGAAACGTTCAAAATGTTTATAAAATCTCTGATATCTAATCAATCTCATATACTTTGTGATTTTGAAGAATCGCTGACGATTTTTCCATTCAGTCATATACACTGTATTCGCAAACATTGTTTTATGAACATGTTCAATTACTCCATGTTCAATTACTCTATGTTCAATTACTCCATATTCAACTGCTCCATTTTCAATTGCTAAGAAAATATTTGAGTTTGTAAATATTTGATTTGTGTCTGAAACGGTGGTTTTACATATCTTTTTTCGAACTGTACCAAAGTGAGTGGTAACTAATTTAATTTTAAATGTCTTTGCAGAAACTCGAAACAATTCAATTAAAGCATACTCTTTATTTGCCTCTAACTATACATTTGGTTCTAGAATATAAAAATATAAGTTACTATGGCAACGGACGATTGATGTAAATATATGACTGTATCCAAAATGTAAAATCTTACAAAATCACAAAAAAGTAAACACTTCAGAATAAGAATAAAATCACGTCTGTTAGAGAATGAACTAACTAACGAGTTATCATTGTGTGGATGGATAAATAAGGTAGGTACCAAATACAAGTTGCTGAAAGAAGTATGATATTATTATGCAGAGTTGGTGACGTACTTCTCGTGGTTACGAAGTCAACCAATTCGATAGCTCTGTTCCTGACCGTAGCCATGGAAACAATGGGGCAAACATTAAATGTGAAGTTGGGTTTTAAAACAATTTTATCATGAAATTTGAATGTGTCGTACCCGAATATCAGTGTCGTATATGGATCTTAGACCATGCATGTTTCAAATCTGAATACCTGTGTTTCTATGTAGCTTGGATCATGAATGTGTCATGCTTCGAATATCATTGTATATATGTAGTGTGTAGTTCTTACACATTTTATTGAGCCATGGATTCGGTCATTCTTACACACGAGCCAAATCTGACAAATTATACACATGAGATATAAATCTGGCAATTCATACACACGGGATATGAATGTAGTAATTCACACGCACGCGTCTTAAATGTTTCAAATCATACACACGAGACATGAACGTGGCAATTCATCCACCCTCTGGTGATGAGGTATGTGGATACAATAATTGGCAAAAGCTACCAAGGAATTACAAGGACAACAGAAACCCAACATGGCAATGTAGAAGCACGATCTATAAGTTTGAATCCCAACATCATCATTCATCTGTATTTCTTCCCTTAATAACCTAGAACATTAGTATGTTCATGAACATGACAAGGACATGGCATACGAATATATATATATATATATATATATATATATATATATATATATATATATATATATATATATATATATATATATATATCTCATCCACTGATATAAAAGTCATAAACGTATGGCACCAAACAGCACAATTTCGATATTTACATATCCCTGACATTATAAATGTTCACTCCTATAACCATGGATCTCGTGATCATCTGAAAATGAATTTTTGACTTTGATGTCACAGATAAAATATTCAAATGTAAATGTAACGCATCATATTGTTAAGATGTTCAAGGGTAGACAAATCCATATTACCATAGGGACAACTGTTTTTAATCAAAGACGGCATAAATGCAGTCCGACAGTATAATTGTAATAGCCAAATATGGTGGCACTGATTAAGTAAAGATTATTAAAGTGAGTTAATGTTAATCTTTGACCTTGACCTGATAGCAACAACTCCGAAGGAGATAGATGAAACTTTTTTGTTAACACGGTAAGTAAACAAATTTCATGCTTATGTCCCAAATGTTACGTGTCTCATAATTGCATTAAAATATTGTTTTAATTCCAATGAATACAATATAAAAAAATGAACTACTTTCATTCAGCCTTTAGATATTTCCTTAAGTTTCTCTAGCGTGTCTTTCGTTCTAAATTTATGTTTCCTATTAAAACAATCACTTTTTTGACGTTTTGATCGAAATATGATAGAGCTCACTTCTATTACCTTTACTAATTTACGCAAATGATGAATTGATATGTAAAGAATATTTTGAAGAACAAAGATGTTTTAATTTCTTGATATCTCAAAAGATCCGAACATGTTAAGTTTAACGGCTGTCAACACAGAAACTAATTAAAAGCTGAAATGCTGTTTCCCAAGTTTGTTCCTGGCCAATTTTTATATATCTACCAATAGGATGGCAATTAAAAACTCGTACTTACAGGCTAATTCCAATCATATAAATTGTCTGAAAAATATACGGGATCATATGTATTGAAAGGTTCTTTATAGAGGTAATGTTATATATCGAAGAAAATTTACCCCCAGTGAGATTTGCTTTGAATACACCTTCTTCGTGGTATTTTTGTGTATTTGGGGTAGACTGAAACCTCAAGCAACGGAACACCCGGTAACAAATTGGCAAGGAGTGAATCAACCAATACGATAATCTCTAGTACAGCTTGCAAGGCAGGAATCGCTGAGTAATGGAATCCCGTGTACACACAGCAATGCGGGACAGCGCGTACAGGACTAGTGAGCATCTCATATCCAGCAAAGGGATCTGGCCACCTTTTTAATATTTCCCAAAATAAACCAGGTAATAATTAAATCAGGTGTGTTTAAGCAGCATCCCGCGGGTCGCATGCTGCCAAGTCCTTCACATTGTGCCGTCCGCCGACAGGAAGGCAGTCGTTTTGAAAATATGCATTTTAATTAATACATATTTTATTTTACTCTATTGCTTTGTGAATATAGGATATATATATATATATATATATATATATATATATATATATATATATATATATATATATATATATATATATATCTCAATAGCTGAATGTCTTATTTAACAATAGTATTTCAGTCATGTAATACGAATGTTAGTGTCATGTTGGAATTTAGTATTTTATTTTTAAACTGTTATTGTTCATGCTGCCCGTGACATAAAGTATTTTATCAAGAGGCAGTCTAATTTTATTGAAAATAACACATTATAGTATCCGTATAAAACGCATCATTTCACTACAGGTAGACCGAAAATACACAACTAATACAATCTGATTCATATGTCTTTTGAATCATATGTCAGCGAAACTGAAATATGTCTTAAACGTATTTAATTTAAAAATGTGAAATAATTGACGTTATGAGTCATTAAGTAATACTAAGAGTTGATTATTATGTTTGTACACGAAGTGTTCCTATTGTTATAATGCCTATGATAATATACGTAACATCACCGAGATGGGAACGCAACACAATGGACAATCGAGATTCGGTTCCAGCAATAGGTACAAAATCCGAAATAGTCACAAGTCACCAGAACGATGGCCTCTCGTGCATCAAGTAGACAAATGTTACAGTACTGAACGTTGATGACTTTAAGCTTATTTGACGCTGTCGTGTCTTCAGCTGATTCCTTCTTAGTCGTGACACTCGATCTCACTGTCGTCAACACTGAATAAGTCAGTGTCGGAGGCGGCCTTGTTCAACAGAACCGCAGTAATGCGATATGTGTAGTAATTCCATTCGTTTATTGGAATACCTTCGTTCATCGTAAAATGGGCTGGCCATTCATGATGCTACATTTGGCTTTATGTCGAAGAATTGGTCTAGTAGCCTCAGCAAGTTTGCAGGTGCATGATAAAATTGGAAAGGTGTAACCACGAAATATCAAAACATTAGGAACAATTGATAAACAGGTGAGTCATGGTTTAGAATACTACATTCATCCAAAACACCAGTGGCTTCTCTTAGCAAATCTAACTGCGCATATGTTGCTAAAATAAACCCAAAAACAAAAGCGCGTAGCCGTGGTCAGCAACATTGCCAAATGACTACCAGAACGCCACTCCATTACACTTAGTATAGTTTGATCCAGCTTTATAAACATCCATTTCGTTAATGGTTGCTGGTAGAGGCACTTTGCTGTAAATGACGACACTTGTACTTTGAGCATTTAATTTATGCAAAAGCTACTGTCGTATGAGCATAAAAACTGTAATAGCAATGAATCAAATCCAAGTTTGGCCCGATCTTCATTAGGGTATAATAAAAGCCCTACTGACACTTCTTATTTCCACAGTAAACACTATTAATGCACACTTCATGTTTGCGCAAGTAATACTTGTGCATTAACGTTTGATGTTGGCTTCCAATATTAAAGTGTGATATAATCCCTTGATGCACACCCGCTAAGCTCTGAGTAAATGGAACAGACCGAAGTGTGATCTACTCGGTAAAAGTGGTCGATCGTTGAGGCAAAATATGGCATGCTATGTGTCGCAGAATAGAAACCGAGTGGGTTATTGACTAAATGAATAACACAAACACAATGTGTGACAGATGGAAATTTATGAACTTAATTAGTAAACAAAATTATATGAAGTATTTACACAATGATTCTCCGACGCTCTCAACATACTGAGACTTTAATATCGTGGAGGTAACATATGGTATACTATGTGATATTGACATATTAATATACAACGTGTTGTCCCTTCTTCTTGACGGCTACACTCAGAACGAAAATATATTCTAGCACAATATAAGACCTATTCTTGAGACGTGTGGTATGCTAAAGACCATATCAGTTGTGTTCACCAACGACTGTCACAGTAGAAGAGGAATACAAGACGAAGCACCATTCGAGTACGCCGAAGGTTATCAGTCTTTTGGCCTTACTTCGTAACTGTACACAGTACAATAGTATACCATGAGCATACAACAGATCTTTGTACACAGTAGAACATTACACCATGAGCAAATACCATGCTCCTGTACAATGTCAACTATTACAACGCGAGCATACAAGACGCACCTGTACACATTACAATATTAGACCACGCATATACACCAGGTCCATGTACACAGTATAATATTACACTGTGAGCAATCACCAGGTCTCTGAACACAGTATACTATTACACCACGAGCATACAACAAGCACCTGTACACAGTAGAATATTACACCACGTGTATACACAAAGTCTCTGTACACACTAGAATATTACACTACGTGTATACACAAATTCTCTGTACACAGTAGAATATTACACGATGAGCAAACACCAGGCCCCTGGTACAAAGTAGACTATTTCACCACGACCATACAAAATGCACCTGTACACAGTAGAATATTACAACATGAGTAAAACACCAGGTCCCTGTACACAGTAGACTATTACACTACGGGCATACAACAGGCACCTGCACACAGTATAATATTAAGCCAATAGCATACAACGGGCACCTGTACACATCTTAATATTACATAATTTGCATACACCAGGTCCCTGTTCACATTAGAATATTACACCACAAGCATGCAACAGGTACATGTTCTGGTATTTTGAAGACCTACATATATATGTTCATCGTCCTTAACAGCTGTACTCTGAAGAAGAAAAAAAAATGGGCACACGATATAACATATATGTGGTAGGCTGAATATGTCAAATATTATTTATTTGTCTTCAGTGATGAGTTACTGATTGGAAAATCACAAGTAACACATAAGCACACACACACACACACACACACACACACACACACACACACACACACACATAAAGACCAAACACAAGTTCCATGACCCAATCTGAATAATGTCCATATTTTTTCTTCTCTTCTATCCGACTTATCATTAAAAATGTCAAAAAGCGGAAGTTTCCATGAGACAGGTTATAATGCTATTTTTCAATATTAAAATCTGTGTGCTAAGCTTACAGCCGTTCTCCAAACTAGAAAGGCTGACATACATCAAGTGTTACTTCTTAAATCATCTATGTTGTTTGGATGTCTGTTGATAGGAAACTAACTCGACAATCCGCATGTTAAATATCATTGTCAATACAAAGCCAGAGTGCCAATATATATATATATATATATATATATATATATATATATATATATATATATATATATATATATATATATATATATCTATATATCATAATGGGTTATATCCTTTCAGTTTTCGATTATATTGAACATTGATGTTTCAATGAGGGTATAAATACTAGTCTTGTTTATTGGGCAGAAACTGTATGGTTATTTCAACAACACATTAATGCCGCAGATGAATTGTGTGTTGAAAAAAAGTAATGCAACTTGTATAAGCAAAACAAACAATTTTTTTTCGAAATGGTAGCTTTGGAGAAATTGTGAGGGTAGGTATTATATGGAGACACATATTGAAAGAGTACAATTCTATTAATATATGGGGGTTGCTCTTCATATCACATTTTCATTTGGACTACAGTAAAAACATGCTGGCATCACAAACGTTGAAATCAGCATCCAGAATATTTAGGTATCTACGTACATTTGGAAGATTACATATACAGGATATGTTTCAAATATTTGACGCTTTGTTAAAAAGAATATTACATTACCCTTAATAAATATGGTTTGTTTCATTTTATATATACATGTACATTTTATAGCAATTTAAGAAGGAAATGTGCTACATCATCCCTGCAGTAGATAAATTTACAAATTTAATGACCACTGAGGAAAAGCCGTATTAACAAGTTTTTAAAATATTTGAATTTTGCTTTTAAAGTAAGAGATAAACTGTTAAAAATATAAATATCCACACCTAACAAATGTATTTTACTATGCTGTATATGCCGCACTATGTAAAATCCTGTTTTATTATACTATGCATTTTGGGCCGGAGTCCTAACACATACTGAATTAAACGATTTGTTCTGTTCAGAAAATACATAGATCAGTCCCTTTAATAATGTGTTTTTGTAGGAAATTCAGTCACACTTTGTAATTTTAACTTTGGAATGGGACTATACGGATGGTGCTCAGTAAACGTGATATATTATTTAGATCTTTCGCTCCACGAGTAAGCATTGCTATTTCCTTAAAGGTATCTTCTTTTTATTTTCTCGTTTGTACAATTGGGTCTCGGCACTCGTATCAGTATAATGTACACAATGTACAGTATCAGTATAATGTACACAATGTACAGTATCAGTATAATATACACAATGTACAGTATCAGTATAATGTACACAATGTACAGTATCAGTATAATGTACACAATGTACAGAATCAGTATAAGGTACACAATGTACAGTATCAGTATAATGTACACAATGTACAGTATCAGTATAATGTACACAATGTACAGTATCAGTATAATGTACACAAATTACAGTATCAGTATAATGTACACAATGTACAGTATCAGTATAATGTACACAATGTACAGTATCAGTATAACGTACACAATGTACAGTATCAGTATAATGTACACAATGTACAGTATCAGTATAATGTACACAATGTGTTATCGATGGCTCAGATGATGGTGTCAAGTAATTTTGGAGGTCAGAATACAAACACCATCTTTGGGTGGAAGACTGTGTATCTATATACTGTACGAAACAGGAAATCCTACCCGGATCTAAGAGGTACAAAACTAGCGAGCGCATCAGCAGTGTTTATTCCAGGTACATGGTCTACTATTATTAGATCTTCGTTTTTGCCACACGTTCAGGTAAACATTATTTTAAGAAATGACTGTTTACTGTTATCGATCGTAAACACTACGTCTATTTTTAGTGTAGATGGAGACTCGCCTTGTGTGCAACATGACACCGAGCTTACAAACGACGGTTCTACTTTCCGACATTAAAAATGTTTGAAATTAGGAACAGCACTAATGTGGCACAGTTATGCTTGGAATAAACATAACATTTAATTTAAACGGTCAAAAGGCTGTAGCAGCGTATCAACGTCACAGTTTTACGTTAATCGGGTGGGGAGTATATGCTATAGTTTACAGTTTCTTATGGGTGCAATTAAACAAGTGTAGACTGGCCAAGCCATGAACGTAAACATGATTATAAACACGTCTTTTTAAACCATTGTGGAGCACAATATCGCATCTGTGGGATTGCAGCAACAATGTTAAGTTTTAGAGATCTTGAGAATTAGCAATTTAATCAATGTATCAGAAAGATATCCAAGTTACATGAAGGTATGTATGTATGTATGTATGTATGTATGTATGTATGTATGCATGCATATATATATATATATATATATATATATATATATATATATATATATATATATATCTATATATATATATATATATATATATATATATATATATATATATATATATATATATATAACATGACATGTAAAGTGTTCATATAGAGCAATTTGATGAAAGCCAGAGCTGTCTTGAGATGACAATCGTTATCATATGATGTGCAAAATTCTTTATATGATGTGCTTTTGTCATTATTTGATGTGCAAACTTCTTTATATGATGTGCTTTTGTCATTATTTGATGTGCAAACTTCTTTATATGATGTGCTTTTGTCATTATTTGATGTGCAAACTTCTTTATATGATGTGCTTTTGTCATTATTTGATGTGCAAACTTCTTTATATGATGTTCTTTTGTCATTATTTGATGTGCAAACTTCTTTATATGATGTTCTTTTGTCATTATTTGATGTGCAAACTTCTTTATATGATGTGCTTTTGTACTTGTATGATGTGCAAACACCTTTATATGCGGTGCTTTCGTCTTTATGTGAAACTTCATTATAATGAGAAGGAGAAACGGAACTTGCGCAGGCGCGTGAAGATGGCGACCTATGAAAATACGTCAAAGTTGGAAGCTGTCAACCAGATTTGATCAGCAATCAGCATATAACATAAAATATGCAAAACTAAAATAAAGGTTCCAAGTACATTTTATTAGCTAATATTGATAACTGTATATCAAATCGTATGGTGTTCACGATCTTATTGTATGAAAAGGTTATTCATCGGACATACTGTCAAGGTAATCAGATTCACATATCTATCTTTTTCAGCTAATGATTTCTTTTTTTGACCCCTTGCTTTAGTTACTGAATTTGATTTTTTTTTAAAAACTATGCGAAAAGTTGTTTGCTGATTAAAATGAACGGCCGCCGCGTAATACTTTTCTCGATTATGTATATAGCCTCCGTGTTACCTTTCTCGATATGCCAATAGGCTATAATTGAAAGTAAGAATTAAATATGAATATTTGCAAATATTCTCGCTTGTCAGGCCTCACAGTGAAAACGACCATGCGTAATTATTAGACCTAACAAAACTGCATTCTTATTTAAAAGACACTGTTTGTGTAAAAACAATCTAAGATTGTTATTCTCAAACATATGAATGTTATAAATAAACAAATTTAATAAAAATTGATAGTAACTGTAAAGAGTCGTTGACAAGAAGATATTGGAGGTTTCTTTTTTAAGTTGTATCATAATATAATCTAGTATATATTTTTGTTGAAAAGTCTTTCAGTCTGTCGTCGTTAAAGTATATTATGAATAATATATGATGATTTATTATGGAAATAGTTGAATTGTTCAGCAATCGGATATTTCAGGCCTACATATCTGTTACTTAACCCATAAACCATGATTCTTTTAGCTTTTGCCCACAAGTCAGATACACAGATTTACAAACTGATATGCAGTGATAAAAATAAGAAATTACTCTAAAGACAATTTAAGCAGAACGGTTTAAATTGTACTTGTCACAAAAAGTACATTATATTGCTTTAAATATCGTTCTAGAAAGCATTGCAAATATCCGAAAGTTAACACACACACACACACACACACACACACACACACACACACACGATACAAATTATTAATATTGCTCTTTTACTAAATCAATTTAATACTGTATACATTTTCATCACAATCCTTTCTAATTTGTGTTCCCCCTTCCCTCTACGCATAACGGAAAAACTACGCAGACACGTGGAGTGAGAGATATAAGGAACAAACAATCTCACCATTAAATTGACAATTGTTCGGATATGTGGTCCACGTACTATATTGTTGTAATTATTGATTATTTTTAATTAAATACAAAAATATCCAAAGGACCAGAGAGAGAGAGAGAGAGAGAGAGAGAGAGAGAGAGAGAGAGAGAGAGAGAGAGAGAGAGAGAGAGAGATATGGGTGCAGTGATTCCAATCTATAAACATTTTACCGTACGGATCGTATGACAGCAAGTGTTGACGCTATGTAAGGAAGGAATTAAACATCGTGTACAATTGCACGTAAGTCATTGTCATTGAAAATATCTGTATTTAAACCTTCGCCAAGTATTGAGTTATTATTCTACATATGACATACACAGCATGGATGACTTCGGAAACAGTAGTGGAGGTATGCTAAATTTCATTGTTCTTTTCCATTCATGTGCGTTTATGAATGTAAATGGGGGTGGGTGGGTGGGATACTTTACTTATGGCTATTTAATTACTTGACAGGTTAAAAGTAACTCTAATTTATGAAAATTAAAAACAAAATAGAAACATTTTGTAAGATTAAATACAAAAAGAAGGTTTCTATGTTTGCTATTGTAGGTTTTAGCAGCAGTGACGCCGCAGGATGTTCGGCTGATTCTTGCGGCTGCAGCGCTCTTTCCAGTTCAGATACCGGAGGTATATTGTCTTCTGGTGGAGTGTGTTCAGACTCGATCCCCTTCAGTATCGATACATTTTCAAATATCGGGGTGACAAGTAATTGTGACTCAGGACTGGGTGTCAATGACTATGTTAATTGCAGTCTTACAGGAAATAATGCATACTATCACGCATGCTTTCAAAATAGTATGGAGAGTGAAAATATAAATGAGTGTGCGACTCAAATGCATGTGCATTCCTCGTATAATACAGATCCCATTCCTGCGTCTCCCTTTGTTCCATATTTAACTACGCCAAAAGATGTAACTTTGGATGGCTATCTAACTAAGGTAACAGAGAGAGAGAGAGAGAGAGAGAGAGAGAGAGAGAGAGAGAGAGAGAGAGAGAGAGAGAGAGAGAGATATTATCGTACTTTCTTAACAGTACCAAAAGCAAAATTAAAACCTGAAAGTCTTGGTTTAGTAAGGGAAAATCTAGTGAGGATATGTTAAAGGTACAAAACGTTTTATTATAAAGGCCGATTTTCCCCCAAAAATTTAGAAACGAAAGTTTTAAGTTGGTGTTGGAAAAAGGATGCTTCAGATCAAAATATCCATAAAAATGTAATCGAAAACAATTGTTTTTAAAATACCTCTACCATTCTGCTTAATTTTATCCAATTTTAGGTAGGACATGTGGAAGCATGGAGCAAAAATATCCCGCTTAACAAGAACGAAGACAAAGAACTGATGTTTTTGAGGTCCAAGATAGCGCAAATGCAAATAATTCTGGCATCGTCTAAAGGCGACGAATATAAGAAGTCCGCTTTAAGGGCCCAGATTCGGGACCTCACATCTCAGATGGAACGACAAGGTAGATAAACTAGGTTAAATGTATACTTAATTGGATATAAGATGTGAAATACGAAACCAAATATCTAATTTCACACACTGTTTTGTTTATAACCAAAAGTGTGCGACTTTGATTGCAACCGTCGTGACCATGGTAGGTCAAGTGTCAAAGTACTATACCGGCCTCAACAAGACATAAAGTTATTGTGTTGAGTTCCCTAGTAGCAAAAAGGTTGAACGGATCTTTTTGCTGAAATGTCATGAAATGATTCATGCAAGTGTTGGTAAAGTATCAAATCAAGCCGCAAGTAAAAAACTAGCATAGTTGTGTGGTGAAGCAGAAAAAATATAATAACAATGCTGATAGCAGGAAGTGGTCTTCGTGTTAAACGATAACACTTATAATAAAATGTTTAAACGTGTATCTAATCCAGCATTCGACATGGATGCCCCAATTCTCAAATACGCGCGGATACCAAATCAATGTGGAAGAATGAACTACAAGTTTATTATACAAGGAGATATTTCTTACCCGCTGACACGTTTATTGAAGTAAAAACTCTAAAACATGATAACACTAACTATGAAGCTGATATTATGGTTGGTTTCGTTAATAATGGTATTATTTTGACAGCGCTACGTATGAAGATGCTATATCATCACCTTTTTTATTTGTCAGGGAGACAAATTTATATTTTTGAACCACATTTCACACACTTACTTGTAAGTGTACGGGTTATTTTTTGTTCACTATTGTTCTTACTCTGTTCTATGTGTGGGTGCTCTGCATCTAACACAATATAAATTCATATTATTTTTTATATTTCTGTAACATGGATGTTAGTGATATCTTAGCGACACTGAAGCAAGAACCAGTCAAACACCATCCAACGCTACTATTGTATCAGAATGATAATATTAGGTACATTTAGGTAAAACGTACTTATTACTTAATTTAATAATGAGATGGATCACTTGGGATAAGTTATATTTAGTATATGATACGATGATTTTAATGAAAACGCAAAATTATTAAATGAAGAATGTGATGATATTATTTTAATTTTATTACTGATATTGATGAAACACACACACACACACACACACACACACACACACACACACACACACACACACACAGCTTGTAATGAGATAAGGGATCTATATATACAAAAATAACCCAATTTCGGATCTTTAATACTTTCTTATTTATATATACAGAAAATCGGAGAGGACAAACCATCTATGCAATAACGAAATGTCAGGAACAGAAACACGTGCCTGAGGTTACCAAAGTTAAGGTACCAGAAAGTAATCCAGGGAAAGACACAGACAGCGTACACAAAGTGAGTAGCGGTGGTTCGCATTTGATGTTTGCGACTCTGGGTAACAGTTATGTTTGATTGTGAAACATTTTGCCCTTTCTGTCTTAGCAAAGGCAAATCAGTAGAGAGAATACCAACACATAATATGTTTTATAATAACTTTTGAGAGTCAAAGACATTTATTTAGGTTGCCATAATCACTGCATCCGCAGTAGGAGTAGGAAAATCTATTAGCTGTTGTCCATTTGGCTGCAAATATGTCAGTTTGAAAAATGAGAATAGATATATTATCGTAGACCTGTGTGTCTGCTTTTGTACAGTTCTATGTCTGAATATTGTCTGTAACTTGTATTTTGTTTGTCTGTTTGTTCCTATCCACCACATTATGTTGCTACCTTGTCTATATCTTGTATATCTCTCTTCAAAAGTGATGACATTATTTAGGGTTATATATATATATATATATATATATATATATATATATATATATATATATATATATATATATATATATATATATATATATATATATTGTTACGTGTTTTGGCTCTAATAAACAGTAACATAGAAAAAGTGAAAAACGGAAGCTTTGCAAACTTTAACAAATAACGTATTTCCCTGTAGAAAAGAAAATGGAAAAGAACTTCCAGTTTTAAGAATCAAATCCAAACGTAATTAAAAAATAATGCACGAAATAAATTAGAAAAAGTCCTAGTAATGAAATGTTCTAATAAATTCAAGGTCAAATCATGTTGGAGAATCCAAGATGAAAGACAATAACGTATGCTGAAGTCTGTTCTGTGCTTATCTATATTTCCTTGTAGAAACACAATATTTAATACTACCGTGCTGTAAATCCAGATAAACGTTTGATAAACTTTGACCAAGAATTCTGTATGAGCGCATAAAATATTTTCATAAATAGGAACTAATCTTTTAAAATCCAAATGAACGGAAGGAAAGTTAAAATGGATTCAAATTCTGGCTACAACAGAAGAACTTGACTTAAAGTCAGGTATAAAAGCCTCAAAACTAACTATACTTCACTAAAACAGTGACACCGGATTGGTGCCTTCACCAGGAACACTTTAAATTGCATTTGAGAAGTGTTTGATATTTCTTATGGGTTTTGGATGGTGGAGAAGAATAGTGATAATTCATGGTTTTCTTTTGGGGGATGTTTTGTTTTTAATACCATACACAAATATATGATTCCTATTTTGTCATGTTTTGTTTGTTTTAGAATTTGGCCATTCAAACTCTATATTATACACGAATTATGCCACATTCGAAATGTCCGTCCGAACTCTACATTATTTACTGATTTATGTGATGTTCATGGTATACTCAAAGCACGACTACGGAAAGTCTGATTATAATAAACGTGCAGAGCAGGAATCAGGAAATTTCAGCTTCTATCAATGCGAAAATATTCCGAGTACGGAAACCCCTAGTGAACATAGCAAGTAAACCTGCATCCTCCCGGGAATGGAAATACCGAGTTCATATCACAAGACTGGTAACGCAGAAATTTCAAATTGATTCATTAGGTTTGTATACGTATGCGATGGACAATTATTCTGGCGTTACTTATTCTGCCGAGGGTTGAAATAAGGGAAGTGCCAGTCTGCCATTTGCACCTCCAAATTGTGAGTAAAAGGAAATGTCTTCACAATGCGTATCCACTGATTTAACATCTATGCGCTAGGATAGAACATGAAATTAGCTGGTAAAGAGTTGTCGCTAAAGAGATGGCAACATGATTACAGAATCCCTATTCATCATTTTCGAGAAAAATGTTGGAAAGCATCTTCAGTTACCGTTGCCTGAACAGCAGATTCGGATTTTTGAAAGCTCAGTCTACAAGATTCGTAGTTTCCTCTTTTACAGGCATCGGTACTACTAACAACAATCGACAAAGAGGGTGTTTATACTGTTGACCCAAGGTAAGCTGAGTACAACGGTATGGTGTTTTACCGAAACGTTGTCAACGTTTCTGACCAATGCACTGCGTTTTGTAACAGATGCAACAATTCGTTAACAGACATTATAATCGATTCTTAGTAACAATTAATAGTTTACTACGATAATTATCATTGTGACATCAGATCTGTTCTAGACCTATTTTACCGCCGCAATTTCGGTTATAATGACATGTAAATAAACAAATATTGGACGTGCATTTACGTTTTTTGATTTTTATATGACATCTCCTGGGAATACAATTAAAATGGGTTTTACATCCCCCTCCTGAAAGTAGAAACGGTCTAGTTCCGCACGCGCTGTCCCGCATTGAGTATTATCCGATTCCTTACATGCGCTATTGTGACTTGCGATGTGTACTTGGGGTTTCCGCACTTCTGGATTCAAGGTCTCCGACGTGTCCTCGGTATTTCCTTACTCGCCGATTGCTTCCTTGCCGTTTTGACATGGGGTTTCCATACTTACGGTTTAAGTCCACCTTACTGGTCATGTATTTAAACCATAATGACCACTAATGTTACAGGTAGGTAACCTCAACTTTGGTAGTATATGTTTACTTTGGAAGATTTTAGTCGTATAAATTGTTGATGTAAATATGAAATATGGTTTTAATGTTTTTATTCCTCTGATACAATTTTGAGAAAGTTGAATTGAAATCAGTGTTTTCACATTGCAATTTACTTTGAGAAGTAAAGTAGCATGAAGCTTGTCATATCTTGTCCCAATAAACGGACACATTACTCGTTATGCTTTTAATAGGCCAATAAGTGTTTGGCGTACATGTCTTATAAAATGTGTATTTTAATGCGTTTGTTGGAGCAGCTTTTAATTAGATATTATCCCGCACCATTTGGAGGATTCTGTTATATTTGTACATGAGCAAGGAGGGGCATATTAGGATGGCACCCGTGTATTAAATCGGCCGTTCTCGTTGTCTGTATGTTGCAATTGTTTGTCCTCATAAGCAGTCTGAATGATTGCATTGCAACGTTGTCACCCAAACATGTACTTAACGTATATGGTGTGCTGCATATTTATTTGTTTACTTTTCTTAAATTGTGAGAAATGGATATTTTAGAAGTGAAGCGGTACAAAAAATATAATATATAATGAGATAGTAAAACCGAGGAAACAAGTTGGTGGGTAACTTTGTCTCAAATGTTTTTACATCCGTCTTGGATGGACATCAAACTTCTATCGTGTGTGGTTCTCGAGATTTATTGTCGAGCGATCAGTTGTCATCACTTTATCTCCAAACATCTGGATGGATTTATTTTACATTGTTTGCCTAGTTTAGTGTTTGTGGAGATGCCGTTTGTGTTAGATACATTTCTGAAAATGTTTCAAGGAAGCAGAATGTGTGAGAAACAATTTTTCTGCAATGCACATGGTGTATTTCAGGTGTTGATATAGATCTGCACTAAGAACAAACTGCAATACTAATTTGAAGGTATGTGCCCAGTTTTGACTGCATTTACATTTAGCATTACATGCATCCGAAACTAAAACATATTTTTGTTTTCATTTTTCAGCGAAGGAAAGCATTTCGGATCATGTGCTACTGGATCATAATCGCCGTGGTGATCGCTATTGCTCTCGGCGTGGGATTGGGTGTGACTCAGAGTCAGAGGAAATGATATGATGTGTGATGTATTCGATCCCAATTGGCTTTTGCCTTCGATTTCTGTCCGATTGAATGACTTAATCGTGCTGTCTTTATTGATCCCAAGGAAGAGAAAGATATGTTTTTTTATGAGACATTTTGTGACAGATTGGTAAAGTCAATGATGGAAGTTTGCAAACTTAGGTTTACTTTCTAATATGTCTTATCAGCATATATTATATTTATGGTGAAAGACCTGAAACAATTGTGTATGTACGGATTAGTCTGGATCATGATTTGTGACCAAGATAATAAATCGGATATTTTTTCGGAATTCATTGAAGTATGCTACAAAGATGTATTTAGTAGTAAGATTTTCGTTTTGCAAGACATTATTTACTCGTGCAAAATTTAATAGATTATTGATGATTGTTTTTAAGAAAATAAAACTGAGCTAACAATATACATTGCCATAGTTTGTTTATCCTTTCCTTGAGATGGTACTATCAATCACCATAGTTATCACAGGAAGACATATTAACAATATGATGACAGGAAAGGGATGGGTGGGATGGGGTGAAAGTTTGTTTTGCTTCCAAACACATTTAAGATCTCGATTTTCTTATTAATGATCTGAAAGTGCCACGTAGTTTAACTTCATGCCATATCATTAAGTTCTCAAGTCTAATTATCATAAGAAGGGTACGAAAGGAATCTACATTACTTAAAGAATTCCAGATTTGATTCGCCTTGGTCTAGATCACTTTAGGTTCCAGAATTAAACTTTGATTCAAAAGAGCTCTCAGTTCCACTCCATTCAGTGTTTGGTAAACAATAAATCAAACTGCAATACACCATATACAAGCTCATAATTTAATTCCACATTACTCTTAGGATCCAGTTGCATAAGTTTCATATATACCGTATGGAAGAATTCTTTTGCAATCGTAATATTGGGCGTTGTTTACTAAAATGCGGGGTGTACATTTTATCATGATATATTTTGACGTTTGCAGACACGTACAGTTTATAATATATGATCATTTGTTATGAAAACTGATTTTGGAGATCTTTCCCTTTGACCCATATTATGCTAAAATTTCACCAACGCTATGAACACTCTGAATGGTGGTAACTCATTATCTAGTGCAGGGGTGTGCAAACTACAGCCCGCAGGCCGCGTGGGCTTTCATGCGGCCCGCCAAGAGTTTTTATGCGGTCTAGGAGCAAGTCATATGTTCACGCTATTTAATATTCTCATGGGCAAAATTTCTTTCTAACTATGAGAGAAGTGTAACCACGCGATGCCAAATACCCACACAGTGGAAAAAGCCATAAAAATTTAAATAGAATTTTGTTTGGCGTGTTTCAGAATCTATTCATATATCATTGACTTTTTCCCCCACTGGATGGGTCGATTGAGGTTGTCTTTCACTGCTCACACGCTCGTGATTGGCTGAGTGCGTTGTCAGAGTGTCAGAGTGTTTTGACTGTGTCATCGGAACCAGCGCGCATATGCGCCGAAATGATTTTTTGGACAGTGTATGTGACTCGCAGTTACCGCGAAATTGTTGAAGTGAAGAATTTACCGGGATGGACAGTTCCACATCAATTTATACATTTAACAAAGCTTTTATTATCTGCCAAAATGTACCAAAAATGAGTTGTTCGAGGATATCTAGAAAGCGAAAAACTGAAGATGAATGCAGTGCGTTTAATAAGAAGTGGACTGACAAGTATTTTTTTTACCGATGTTGGAGTTACAAATGTGTGTTTGATTTGTCAAGACACTATTGCCGTTTTCAAGGAGTTCAATTTTAAACGTCACTTTCAAACTAAGCACGGTAACTTTGGAAAAAAAATCAAAACAACAACTGCAAAAGAAAGCAATTGATCTGTTCAAAAGGTTGAAACAACTTTGATGATTTAATTTTTATTTTGTGAATATTGAGTATACGATTGTCAGACGAGGAGAGTAAGTATCTTGCTGGTGTGTATACATGGGTGAGACCAGATAGGTATGTTGAACTGGGGTCCTTCGTTGAAACGTAGAACAGAGAACACATTTCATGGTTGATTCGAGATCGAACGGATAGCCAGTGTAGTGTACAGAGGTGCGGGAGGTGTGCTCTGATTGTGGAACTTAAAGGATGATTAGAACAGATGTGGTTTGAACTTTTTGACGTTTCTTGGGTAGATATTGACACGAACCATACAGAATTGAATTACAATATTCCAGTCTTGAATGTACTAATGAACATACACGTGTTTTAGTGGCATTAATTGAAAACAACTTGCGAATGGAGCTGATGCGTCGCAGCCTGGGAAAGGTTCACATCATATTGATGCAATGTGAGAGTACTGTCCAGAATAACACCTAGGTTTCGTAATGACTGTAAATTTATTGTTGGTGTTGCTGATATTTATTGTTTGAAGTAAGGGATGTGAATGAGAAAGTCTTTGTGTTGTGATCAGAATGGCCTCAGTTTTATCATCATTTATCTACAGCTTGTTACACGTCATCCATGATTTCACGTAAAAAATGAAGCTCTCTTTTTCTTGGATGGTATGATCAACTTCAGTTATGGGCTATATTTTTATATTTGGGTATCATCAGAAAACGATTGGTGAGACACTGGGTGATGATCTATGACACTTGAGAGCGGCTGAGTGTATAGAAGGAAGAGTACAGGTCCAAGAACACACCCTTGTGGAACACCACATTACATATCAACTGGGCAATAGTGTATTCCATTTGCAGATGCAATTATTGTCCTGTTGATTAAGTAGGACTTTAACCACAACAAGGATGTCGTGTGAACGCCAAATATATGCTGGAGATGGTGCAATAATATATCATGGTCTATTGTGTCAAATGTTACAGACACAATCAAGGAAGGTGAGGTAATCCTTCCGCTAACCCAAGCAGAGGTAACGTCATTAACTACATTCAGACGAGTAGTTTCAGTACTATGGCGAGGGCGATATGCAGACTGTACATTGCTACGAAGACTTTTTGAATTCAGATGAGATACAAGTTGGGTTAAGACAAATTGTTCTAAGCATTTTTATATGAACGGGAGATTAGAAATTGGGCGGTAGTTCTTGAAAAGGTTATGGTCGAGTGTTGGTTTCTTCAGCAGAGGCTTTAGAATGGCAGTTTTGAAAAGTGATGGGAATCAACCGGATAAGAGAGAGAGAGAGAGAGAGAGAGAGAGAGAGAGAGAGAGAGAGAGAGAGAGAGAGAGAGAGAGAGAATAATAATAAGATCAGTTAGTGAAGGCAATATTGGATATAAACACTGAATTGGATCAAATTCACATAACGTTGGTGCACCTTCCTTTACGATGATCCGAACTAAATCCATATATTCAAATGATGCTAACGGGTTTCGCTGGAATTCTTTATCGTAAATCTATTGTCACGACGAGTCCGTTGAAATAGTGTTGTCAAGCTTAGCTCTAAGGATTTGTACCTTGTCACTGAAGAAATCTGCAAATAGGTCCAGAAGGTCTGCTGGAGAGAAGGCAGTTGGATGTGGCATACATTTGATCTTTGACATTGGTTTATTCTCAAAACGTTCTTTTGTAACAATTGGAACCAGCCTAGAAATTGGTGAACATAAAATATAGCATATCTATGTTTAGTTGGCAGTGACAGCTTATTGTCATGTAAGGAAAAAAAACCGTTATTATCACCATTGCAACAGAGTGATCTAGCTGTTTCGCTAACCTTACCTTTCTGATATCAGTCTTTTTGTCTCAGTCCACGCTCGGAACTAGTTTAAAAAAAGAAGAAACCGTTTTTGTATTTTCCTGTGCCTGAAGAAATTGTTATAAATCAAACAGCAACAACAACGAATATATAACAAAATTAAATTCATTCATAAAGCAATTTTTATCGCTCCAAGTTTGATAAAACATATTAGCATTCTATGATCTTAAACTAAGTAATAAAAAAGAGCAAAAGACAATACGTTTTGCAAACTTCAGCAAATAGTTTGTTTTTATTTTCCAATGGTACAAAGTAAAAAGTAAAGGGAACGTGCAAATAGAATCAAAACGTTCTGTTACATAAATGAAGTAATTGAAACTTAAATCCCTGTGGTGTTTGAAATAAGATCCAACACTAAATGTGATGATGTGCCCTTATGTGGTCTATGACGTGGTTTTGTGCCAACAGTCGTTTGATGAATCACAATAATAATATCCAAGAAATCTCTATAATTTCAAATTAAAATCCTCTCTTAAACACTTTTGTATTTCCTGTAAATAACAATTTGAAAATTAATTCCACCTAAATCTAATTAGGAAAACAACACTACGACTGATTTTGGTTCAAGATGTTATTGTAGCTACGAGTAATTTCTAAAGTAAATAAGATTATATCAAAACCTTACACACAAAAGAAGAGCCCGGATGTAGGTCCAAAGTTCAATTCTAGAAGATTCTAAGTTGCAACATATAAAATCAGTTACTAAAAGTATAATGCTATGGTAAAGATCAACGTTCAACAGGTTATTCTGAGGTGAATACTACTGTCCTAAACCCAGACACAAATATAGGTACTGCTGTTGATAATCATACAGAGAAAATATTAGCTGTGTATTATTTGTTAACTAAAGTAAACGTTACCGATCAGGTACACAATGAACTTGATTTTGGAAATGAAATCCAAATCACAATTATACGTAACATATCATCAAGGAAAAAAACACCTAACAAATACAAATTAAATATATATAGAACAAACTATACTATATAGTTTAAAACACACACACACACACACACACACACACACACGCACACATGCACGCACACATACACACATGAAGTCGAACTATTTGGTATTATGCTAGAAACTATAGTTTATTCCAACCAGCATACCGAATTTTATCCTATCTGTAACTCAAGTAAGGCCATCATCATTAGATGTAACTAAAAAGACTTAATTCATTATAAATACTTCAAATGTAAGAGTGAAGATAAAAAACGAAACTTTTGTTTTAAAAATCAATTTTGTCTCTCTTTGTTAATGAGACAATGTCATCTTATTATTAAAAATTATTATCTCATTGCTACACTAGTAGTTCTGAGCCTTTGTGATAAATTTTAAATTTTGTGTTTTTGTGATGTTGTATTTCTAAAAGAATTGATCTGTCTTTATTGCTATTATTTGTTCGTGTTAATAAATAAATAAATAAATAAATAAATAAATAAATAAATAAATAAGCATACTTTGTATGATACCCTTGTCTGCAAATGACTTTGCCTGATAACCTTGTCTTCTAAATGTTTTGCCTGGTACCCTTGTCTTGTAATGGCTTTGCCTGGTACCCTTGTCTTCTAATGACTTTGCCTTGTACCCTTGTCTTATAATGGCTTTGCCTGGTACCCTTGTCTTCTAAATGACTTTGCCTGGTACCCTTGTCCTCTAATGACTTTGCCTGGTACCCTTGTCTTCTAATGACTTTGTTTGGTACCCTTGTCTTCTAAATGACTTTGCCTGGTACCCGTGTCTTCTAATGACGTTGCCTGGTATCTTGGCTTCTAATCATAAACATTGAGGATCTCAAATGGGTAACGATTTAATTTTGATTTTATGAAACTATTTGAATTCGTTCCAGCTTTGCGTGCTTTGGTGAGCAAAAGCTGGACATTATTAAACGAGGTTCATAACTTTGATATTAAACTCCTGAATCATTTGAGATTCTTTTTTTCACATAGATTTATTTCAGTGGAAATTATTTAGATAGAAAGAAGAACGACTAATTTCGTTCATTCTAATAGACGACTCACCCTTCATTTATGGTGCATAAAATATAGTCCCAAACAAAGTTGAACTAGCAAAAGTAGATTGTAAACTCTAAATCAAAGATAAATCTTCAATCGGAATAAACAGAACATTATAGAACAACAAAATCATTTTTCAAAAAAGAACAATCAATGCGATGCGATGTGATGCCACATTCTTTGATACGGTAAACAGTAGGCCTAGATAGAGTACATGTTTATCCTAAAATGTCACTTTCAGAACTAAACATTATATTGTTGCGATTTTCATGTGCAATATAATTACTGGATGCAGAAATTCCCACATTTACTGCAATGCATTTGTGACCGGATATTTACAGTATTAGACTGGAACAAACGACTGTACAGAAGACGTAAACAAATTTCTTTTGAGTAAGATCTGCATCCCATTCACACTGCATAAAGATGCTGTGGTTGGATAAAATTATGTCAGTTATGAGACCCATTAATGTCCGATTTCTTCTGTAAACAGAGGCGAGTTTTTTGTTTTACTTCTGCAAGTATACAGATAAACCTTACTTGCATATACGGTCGATTTTGTATCTATGTTACAGATATACCGCTCAATCACCCATCCAGCCTTCAAATAAGCAATACCCTTAGATTTACTTCTTATTGCTGTCATTGTCTTTTAGTTTTACGCTATGTTTCTCCTTATGATATTGTATTACATGACATAACAAACCCCTCTTGGGGTAAAATATCCATATCCAGACAGTCGATATAACTTTTTCCTCAATTTTCTTTCGCTAGTCGAGTTCAGAAATTACCGCTACAAATGTTCATTCAAAACCAAACATTCCAGCAGGCGGGGTTAAAATGTTTTAACACGATCCCAGCCATTCAGTAAAGATGATAGTGCACACTAATTCCATTGGCTGATTTGGACCAATCAGAATCACGTAAAGTGATATTTTATCGTGAGGTAATATGAAATATATGAAACTGCACATACTATAGGAAAACTATACAGACTATGTGATAAACAGTGTATTAGAGTAACATGATATATGCTCTAGTGAGTACTGTTGCTTAAGAAGGAGGTTTGTGATAACAAAGGCTCCTCCTCCTCCTCTTTCTTGTGTATCTTTAAACAGTTTTAAAATTAGGCTTGATAAACAAGTTTCTTTGTGAGAAACTTGTACATGCTGCAGTCAGATATACTTATAAATATCTGACTCCATGTCATGTTTTGCTAAATAACACTAACACTATATGGTCTAACTACTTAAATGGCTAGATTACAATAGACTTAAACAGAGAAAACACACGCACACTAGTTTCTCTCACTAATGCTATCAAAAGGCAAGACTGAGTGAGAACCTGGAGCTGACCTTAGGTGACCAGTAACTATAGCAACATAAAGTTAATACCGTATATTACCACAACATTGGACACGAGATTGCTGATGTTTATTTTTGTATATTGATGTTTCCTAGAGTTATTAATGAATGCAGATGCTATACACAATGTACATAATTTATACTTCTCACGATGATACGTTTGCTTGATAACTGGAATTTGGCTTTTAAATATATACGCCCGTTTCTAACGATATTCAGACGTTTTTCTTTTTGTAAGCACAAGAATTTATGTTGTCTAATTTAATTCGGCATAACAATCGAATATCTTTGACTGGCGGCAACTCAGATCCACCTGTTTGAGAAACAGAGTTCAATCACTTTTTTCCAACAGTTAAAGAAACCCCAAGCATGACTGCTATGATAGAAGCCCAGATGATTACCATTATGATGGCCACAATGCAACAATTTCTATGGACCTGAAAGGTAAAAATATATTGTGGTTTTCAAATTTCAAATATAAGTGATAACATTAGCGAAATTAATGGCATGCTCCTCCTGTGTAGGGTGCTAACCAATTTAGTGACTTAATTCATCAGCGCTAGCATGGAGTTTGAATCGTAATATTGAACATTACATAAATCAGTGTCTAATGTAGAATTTGATTGGTCCTATTGAACATCACATAATCAGTGTCTAATGTAGAATTTGATTGGTCATTTTTGAATATCACATAAATCAGTGTCTAATGTAGAATTTGATTGGTCCTATTGAACATTACATAACTCAATGAATAATGTAGATTTTGATTGGATATATTGAATATCACATAAATCAGTGAATAATGTAGATTTTGATTGGACATATTGAATATCACATAAATCAGCGAATAATGTAGATTTTGATTGGTCATATTGAATATCACATGAATCAGTGAATAATGTAGATTTTGATTGGACATATTGAATATCACATAAATCAGTGAATAATGTAGATTTTGATTGGATATATTGAATATCACATAAATCAGTGAATAATGTAGATTTCGGATAATTAGGACGAACATGACAGTTTATAATATACAGTTTGGATGGCCAATTGAATATCACATAAATCAGCGTAAAATGTAGATTTTAGATAATTAAGAAGATTATGACAAAATAAGTTTATAATATACAACTTGGATGGCCAATTGAATTTCACATAAATCAGCATCCTCGATGCCCAAGGTTCCGATAACTCTATGTACACATTGGTGGATCGAACAGCTATATCGGTTCTTTGTCCTAGCATTACCAATTGGATTTCATGTGTTGTCTCCCTTAGCACGTAATTCCTATTAACCAATAGCGTGGTGCTTTGTACATCGGCCAAAACGGTGGTGAGAGTTGACCTTAAAAGGATACTTTGTTTGTTTGTTTGTTTGATTAAGATTTTTAACGTAGCTTTAACAATGTTTCAGTCATATCGTTACGATATCTGCAGTGAGTCAGTTTATAGTGATGTTTAGCACTGGGTCATCATGCTGCAGACATGTGGCATGATGTCCTATCCAGTCACATTGTCCTGACACCAGGCCGACCAGTCCTAACTCTAACCTTTTAATGCTGAGCGCCAAGCGAGGCAGCTGTTAGTACCATTTTTGTAAGTCTTTGGTATGACTCGAACAGGGATCGAACCCACGACCTCCCGCTTCCGAGGCGGACGCTCTAACCACTAGGCTACCGGAGCGGTTAGGATACTTTGTATGTTTAGCATCGAAAGTATGACTATGTACCAGAAGGAAGTCATTACAGGTCTATTTGAGTAAAAAGTAATTGTACAATCGCGGAACGGCACTGGAAAAGTGCTTTTTTGAGTCCAATCAAGTTGAGTGTTCCCTTTGTATCTGTGAAGGGGCAATTTTCAGGCGATTTATTAATAAAACATTAGGTGAGGCCAGAGAACCATTAGTTAGATTTTTGTGTCAAAGGGGGTTCTGTCTAGTTAGTGATGTATTCATTCAGAGTGCGACCGTTATTACTAATTAATATCTTTATTTATTCAGCAATTAGACTTATTGCTAGTGACATTTTAAAGTTTCATTTTCACGAAAAGTGTCAGACTTGGGAAAAGCAGGGATTCTGTTAATTGAAAACAAGCAGGTCAAGCTAACCAGACGTAAGCGAGAGAAAAGCGTGGGAAAAGACATTTGATTCTGATTGTTCACGGTTAAAATAAGGGGTGTATTTCACACGAAATTTTGTAGGACTGAAAATCAGAAATTAGTCTAAAAGTTTCCGCAAGAAATAATTTACTAAGGCTCCGGAAATTATTTGAGAGACATACATCCGTTAAGGAATCGTGGTCCAGAAAAAGCATCAGAGCAACGTTGAGTGACACGCCAAAAACACAAAGATATAGTACAGGGGTGTCCAAACTTTTTGTAAAGAAGGCCAGATTTTATAAAGTGAAGACCGGGGACCAATAGTTCCTTCTGATGTCTTTTTTTTAACCACAAAAGTTACATTCAAATATACACTGTTATAGAAATAAATAAATTTTTAAAAAATAAACAATAAATAAAAAAAAAAACAATTTTCATTGTCACAATAATCTTTATTTTTTCATATGACGATGTAAATAAACAGAAGCCACTCCGGCAGACATGAACAACTGTAAAAACATAATTCTGACTTTCTCGATGCAGCTGTGGAGGAGCATCATCTGGGTCCACGGAGAAGGGAGAAGAGAAAACCAACATGTCCTTTTCAATAACTGCTAACACCAGAAAGCGTTTGTTGAATTCCACATAAAGAGATGCGATAGCTGTTGCATAACTCTTTATTTGCAGACTGATGTTGTCTTGTGGGAAACTGTCAATGCTGGGATGTGCGCAGTGCAGGGCTATGTTTGGGACAAATGTCTTTGGAAACTCGCTGCAATGCGGACCCCGACTTAGCCACCTCACATCGTTGTGATATATTACTTCTCCGTATTCAGCTTTAATGTCAAGCAGGAACTGATGAAACTGTCGGTGGTGTAGAGCTTTAGAGCGAATATAATGTATTGCCTTTACCACTGGTTTCATAACATGATCAAATTTCAGATGTTTGGCGCAGAGGGCCTGCTGATGAACTATACTTTGTAGTTTAATAGCGGTACCTCCTTCTTCGCGAACTTTATTGCAGATCAGTGTGGACAATCCACTTCGCTCACCAGCCATGGCAGGCGCACCATCGGTAATTATCCCAGAAATTTACTCCACTATAGTTTCATATCATCAACAGCATCACAAACAGAAACGAATAAATTCGTTCCTCTGGTTTGATCTTTAAGGCTTTAGAAGTCAAGCAGCTCCTCTATTACGTTCATGTTGTCGTCAATTACTCTTAAAAAAATCAAGAGCTTTGCAGTGTCAGAAGCGTCGGTGCTTTCATCGCAGGCTAATGAGAAATAATCAAAAGTCACTCCCCTGTTCCTCAGATGTCTCTGAATATCTGACGATATGTCCTCAACTCTCCGTGCCACAGTGTTACGTGCCAGGCAAACATTCATAATGATTGTTTCTTCTCGGGGCAAATGTTCTCCACCATTTTCATGACACAGTCTTTGATAAATGTACCTTCAGTAAAAGAGTTGCCATGTTTAGCTATTAACATGGCCAATTCGTAGCTTGCTTTGGTGATATTTTCCTTTGACTCACAGGCTCGCGTGAAGAAGAATCGCTGTTGTGATGCCAGATCAGCTTGGAGCTGCTTCACTTTTTCAGCTCGGTCACTCCTTGTTAGCTTGTCGTATGTGTTAGCATGTTTAGTCTGAAAGCGTCTCTTTACGTTGAATCCTTAAACAAGGCAACCGTCGTTACAAATGCGACAAACACAATTACCTCGATTTTCAGTGAACAAGTACTGTAATTCCCATCTCTCCTGAAAGCGGCGGCCCACGCTGTCAACTATTTTTCTTTTCAGTTGCCATGGCAGAAATGAGCGAAGAAGGGTTCGCGTCCTAGCGGGTCATAAATAATACATTAAATGACCGAAGCTGCGGGCCGTATGAAATCTTACCGCGGGCCGTGATTGGCTCGTGGGCCGGATTTTGGACACCCTGGTATAGTATCACAATTCCATGTAATTTGTTGATGCAATTTATATAATGTTTGCTTTAGTTTACAATTCTTACATGATTCATTTCATACATTTGTGTAATAATGTGCTTTAGTATTATGAATCGAAATAATTTGCATGATTTCATTTGATACATTTGTATAACAATGTGCTTTTGAATTATGAGTTGGAATTCTTACCTTAATTCTTAGTTAAGAATGACGTAGTGTTAATTTATGTCGTAAAACACTATGCTGAGCTATGAATAGGAAGTGTTACGTTAATTATCATCTTGTTTGCATAATGATAAGGTTCTAAGAATGTTATGTATTACATTCGTTAATAATGTACGAGAATATATGTGAATTCACCGAATATGATGACATATATGATTTAGCGACAGTGTATTCAATTTATGTGCTGTGTAAATTAAGGCGGGGCCAGAATTCAAAGCCTCGCTGTATAGTGCGTTAATGTATTAGGTCAAAGCATAGCGAATTAGCATTTTGTTAAACTACAGTCATTTAAGACCATGTGTAGTTAATCACTTACCGTAAAGTCTGATAGAAATAACTGATTTTCGAACCAGGAATAATGAAAATTCTCAACTATAACGAGAAACGTAGGGTTGTTTTAATTTCTTTTGGAAGGGAGTAAATAGCTTTTTGGAAGATCTTGAAGTTATGTAAATTGCGACGTACACTTTGGAAAAGTAATTAGGAAACTATAATTGCAGTGAGCGCATGATACAGTGGACAAGTCAGGAATCGAACAGAAACATCCACGGGTGCAGATTATCTAGAGACGGAGGAGAAAGTGTCTTCCAGAACCAACATTGAACTGATCAGTGAACGGGGACCGTGGAAAAGCAGCTTATGAGAATCGATCAAAACATTTACTTCGATTGTCCCACTCGATCCTGTGATGATTTATAGTTATCAGTGACTGATCGGCTAATTTATTTAAATCTATTTCGATTTTTTTGTAATTCGGTTAAAGTTTTTTTTCCAAAACAGGAAGTTTCATAATTGTGTATATACTTGATTAAATTGTTTGTTTAACTTTACGGGGGCTCGTAGTTGTTTGTTCAATATACCTGCTCAGTTTACTCTATCTATTCACATCCTCGAACCGGGCGGTCTTCTCTTAGGTAACGAGTACCAAAAAAGGAGTGGGTTGTATTATTATTATTATATATTGTACAATACCCTTTGACAAAGTGGGACTTAACACTTACCCTTTGACAAGTGCGGCTAATACAGTGCTATAAACGAATAACGCACAACCCGCCACCTGACAGTATCCATGTATTACGTAGGAACGTTATTTGATTCGATGCGGTGGATCACAGATCTAAAGAACACAAATGTCTGTTCGATACGAAAAGTGGTAGATATAGTTATCGGAACCTTGGCGAGCTAATATGATAAACCAGTGCTTAAAATGTCGTATTATATATAATGGTTTCCTCTAGTACCAAAGTTCGCTTTCACACACACACACACACACACACACACACACACACACATTCCATTGCACTAACACCACGATGAAATGGGAAGAATTCTCAAATTCAATTTTAAAAAATGCAGGCGTCAGTCGGTAAAATGTAATCCGCGGCCATATTGGACTGAATCTGATCGATTTGCTTACGGCTTATGCAAGAATTATGACATCCTGAATACATTTTGTTGAGATATTATAAAACTTACATCGACAGAATGAGCAAAAAGTCAAGTTTTGCCAGATTCTATATTAGTCTTTTAATTCTTTTCTTTACACTACTATATGAAGGTTGGAACTCCAACTATGTCAATGCTTGAATATTAAAGCCACACAAAAGAAAGCTAATGAATATATTTAAAGGGTCTAACACAGGATGGAAAAGGTTTCACGATTGAACAAAACAACAAAGTCACTACGAGTCACATCCATCAACCCCAAGCAACCCCTCTCACCTTGTGTATCTTTTGCATGTCTACTCCTGCAGATTGTGGACGCAGACTAACCGCAGTCACATGGTTTGGGCAGTTTCTTAACCCTAGGTTGTACTGTCCCGTCATATTTCCTGCAAATTGTAAACATTCATATAAATATATTAAAGCTCAAAATTAAAATATTTACTTAAATTGTATTCATGTATTCTCCAATTTTACCATTACAATTCCTCTGTCTGTACGTGTGTGAACGTCACAAAATGTCCGTAACAACCCCCAACCCCGTCTCTCTAGATCTGGGATCATTCGCCGTAAGCCAAAGAAACTTGCAACGTCTAATCAAACATGTTGTTTATAAGCGGGCATTAAAGAAAACTTTCGTTGTATCTCCCACATTGATTGTAGCATATAAATTTATCTAGCGAAAACGAACTTTAGATTTATTTTCTTTCCAAAAAATAACTGAATAATCTTTATCATCAATTCTTAGATAGCAGAAGAAAAGACATGTAAATACTATCTCTTGCAACTGAACATGGGTTCTGAGGAAGAATGACAAACAACCAGTTTCCTTGGTTTCGTTTAGTTATGTCGTGCTGAAGCAGGCAGAGTAAAGTTGGCCCTCGCTGATTCGATGGTAGGACTCCCCTTATCTACTGAACCATTGGAGCTATGGTAGCCAGTCAAAGTGTGGCCTAATTATCTACTCTTTCACCCAATTGCTACAGTTTTGTTTTGATAATAATTTATACCATGGAAACGATAAATGTAGCTAGGTATGTAGCATTATATATCTTAGAGCCTATTTGTATCATATTTAAGATCGTTCTTTACCTTTTCGTTCCATCCGGGTTGTGAGGTCCCAAAGCTTGGCCCTTATAGCAGCGTTGTTTTTTTTTCGTCTGCTTTGGAAGACGCCAGCATAATTTGTAGTTGTGCTATCTCAGACCTCAAAAGCATTAATTCTTTGTCATTGGTTTGGTTATATGTGCTTTGTGTGCCCTAAAAGTAGAACCATCATACGAATGGAACAGGTAATTAAACAAGTTTAAAGGATGAAGGTAACATTATAGTATGACATTTTGATGTACAAGTTTAAAGGATGAAGGTAACATTATAGCATGACATTTTGATGTACAAGTTTAAAGGATGAAGGTAACATTATAGTATGACATTTTGATGTACAAGTTTAAAGGATGAAGGTAATATTATAGTATGACATTTTGATGTACAAGTTTAAAGGATGAAGGTAACATTATAGTATGACATTTTGATGTACAAGTTTAAAGGATGAAGGTAACATTATAGCATGACATTTTGATGTACAAGTTTAAAGGATGAAGGTAACATTATAGTATGACATTTTGATGTACAAGTTTAAAGGATGAGGGTAACATTATAGTATGACACTTTGATGAACAAGTTTAAAGGATGAAGGTAACATTATAGCATGACATTTTGATGTACAAGTTTAAAGGATGAAGGTAATATTATAGTATGACATTTTGATGTACAAGTTTAAAGGATGAAGGTAACATTATAGTATGACATTTTGATGTACAAGTTTAAAGGATGAAGGTAACATTATAGTATGACATTTTGATGTACAAGTTTAAAGGATGAAGGTAACATTATAGTATGACATTTTGATGTACAAGTTTAAAGGATGAAGGTAACATTATAGTATGACATTTTGATGTACAAGTTTAAAGGATGAAGGTAACATTATAGCATGACATTTTGATGTACAGGTTTAAAGGATGAAGGTAACATTATAGCATGACATTTTGATGTACAAGTTTAAAGGATGAAGGTAACATTATAGCATGACATTTTGATGTACAAGTTTAAAGGATGAAGGTAACATTATAGCATGACATTTTGATGTACAAGTTTAAAGGATGAAGGTAACATTATAGCATGACATTTTGATGTACAAGTTTAAAGGATGAAGGTAACATTATAGCATGACATTTTGATGTACAAGTTTAAAGGATGAAGCTAACATTATAGTATGACATTTTGATTTATAAGTTTAAAGGATGAAGCTAACATTATAGTATGAGATTTTGATGTACAAGTTTAAAGGATGAAGCTAACATTATAGTATGACACTTTGATGTACAAGTTTAAAGGATGAAAGTAACATTATAGTATGACATCTTGATGTACAAGTTTAAAGGATGAAGGTAACATTATAGTATGACATTTTGATGTACAAGTTTAAAGGATGAAAGTAACATTATAGTATGACATTTTGATGTACAAGTTTAAAGGATGAAGCTAACATTATAGTATGACATTTTGATTTATAAGTTTAAAGGATGAAAGTAACATTATAGTATGACATTTTGATGTACAAGTTTAAAGGATGAAGGTAACATTATAGCATGACACTTTGATGTACAAGTTTAAAGGATGAAGGTAACATTATAGCATGACATTTTGATGTACAAGTTTAAAGGATGAAGGTAACATTATAGCATGACATTTTGATGTACAAGTTTAAAGGATGAAGGTAACATTATAGTATGACATTTTGATGTACAAGTTTAAAGGATGAAGCTAACATTATAGTATGACACTTTGATGTACAAGTTTAAAGGATGAAGGTAACATTATAGCATGACATTTTGATGTACAAGTTTAAAGGATGAAGGTAACATTATAGCATGACATTATGATGTACAAGTTTAAAGGATGAAGGTAACATTATAGTATGACATTTTGATGTACAAGTTTAAAGGATGAAGGTAACATTATAGTATGACATTTTGATGTACAAGTTTAAAGGATGAAGCTAACATTATAGTATGACATTTTGATGTACAAGTTTAAAGGATGAAGGTAACATTATAGCATGACATTTTGATGTACAGGTTTAAAGGATGAAGGTAACACTATAGCAGGTAATTAAACAAGTTTAAAGGATGAAGGTAACATTATAGTATGACATTTTGATGTACAAGTTTAAAGGATGAAGGTAACATTATAGTATGACATTTTGATGTACAAGTTTAAAGGATGAAGGTAACATTATAGTATGACATTTTGATGTACAAGTTTAAAGGATGAAGGTAACATTATAGCATGACATTTTGATGTACAAGTTTAAAGGATGAAGGTAACATTATAGCATGACATTTTGATGTACAAGTTTAAAGGATGAAGGTAACATTATAGCATGACATTTTGATGTACAAGTTTAAAGGATGAAGGCAACATTATAGTATGACATTTTGATGTACAAGTTTAAAGGATGAAGGTAACATTATAGTATGACATTTTGATGTACAAGTTTAAAGGATGAAGGTAACATTATAGCATGACATTTTGATGTACAGGTTTAAAGGATGAAGGTAACATTATAGCATGACATTTTGATGTACAAGTTTAAAGGATGAAGGTAACATTATAGCATGACATTTTGATGTACAAGTTTAAAGGATGAAGGTAACATTATAGCATGACATTTTGATGTACAAGTTTAAAGGATGAAGGTAACATTATAGCATGACATTTTGATGTACAAGTTTAAAGGATGAAGGTAACATTATAGCATGACATTTTGATGTACAAGTTTAAAGGATGAAGGTAACATTATAGCATGACATTTTGATGTACAAGTTTAAAGGATGAAGGTAACATTATAGCATGACATTTTGATGTACAAGTTTAAAGGATGAAGGTAACATTATAGCATGACATTTTGATGTACAAGTTTAAAGGATGAAGGTAATATTATAGTATGACATTTTGATGTACAAGTTTAAAGGATGAAGGTAACATTATAGTATGACATTTTGATGTACAAGTTTAAAGTATGAAGGTAACATTATAGTATGACATTTTGATGTACAAGTTTAAAGGATGAAGGTAACATTATAGTATGACATTTTGATGTACAAGTTTAAAGGATGAAGGTAACATTATAGTATGACATTTTGATGTACAAGTTTAAAGGATGAAGGTAACATTATAGCATGACATTTTGATGTACAGGTTTAAAGGATGAAGGTAACATTATAGCATGACATTTTGATGTACAAGTTTAAAGGATGAAGGTAACATTATAGCATGACATTTTGATGTACAAGTTTAAAGGATGAAGGTAACATTATAGTATGACATTTTGATGTACAAGTTTAAAGGATGAAGGTAACATTATAGCATGACATTTTGATGTACAAGTTTAAAGGATGAAGGTAACATTATAGCATGACATTTTGATGTACAAGTTTAAAGGATGAAGCTAACATTATAGTATGACATTTTGATTTATAAGTTTAAAGGATGAAGCTAACATTATAGTATGACATTTTGATGTACAAGTTTAAAGGATGAAGCTAACATTATAGTATGACACTTTGATGTACAAGTTTAAAGGATGAAGGTAACATTATAGCATGACATTTTGATGTACAAGTTTAAAGGATGAAGGTAACATTATAGCATGACATTTTGATGTACAAGTTTAAAGGATGAAGGTAACATTATAGCATGACATTTTGATGTACAAGTTTAAAGGATGAAGGTAACATTATAGCATGACATTATGATGTACAAGTTTAAAGGATGAAGGTAACATTATAGTATGACATTTTGATGTACAAGTTTAAAGGATGAAGGTAACATTATAGTATGACATTTTGATGTACAAGTTTAAAGGATGAAGCTAACATTATAGTATGACATTTTGATGTACAAGTTTAAAGGATGAAGGTAACATTATAGCATGACATTTTGATGTACAGGTTTAAAGGATGAAGGTAACACTATAGCAGGTAATTAAACAAGTTTAAAGGATGAAGGTAACATTATAGTATGACATTTTGATGTACAAGTTTAAAGGATGAAGGTAACATTATAGTATGACATTTTGATGTACAAGTTTAAAGGATGAAGGTAACATTATAGTATGACATTTTGATGTACAAGTTTAAAGGATGAAGGTAACATTATAGCATGACATTTTGATGTACAAGTTTAAAGGATGAAGGTAACATTATAGTATGACATTTTGATGTACAAGTTTAAAGGATGAAGGTAACATTATAGTATGACATTTTGATGTACAAGTTTAAAGGATGAAAGTAACATTATAGTATGACATTTTGATGTACAAGTTTAAAGGATGAAGGTAACATTATAGCATGACATTTTGATGTACAAGTTTAAAGGATGAAGGTAACATTATAGTATGACATTTTGATGTACAAGTTTAAAGGATGAAGGTAACATTATAGCATGACATTTTGATGTACAAGTTTAAAGGATGAAGGTAACATTATAGCATGACATTTTGATGTACAAGTTTAAAGGATGAAGGTAACATTATAGTATGACATTTTGATGTACAAGTTTAAAGGATGAAGGTAACATTATAGTATGACATTTTGATGTACAAGTTTAAAGGATGAAGGTAACATTATAGTATGACATTTTGATGTACAAGTTTAAAGGATGAAGGTAACATTATAGCATGACATTTTGATGTACAAGTTTAAAGGATGAAGGTAACATTATAGCATGACATTTTGATGTACAAGTTTAAAGGATGAAGGTAACATTATAGCATGACATTTTGATGTACAAGTTTAAAGGATGAAGGTAACATTATAGCATGACATTTTGATGTACGCTGCTCAGGAAGCGTCCTAGTCTCAACAAAAACTTTAGATTTTGTCTTCAATTTGAAGAGGCCATTTAGAAGGGAAACACGGCCTTCAAACCTATTATAACCCTATTCATTCTCCTTAGAGTATTCCTTTCTAAGCCAAGTCTTTTAGGACTTATCCTTGCATTTGACACTGGTTTCAATTTTTAATTGATTGCATCTCTCTCTCTCTCACTCACTCTCTCTCTCTCTCTCTCTCTCTCTCTCTCTCTCTCTCTCTCTCTCCACGTTACCTTATTGAGATAGCCATGCACAACACCATGTGTTGTAAAGTACGGTGCAGAGGGCATCACGGGAATGGGATGTGTTAATTGAAATGAATCCACTTGTATGTCATTCGGATGCGCACTTACATTTTCGTGTTCCATACTATTTTGAAAGCATCCGTCGTAGTAGGCATTATTCCCAGTAAAATCGCACTGAGCATGGTCACTGACACCCAGTTCTACGTCACAATTACTTGTTATCCCGATATTTGAAAATGTATCGACACTGAATGAGCCCGAGTCTATAAACCCTCCGCAGGAAGGCGATATACCTCCGATGTCGGAATTGGAAATAGCGCTGCAACCACCAGCGTCGGTCGAACATCCTGCAGCATCACTGCTGCTAAAACCTATCAAAGCAAACATGAAACCAGAATTTGTTTTTTATTTTTAAAAAAATGTATCTAAATTTTTTAATTCTCATTAATTACAGTTACTTTTCACCTGTAAGGTAGTTATATAGTCATCAGTAATTTCAACCCCTATACACACATAAAAGCACATCAATGGAAAAGAATAGAAATTAAATGAAATACAGCATATCTCCACTACTGTTTCCGAAGTCATCCATGCTGTGTTTGTCATATGTAGAATAATAACTCAATACCTGGGAAAGGTTTAAATACTGGTATTTTGAATGACAATGACTTACGTGCGACTGTACACGATGTTTAGTTCCTTCCTTACATAGCGTCAACACTTGTTGTCATACGATCCTTACGGTAATATGTTTATAGATTGGAATCTCTGCAGCCATTTCTGTCGGTCTGTCTGTTTGTCTGTCTGTCTATATATATATATATATATATATATATATATATATATATATATATATATATATATATATATGTGAGAGAGAGAGAGAGAGAGAGAGAGAGAGAGAGAGAGAGAGAGAGAGAGAGAGAGAGAGAGAGAGAGAGAGTAATATGTCCTGGAATTAAAGACAATGAGTCTTAAAATACAGAATCATATTTGTTAACATTTGGACTGGGATAAGGCAGTTTGAAATGAAGAAAAAAAAAATTGCATAATTATTCTGGGCCTAATATGGGAGATGAGCTCGAATGGTACAATGCGTAGTGCTAAAAAAAATTGCATATTGCATATTATTTTATGTTACTCGCATATCTGTGGTTAGGGCATCCGCTTCGGATGCGGGAGGTAGTGGGTTCAATCCCCGGCCGAGTAATATCAAAGACTTACAAACATAGTACTAACAGCTACCTCGGTTGGCGGTTAGTATTAAGAGGTTAGTGTTAGGACTAGTCAGCCTGATGGCAGGATAATGTGACCACAGGGGTTCGTTACAAAGCGAATTAGGAGTATCCGTCCATGAATCAGGGTCTAACCTGTAACAATATAACACAAGGCAAGACACCAGTCCGTACCCCTCGGTAGTTCCAACCCTTCTAGTGTATTCCAATCACATAATAAGGAATTTATATGCATCTCATGCCGTAACAAATCCTGTATGTAATAAGCTATTCCATTGGAGAGTCTCATGGGACTCTACAAATTGTTGGCAATCTACACCGTAACGGATGAGTAATTTTTACTACCGTCTAAACAGTTATCTAATGTATGCAGCAAATTACAGAAAACAGGTTATGAACGATAAAATACATTTCCCACTCGGTTAACGTAAACAATACGAATTTCATAGCAAATTACAGAAAACAGGTTATGGACGATAAAACACATTTCCCACTCGGTTAACGTAAACAATACGAATTTCATAGCAAATTACAGAAAACAGGTTATGGACGATAAAATACATTTCTCACTCAGTTAACGTAAACAATATGAATTTCAAAAGCAAATTACAGAAAACAGGTTATGAACGATAAAATACATTTCCCACTCGGTTAACGTAAACAATGAATGAATAGTTGGATTTAAAGTGAAACCGGCCACTAGGGTCATATGTTCACTATTTTGCACTGCCATTTATTTACATGGCAGTGATATAATTTATCCAGGAAGATGGAATGGTGCCACATCTTCCTGGCGTTTATGCGCACAGAGTGTGCTATTTAATTTATATTAAATATATTGGTGTGCAGGTGACTGATAAATCTGTTAAGCAAACTTGGGGTAATTGCCGTTAAACATGACACGTACTGAGAATTGAATTGCTATCTGTACCATTTTTGTAATTGATACTATTATTAAAAACTTCATGAATATTCAGTTTCAACATAAGCATTTACTAAATTTTCCCAAACAGCTGAACTTTATTTTTAATTTGTGATCAGTCTTAAATGTTGAAAATTTCTATAAAATGTACGTTTTTTTCTGTTTAGAATATTCGTCACTTCGGTATTGATGAAAACCAGATACAGATGCATTGGACCCTTTCACCTACATCATCTTCCATTACCAATTAAATTAAAATAAATAAAACAATAATGAACATTTTGATATTCTAACATACAACATATTTAATTATAGTAGAGTAATTATATAACAAACACATTTAGATCAAATGTATTATAAAACATCAATGCTTTATTCATGAAAGTCGATGAGAATGAATACATTTGTTTTCACAGTCAGCAGTGATTCCCAGTTTTGTACATCAGTTCTGGTCTCAATAATGTATATATCATAGATATATCGGCCACTGGTCCTTAAAACATCCGTTTATCCGTTTTACTGAAACAGATGTATGCATTGTTCTTGAATGATAACCTGACATCACAAGAATGAAATCTAAGCTTATTAAAAATAGGACGAAAATTGTTTTCTGAATAAACCAGTAACGAAATTTATATCTTTTATATTCTTTGTAACAAGTTTGAAGAATTATATTTTTATATTTGAAGGGCTTTTGAATGTATGAAATCTAGCACAAATATGTTTGAAGAAATATGAAAAGTATGTCAAACTTTGGGAGTTAAAGATCAATAACGTCTGATTAATTGATCAATATTCTTGCACTGAATATTGTACAAATGTTATTTGATTCTAGTTAAAATGATAGTATTAAACCCAAACTCTTTTAATATCAATGTTGATTTTGCTTCTCAAAATAAGTACAGTCAAACACGTCTTCAGTTGTAACCTCTGGAAGGTTTTGACAATGGTAAACGTTTGGCTGATGTTTACAGGTTAATACTTCAATATGTTCATGACAAGATTTTGAAAAACTGTTTGCTTAAAAAATGTTTTAGATATAACAATTAACATTTAAGGCAGGTTAGACTGAAATGCATATTTAGTAAAATGGAATATTTGATACGTCCAAGGTCATTATAACTTATAAACCACCATTATTTCAGTACTTCCCACTATGACATAGCACGTGTAACGTCTATTGAATGAATCTAATTCTTTTCATGAAAATTACAACAAGTCTGTATCTTATGAAATTGGGATTAGAAATAGATCAATATATCTGAATGTAATCAGATAGCATAACGAAAACCAGACATAACTCCAATACCACTGGCATTTGACTCCAGGTTTGCGATGAAGGGGTTGGGTTGGTTTTATTCTGTATGACGTCAATATTACTATTCTAAGAGAAGTGTTTGACTGCCAATCTTTACGTATTTACCACTGTATCAGAAAAGAAAATCCAACGCTTTAGTACTTCCGTCTTGAATGTACATTATACTCATTTTTATTATATCCAATTGTTATCAGCCCAGTACGGATTAGTGGTGTTGACAGTGTCACGTATATACCTGTGAGAGGTTTATAAGGAGGCCAATACGGTCAATTGGTAAAACTAGAAGAGCTATAATATACATACGCTTGATATACATGTCAATTTTAAATATTGAATGCTTTAATGAAGACGAATGAACTCCAAAAAGCATATATTTTGAACATGGTGAATTATGGCAAATTTAGCGGGTTTGAGAAAACGCCAAATTGAATTTCTCTTGAGACGTTTGAACTCTATCGAATTTTATAAATTATTTGAGTAGTGTAAATGTGCGTGATCATTACTTGTTACTGCAATTTTATTTATTGTCTTCCACCCCCACCAAAGTGGGATTGGGGTGCATCCTCTTGCATGTTGACTCCCGACCAGAAGGCCGGGAATATCAATTCTACAATTTAATCGGACCGGGTTGGCTATTGCTGTGTGCCCTATCTTGAGTAAATCGGCACTCGATGCCATACTTATGTTGTTGTGCAGTAAAACACCGTCACAAGAAAACAAAATAAAACAAAACACCGTCAGAAGAAAACAAAATAAAACAACTTCCAATTCCAAACAAGCAAATAAACAAAAATACCCTAACCTCAACAATCCCCAAACAACTCCCCCCACCCTCCGCCCATAAACACTAAAAACAACCCATCCCCAATAAACGCGTAATTCATTTTTATTTTAGACTAACATCTGATAATGTAGAAATTATGTACGACACACACCCAACTCGCCATTGTAGATATAATGTACGGTACACACCCAATTCACCATTGTAGAAATTATATACGGTACACACCCAAATCGCCATTGTAGAAATTTTGTAAGGTATACACCCAATTCGCCATTGTAGAAACTGTGTACGGTACACACCCAATTCGCCATTGTAGAAATTATGGACGGTACATATCATTCTATAAATTATGAAATGTACGGTACACACCCAATTATTTAAAATATAAAGCCTTTACAATCACAATTCTCCTTTATGTAAAACCTTTACGTGAGTGATTCGCCATTAAATACAGCATGTATATCTGCAATTCACTTTTATAAAGTACGTATGGAATCAATTCACTGTTATATAGTACGTATATAAGCAATTCAAAGTTATTTACATTATTTACATATAACATTAAATGTTATATTGTACGTATATAAGCAATTCACTGTTATATAGTACGTATATAAGTAATTTACTGTTATATAGTATATCTGCAATTCACTTTTATAAAGTACGTATGGAATCAATTCACTGTTATATAGTACGTATATAAGCAATTCAAAGTTATTTACATTATTTACATATAACATTAAATGTTATATTGTACGTATATAAGCAATTCACTGTTATATAGTACGTATATAAGCAATTCAAAGTTACAGAGTACGTACATAAGCAATTCACTGTTTTATAGTACGTACATAAGCAATTCACTGTTATATAGTACGTATATAAACAAATCACGATTATATAGTACGTATATAAGAAATTCACTGTTATATAGTACGTATATAAGAAATTCACTATTATATTGTACGTATATAAGCAATTCATGGTTATATAGTACGTATATAAGCAATTCAAAGTTACAGAGTATGTACATAAGCAATTCACTGTTTTATAGTACGTATATAAGCAATTCACTGTTATATAGTATGTATATAAGCAATTCAAAGTTACAGAGTACGTACATAAGCAATTCACTGTTTTATAGTACGTATATAAGCAATTCAAAGTTATTTACATTGTTTACAAGAACATTTTGCCGTTTTAGAATGTTTTTGCATGAGCGATTCTCAAGTGTAAAAAATCAGTGGATGAACAAGTCGCCAGTGAAGAAAGTCAGTTAAAGAAAAACTCACTTTTTGAAAAAACAAGCATCATATAACCTCAAAATGGTTTTATAGTCTCCAAAGGAAATGATTATGTTAACATGTTTAGATGCAAGTCAACACACCACATACACTAGGAATCACCCACGTTTTTATTACCATTCAAACACACACATTACATTCAGCACCATCATTTTGATTACAAACCAAACACACTTCACAAAACAGAAGTAGAGCTCTAATATACTCTCCATACTTACACAAATGCAAACATACTACCACACAAGGGTGGGGCTGTTGATATAGATGCTATGCCAGATGTCTCAAATAAGCGAACCGCATGCGCCCTGTGTGGAATTATTTCCTGCGACCCGCAAGGACACCTATGATTTGTAAAATAATTAATAATGTATTTTTTTTCACAGCCAGCCAGTTTTGATAACTAATCGAATGCATCACCGTTTACGTTTTGCTCTCGACATTTGAATTGGCTGCCTTTAATATGAACCGCATTCAGTATGAAAATGTTTCAGTGATGCGTTCCTTGTGTCAATGTATCTAAATCTTCATGTGGCCCTCTTGGTGACTTAAATTCGTGAATCTTGTTGCGGCTATGTCGTCACATACATAAACTATTGCGAGCAAGTGATTGCTGGTAATTTGGTGACCGTTCAATGACTCACTTGCTCATTGTGGCCCATAAACTCTCATCACAATAAAGATTCATTCAAACCTAGACTAAGTCAAACCTAGACTGAGTCAAACCTATACCCACACTCCGAGAGATCTCCTACGTTTCTGATGAAGTGGGTAATAAGAATGGGACTGGGATGAAAATCTGATTCAATTATATTTTATTATGTGATATAGTTGGAAATACTGGTTAAGAATGAATTATATGCATATTGGTCATCTTCAAACTTGAGAAACGCTCAGTGGCCATAACTATAATAATTGACAATTTATGTATAAAGCCTTCAGTTATACTTAACAGCGCTCACATTATCGCCAATACGTTTTGAATGTTGTTCGTCCGTCGATTCGACGAGGATTTCTCTAGTTAACCGAGAGTTGGAAGAGCTGGTTCTGTTCTCTGCGTGCGCAGGTGGCTGATGAGACCAACCCTTGCATGGAATGTCTGTTTGCATCAGGAACAGAAGATGAGAGCGGCTGAGTGTATGGAATAAAAAGTACAGAACCCAGAACAGGCCCCAGTGGAACACCACAACATAGAGCAACTGGGATGTAGTGTATTCCAGTTGCAGATGCAATTTGTATCCTGTTGACTAAGTAGGACTTTAACCAAAGTAAGGCTGTATTGTGAATGCCAAATACAAGCTGGAGACGTTGAAGTAATATATCATGGTCTATTATGACATATGCTACAGACATTTCAAGGAAGGTGAGGACTGTAATCCTTCCGCTAACCTAAACAGAGGCAATGTCATTAACTATATTCAGAAGAGTAGTTTCAGTACTGTGGCAAGGGTGATATGCAGACTGTACATTGCTAAAAAGACTGTTTGAATTCAGATGATATATAAGTTGGGCTAGGAAAAAAATTCTAAGCTATTTTATATGAACGGGAGATTATAAACTGGGCGGTAGTTCGAGTGTTGATTTCTTCAACAGAGGCTTTAGAATGGCAGTTTTGAAACATGATGGGAATCAATCGGATGAGATAGAGAGAGAGGTATTAATAACATCAGTTAGTAAAAGCAATATTGGATCTAAACACTGAAGCAGCAACGATGTTGGAACTGGATCAAGTGCACATGACTTTGGTGCATTTTTCATCACGATGATCCGTACTAAATTCACAGATACAGATTCAAATGCTGCTAACGGGTTTCGCTGGAAATCTGTATCGTAACTCTATTGTCACGACGAGTCAATTGAAATTGTGTTGTCAAGTTTATCTCTAATGATTTGTACCTTGTCGCTTAAGAAATTTGCAAAAAGGTCCGGAAGGTCTGCTGGAGCGAAGGCATATTGAAGTGATGTAAATCTGTTCCTTGACATTAGTTTATTCTCAAAAAAGTTCTTTTGTAATAATGGGAACCAGCCTAGAAATTGGTGAACATAAAACATAGTATATCTGAGTTTAATTAGCAGTGCCAGCGTATAGTTATTCAAGAAAAATAACCATCACCAATGTGACATAAAGATTTATTTGTTTTGCTAACCTTACCTTTATTATCTCAGTCTTTTTTTCTCAGTCCCCGCTAGGAACTACTTCTAAAAAAAAATAAAAACAAGAAACCGTTGTCATTTGCTGTACCTGAAGCAACTGTTATAATCAAATAACAACAACAACGAATATATAACAAAATGAAATTCATTCATAAAGCAACTTAAATCGCCCCAACTTTGATAAAACATATCAGCACTCTATGATTTTAAACCAAGTAATCGAAAAGAGCAAATAACAAGAAGTTTTGTAAAATTCAACAAATAATTTATTTTCCAATGGTACAAAGAAAAATTAAAATAACGTGCAAAGAGATCAATACGTTCTGTCACATAATGAATTAACTAAAATTTAAATCTCAGTAGTGTTTGAAATAAGATCCAACACTATATGTGATGATGTGCCTTTTTGTGGTCTATGACGTTATGGTGTGCCAACAGTCGTTTGATGAATCACAAATAGAACATCCAAAAAATCTCTATAATTTCAAATTAAAATTCCTCTCTAAGTGTATCACTGAAGAACACTTTGTATTTCCAGTAAAATTTAATTTGAAAAAATAAGTCCACCTAAATTTAACTAAGAAAGCAACAATACGACTGATTTTGCTGCAAGATGTTATTGTAGTGACGAGTAATTTCTAAAGTAAATAAGATTATATCAAAACCTTAGACACAAAAGAAGAGTCAGGATGTAGGTCCAAGGTTCATTTCTAGAATAATCTAAATTGAAACATATAAAATCAGTTACTAATAGTATAACAATATGGTAAAGATGAACGTACAACAGGTTATTCTGAGGTGAATACTAATGTCCTAACCCAGACACAAATATAGGTACTTATGTTGATAATCATACAGACAAAATATTAGTTATGTATTATTTATTAACTAAAGTAAACGTTACCGATCAGGTATATTATAAACTTTATTTGGAAATGAAATCCAAATTACAAATATGAGTAACATATCATCAAGGAAAAAAGTAACAAATACAAATGAAATATACATAGAACACACTATACTAGATAGTTTCAAACACACACACACACACACACACACATGAAGTCGAGGTATTTGGTATTATGACAGAAACTATAGTTTATTCCAACCAGCATACCGAATTTTATCCTATCTATAACTCAGAATATTTTAGACCATCATCATTAAATATAACTAAAAATACCTAATTCATTCCAAATACTTTAAATGTAAGAGTTAAGAAACCTTGAAACCTTTGTTTAAAAAATCATTATTTTTTCTCTTTGTTAGTGAAACAATATAATATTTTATGTTCTAGTTGTGTACTGAGCTTATGTGGTAATTCATTTCAAATTTTGTATTTTTGTGATGTATTTCTAAAAGAATTAGTCTCTCTGTATTGTTTTTATTTGTTCGTTTTAATAAATAAATAAATAAATAAATAAATAAATAAATAAATAAATAATAAAAACTTTGCCTGGTACCCTTGTCTTCTAATGACGTTGCCTGGTACCCTTGGCTTCTAATCATAGACATAGAGGATCTCAAATGAGTAACGATTTAATATTGATTTTATGAAACGAATTGAATACTTTGCAGCTGTTGCTTGCCTTGGTGAGCAAAAGCTGGACGTTATTAAACGAGGTTCATAACTTTAATATTAACTCATGAATCATTTGAGATTCCTTTTATCACATAGTTTTTTATTTCAGTGGAAATTGTTTAGATAGAAAGAAGAACGAATAATTTCGTTCATTCTGATAGACGATGCACCTTTCATTTATTGTGAAAGAAAAAGCTTCAATCCGAATAAACATAACATTAAAGAACGATAAAATCATTTCTCAAAGCAGAATAATCAACTCGATGTGATACCACGTTCTTTAATCCGCTAAGCAGTAGACATAGAGTACATGTTTATCCTAAAATGTCACTTTTAGAACTAAACATTACACAGTTGCCATTTTCATGTGCAATATAATTACTGGATGCATAAATTCCCACATTTACTACAATGCATTTGTGACCGGATATTTACAGTATTTGACTGGAACAAACGACTCTACAGAAGACGTAAATAAATTTTTTTTGAGTAAGATCTGCATCCCATTCACACTGCATAAAGATGCTGTGTTTGGATAAAAGTATGTCAGTTATGAGATCCATTTATATCCGATTCCTTCTGTGAACAGAGGTGAGTTTATTTACTTCTGCAAGTGAACATTGAAACCATATTTGTATATACGGTCGATAAGCAATACCCTTAGTTTTACTTCTTATTGTTGTCGATGGCTTGTAGTGTTACGCTATGTTTACATGACATAACAAACCCCTGTTGGGGTAACATATCCATATTCAGACCGCCGAGATAACTTTTTCCTCAATTTCCTTTCGCGAGCCGAGTCCAGAAGTCACCGCTACAAATGTTCATTCAAAACCAAACATTCCAGAAGGCGGGGTTTCCACGATTCCAGCCAGTCAGTAAAGAGGATACTGCGCAATAATTTTATGGGCTGATTTGGACCAATCAGAATCACGTAATATGTTTTTCCATAGACCTCAATGGTAATGTTTTGTGAAATAAATATACTTTCTATCCTACTTCAGCATGCATGTCACACACTGTCATAGAGAACAATGTTAGATTGTCAATTTGACAATGATTGAACCAGGTACTCCATTGCATTTAAGAGAGATAACTCTGCTGGAACTAGACAGGGGTATAAGTTAACTAGTCACAACATATCTATTTTGAGTCATGTGTATCACATTTTCAAAAAAATCATAAAGAATACAAAGTATGATCTATACAGGAATTAGCATAAATTCACATGTTGCCAAGAGGCTAAACTCTTTTTTAAGCCTAACAGAAAGTACAACCTTTACATAATCCACCAATCATAGCTTGTGTTGTTGTTTATTTCTGAATGCAATGTTCCCTACACTTTAAGCTCCACCCACCTGGACTTGATAAACAAGTTTCTTTGTGAGAACTTGAACTCGTACATTCTGCAGTCAGAGATATTTATAAATATCTGACACAATGTCATGTTTTGCTAAATAAAACTAACATGCTTTGGTCTAACTACTTTAATGGCTAGATTACAATATCCTTAAACAAAGAAACCACACGCACACAAGTTTCTCTCGCTAATGTTATTAAAAGCCCGACTGAGTGAGGACCTGGAGCTGAACTTAGGTGACCAGTAACTGTAGCAACATAAAGTTAATACCGCATATCACAACATTCTACACGAGACTGCTGATGTTTATATTGTGCATAGATGTTTCCTACAGTTACTAATGGCAGTAGATGCGCTACACAATGTGCACAATTTATACTTCCTCACGATGATATTATAGAATCCGTTTTGCTTGATAACTGGAACTCGGCTTTTAAATCTATGCGCCCGTTTCTAACGATATTCAGACTGTTTTCTTTTTGCAAGCACAAGAATTTCTGTTGTCGAATTTAATTCGGCATAACAATCTAACATCTGGGACTGGCGGCAGCTCAGATCCACCTGTTTGAGAAACAAAGCTCGATCACTATTTTCCAACAGTGAAAGTAACCCCAATTGTGACTGCGAAGATAGTAGCCGTAATGACTGCAAAGATGATGAACACAATGCAACACTTTCGTCGGGCCTGAAAGGTAAAAATATATTGTGGTTTTCAAATTTCAAATATAAGTGATAACATTAGCAAAATTAATGGCATGCTTCTCCTGTGTACGGTGCTAACCAATTTAGAGACTTTATTCATCAGTGCTAGCATGGAGTTTGAATGGTCCTATTGACCATCACATAAATCAGTGTCTAATGTAGAATTTGATTGGAAATATTGAACATCACATAAATCAGTGTCTAATGTAGAATTTGATTGGTCCTATTGAACATCACATAAATCAGTGTGTAATGTAAAATTTGATTGGTCCTATTGAACATCACATAAATCAGTGTATATTAAATGTAGATTTTGGATAATTAACACGAACATGACAAAGATAGTTTATCATTTGCAGTTTGGATGGCCAATTGAATTTTACATACATTAGCACCTTCGTTGCCCAAGGTTCCGATAACTCTATCTACACATTGGTGGATCGAACAGCTATATCGGTTCTTTGTCCTAGCGATATCAATTGGATTTCATGTGTTTTCTCCCTTAGCACGTAATTCCTATTAACCAATAGCGTGGTGCTTTGTACATCGGCCAAAACGTTGGTGAGAGTTGATCTAAAAAGGATACTTTGTTTGTTTCTTTGTTTGAGTAGTATTTTGAACGTAGCTTTAACAGTTTGTCAGTCATTTCGTTTCCATGTCTGCAGTGAAGCAGTTTATAGTGATATCTAGCGCTGGGGCATCATGCTTCAGACATGTGGCATGATGTCCAATCCAGTCATATTATCCTGACACCAGGCGGATCAGTCTTAACACTAACCTCTTAATGCTGAGCGCCAAGCGAGGCAGCTGTTAGTACCATTTTTGTAAGTCTTTGGTATGATTTGACCAGGGATCAAACCCACGACCTTCCGCTTCCAAGGCGGACAACTGGGCCACCGGAGCGATTAGGATACTTTATAAGTTTAGCATCGAGAGTATGACATTGTACCAGAGGGAAGCCATTACAGGTCTATTTGAGTGAAAAGTATTTGTGCAAACGCGAGACTGCACTGAAAAAGTGCTTTTCCCCCCAGTACAATCAAGTTGCGTGTTCCCTTAGTATCCATGTATTACATAGGAACGTTATTAAAATTTAAACAACTTTCTTTTGATTCGATACGGTGGATCACAGATCTAAAAGAAGTAAATGTCTGTTTGATACGCCAAGATGTAAATATAGTTATCGGAACCTTGGCGAGCTAAGATGATAAACCAGTGCTTAAAATGTAGGTATTAAATATAATGGTTTTCTCTGGTACCAATGTCCGCTTCCGCCCCTCACCCCACCCCACTCCATTGCACTAACACCACGATAATATGGGAACAATTCTCAAATTCAATTTTAAAAATACAGGCGTCAATCGGTAAAATGTAATCCGCAGCCGTATTGAACAATATCCGATCGATTTGCTTACGGCTTATGCAGGAATTATGACATCCTAAATACATTTTGTTGAGATATTATAAAACTTACATCAACAGAATGAGCAAAAAGTTAGGTTTTGCCAGATTCTATATTAGTCTTTTAATTTCTTTTATTTACACTACTATATCAAGGTTGGAACTCCAACTATGTGAATGCATGAATATTAAAGCCACACAAAATAAAGCTAATGAATATATTCAAAGGGTCTAACACATGATGGGAAAAGTTTCACAATGGAACAAAACAACAAAGTCAATACGAGTCACATCCATCAACCAAAAGCCACGCTTCTCACCTTGCGTATGTTTTGCATGTCTACTCCTGCAGATTGTGGACGGAGATAAAACGCTGCTGGTTTGTTAAGTTTGGTAACTGTAGTCACGTGGTTTTGGCAGTTTCTTAAGCCTAGGTTGTACTGTCCCCTCATATTTCCTGCAAATTGTAAACATTCATATAAAAAATATTAAAGCTCCAAATTAAAATATATACGTAAATTGTATTCATGTATTCTGCGCTTTTACGATTTTAATTCCTCTGTGTGTACGTGTGAAGATCACAAAATGTCCGTAACAACCCCAATCCCGTCTCTCTATATCTGGGATAATTCGTCGTAAGCCAAAGAAACTTGCAAGGTTGAATCAAACATGTTGTTTGTGAGCGGGTATGAAAGAAAACCTTCTTTGTATCTCCCACATTGATTGTTGCATATATATTTAACTAGTGAAAACCAACTTTAGATTTATTTTCATTCCAGAGAATAACTGCATAATCTTTGTCATCAATTCTTAGATAGTAGAAGGGGAAGACATATAAACACTTCTCTTGCAAATGAACAGGAATCCTGAAGAAAATGACAAACAACCAGATTCCTTGGTTTCATTTAGTTATGTCGTGCTGAAACAAGCAGAGTAATGCTGACCCTCGCTGATTCGATGGTAGGACTCGCATTATCCACTAAACCATTCGAGCTATGGTAGCCAGTCAAAAGTGTGGCCTAATTATTTACTCTTTCATCCAATTGCTACAGTTTTGTTTTGATAATAATTTATACCATGGAAACGATAAGTGTAGCTTGATATGTAGCATTATAACTTAGAGCCAATTTGTATCATATTTAAGCTCGTACTTTACCTTTTGGTTCCATCCGGGCAGTGAGGTCCCAAAGCTTGGCCCTTATAGCGGCGTTTTTCTTTTCGTCTGCTTTGGAAGACGCCAGCATAATTTGTAGTTGTGCTATCTCGGACCTCAAAAGCATTAATTCTTTGTCCTCGGTTTGGTTACACGTGCTATGTCTGTCCTAAAAGTAGAACCATCATACGAATGGTAATTAAACAAGTTTAAATGATGAAGGTAACATTATAGTATGACATTTTGATGTACGCTACTCAGGAAGCGTCCTAGTGGTATAACGGTAACAATTGCGCAAGTCCAAGTGGGTGGCGCTTAAAGTGGAACATTGCAATCAGAAATAAACAACAACACTAGTTATGATTGGTGGATTATGTGAAAGTTGTACTTTCTGTTAGGCTGAAAAAAAAAGTTTAGCCTCATGGCAACATGTGAATTTATGCTAATTCCTATATAGATGATATTTTGTATTATTTATGATTTTTTGAAAATGTAATACACATGAATGAAAATATGTATGTTGTGACTAGATAACTCATACCCCTGTCTAGTTCCAGCAGAGTTATCTCTCTTAAATGCAATGGAGTACCTGTGATTTGTCATCGTCAAATTGACAATCTAACATTGTTCCCTATAACAGTGTGTGAGATGCACGCTAAATTAGGATAGAAAATATATTTATCTCTCCAAATATTAGCATTGAGGTCTATGGAAAAACAATTGGTACCGTGATACCTAGTCTCAACAACAACTTTAAATTTCATCTTCAATTTGAAGAGGCCACTTAGAAGGGGAAACACGGCCTTCAAACCTATTATAACTCTATTCATTTTCATTAGAGTATTCCCTACTAAGCCAAGTCTTTTAGGACTTTTCCTTGCATTTGACACTGATTACAATTTATAATTGATTGCTCCTCTCTCTCTCTCTCTCTCTCTCTCTCTCTCTCTCTCTCTCTCTCTCTCTCTCTCCACGTTACCTTATTCAGATAGCCATCCACAAAGTACGGTGCAGAGGGCATCACGGGAATGGAATATGTTGATTGAGATGAATCCACATGTATGTCATTCGGATGCGCACTTACATTTTCGTGTTCCATACTATTTTGAAAGCATGCGTCGTAGTAGGCATTATTCCCTGTAAAATCGCACTGAACATGGTCACTGACACCCAGTGCTAAGTCACAATTACTTGCTATCCCGATATTTGAAAATGTATCGACACTAAATGGGCCCGAGTCTATAAACCCTCCACAGGAAGGCGATATACCTCCGGTATCGGAATTGGAAATAGCGCTGCAACCACCAGCGTCAGTCGAACATCCCGCAGCGTCACTGCTGCTAAAACCTAAAATAGCAATCATAAAAATATAATTCGTTTCTTATTTTAAAAAATGTATCTGAATTTTATATTTCTCATTAATTACAGTTATTTGTAAAGTATTTATATAATCAGTAAAATTTCACCCCTTTTACACACATAAACGCACATCAATGGAAAATAATAGAAATTAAGTGAAATATAGCATACCTCCACTACTGTTTCCGAAGTCATCCATGCTGTGTATGTCATATGTAGTATAATAACTCAATACCTGGGATAGGTTTAAATACTGGTATTTTCAACGACAATGCCTTACGTGCAGTTGTACATGATGTTTAGTTCGTTCCTTACATAGCGTCAACACTTGTTGACATACGATCCATACGGTAATTTGTTTATAGATTGGAATCTCTGCACCCATTTCTCTTTCTGTCACCGTGCCTGCCGGTCTGTATATATATATATATATATATATATATATATATATATATATATATATATATATATATATATTTATATATATGAGAGAGAGAGAGAGAGAGAGAGAGAGAGAGAGAGAGAGAGAGAGAGTGGCGTAGCGAGGGGGGGGGGGGGCAGGTGTGGCATTCGCCCCGGGCGCCGGTTGCTAGGGGGCGCCAAATGGGCGCCCAAATCGGCCCAAAGTTACAACATAACTGCGCAACAGGGGCAGTAGGGGGCGCAAATTTGGGTGTTTTGCCTTGGGCGCCACATATCCTCGCTACGCCACTGGGGGGAGAGAGAGAGAGAGAGAGAGAGAGAGAGAGAGAGAGAGAGAGAGAGAGAGAGAGAGAGAGAGCTAGTCTTAACTAAAGAGAATCATGTTTGTTAACAGCTGAACTAGGATACGGCAGTTTGAAACGGAAAAGAAAGTTTGCATAATCATTCTGGGCACAATATTGGAGATGATCTCGAATGGTGGTATAATGCGTAGTGCTAAAAAAAATTGCATACTATATATTATTTTATTTTACTCGCATATGTGTGGTTAGGGTATCCGCTTCGGATGCGAGAGGTAGCGGGTTCAATCCTCGGCCGAGTAATATCAAATAATTACAAAAATGGTACTAACAGTTGCCTCGGTTGGCGGTTAGTATTAAGAGGTTAGTGTTAGGACTAGTCAGCCTGATGTAAGGAAAATGTGACTTAGTTGGGTATCGTACTACATGCGTGCGGCATGATGCCCTAGTGCTAGACATCACTATAAACTGCCACACTGCAGAGATCGTAGCGATGTGACTGAATAAATGTTTAAGGTGCATTAAAAATCAAAATCACACACACACACACACACACACACGTATATCGGCTGTTTTGTGTTTTGAATGACTCATTCTCACAGACTCGTAAACATGACATCATTGGCTCGCATACATTAATATAGAGCTAGCTCTGCAATGATCGGTAAACAGATGTCTATAGATAGGTTTACATTTTAGGTCGAACGCATCACATAATAAGGGATCGATATGTATCTCATGTCGTAACAGCGCCTGTTTGTAATAACCTATTCGAATGGAGTAGTCTCATTAGACAAATTGTTGGCGATCTACACCGTAACGGATGAGTAATTTTTACTACCGTCTAAACAGTTATCTAATGTATGCAGCAAATTACAGAAAACAGGCTATGGACGATAAAATAAATTTCTCACTCGGTTAACGTAAACAATATGAATTTCATATCAAATTACAGAAAACAGGTTATGGACGATAAAATACATTTCTCACTCGGTTAACGTAAACAATATGAATTTCATAGCAAATTAAAGAAAACAGGTTCTGGACGATAAAATACATTTCCCACTCGGTTAACGTAAACAAAATGAATTTCATAGGGTTGGCACCGTTTGTTCTTTTAAGGTAAATATCATTATATCCATGTTTGGTTGTATAACGCATAAGTAAAATTCCTGAATTCAAACTTTTCAAATCGTGAATAGGACCGTTGTATGTATACTCACTTGTTATCAAATGACTAGTGTTAAACAACGATCGATAACAATAAACAGTCGTTTCCATTTGTTTACATAACTCTATTCCAAAAATCATAAATGTAGATATATTATCTGAATAAATCTGCAGTCGTGCGCTCGCTTTTACCTCTTGGGTCCGTGCTGTACATTTATTGCGCTTTGAATATGAATTTCTTACAAAAAGTCAATATGAGATATATATATATATATATATATATATATATATATATATATATATATATATATATATATATATATATATATATATATATATATATATATATATATATATAATTTTGACTTTAAAAGGTCGATTTAAAATGACATGTCTTCAGTACCTTATAAAGAAAAATTAACAGTGTTGTCTTTATCGGGTTAAGATTGGAACTGAATTGTAGCAAACGTATCTTGTTTTATAATACAATGCAATTTAATATGCTTTTTTTTTGCTTCGGATCGAGTGGAAATATTGGTGCGCACGTGACTGATACATCTGTTGAGCAATCGTGGGGAAAATACCATTAAACATGACATATACCTAGATTTAATTGCTATTAAACATGACATATACCCAGATTTAATTGCCATTAAACATGACCTAAACAAAGATTTAATTGCCATTAAACATGACATAACCCAGATTTAATTATCATTAAACATGATATATACCCAGATTTAATTGCCATTAAACTTGACACATACCCAGAATAAATTGCCATTAAAAATGACATAATCCAGATTCAATTGCCATTAAACTTCACACATACTCAGATTTAATTGCTATTAAAAATGACATAACCCATATTTAATTGCCATTAAACATGACATATACCCAGATTTAATTGCCATTAAATATGACATAACCCGATTTAATTGCCATTAAACATGACATATACCCAGATTTAATTCCCATTAAACATGACATATACCCAGATTTAATTGTCATTAAACATGACATATACCCAGATTTAATTGCCGTTAAACGTGACACATACCCAGATTTAATTGCCATTAAACATGACATATACCCAGATTTAACTGCTATTAAACATGATATATACCCAGATTTAATTGCCATTGAACTTGACATATATCCAGATTTAATTGCTATTTCTACCACTTTTGTTATTGATAAATATTATTAAATACTTCATGAATATGCATTTGCAACATAAGCATTTGCTAAAATTTTCCCAAACAGCTGAACTATATTTTTAATTTGTGATCTGTCTAAAATGTTGAAAATTTTGATACAATTTACGTTTTTTCTGTTTAGAATATTCGTCACTTCGGTATTGATGAAAACCAAATACAAATGCATTGGACCCTTTCACCAACATCATCTCCCATTACTAATTAAATTAAAATAAATAAAACAATAATGAACATTTTGAGATTCTAACATAAAACATATTTAATTATAGTAGAGTAATTATATAATAAACACATTTTTATCAAATGTATTATAAAAACATCAATGCTTTATTCATGAAAGTCGATGAGAATGAATACATTTTTTTTTCATAGTCAACAGTGATTCCCAGTTTTGTACACCAGTTCTGGTCTCCATAATGTATATATCATAGAGATAAATCGGCCACTGGTCCTTAAAACATCCGTTAATCCGTTTTAGTGAAACAGATGTATGTATTATTTTCGAGTGATAACCTGACATCACAAGAAAGAAATCTAAGCTTAGTAATAAAGAATTAAAAGTGTTTTCTGAATAAATCAGTAAAGAAATTTTTATCTTTTATATTCTTTTAACAAGTTTGAAAAATTACATTTTTATATTTGAAGCGCTTTTGAATGTATGAAATCTAGCACAAATACGTTTGAAGAAATATGAAAAGTATGTCAAAATTTGTGAGTTAAAGATCAATAACGTCTGATTAATTGATTAATATTCTCGTACTAAATATTGAACAAATGTTATTTGATTTTATGAAAAAATGATAGTATTAAACCCAAACTCTTTTAATATCAATGTTGATTTTGCTTCTCAAAATAAGTACAGTCAAACACGTCTTTAGTTGTAACAACTGGAAGGTGGTGACAATGGTAAACATTTGGCTGATGTTTACAGGTTTAATACTTCAATATGTTCATGACAAGATTTTGAAAAACTGTTTGCTTAAAACATGTTTTAGATATAACAATTAACATTTAAGGCAGGTTTGACTGAAATGCATATCTAGTAACATGGATTATTTGATACGTCCAAGGTCATTTTAACTTATAAACCACCATTAGTTCAGTACTTCCCACTATGGCATAGCACGTGTAACGTCTATTGAATGAATCTAATTCTTTTCAAGAAAATTACAACAAGTCTGTATCTTATGAAATTGTGATTAGAAATAGATCAATATATTATAATGTAATATATAATATATTATGACCATGGATTTGTAAGCTGATTTACCACAACGAGATCTAGCATAATGGAAGCCAGACATATCTTCAATACTACTGACATTTGACTCCAGGTTGGCCATACAGGGGTTAAGTTGGTTTTGTTCTGTATGACGTCAATATTACTATTCTTAGAAGTTTTTGACTGCCAATCTTTACGTATTTACCACTGTATCAGAAAAGAAAATTCAAAGCTTTAATATTTTCACCTTGAATGTACATTATACTAAGTTTTAGTATATCCAGTTGTTATCAGCCCAGTATGGATTAGTGGTGTTGACAGTGTCACATATATACCTGTGTGAGGTTTATAAGGAGGCTAAGAAGGTCAATTGGTAAACCTAGAAGAGCTATACTATACATACGCTTGATATACATGTCAGACAAGATAAGCGAGATGTGTCAAGTTTAAATATTGAATGCTTTAATGAAGACGCATGAACTCCAAAAAGCATATATTCTGAACATGGTGAAATATGGCAAATTTAGCGGGTTTGAGAAAACGCCAAATTCAATTTCTCTTGAGATGTTTGAACTCTATCGGATTTTATAAATTATTTGAATAGTGTAAATGTGCGTGATAATTACTTCTTACTGCAATTTTATTTATTGTCTTCCACCCCCACCGACGTGGGATTGGGGTGCATCCTCTTGCATGTTGACTCCCGACCAGAAGGCCGGGAATATCAATTCTACAATTTAATCGGACCGGGTCGGCTATCTTGAGTACTCGATGCCATACTTATGTTGTTGTGCAGTAAAACACCGTCACAAGAAAACAAAATAAAACAAAACACCGTCAAGAAGAAAACAAAATAAAACAACTTCCAATTCCAAACAAGCAAATAAACAAAAATACCCCAACCTAAACACAAAAGACATAACCCATCCCCAATAAACGCGTAATCCATTTTCATTTTAGACTAACATCTGATAATGTAGAAATTATAAACGGCACACACCCAAATCGCCATTGTAGAAATTATGTACGGTACACACCAATTCGCCATTGTAGAAATTAAGGACGGTACACACAAATTCGCCATTTTAGATATAATGTACGGTACACACCCAATTCACCATTGTAGGTATAATGTACGGTACACACCCAATTCACCATTATAGAAATTATGTATCGTACACACCCAAATCGCCATTGTAGAAAAAATGTACGGTACACACCCAATTCGCCATTGTAGAAATTATGGACGGTACACACAAATTCGCCATTGTAGAAATTATGGATAGTACACACCCAGTTGCGCATTACATAAATTATATACGGTACAAATCGCCATTGTAGAAATTTTGTAAGGTAAACACCCAATTCACCATTGTAGAAATTATGTACGGAACACACCCAATTCGCTATTGTAGAAATTATGGACGGTACACACAAATTCGCCATTGTAGAAATTATGGATGGTACACACCCAGTTGCGCATTACATAAATTATATACGGTACAAATCGCCATTGTAGAAATATTGTAAGGTATACACCCAATTCACCATTGTAGAAATTATGTACGGTACATATCATTCTAGAAATTATGAAATTATGAAATGTACGGTACACACCCAATTCTTTAAAGTATAAAGCTTTTACAATCACAACTCGCCTTTATGTAAAACCTTTACGTGAGTGATTTGCCATTAAATAAAGCATGTATATCTGCAATTCACTGTTATATAGTACGTATATAAGCAATTCACTGTTCTATAATACGTATATAAGCAATTCACTGTTATAGAGTACGTATAGAAGAAATTCACTGTTATTTATTACGTATATAAGTAATGCAAAGTTATAGAGTACGTATATAATAAATTCACTGTTATATAGTACGCATATAACCAATTCAAAGTTATTTACATTATTTACATATAACATTCACTGTTATATAGTACGTATATAAGCAATTCAAAGTTATTTACATTATTTACATATAACATTCACTGTTATATAGTACGTATATAAGCAATTCACTATTACATTGTACGCATATAAGCAATATATAGTTATAAAGTACGTATATAAGCAATTCAAAGTTATTTACATTATTTACATACAACATTCACTGTTATATAGTACGTATATAAGTAATTCACTATTACATTGTACGCATATAAGCAATTCATAGTTATATAGTACGTATATAAGCAAAATTCACTGTTTAATAGTACGTATATAAGCAATCCAAAGTTATTTACATTGTTTACAGGAACATTTTGCCGTTTTAGAATGTTTTTGCATGAGCAAGTGTAAAAACTCAGTGGATGAACAAGTCGCCAGTGAAGAAAGTCAGTTAATGAAAAACTCACTATTGAATAAAGAAGCATCATATGACCTCAAAATGGTTTTATAATATCCAAAGGAAATGAGAATGTTAACATGTTTAGATGCAAGTCAACACTGCATATATACTAGGCATCACCCACGTTTTTATTACCATTCAAACACACACATTACATTCAGCACCATCATTTTGATTACAAACCAAACACACTTCACAAAACAGAAGTAGAGCTCTAATATACTCTCCATACTTACACAAATGCAAACATACTACCACACAAGGGTGGGGCTGTTGATATAGATGCTATACCAGAGGTCTCAAAGCGAACCGCATGCGCCGTGTGTGGAATTATTTCCTGCGACCCGCAAGGACAACCTATGATTTGTAAAATAATTATTAATGTATTTTTTCACAGCCAGCCAGTTTTGATAACTAATCGAATGTATCACCGTTTACGTTTTGCTCTCGATATTTAAACTGGCTGCCTTTAATATGAACCGCATTCTGTATGAAAATGTTTCAGTGATGCGTTCCTTGTGTTAATGTATCTAAATCTTCATGTGGCCGTCTTGGTGACTTGAATTCGTGAATCTTGTTGCGGCTATGACGTCACATACATAAACTATTGCGAGCAAGTGATTGCTGGTAATCTGGTGACCGTTCAATGACTCACTTGCTCATTGTGGCCCATAAACTCTCATCACAATAAAGATTCATTCAAACCTAGACTAAGTCAAACCTAGACTGAGTCAAACCTATACCCACACTCCGAGAGATCTCGGAAGCTTCTGATGAAGTGGATACTAAGAAAGGGACTGAGATGAAAATCTGATTCAATTATATTTTATTATGTGATATAGTTGGAAATACTGGTTAAAAATGAATTATATGCATATTGGTCATCTTCAAACTTGAGAAACGCTCAGTGGCCATAACTATAATAATTGACAATTTATGTATAAAGCCTTCAGTTATACTTAATAGCGCTCACATTATCGCCAAAACGTTTTGAATGTTGTTCGTCCGTCGATTCGACGAGGATTTCTCTAGTTAACCGAGAGTTGGAAGAGCTGGTTCTGTTCTCTGCGTGCGCAGGTGGCTGATGAGACCAACCCTTGCATGGAATGTCTGTTTGCATCAGGAACAGAAGATGAGAGCGGCTGAGTGTATGGAATAAAAAGTACAGAACCCAGAACAGGCCCCAGTGGAACACCACAACATAGAGCAACTGGGCTGTAGTGTATTCCAGTTGCAGATGCAATTTGTATCCTGTTGACTAAGTAGGACTTTAACCAAAGTAAGGCTGTATTGTGAATGCCAAATACAAGCTGGAGACGTTGAAGTAATATATCATGGTCTATTATGACATATGCTACAGACATTTCAAGGAAGGTGAGGACTGTAATCCTTCCGCTAACCTAAACAGAGGCAATGTCATTAACTATATTCAGAAGAGTAGTGTCAGTACTGTGGCAAGGGTGATATGCAGACTGTACATTGCTAAAAAGACTGTTTGAATTCAGATGAGATATAAATTGGGCTAGGAAAAAAATTCTAAGCTATTTTATATGAACGGGAGATTATAAACTGGGCGGTAGTTCGAGTGTTGATTTCTTCAGCAGAGGCTTTAGAATGGCAGTTTTGAAACATGATGGGAATCAACCGGATGAGATAGAGAGAGAGGTATTAATAACATCAGTTAGTAAAAGCAATATTCTAAACACTGAAGCAGCAACGATGTTGGAACTGGATCAGGTGCACATGGCTTTGGTGCATTTTTCATCACGATGATCCGTACTAAATTCACAGATACAGATTCAAATGCTGCTAACGGGTTTCGCTGGAATTCTGTATCGTAACTCTATTGTCACGACGAGTCAATTGAAATTGTGTTGTCAAGTTTATCTCTAATGATTTGTACCTTGTCGCTTAAGAAATTTGCAAAAAGGTCCGGAAGGTCTGCTGGAGCAAAGGCATATTGAAGTGTAAATTTGTTCCTTGACATTAGTTTCTTCTAAAAAAAAGTTCTTTTGTAATAATGGGAACCAGCCTAGAAATTGGTGAACAAAAAATATAGTATATCTGAGTTTAACTAGCAGTGCCAGCGTTATTCAAGAAAAATAACCATCACCAATGTGACATAAAGATTTATTTGTTTTGCTAACCTTACCTTTATTATCTCAGTCTTTTTTTCTCAGTCCCCGCTAGGAACTACTTTTTAAAAAAAATAAAAACAAGAAACCGTTGTCATTTGCTGTACCTGAAGCAACTGTTATAATCAAATAACAACAACAACGAATATATAACAAATGAAATTCATTCATAAAGCAACTTAAATCGCCCCAACTTTGATAAAACATATCAGCACTCTATGATTTTAAACCAAGTAATAGAAAAGAGCAAAGAACAAGAAGTTTTGCAAAATTCAACAAATAATTTATTTTCCAATGGTACAAAGTAAAAATTAAAAGAACGTGAAAATAGATCAATACGTTCTGTCACATAATGAATTAACTAAAATTTAAATCTCAGTAGTGTTTGAAATAAGATCCAACACTATATGTGATGATGTGCCTTTTTGTGGTCTATGACGTTATAGTGTGCCAACAGTCGTTTGATGAATCACAAAAAGAACATCCAAAAAATCTCTATAATTTCAAATTAAAATTCCTCTCTAAGTGTATCACTGAAGAGCACTTTGTATTTCCAGTAAAATTTAATTTGAAAAAATAAGTCCACCTAAATTTAACTAAGAAAGCAACAATACGACTGATTTTGCTGCAAGATGTTATTGTAGTAACGAGTAATTTCTAAAGTAAATAAGATTATATCAAAACCTTAGACACAAAAGAAGAGTCAGGATGTAGGTCCAAGGTTCATTTCTAGAATAATCTAAATTGAAACATATAAAATCAGTTACTAAAAGTATAATACTATGGTAAAGATCAACGTTCAACAGGTTATTCTGAGGTGAATACTACTGTCCTAAACCCAGATACAAATATAGGTACTTCTGTTGATAATCACACAGAGAAAATATTAGCTGTGTATTATTTGTTAACTAAAGTAAACGTTACCGATCAGGTACATAATAAACTTTATTTGGAAATGAAATCCAAATTAAAAATATGCGTAACATATCATCAAGGAAAAAAGTAACAAATACAAATGAAATATACATAGAACACACTATACTAGATAGTTTCAAACACACACACACACACACACACACACACACACATGAAGTCGAGGTATTTGGTATTATGACAGAAACTATAGTTTATTCCAACCAGCATACCGAATTTTATCCTATCTATAAATCAAAATATTTTAGACCATCATCATTAAATATAACTAAAAAATACCTAATTCATTCCAAATACTTTAAATGTAAGAGTTAAGATAAAAATTGAAACCTTTGTTAAAAAAATCATTATTTTTTCTCTTTGTTAGTGAAACAATATAATATTTTATGTTCTAGTTGTGTTCTGAGCTTATGCGGTAATTCATTTTTAATTTTGTATTTTTGTGATGTATTTCTAAAAGAATTAGTCTCTCTGTATTGTTCTATTTGTTTGTTTTAATAAATAAATAAATAAATAAATAAATAAATAAATAAATAAATAAATAATAAAAACTTTGCCTGGTACCCTTGTCTTCTAATGACGTTGCCTGGTACCCTTGGCTTCTAATCATAGACATAGAGAATCTCAAATTTAATATTGATTTTATGAAACGAATTGAATACTTTGCAGCTTTTGCGTGCCTTGGTGAGCAAAAGCTGGACGTTATTAAACGAGGTTCATAACTTTAATATTAACTCATGAATCATTTGAGATTCCTTTTATCACATAGTTTTTTATTTCAGTGGAAATTGTTTAGATAGAAAGAAGAACGAATAATTTCGTTCATTCTGATAGACGACGCACCTTTCATTTATTGTGAAAGAAAAAGCTTCAATCCGAATAAACATAACATTATAGAACGATAAAATCATTTTTCAAAGCAGAATAATCAACGCGATGTGATACCACGTTCTTTAATCCGGTAAGCAGTAGATCTAGAGTACATGTTTATCCTAAAATGTCACTTTTAGAACTAAACATTACATTGTTGCCATTTTCATGTGCAATATAATTACTGGATGCAGAAATTCCCACATTTACTGCAATGCATTTGTGACCGGATATTTACAGCATTAGACTGGAACAAACGACTGTACAGAAGACGTAAACAAATTTCTTTTGAGTAAGATCTGCATCCCATTCACACTGCATAAAGATGTTGTGGTTGGATAAAGTTCTGTCAGTTATGAGATCCATTTATATCCGATTCCTTCTGTGAACAGAGGTGAGTTTATTTACTTCTGCAAGTGAACATTGAAACCATATTTGTAAATACGGTCGATAAGCAATACCCTTAGTTTTACTTCTAATTGTTGTCGATGGCTTGTAGTGTTACGCTATGTTTACATGACATAGCAAAACCCTGTTGGGGTAACATATCCATATTCAGACCACCGAGATAACTTTTTCCTCAATTTCTTTTCGCGAGCCGAGTCCAAAAATCACCGCTACAAATGTTCATTCAAAACCAAACATTCCAGAATGCGGGGTTACAATGTTTTCCACGATTCCAGCCAGTCAGTAAAGAGGATACTGCGCAATAATTTCATGGGCTGATTTGGACCAATCAGAATCACGTAAAGGGATATTTTATCGCGAGATAATATGAAACATATGGTATCACGGTACCAATTGTTTTTCCATAGACCTCAATGCTAATGCTTTGTGAAATAAATATACTTTCTATCCTACTTCAGCATGCATGTCACACACTGTCATAGAGAACAATGTTAGATTGTCAATTTGACAATGATAGAACCAGGTACTCCACAGCATTTAAGAGAGATAACTCTGCTGGAACTAGACAGGGGTATGAGTTATCTTGTCACAACATATCTATTCTGAGTTCTGTGTATCACATTTTCAAAAAATCATAAAAAATACAAAATATGATCTATATAGGAATTAGCATAAATTCACATGTTGCCAAGAGGCTAAACTTTTTTTTAAGCCTAACAGAAAGTACAACTCTTATTTAATCCACCAAACATAGCTTGTTTTGTTGTTTATTTCTGAATGCATTGTTCCCTACCCTTTAAGCTCCACCCACTTGGACTTGAGTAATTGGTACCGTTATACCATATGAAACTGCACATACTATAGGAAAACTATACAGACTATGTGATAAATAGTGTATTAGAGTGACATGACATATGATCTAGCGAGTACTGTTTACCTGAGAAGGGGGTCTGGAATAACAAAGGGTCATCTTCCTCCTCTTTCTTGTGTATCTTTATACTGTTTCAAAATTAGTCTTGATAAACAAGTTTGTTTGTGAGAACTTGAACTCGTACATGCTGCAGTCAGAGATACTTATAAATATCTGACTCCATGTCATGTTTTGCTAAATAGCACTAATACTATTTGGTCTAACTACTTAAATGGCTAGATTACAATAGCCTTAAACAAAGAAAACACACGCACACTAGTTTCTCTCACTAATACTGTCAAAAGGCACGACTAAGTGAGAACCTGGAGCTGACCTTAGGTGACCAGTAACTGTAGCAACATAAAGTTAATACCGTATATTACCACAACAATGGACACAAGATTGCTGATGTTCATATTGTACATAGATGTTTCCTACTGTTACTAATGGCAATAGATGCGCTACACAGTGTGCACAATTTATACATCCTCACGATGATATTGTAGAATCCGTTTGCTTGATAACTGGAACTCGGCTTTTAAATCTATGCTCCCGTTTCTAACGATATTCAGACTTTTTTCTTCTTGCAAGCACAAGAATTTCTGTTGTCGAATTTAACTCGGCATAACAATCTAACATCTGGGATTGGCGGCAACTCAGATCCACCTGTTTGAGAAACAAAGCTCGATCACTATTTTCCAACAGTGAAAGTAACCCCAATTGTGACTGCGAAGATAGTAGCTGTAATGACTGCAAAGATGATGAACACAATGCAACACTTTCGTCGGGCCTGAAAGGTAAAAATATATTGTGGTTTTCAAATTTCAAATATAAGTGATAACATTAGCAAAATTAATGGCATGCTTCTCCTGTGTACGGTGGTAGCCGATCTAGTGACTTTATTCATCAGTGCTAGCATGGAGTTTGAATGGTCCTATTGACCATCACATAAATCAGTATCTAATGTAGAATTTTATTGGTTATTTTTGAATATCACATAAATCAGTGTCTAATGTAAAATTTGATTGGTCATTTTTGAATATCACATAAATCAGTGTCTAATGTAAAATTTGATTGGTCATTTTTGAATATCACATAAATCAGTGTCTAATGTAGAATTTGAATCGTCATATTAAACATCATATAAATCAGTGAATACTGTAGAATTTGAATGGTCCTTTATAACATCACATAAATCAGTGTATATTAAATGTAGATTTTGGATAATTAACACGAACATGACAAAGATAGTTTATCATTTGCAGTTTGGATGGCCAATTGAATTTCACATACATGAGCACCTTCGCTGCCAAGGTTCCGATAACTCTATCTACACATTGGTGGATCGAACAGCTATGTCGGTGCTTTGTCCTATCAATACCAATTGGATTTCATGTGTTGTCTCCCTTAGCTCGTAATTCCTACTAACCAATAGCGCGGTGCTTTGTACATCGGCCAAAACGGTGGTGAGAGTTGACCTTAAAAGGATACCTTGTTTGTTTCTTTGTTTGATTAAGACTTTTAACGTAGCTTTAACAATTTTTCAGTCATATCGTTACGATATCTGCAGTGAGTCAGTTTATAGTGATATCTAGTGCTGGAGCATCATGCTTCAGACATGTGGCATTATGTCCCATCCAGTCACATTATCCTGACACCAGGCCGTTCAGCCATAACACTAACCTCTTAATGCTGCGCGCCAAGCGAGGCAGCTGTTAGTACCATTTTTGTAAGTCTTTGGTATGATTCGACCAGGGATCGAACCCACGACCTCCCGCTTCCGAGGCGGACAACTAGGCCACCGGAGCGGTTAGGATACTTTATAAGTTTAGCATCGAGAGTATGACATTGTACCAGAGGGAAGCCATTACAGGTCTATTTGAGTGAAAAGTATTTGTGCAAACGCACGACGGCACTGGAAAAGTGCTTTTCCCCCCAGTACAATCAAGTTGCGTGTTCCCTTTGTATCCATGTATTACGTAGGAACGTTATTAAAATTTAAACAACTTTCTTTTGATTCGATACGGTGGATCACAGATCTAAAAGAAACAAATGTCTGTTCGATACGGTAAGATGTAGATATAGTTATCGGAACCTTGGCGAGCTAAGATGATAAAGCAGTGCTTAAAATGTAGGTATTAAATATAATGGTTTTCTCTGGTACCAATGTCCGCTTCCGCCCCCACCCCACCCCACTCCATTGCACTAACACCACGATAATATGGGAACAATTCTCAAATTCAATTTTTAAAAATGCAGGCGTCAATCGGTAAAATGTGATCCGCAGCCGTATTGAACAACATCCGATCGATTTGCTTACGGCTTATGCAGGAATTATGACATCCTAAATACATTTTGTTGAGATATTATAAAACTTACATCGACAGAATGAGCAAAAAAGTCAAGTTTTGCCAGATTCTATATTAGTCTTTTAATTTCTTTTCTTTACACTAAGTCAATGCATGAATATTAAAGCCACACAAAATAAAGCTAACACAGGATGGGAAAGGTTTCACGACTGAACAAAACAACAAAGTCACTACGAGTCACATCCATCAACTAAAAGCCACCCTTCTCACCTTGCGTATGTTTTGCATGTCTACTCCTGCACATTGTGGACGCAGATAAAACGCTGCTGGTTTGTTAAGTTTGGTAACTGCAGTCACATCGTTTTGGCAGTTTCTTAAGCCTAGGTTGTACTGTCTCCTCATATTTCCTGCAAATTGTAAACATTCATATAAAAAATATTAAAGCTCAAAATTAAAATATTTACTTAAATTGTATTCATGCATTCTCCACTTTTACCATTACAATTCCTCTGTGTGTACGTGTGTGAAGATCACAACAAGTCCGTAACATCCCAAACCTCGTCTCTCTAGATCTGGTATCATTCGTCGTAAGCCAAAGCAACTTGAAAGGTTTAATCAAACACGTTGTTTGTGAGCGGGTATGAAAGAAAACCGTCTTTGTATCTCCCACATTGAATGTTGCATATACATTTAACTTGTGAAAACCAACTTTAGATTTATTTTCTTTCCAAAGAATAACTGCATAATCTTTATAAACAATTCTTCGATAGTAGAAGGGGAAGACATATAAACACTTCTCTTACAAATGAACAGGAGTCCTGAAGAAGAATGACAAACAACCAGTTTCCTTGGTTTCATTTAGTTATGTCGTGCTGAAACAAGCAGAGTAATGTTGACCCTCGCTGATTTGATGGTAGGACTCGCCTTATCCACTGAACCATTGGAGCTATAGTAGCCAGTCAAAGTGTGGGCTAATTATCTTCTCTTTCACCCAATTGCTACAGTTTTGCTTTGATAATAATTTATACCATGGAAACGATAAATGTAGCTAGGTATGTAGCATTATAACTTAGAGCCTATTTGTATCATATTTAAGCTCGTTCTTTACCTTTTGGTTCTATCCGGGCTGTGAGGTCCCAAATCTTGGACCTTATAGCGGCGTTTTTCTTTTCGTCTGCTTTGGAAGACGCCAGCATAATTTGTAGTTGTGCTATCTCGGACCTCAAAAGCATTAATTCTTTGTCTTCGGTTTGGTTACACCTGCTTTGTCTGCCCTAAAAGTAGAATCATCATACGAATGGAACAGGTAATTAAACAAGTTTAAAGGATGAAGGGAACATTATAGCATGACATTTTGATGTACGCTGCTCAGGAAGTGTCCTAGTCTCAACAACAACTTTAAATTTCGTCTTCAATTTGAAGAAGCCATTTAGAATGGGAAACACGGCCTTCAAACCTATTATAACTCTATTCCGTCTCATTAGAGTATTCCCTACTAAGCCAAGTCTTTTAGGTCTTAAGCTTGCATGTGATACTGGTTACAATTTATAATTGATTGCATCCCCTCCCCTCCCCCCTCCCCCCCCCTCTCTCTCTCTCTCTCTCTCTCTCTCTCTCTCTCTCTCTCTCTCTCTCTCTCTCTCTCTCTCTCCACGTTACCTTATTGAGATAGCCATCCACAACACCATGTGTTGTTAAGTACGGTGCAGAGGGCATCACGGGAATGGGATATGTTGGTAGAGATGAATCCATTTGTATGTCGTTCGGATGCGCACTTACATTTTCGTGTTCCATACTATTTGAAAGAATGCGTCGTAGTAGGCATTATTCCCTGTAAAATCGCACTGAACATGGTCACTGACAACCAGTTCTACGTCACAATTACTTGTTATCCCGATATTTGAAAATGTGTCGACACTGAATGGGCCCGAGTCTATAAACCCTCCGCAGGAAGGCGCTATATCTCCGATATCTGAATTGGAAATAGCGCTACAACCACCAGCGTCAGTCGAACATCCTGCAGCGTCACTGCTGCTAAAACCTAAAAAAGGAGACATAAAACAATACTTTTATTTATTTAAAAACATGTATCTAAACCTTTTAATTCTCATTAATTACAGTTACTTTTCACCTGTAAAGTATTTTTATAGTTATCAGTACAATTTCACGCCTTTTACACACATAAACGCACATCAATGTAAAATAATAGAAATTAAATGAAATATTGCATACCTCCACTACTGTTTCCGAAGTCATCCATGTTGTGTATGTCATATATATAACAATAGCTCACTATCACGTGAAAGGTTTAAATGCAGGTATTTATTTCAATGACAATGGCTTACGTGCAATTGTACACGATGGATTCCTTCCTTACATATCGTCAACACTTGTTGTCATACGATCCGTACGGTAATATGTTTATAGGTTGGAATCACTGCACCCATTTTTCTGTCTGTCACCTTATGTCTACCGGTCTGTGTATATATATATATATATATATATATATATATATATATATATATATATATATATATATATATATATATATATATATATATATATATATATACAGAGAGAGAGAGAGAGAGAGAGAGAGAGACAGACAGACAGACAGACAGAATCATTTGTCATGGAAATAAAGACAGTATATATATATATATATATATATATATAGAGAGAGAGAGAGAGAGAGAGAGAGAGAGAGAGGAGAGAGAGAGAGAGAGAGAGAGAGAGTCATTTGTCCTGGAAATAAAGACAGTTAGTCTTAAAAAAAAGAATCATGTTTGTTAAGATTTGGACTGGGTTACGGCAGGTTGAAAAAGGGAAAGAAAGTTTGCATAATCATTCTGGGCACAAAATTGGAGATGAACTCGACTGGTGGTATAATGCGTTATGCTATTAAAAGTTGTGTTATAATGCGTAGTGCTATAAAAAGTGCATACTGTATATTATTTTATTTCACTCGCATATCTGTGGTTAGGGCATCCGCTTCGGATGCGGGAGGTAGTGGGTTCAATCCCCGGCCGAGTAATATAAGAGACATACAAAAATGTTAATAAAAGCTATCTCGGTTAGCGCTTAGTATTAAGACGTTAGTGTTAGGACTAGTTAGCCTGATGTCGTTTTACTGGGTCAGGCATCGTGCTACATGTGTGCGGCATGATGCCCCAGTGCTAGACATTACATTAAACTGCCACATTGCAGACATCGTAGCGATGTGACTGAAAATTTGTTTAAACTGCATTAAAAATCCAAATCACACACACACACACACACACACACACACACTCGTATATCGTCTGTTTTGTGGATTTAATGACTCATTCTCACAGACTCGTAAACATTACATCATTTGCATATATGAATATAGAGCTACCTCTGCAATGATCGGTAAACATGTGTCTATAAATAGGTTTACATTTTAGGTCCAACTAATCACACAATAAGGGATTGATATGCATCTTATGTCGTAAGAGCGCCTGTTTATAATAACCTATTCGATTGGAGCAGTCTCATCGGACTCTACAAATTGTTGGCGATCTACACTGTAACGGATGAGTAATCTTTTCTACCGTCTAAACAATTATCTAATGTATGCATCAAATTACAGAAAACAGGTTATGAACGATAAAATACATTTCCCACTCGGTTAACGTAAACAATATGAATTCAATAGGCCTGGGACCGTTTGTTCTTTTAAAGTAAATAACCTTTTATCCATGTTTGGTTTTGTAATACATAAGTAATATTCCTGAAGTCAAACTTTTCAAATCGTAAATAGGACCGTTGAATGTAAACTCACATGTTATTAAATGTTACATTGCACGTACTACTAGTATCCGTTCCAGTACGAAGAATACTGATTTCACGATTGAATTCAACAACAACCTACATAACACTACTCTGTCTAGTGTTAAACGATGATCGATAACAATAAACAGTCGTTTCCATTTGTTTACATAACTCTGTTCTAAAAAGGTCTCATAATAGTAGAAATAGTATCTGGATGAATCTGCAGTGATGCGCTCGCTTTTTACCTCTTAGGTCCGTGCTGTACATTTATTTATATAATATTTAATTTTGACTTTAAAAGATCGACTTAAAATTACCTGACTTTCAGTACATTATGAACAAAATATAACAGTGTTGTCTTTATCGCGTTAAGATTTAAATTGAACTGTAGCAAACGTATTTTGTTTTATAATACAATGCCATTTAATATGCTTTTGTTTTGCTTCGGATCGAGCGCAAATATTGGTGCGCACGTGACTGATAAATATGTGGAGCGAACGTGGCGAAATCGCCATTAAACATGACATATATCCATATTTAATTGCAATAAAAAGTGACATATACTCAGATTTAATTGCCATTAAACATGACATATACCCAGATTTAATTGAAATTAAACATGAGATATACACATATTTAACTGCCATTATACATGACATATACCCAGATTAAATTGAAATTAGACATGACATATACTCAGAGTTAATTGCCATTAAACATGACATATAGGCATGACATATAGACATATTTAATTGCCATTAAACATGACATATACCCGGATTTAATTGCCCATGGCTTGACATATACCCAGATTTAATTGCCATTAAACATAACATATACCCGGATTTAATTGCCATTAAACAGGACATATAGTCAGATTTATTTCCCTGTAGTATGACATATACCTAGATTTAATTGCCATTAAACATGACATATACTCAGACTGAATTGTCATTAAACATTACATATACCCAGATTTAATTGCCATTAAACATGACATATATACAGATTTAACTGTTATTTCTACCACTTTTGTTATTGATAAATATTATTAAAAACTTCATGAATATGCAGTTTCAACATAAGCATTTGATAAAATTCTCCCAAAGAGCTGAATTATATTTTTAATTTGTGATCTGTTTGTTTGTTTGTTTGATTAGGATTTTTAACGTAGCTTTAACAATTTTTCAGTCATATCGCTACGATGTCTGCTGTGAGGCAGTTTATAGTGATATCTAGCACTGAGGCATCATGCCGCAGACATGTAGCATGATGTCCCACCCAGTCACATTATCCTGACACCAGGCCGACCAGTCCTAACACTAACCTCTTAATGCTGAGCGTCAAGCGAGGCAGCTGTTAGTACCATTTTTGTAAGTCTTTGGTATGACTCGGCCGGGGATCGAACCCACGACCTCCCGCTTCCGCGGCGAACGCTCTAACCACTAGGCCACCGGAGCGGTATAATTTGTGATCTGTCTTAAATGTTGAAAATTTCTATAAAATGTACGTTTTTTTTTCTGTTTAGAATATTCGTCACTTCGGTATTGATGAAAACCAGATACAGATGCGTTGGACCCTTTCACCTACATCATCTCCCATTACTAACTACAGTCGACTCCGGTTAAACTGCACACCCTCGGGCCCATCACGAGACTGTGCAGTTAACCGGAGTGTGCAGTTAAACGAAGTACGGTATAGTACAGCTTTAAATCAGCACAGCACGAATATATGTGAAGAATAAATTTAAACTGATTAGAATCCACTCTTCAGCTTTTACTTAAAAGTTAAGCTTGTTTTCCTTACTCCTTCACTGATTCAACCAATGGATCAAGACATTATAGCGAATTTCAAGAAATTCTAATGATCGCTTGCTATTCGAAAACTGGTGTCAGATATTGATGGGTCATCTCCAACAGAAAAAGCTTTCAGCTCCTAAGTCGCCTGCATCCTGTTTTTCGCCGTGTTGTCGTTTAAATTGAATTCCGTTGCGCATTTTCCATCTTTCCAACCATCCATTATTTGGTTTGAAATCATTCAAACGCGAACGGTTTAGAGCAATGTTTCCCATGCTGTACTATGATTTTTTTCCACGCTATTGCTCCCTAGTGGGCGCGGATATACATATGTATACCACCTAAGGCGTCCTTTACATGTCAATCATTTACAAAGTCGCATTTACTGGTTTAATTGTCGGCTTATTTGATATGCTACAGCAGTGGACTGACAATAACTGATCATGAATATACATTGTGCAGTTAACCGGAGTAAAATTGTATTGAATAATGTGCCACGGGCAGAAATTTATCGTGCTATTATCCGGAGTGTGCATTTAAGCGATGTGCAGTTATCGGAAGTTTGCTCCCATTGAAAAGCATTGAGAAAAAACGGGACCGGCGTGACTACGTGCAGTTGTCCGGCGTGTGCAGTTAATCGATGTGCAGTTAAGTGGAGTCGACTGTAAATTAAAATAAATAAAAACAATAATGAATATTTTGATATTCTAACATAAAACATATTTAATTATAGTAGAGTAATTATATAATAAACACATTTAGATCAAATGTATTATAAAACATCAATGCTTTATTCATGAAAGTCGATGAGAATGAATACATTTGTTTTCACAGTCAGAAGTGATTCCCAGTTTTGTACAGCATTTCTGATCTCAATAATGTATATATCATAGAGATATATCGGCCACTGGTCCTTAAAACATCCGTTAATCTGTTTTACTGAAACAGATGTATGCATTGTTCTTGAATGAATACCTGACATCACAAGAAAGAAATCTAAGGTTAGTAAATAAGAACGAAAATTGTTTTCTGAATGAATCAGTAACGAAATTTTTATCTTTTATATTCTTTTTAACAAGTTTGAAAAGTTAAATTTTTATATTTGAAGCGCTTTTGAATGTATGAAATCTAGCACAAATATGTTTGAAGAAATATGACAAGTATGTCAAACTTTGTGAGTTAAAGATCAATAACGTCTGATTAATTGATCAATATTCTTGCACTGAATATTGTACAAATGTTATTTGATTCTAGTTAAAATGATAGTATTAAACCCAAACTCTTTTAATATCAATGTTGATTTTGCTTCTCAAAATAAGTACAGTCAAACACGTCTTCAGTTGTAACTTCTGGAAGGTTTTGACAATGGTAAACGTTTGGCTGATGTTTACAGGTTTAATACTTCAATATGTTTATGACAAGATTTTGAAAAACTGTTTGTTTAAAACATGTTTTAGATATAACAATTAACATTTAAGGCAGATATGACAGAAATGCATATTTAGTAAATGGAGTATTTGATGCTTCCAAGGTCATTTTAACTTATAAACCACCATTATTTCAGTACTTCCCACTATGACATAGCACGTGTAACGTCTATTGAATGAATCTAATTCTTTTCATGAAAATTACAAGTCTGCATCTTATGAAATTGTGATTAGAAATAGATCAATATATCTGAATGTAATCAGATAGCATAACGAAAACCAGACATAACTCTAATACCACTGGCATTTGACTCCAGGTTTGCGATGAAGGGGTTGGGTTGGTTTTATTCTGTATGACGTCAATATTACTATTCTTAGAGAAGTGTTTGACTGCCAATCTTTACGTATTTACCACTGTATCAGAAAAGAAAATCCAACGCTTTAGTACTTCCGCCTTGAATGTACATTATACTAATTTTTAGTATATCCAGTTGTTATCAGCCCAGTACGGATTAGTGGTGTTTACAATGTCACGTATATACCTGTGAGAGGTTTATAAGGAGGCTAATACGGTCAATTGGTAAAACTAGAAAAGCTATACAATACATACGCTTGATATACATGTCAGACAATATAAGTGAGATGTGTCAAGTTTAAATATTGAATGATTTAATGAAGACGAATGAACTCCAAAAAGCATATATTTTGAACATGGTGAAATATGGCAAATTTATCGGGGTTGAGAAAACGCCAAACTGAATTTCTCTTGAGACGTTTGAACTCTATCGGACTTTATAAATTATTTGAATAGTGTAAATGTGCGTGATCATTACTTGTTACTGCAATTTATTTATTGTCTTCCACCGCCGTCCATGTGGGATTGGGGTGCATCCTCTTGCATGTTGACTTCCGACCAGAAGGCCGAGAATATCAATTCTACAATTTAATCGGACCGGGTAGGCTATTGTTGTGTGCCCTATCTCGAGTAACTCGGCACTCAATGCCATACTTATGTTGCCGTGCAGTAAAACACCGTCACAAGAAAACAAAACAACTCCCAATTCAAAACAAGCAAATCAACAAAAATACCCCAACCTCAACAACTCCAAAACAACTCCACCCCACCCCCTAAAAGAAACAACAAACAACATGAACAAAAAAACCACACCCCATCCCCAACAAACGCGTAATCCATTTTCATTTTAGACTAACATCTGTTAATGTAGAAATTATGTCCGGCACACACCTAGTTCACCATCGTAGAACTTATGTATCGTACACACCCAAATCGCCATTGTAGAAAAAAATGTACGGTACTCACCCTATTCACCACTGTAAGAATTGTGTATGGTACACACGAATTCGCCATTGTAGAAATTGTATACGGTACACACAAATTCGCCATTGTAAAAATTATGTACGGTACACATCATTGTAGAAATTATGAAATGTAAGGTACACACTCAATTCTTTAAAATATAAAGCCTGTACAATCACAATTCGTCTTTATTTAAAACCTTTACGTGAGTGATTCGCCATTAAATAAAATATGTATATCTGCAATTCACTGTTATAAAAAGTACGTATATCAGGAATTCACTGTTATTTAGTACGTGTATAAGAAATTCAAAGCTATTTACACTGTTTACACGAACATTTTGCCGTTTAAGAAAGTTTTTGCATGAGCGATTCTCAAGTGTAGAAAGTCAGTGGATGAACAAGTCGCCAGTGAAGAAAGTCAGTTAAAGAAAAACTCACTATTTGAAAAAAGTAGCATCATCATCATCATCAGGCTCTTGATCTAGTGTGGTCGTCGAGGCACTGTGCTGCTGAACCAGTTCCCTCCACTAGTCTCGATCATATGCCAATGCCTGTGTCTCCGCAAAATGTTTCCTGGTCAATTATGTGTATACCTCTCCTTCTGCCACCCTGGACGGTGCCCTGCAGTACTGTTGTGGATAGACTGTTGGCTATAGTGACGCGGCCATACCATTTCAGCTTTCTCTTTTTGACGGTAATTAGGAGATATACATATTGGCCTACTTTGTACCTGATGGTGTTACGCACTTCTACATTTGTGATGTGGTCCATGTAAGGGATGTCAATGATGGTTCTCTCATTTCAAGTGCCTGGATTCTTCGTTGTAATTCTGCTGTCAGTGTTCAGGTCTCACATGAATGCAAAAAGATTGAGATGACTAGTGCTCTTAATAGTCTGTAGTTAGTTTTCAGACATATATGTTTGTCTCTTCATATGTGTCTTTGCTTTGACATAGCCGCCGCTGTTTGTGCTGCTCATGACAAAAGTTCTGCTCTTTATCCATCTTCAGCGATTATGGAACCAAGATATTTGTTTGGCACCATTAGTCTTCAGCGTTGTCTTCTCAGCGCTTCTCTTCAAGTCAAATCTGGAAGATGTTTTATCCAGGATCTTCACGAAGGTGGCAAAGAACATCTTCGCTGCCTGACAGCCCATCAATGTCGTCTGCAAAGCGGAGGTTGGTGACGTTATGCCCTCCAATGCTGACTGTCCCATATTGGTTTTCCAGGGCTACACTCATGATGCGCTCTAAATAGATGTTGAAAAGCGTTGGGGACGGGTAGCAGCCTTGACGTACTCCGACTTTTGTTGGGAACCAGTTTCCCACATAACCTTGTGCAAGTACTGTACTGATAGTCTTGGCGTACAGCTGGTATTGGTCAACTTTTGAACCATGTTGTACTTCTTCATTGTGGCCCACAAGTTATCCATCATGCCACACTCTGTCAAAGGTCTTTTTCAAATATATGAACACACACATGATATATATCTTGTTGATGTTGCGAGTACGTTTCACACAGAACCCTGAGATTAAATATTTGCTATGTTGTGCTTCAACAACTCAGTTACTCTTGTTCGTCAGCAATTGTTTCTTCTGCTTGAGCCCCATATCTAGCAGAATTATCCGTATTCGTATGAAAGCATATCCCTTTAACATTACAATTATCCAAGTTTATGATCCAACTACCGATCATAGAGATGCCGAAATAGAGGTGCTTTACAACAGACTCCATTGTATTCTAAACATGGTCAGTAAGAGTGACATCCTGATCATCCAAGTAGACTGGAATGACATAGCTGGCAGAGATGCTGATCATTGTGGACATTCTTGTAATGAGCTTACCAATGAAAGATGGAGACGGCTGCTCGAGTTCGCAAGCTACAACAACTTGGTACTAGTCAACACCCTGGGTCAATATAAAGCTTCACGGTGCTGGACATGGCACGCACGAGTAGGACCCCATCATAACCAGAAATCGATACACACTAGTTCAAAACGGTTACCGATCCGGCATCAATAGAGCAAAAACAAGGACATTCCCAGGTGCTAATGTTGGGAGTGATCACGACCTCGTGATTATGAACTTCCGAGTGGGTCTGAAGAAACTTATGAAGCCAAAGAACATTAGGCTCAAATTCAACCTTCAACAACTGAAGGACCCTAACATATGTAAGTCATTCCGCGCCATAATTGGAGGAAAGTTTGCTCCACTTTTTGTAATGAATGTTGATTCTAAAGTGATAACAGACACTTTCAGCAGTCACGACAATAGCTGTCAACGACGAAAAAACCCATGGGTACAGAAGAAATTCTGAATTTGTGTGATGCCCGAAGAGACCTCAAAAACACCAGACACACAGCAGTGGCAATGGAATACCGAGAAATAAACGAGATCATTAGAAGAAAAAAAAAAAACGTAAAGAAAGCAAATGAAGATTGGATTTGACAAAAGTGCACAGAAATAGGGAGCACCATGATAAAGAATAACAGCAAAAAAGAATTTTAAATTGTGAAAGATCTAACTAGACAGAAGCAACAAAGCGTCAGTACCACTCAAAACTAAAAGCGAGTGGCATTGCATAAAAATGGACTGAGTATTGTAAAGAACTATACAACCATCAGTCCACTGGAGAATTAGAGTTGCCTGAAGTTTCAAACTCCACAAATGAAAAAGTCTATATATGAGCGAATATAGAATGTTTCCACAAGAGCATTTGAGACAAAGTCTCAAATTGAGCAAAATAGACCAAAATATGAAAGTCTTTAGATAAAGCGTGTCCACAATTTAAATAGCTGAAATGTTTGAAACAATTTAGAATAAAATGTCGCTAAATTTATAGTGTTTATTATAACACATTACAAGGTAGGTTTCATCTACGACTGACATATACCATTGTACATCGGTTGGGTAAATGAAGTATTACATTTTTAATTTTCTGATGTGTGGAAAGAAATCACGTCAATAATAAATTTTCTGATGTTTGGAAAGAATCGCGTCAATAATATTCATTTAGAATATGTACTTATTTGTCTAAAATAATAGGACTAATATTTCATCCATCATTGTAACATAAATATGACCGACAACTTGGTGAGGACAGAACAGAGAATTGTATATACTCTTAGGTCTGTATTGACATAGGTGTAATTAACACGCAGAGCATAGAGTTCGTTTCGTATCAACCGACAATATAGATAATTTCAAACATTGTACATTGGATATATGGCGACATTGTTAATTCTCCAAGGGATGTAGGCTTTGCATACCGTTTTGAATTCTGACATTATAAATCATTTTAAAATTTCGTTTATTGAAATTTATTTAACTTTCAGGGCAATAAAAATGACCGTTTAAATTATTTTGTTATTTGTTCAGTCATTGAACGAACTTTTATGAGATCATAATTTAAATAGTTTATTACCCGTTCATTCATCGAATTCCACCTGTCTGAGATTATTGCTGCGAACAGTCTGCTTACCTTTTTACCGTTTTGGTTATTTAGCTCTGCTTGTCTCATGTACATTTGTAAAATGTCTATTATCTGTTCAGTCATTGAATTATGCTTGTCTAAGATAAATATAGGAACAGCCTGTTACCTGTTCGGTAATCGAACTCTGCTTGACTAAGAAAAATATAGTGACAGTCATTGAAATTTGCTTTTTTGAGGAAATATAGGAACAGTCTGTTACATGTTACGTATATCTGATTATATATATATATATATATATATATATATATATATATATATATATATATATATATATATATATATATATATATATATATATATATATCTTTTGTTGTTCCTCGTCTGGGTTAAAACACCACATATATTCGATTAATCTCGATCAAGCAGCTACAATTAATTAAGTTGTATGGTTCAGATATAAATCAGCAACATTTTAAAATTCAAAACCTGACTTTATGTCCTGTGATTTGTGTTCCAGACGTTTCTCATAAAAGTAAAAGAAACAAAATCGTGACTTTTTATTAGTGACATCGTCTGTGACTTTCTGTCTTTAAACTAATAACTTGTTGGTGGTCGTTTGTTAAGTCAAGCAGATTTCGCTATTTTCAGCAAGTCATATATGACTGCATATTATGTCTCTTGGTACATATAAATCTGTCTATTATATAAATCTGTCTATCTAGGTAGTTGAAGTTTATGCATGTATGAAACCACTTATAACTCGAGTCCATCACGCAATCGAATTGTATACCATAGGAATTAATCAATACGCAATATCAGGTGTCGTCTGTTATAAAACAAATTGTCTTCAGTCCTGGCGTTTGAACTCACAATTGCTGTAAGCTTATGCACCTTTTACATCAATAAATCCCAAAGTGTTATTTTAAGCCACCGCTGAATGAAAGCAATATCGATTTTCCTTCGAACCATGTACACAAAACATTAATGCTGTGCAATCAGGTTTTCAAGTTATGCAGCAGTATGGATTTGTTATTTAACATAATCTTAATTGTATGAAGTTCATTCAGAATCATATGTTTCGTCGTTAAAGAATAATAATTTATTTCTTGAGCAGAAGGTGAACCTCAATATTAGTCACTCGGGGTACCTACGGGAAATGCTGTGCTAAAATTATCTATTGGTTTATCAAGGAGACTGTAGTATAGTCAGAAAGTGAGGAACGTGTATAGCCTCAAACTATACATAAGCATTGGATCAAAGATTTGATATACGTATGAGGATATAACCTCAAATTGGTTTTGTGGCCTCAAACGGATGTAACAGTGTTAACATGTTTAGATTCAATTCAACACACCATATATACTATGCATCACCCACGTTTTTATTACCATTCAAACACACACATATTACATTCAGCACAATCTTTTTGATTACAAACCAAACACACCACTACACTTCACAAAACAGGCATAGAGCGTTAATATACATTCCATACTTACATACATACAAACATAATAGCACACAAGGGTGGGATTGTTGATAAAGATGCTATACCAGAGGTCTCAAATAGGCAAACCGCATGTGCCCTGTGTGGAATTATTTCCTGCGACCCGTAAGGACACCTAGGATTTGTAAAATAATTAATAATGTATCTTTTTTTTTTACAGCCAGCAGTTTTGATAAACATTCGATTGCATCACCGTTTACATTTTGATTGCTACATTTAAATTGACTGCCTTAAATATGAGCCATCCGCATTCTGTATGAAAATGTTTCAGTAATGCGGTCCTCGGGTCAATGCATTTAAGTTCTCGTCTGACCCTGGTGATTTGAATTCGTGACCCTTACAGCGGCTATGCCCTCACATAAATAAACTGTTACGAGAAAGTGATGACTGGTAATTTGGTGACCGTTCAATGTCTCACTGTACTCATTGTGGCCCATAAACTCTCCTTACAATAAATACCCATTAAAACCTAGACTGAGTCAAACCTAGACACAGTCAATCCTATACCTAAACGCGAAGAAATATCGTACTCTTCGGATACAGTCGATAATAAGAATTGGACTGGGATGAAACTCTGATTCAATTATATTTTTATTATGTAGTGATCGAGTTGGAAACACTGGCTAAGAATGAATTATATGCATATTGGTTATCTTCAAATTGAGTCTTAAGAAACAGTTATAGTCAATAGCGTTCACAGTATCGCCAATAAGTTTCGAATGCTGTTCGTCCGTCAATTCGACAAGGGCTTCTCTAGTCATCCTAGTGCTGGAGGGGCTGGTTCTGTGGCTGATGAGACCAACCCTTGCACATAATGTCTGTTTGTATAAGGGGCAGAGGATGAGTGGGATATCTAGAAGAGGGTTAATGGCATCTGCTTTTCTGGCTTGCTTCTTCAGTTCTGCAGCTGCTGACCTACTAGATTCACACAACGTGGAAACATTGTGCACAGAGATGACAATTGACTCAATCGCTTGATGTGTGCTCCCAGGTCACAGGGTTTATGTTGAATGCTTTCAATGCATCTTTCAGATTGTCTTTGATGCGTTTCTTCTGACCTCCGTGGAATCGCTGTCCATGTTGTAGCTTGCAATAGAAGAGTCTCTTATGCAGCCGGTGGTTTGTCATGCGTATGACACCATCAGGATGGTGTGAATGCTGAGGAGACCTGCTTGAGCGAATACGTCAGTGTCTCGAACCTTGTCCAGCCACATGATGTCGAGGATTTCCTGAGACTTGTGGTGTCAAAGTGGTTCATCTTCACGGCGCGGCATTGGTACATCCTCCACATTTTGAATGCGTAAAGTAGTGTGGGGAGCACACTTGCCCCGTATACCTTAAGTAAGGTATGGATGCCGATGCCTCTTCAATTCCAGACGTTGGCATACAATCTGCCGTAAGTTGCGCTAGGTCTGGATATGCGAAGGTTCACCTCGTCGTCAATAGCGACACTCTGTGACAGTCTGCGACATAAGGTAGGTGAAGCAGTTCACTACGTTGAGTGTTTGGCCGTTGACTGTGATATGTTCATGACATATTGGTGTACTGTAAGAGTACTGTCCAGAGTAACACATATATTTCGTACTGTATCAATTTAATATTGGTGTTGCTGATATTTATTGTTTGAGGTAAATGATGTGAATGAGAAAGTATTTGTGTTATGATCAGAGTGGCTTCAGTTTTGTCATCATTCATCTGCAGCTAGTTAAATGGCATCCATGATTTCACATCAAAAATGCACCTCTCAACTCCTTGGATGGTAGCATCAACTTGAGTTGGGTGGCAAGATTTATATATGTGGGTATCATCAGCGTACAGTTGGTGAGACGCTGGATGATGATCTATGACACTTGATAGCGGCTGAGTGTATGGAATGAAAGGAACAGGTCCAAGAACAGACCCATTCGGAACACCACACCCATATCTAATATCTATACGGAAGGATAGCAAAAAACACCCCCAATTCTACTATCCATGCAATGAAAGCTAATGAAACAAAACAAATCTACTATCCACACAAGATTACATGCAAAGGCACACTCAGACACACACACACACACACACACACACACACACACACACACACACACACACACACACACACACACACACACACACATTATCTAGTATCAAAAATCAAAACTGAAAGGAAGAGAAAACCCAATACCTGCTATCAACATAGTAGGGAAGTGAATAACCCAAATATATACTACCAACACAAACATACAAATACAAATGTGTCTTATCCACATAGAAGGGAAGCTAAACACAAACCATAAATACACTATCCAAACAGAAGAGCAGCTAAAACCATACCCATGTCTAATATCATCACAGAAGGAGAGCTAAACAAACGCAAGTCTACTAGACACACACACACACACACACACACACACACACACACACACACACACATACATACATACATACACACATACATCTCTTCTATCTATTACCCACACAGAACATCAGGTAATAAAACAACGAAATCGACTATCTACACAACGTACGCGCAAAATACACATTCCACAGACGGGAAGAAGAAATAAACAAACCACAAAATTGCTATCCATACCCAGATAGGAGAGAAAACAAACCACAATATACTATCAAACACCCCAATATCTAATATACACACACGTGAAGGAGAAACCTCCAACAAACCACAAAACAAGCTATCCAAACAGAAGGGAGAGAAAACAAACAACATATATCCTACACACACACACACACACACACACACACACACACACACACACACACACACACACACACACACACACACAAACACACACACGGGACGGAGAAAAAACAAAGCCCAAATATATACTATCCACACAATGTACACGCATGCATACACACACATATATTTGAAAATGAGTACGTGTCATGGTCCTTTCGTTCATTTCTTGCCTTTTGTTTCTTTCTCTCCTCCTTCTCTTCTATCACGATTGCTACGGGTATGGCCTAAATAGCGAGCGTTTTCAGGATCATACTCCAGGTGCAACTGAAGGTCCATAACGTTGGTGAGTCTGCTCAATTTTCACAGCTACTTAGTCAGGACTTTTCATCAGGGCCTTACAATATTTCCGAGCCGGTTGAACTGTTTCGTCTACATCGTTCTGGTGAAGGAGTTGCAGGGATTGCAATAGTTGACCGTACCTTTGCAATTTGTCAGTTTCGGACATGTGTTTGCAATCCATCAAACATTGCAATTTGTGTTGTAACTGGGACATCTCGGTCAAATGATAATTCGTAGGCAAATGCGGGGTACTTTGTTCTTGTTTGTAAGGCCCTAAAGGCCGTTTGCGTCCTTCCATTCGATTTCAATCGTCACATCTGAAATCTATTGACTCCATAGGTCCTTTATATCTGGTTTGTCCTTTTTTGCTTGGACCCATGGGTGAAACAACTAGCAACAGTCCTCCCAGCATGGCTCCCTCTATTTCTTTGACATAAGGTCCAAACAATGTAGGTAAAATCCTCAACGTTATACCAACATCGTTTTTGTTTGACAGACGGGTGTTTCCGTTTAAACCATTTGGCTACGCATTCTTTCAAGACATTGGAACAACATTCCTACGGTGTCGATGACGTCGTTGGAGGCTGTTTAAATGAGTTGCTTTTGCATGGGTGGAGAACCTCTGGACAGGACAGACAACATGTCTCCTTGTCTGGCTAAACAATGAGGCAGTCATTTTATTTTCTTTCTTGTTTTATCCAGAGGATGGTGTGCACTTCTTTTAGGTGGCATCTTTGGGCGTAACACGGGACAGTTCATGCTTGGACAAATCCAGTAAACTCTTTAACATCTCCGATCTCTCATGGACTTTGATTTTTGTGGCAGGTGCTTTGTGAGCATCCGCCACTGCCGCTAAATAAGCGGAGGGTGCCACTACTGGAGGAAAGAGTTTGGCGACTCGTTTGTTTAATGTTGCATCAAACAAGGAAGAACTAGCAGAGGAGAAATTTGGAACTGGAGACGATGTCACCGTCGCTGCACGTCGTCTTATGCGAATGCTAGGTTGTGTCCTGGCCGAAGTACCTTACTTGCCAGAAACATTTGTTTTCTAATGGCCTGTATTTTTATGGGGACTTTTATTTTTTGTGTGGGCATTTTATTTTCTGGGATAGTGACCTGGTCATGACAAAACTGCTCTTGTTCTTGTTTTTTCTTCTGGGTACCTTTTTTCGGGGAGTAACTGTTCCTTAGGAGAACTTTGTGATCTATTGGGATCCCATATTAAGTGGGAGCTAATGATGACACCTCATAGAGATCAAAAAGCCTCCATTTTTCAAAATGATTTGCTTTTTGTTTTGATTGTCGATGCATGGATAGGCCAATTTTGTCAAGACTACATTATTTTTCTATAAAAAAGCAATTGGTTTGAAGTGGAATGTGAATGATGCCTTGCAGTAGTTGAAAACCATCGTAAGATATATTTGACAACACATATTTGTGGTGTTGTTTCGCGACTGATGTCGTAATAGGCACGAGCCAATTTCACATGAATATAAGAAGACTGAAGAGACTTTATGCTGACGCTGTTTGAGACAGATCCAAAGTGTCCGAGGTTTCTATAGATTGTTTGTTGCAAGTCGACGATTGGGGCGTGTACACGAAAGGCGCTACGTCTTGGTTACAGTCGTGAAAACATATAGGTACGAAATCGTAAACAATTGGAGGGTGGTGCGTTTTAAAATTAACGAGTAAATATGCTTTTGGCGTTTGAGTGGCATCTTCTAAAGTATTAGTTAGTCAATGCATTCCTAACTCTTTGGCTAAGATTTTCACTTGAAATGTTTATTTATGGATTTGAAGCAAGACCACGTAATAAGCATTGAGACTGATGTTGCAAAGAGCTTTAATCTTTTGAAACAAATTTTGAATGGTGTAAATGACAGTTTAATTTCTTCTTCGTCTTCTAGCATGTCGTCAAAACTGACCAGATGGGTTTGACTGGGGTTGGACACGATGCCATCGTCTTCGCCACGAATGCCTTTCAGAAACAATGGAATCGCCTTGATTTTCCCTCACGTGGCTGTACCCCGATTGCTACACTTTGTAACACTACACGATCCGTTGAGGTAGACGATTGATCAAATGATTTTCATGTTTGAAAATACGTTTGAGAAATTTGGTTTTGCCTCAACCACTCGGTATGGAAATTAACATGTCGAAGGGATGGCAAAGATACATGGCCTCCCAAATGACACGATATAAGTGTTCGTCGATCACTTTGAAAGTGGAGGAAGAGGAACAGAGACAGTAGAGGTAGCTATAGCGTACGGAATGTCAATTTTTTTAGACACGAAGACAGACACGATATGAGCATTTATACTTTTCAGGACACGTTTATTGGAAGTTAACAACACGAGAGACAAAAATACATTACAACCAAATGGTTAAGTACATGATCTAATGCACATCAAAACGATCAAAGTGGAATATAAACAAGTCACAGTGCAATAACCTGCTTTTAAACGACATGGTATGCCACGTCAATGACTAATGTCCTACTACTAAAGGTAGGTAGTGACAATGCAGAGACCATCGAACATGTTCTAGGTAAGCAAAATTTTTATGTTCCCACTGGTAAAGTGATACACGGCAACTTAAAACACTTGACTTTATCTCCATCGCCCAAGTACAAAGTCCCAACTATGGCTAATTCTTCGGGGTTAGGCCCACTCAGATAATTTGGCCATTTTCCTTTGAAGGTTTGGAATTGACTTTCAAAGCTATAATGTTTAGGCAAACACAAAGGGAACACATATTCGTCTTTCACAGGTTCATTTGGATGATGATACAGTGAAATCGGAAGGAGTGTAATTAGTGTTGTATAACCCCTGTACGGTGGTAGACGTATGGTCTCGCGCAGAGGCTGACAACAAGTAAAGAGTCCACGATAACGATTTGCATCGCTTCCGCATCCATCAGGTTTGACATGCACAACATCACTTTCCGTGGTAGATGTAGTAGTAGTAGTGATAGTAAAGTTCCCATTACGTGATACGGAATTGCTGACGTTACAGCATACGCCCTCCCCACAATCGCAAGGCTCAACATTGCACTCCACTTTATAATCCCCGACCTTGAATGATGTCTGTTTAAAAGTATTCATCTTTCTCGATTGGTCTTTCAAGTCACAATACGTTTTAGACCTTTTCCTTCTTTATATGCTGACCAATATCGACGTGCACGTACGTAGTGAGGTGGTTGGGAAGCTGAACTCTCTTCTGGCACACGATTTGATAGACTTTTTCCAACTGACGTTTTGATGTGTGGGTCAACGTACAATATTGTGCCGATAGGAGGTGATCATTTTAGAATTTTCATTCTGTCCAGAATAAAAGTCTTCATCACTTGACTGTTGCGATAATTGAGAGCCAATCATTTCACTTTTCATTGTGTGTGCATCTCTCCTTATTTGTCCTGGTATTAGTAGCCGTAATATTTCGGATCTCCACAAGCAAAACGTAATATCTTGTGATCGAGATGCGCGTCTATCCAGTCTCCTAATCGGTCTCCTTCGATTTTAAGCGAGAAATGTAGATGAAACTGTCCATTCAAAATAAAACACACGATTACGATTTCCTAACAGTTCTAAAACTTCGTGTACCTTTAAGCGTGGATGGTCTGTCAAGTAATCTGCAATTATGACATTTGAAAATTCGTCGGCTTCCACAAGGTCCAGTACTTCTTCGTAATTGACCAAGTTCTCAAAAAGGACCTCCACGAGTTTTATTTATTTGGTTTTGTTGTGACTCATCTGGAAGAAGCGGATAGTACTGTGAAATACTCCGTCTTGGGTAAACACGGTCGTTGTGTCATTTTTCCCCCACAAGCAATTGAACATCACTTTGGCAAACGACCGCTTTCCTTCATTTATCTCAATGTGGTCTAAGGTGATGTCTTCCTGCTTTCAGTATTTTCCTTTGAATTTTGTTTGATCTTAGGGAGTGTGGCACCACGAAGGATATCCGTTGTCTTCTTGTTTCAGTTTCAAACATGCATCCACGCGTTCTGAGTCTCATCGCGCTTGTGATATTTTTCTGTCTTACGAAAGTGATAAATTTCGTACACTTCTAATTAGCCGTATTCGACGTCCAGAGCTTTAAACTATTCCACGCTGACCCACGTTTGTGTCAAGGCGAGTTCTTCCTGTTTCAGCTGACAATGTTGGTCTAGGTTGCACGTTTCGGCACAAGTACGGCACAAATGAAGCATCAGCTTTTCTTGGCAATGGTTAGTTCACACGGGATGGTAGAAGTCCATTGGAGGTAAGACTTTGCACTTGATCAATCCTTCGTATTCTCGAATGTTGTTCAGGCAGATGTGTTCCGTCATAAATTGGGGTGTCCTGCGGATGAGTGACACTATTTGCACACGTTAAGATACAGCGAGCACACGTCCAAGTATTTGATTACTTCTCTTTTTTCATCGTAGGCTTGGTACAGCACACAGGTGCCATTCTTCCTTTGTTTGTACACTCTGTCGCTTTGGGATCAGCGGGCCCAACAGTTTGTAACTTTACACAATGCGTTTAAACTCGGGATCGGTTTCCAAAGGTTGATCCAGAATCACACATTTCCTCTACATGGTATCCTTGATGTTCAAACTTCAAGTGACTGACATGTGGCCACGTACAAAGCATGTATGGTCCGTTGTAAAAACTTACTTTTGGCGTCACGTTAAAGGTATCAAAGGCTACATTCGTGAAAAAGCAGCCGCTAAACTCGTACACGATCTTGGAGTTTTATAAGTCCCATTCATCTACTGAATACATTTCGATTGCGGGTGTGTTGAATACATTTGAGTACATTTGTCTTTCTCGTCGCACAAGTAACGAAACCAGCGTAGGGCTTTGACCGAGTATTGACACTTGACAAAATTGGTCGTTTGTGGGGTTATGTCAGTCATTATGTTATCGGGCATGAATCGTTGACGGTGCACTAAGGAACACGATTTTGCGATGGTGCAGATTTGATTCAAATGATCTATTACTCCGTGTTCCATGAACAGTTCTCGAAAAAGTTGACAGCAAAGCCGTAATGTTTTCACGTCTGATCGACAATACGTAAACATTTCTTCTTGAAAGTCGAAGGAGTCTAAGGCGTGATTATGGCACCAAGCGTTGTTGGGTAAGAATGTTGTCTGGGTCGTTATAGTGAGCCTTGATGAAATGGGTAGAACAGCGTGTTGATTAGCTTCGATATTGAAAAGTGCGGAAAATAACTTTCTTTAAACTGAACTTGACCTACTCGCATGGAAATTATTTTGTTTCCGTTCAAAGTCACTTTAGGGCGATCGGTACATTGTTTTGAATATCTCAACATAAGATGTCCATCGTATTCCGAGACGTTGTGAGACATCGTCGTGACAAGGCGATGACAATCTTAGTAAACTTCGATGCCCTCATGGCTCCACGTCTAGTCGATGGGGCCTAAGATCCACTGGGCGAAATCTGCTAGCGTGTTCGATCCAACAAATATGTTTTCACACTCTCCACAAATCTTGCTGCAGTGAGGGAAATGACTAAATAGTAGGTTCTTGGATGCACGTCTTGCACGCTCGATTAACCACGCAGAAATTAGGAATATGAATACTGATCTATTGCATGTATTAAAGACTTTAACGATGCCATTCTTCTGGTCATCTTTCTCTTTTTTGGAATGGTATTTTATAAGGTAACATTCATGTTTCAAGTCCATGATTTGGCGACAAATGTGACATCGTTTCTTTACTGTTATTGGTACTTATCCCTTGTCCTCAAGTGGGGCAAAATCTTAGGTGTTGGCAAGCACATTTCTGTTGTGAGACATGCGTCTTCAAATGTTGGTAACAAGCAAAGCCGACAAAAGTGCGCTGACAAGCTGAACAATGCTGTCGTTACCGTCCTTCGTCCAGACAAGGTTGGGAGGCTAAACGTCCTGAGTATCTTGATCCACAATGCTTGTGTTGCTCTCCATCAATATAGCCATAGTCACATATCTGACAATAATAACTATATTCCCGGAATGGAGCGATACTGGTGAATGTTCAATGTGATACCAGACGTGAATGTATTTTCCATCATTGAAATCTTTGCTTCGAAACAGCAGAGGTCCTTGAACTCCTTGAAAGTGAATTCGCAAGGTGTAACATGGAGGCAAGACGTCGTGCACATTTTGAATTTCAAGAATGCTCTAGGGTGAGGCATTTAATATCACCGCGTGCTGTATTATGATTTCTGATTCTCTCGGCCTGATCATTAGTTCAGGACTCTTTTCCATTCTCTCAGCCGTTCATAACGGCATACGTTCATCCCATCACGATGGCACGGGCTAAAATATATGGTCTTGAGGGTTGATAATTCAGACGAGACTCCTTTTGGTGCTGCGAATGTCGTCCAAAAACATTGTTAAGCGAATCTTGAGACCTGTACAGTATCGCTGTTCCATCGGTGATGTGAAATTTGTCATTGGATTGTTGCACGTGTTTAATCGTATCGATGACCATGGAAGGTGTAACTTCTAATGGTCTGCTAAATTCGATCCCAACAGGGGACGTCTAACTGTTGGGGTGACAACAAATCGTTTTTACTTTGGCGTCACATTGCCGTTTCACTGTGTGTAACCGAGAATCCCATATCTCGATTATGAATTCTTCTGCTTTCTCCAACGTTACGTCGGAGGTGAAATCTTTAAACTTCACTGTGTGCGTGTAGGTTGTGGTTCTAAATTTTGGGAGCGTTTAGGTATATCGAATGTGGTAGCACATTTTATGGTTGACTGATGGTGCTAATGGACTTTGGTTCGGTGTGGCCTCTTTGGGTAGGGATTTTGCCCACTTATGTCATTTTCAAAATCGCTGTCATGAATTTGAGCCAAGACTTAAGCAACTGTGGGAGGCGATTAAATAACGTTTGTGTCTCTTCCATTATTCTTCTTTCTCAACGACATTTAGTGATCGTTTTCTCTTGACTGCATGGGTCTCTAAATTCATCTCAGACAGGGTCTTCCCTATGTAAATGGTCAGTGTTTTCCATTCTAGTATTCAGTTCAATATCAAAATGATCAGAACGATGAAAGAGCCCACACAGATCGAACGTCTGATCAGAGCTTGGTGAGGTGTCAAAAGAAAGTTTTCTTCTGACACGCCGACGGACTACTCCCTCTCCTGTTGCGATAAATGTTAAGATACGTGATATATCTGTAAGAAGAATGGACTTTGGACTACAGATTGTCCCAACAGTAAAAATACCGGTTATCGTTGTCAAGAGAATGGACATTAGTCTTCCCAATGTCCTAAGAAACAACAGGAGCATGAAGTCGAGAGGCCAGGAAGAGGATGAAAAACATGTGAATGTGAAACTATTCAGAAAAGGAGAGAATGAACAAAGATACAGAAGAATCTCATGAACTTTTTAAAGTGTTGTGTTGTGAATTGGATTGAAACATTTGTACCAGAGTATAAAAGACAGAAAACGTACGTTTCTTTTGGTTTTGACGTTTAGAATAAGGAACTAGAATCACACATTCACACACACACACGCGCGAACGCGCGCGCATACATGCACACACATGTTGGCAAAATGAATACTATTTCTGTTCGATAGGAGTGGCCCTGAAAAAGATCTTTGGGTATTTAGTTTGAGGGTGTCACAACATAGTATGTACTCATGGATAGGCTGGTGTGTAACTAGCAAGTGGAAGAGGCCTTAAATATTAAATAGATAAGCTACCAAGAAGGCGGAAATGGTAACGATTAACAAAGGTAATCTTTATCAAAGCAATTTTACCCTTTATAACTGACTTTAATGCCGTTATAGTAAAACTCGTACGTGTACAGCTTGCTGATATTGAAGATCTCCTGCCGGTGTATATTAGACCAGTTATGTTAATTTATCTTCAGGTGGACCTTTGTGTACCTGTTGAAAATGTGTCTGAATCCGATTTCATAACCCAGTTAAGGTAACAAATTGGTCGACTTTTTATCATGGCCCAGCCTTCGTATTTGTTTGTCCAATGCATATATTGGGCAATTTGATGTTATAGTTATCGCACCTTGAATTGTTCACTGTCACATGAAGGCAGCCCACCATCGAAATACCATCAAGGTTCCCTATTTAATAAACATGTGCATTGCGATATCTATCCGCAGTTTAAGCTTAACAACGATCTTCGTTTGAAGCGATTCCAAGGTCAGATCCGGCTAATATTTTAATAGTAAAATGGTTGCTGTGTTTTAGCAATGTAATGCGAAATGCTTTAAACACATTCACAGGAGAGGTACATCAATCTTCAGGTAGAGGTTATGATTGTCGCCAAAATTTGCAGACAAATCTTTACAGTACGATCTGGACATACTCATAATCTTTTGGGATTATACAAGTATATCTGAGCTGGCTGTAGAAGGCACTTATAAGCAGAAGCTATGCTTCTTTGAATCGTTCGCAATTGCTTTGTATATAGGTGGATGACCTGCGAAAGAGAAGGTCAGTGTCAGTGTCGGGTGTTCCGCGTGCATTCTTGGTATCAGGAAGAGTCTTTATTCACATGTTGATAGCCGCTTTTTCGTGGATGCTGTTGACAAGCTGGAGACTGTCGATAAACTGTAGCTGTTCTAGTGAAAACTCCATGTATCTTTCTCTTTTTTGTTAAAATAGTGACAATCTTTTAAACGGATGAGCTTTAAATCGCATGCTACACGGTATTTTCCAGTAATGTGTCAATGATTCGGATAGTGTTTACGGTATAGCTTGTAACCGCAGATGTGGCAGTCATTGACGTTCTTTAAAGTCTCTTTATCATATTCACCCAACACCATCTTCGCAGGATTTCGGAGTACCTCTCTTATCTGCTCTAGCTAATGTCTGAAGTATTGGATGGATGGGTTCAGACTTGTCACCTCTATATAACATTATATTAACCGCAATAGGTTCGGAACGGTGCTCAAACCTCACCATATCACTAATCTTAAAAGGAAAGTAAATGTTCACCATGGTGTCACGGTACTTGCCGGTCTTCTCTGAGTGCTCACTAGCTGAGCATAAAGACAAGAGAACAACCCATTTAAAAGAGTGCTTATCAGTGTTTTGCAGATTAATATCAGACTACGGTGGCATCTAATATGGCGTCGGTATATAGCTCTGGAAATGGAATCGGCGGTAGTGCGACACGACAATGTCAAAAGTTTCAAAAGGGCAAATGCCCATCCAGATCTTTTACGCCTTAGTATAACTGCATTCCACAGATTGAGGCCATCACCATTTTGGACCTTCCAAGAAAGCATAGTATTTGCTCCTGACGGCCTAAGATTAATAACAGCCAATGCAACTGTTTAAAACTCATTCTTTACAAACATGGTAGCTCAAATATATTTCATAATCGCACGGACTCTACCCTGATCTTCAAAACTGGGAGAGTCGCCGTCTGATTCGGCGTGATGCTGTAATAGGCCATACTGGCGCAACAAATGAATACTTCTCAAGATTACTTTTGAGTGCTCCATCGGACGCTAATTTCAAAGGCAGTTTAGCCAGGTAACGCTGGATTTAGCCGCGCTGCTAGTGCAGACACACAAAGATCAACAAATCCATTGCAGTAAGTGTCGTGGTTATTCGCGTCAAATATTTATAAACTGGTAAGATCCCATACTGATTGATCCATCTACTTAAAGTCTGTGATCTTTGCTAGGCGCTTTACACTCATTCTCAAACGTGGTCTGTCTCTTTATTCGTGCCTAGTATGCCCAGTACCTCGCTAGTAGCAACGAACACATTTTCGTTTTGCCCCTTCCATAAAGTGTTTTCCAGACATGTCTTCCTGTACCTTTTCATTTGTTTTTGGATATGAATTGGATAAAATAAAACTGTACCATGCAGCTCCTGGCACACTTATCCATCTTATCGATTGTATCACAGCATAATATCATGTATGTATGTATGTATGTATGTATGTATGTATGTATGTATGTATGTATGTATGTATGTATGTATGTATGTATGTATGTATGTATGTATGTATGTGTGTGTGTGTGTGTGTGTGTGTGTGTGTGTGTGTGTGTGTGTGTGTGTAACAAAATGTATCTGCCTATAAATTATATTATTTTAACGACTGAGAGAGAGAGAGAGAGAGAGATAGAGATAGACAGACAGACAGACAGACAGAGACAGACATACAAACACAGCCAGACTGAGAGCATTGGTGATAAACATATAGGCCACCTTCTGGCAAGTGGCTTAGCAGAATAGTGCAAACTGTGTACATGATTGAGTGCGATATGTTATGTGTAAAATAACATGTAACCCGATCCTTTTTTCAGATCGATTTTTAACACTACAAGTGTCTCGATTAGGAAGTCTTTACAATTCTCGATTTTCCATAATAAATAGGACACGTTATTGAAACTCTGGATTAGCTTGCGTCACAGTTACTGTAGAGGTTCGCACCGATGGAAACGTATTACACAGGACATGAATGCATGTGAGTAATGTAGCACCCGACAAAAGGAGGCTTCTTTTATTTCATTTTGGAAATCGGTATGTCTCGATGTACATGTACATAATACAAAGGCTGATCTGAATGAGCAAACGGTATGTAGTTACGTTATGTTGATTCTAAGTTTTACAAAAGCATATTATCACGTGCCATAACCACTAGATCAATCCTTGTAACACACATCATATTGTTTTTAGAGACAGACTGTGTCTGACTAACAATATCTTATAGGCAAAAATGACTGCAGACTGTAATCAAAATAGTTTTTATTTGTGACTTGTGTATATGGAGAGGTCAAAGGTCGCAGCTTATGCACCTACATTCTTCTATGAATAGTAATGCGCTCACTCACATATTGCCAAGTTTTGAGCTAACTTATAATAAATTCATAGTTATACAACGGAACAAAAATTATCTTCAATTCAATTAAAACGTAATGGAACCCAACCCCACTTATTGATAATCATTGTCTCACAAAAAATGGCAGTTTTACAATAATAGATACAATTGTCTCCTAAATCGGAGAGATTTTTCAGAAATGCAAACACCGCAAAGGTGTAACAATTATTGTAAAGTATTCACCCATTTCATCTGAGAGCTTTTATGTGACTGTTGATCTACGCTGAGGTTTATAAAAAAGTTATAAAGACAACCAAAAAGCAACAGCAACATGTACACATTGACAGCGATCGAAGAAAAAGAGAAAAGAGCTAAAACACTATAGTTGATAATAATATCAAAGATTGATTTCTTCAAGATGTTAACAAAACTAGAGACAAAGAAGTCAATAAACAGACCGAAATTACCAGCATTTGTTACAATCATACCCATGATTTTCCAACGATTTTATGTTCCTTTTATGTACAATTGTTTGTATGCGGTGGTACGCCTATTCTCCCATTGTTGCCATAGTCGCATCCGGAAAAGGAAGATAATATTGCCCTCCAAGTGTCATTTTTAATATTGCTTCAATATTCCCATCATTACCACTATTGGGAGAAACGTTTGAACTCCAATTGTTCACCCCCAAGTACAATTTGTAATTTTGTTCCCCATATATCCATTCAAAAGTGGCACTATGGGGACACAGTTATTATAGTGTACACCCCCAACTACAATTCATAATATTGCCCTCCAAGTGTCATTTTTAATATTACTTCAATATTCCCATCATTAGCACTATTGGGGACAAACAGTTGAACTCCAATTGTACACCCACATGTACAATTTGTAATTTTGTTCCCCATATATCCATTCAAAAATGGCAGTATGGGGACACAATTATTATAGTGTATACCCCAAGTACAAGTCGTAATTTTGTCCCCATGTATCATTTAAATATGGCAGTATGTGGACATAAATGTTACAATTTTCTTTTTACACCAAATGTTATCTTTGTCTCTATATTACTTGACCATATTATTGATAGTGAGGATAACAAGTGTTCTTTTTCCGATAATAATATTTAATTTACATAATATAATATATCAAATATGGCATTGTGCCAATTAATCATGCACCAGTCATTCCGGTACAAAGCATAAACATCTTAATCGTGTACTATCTTGAAAGTTATTTATGGATCGTTCTTTTTACCCTTTCACAACACTTGTGATGAAAACGATGTTAATTTGTCTAATTGAAACCATGCCGTAGAAGTTCAGTGGTTGACTTAATGTGTCCTCGGTAATCCCTACAGAGGAGAACATTTAAATAGAAACACAATCCACCCATCCATTCATCACAAAGTAAAGACTGATTATTTAGAAATCTGACAGAATAATATCCTTATTATGCTGAGAAATTAGAGACTATGTCAATAACAAAGTGTTTCGTTAAGACGTATTGGTTAAGACTTTCATTTCAAACTTTGGTCCAATATTGTGAATTATTGACTTTTAGTTATGTACATACTTGTTTTGAAGGACACGATAGCTTATCGAGCAAGTTTTAAAGCAGACCTCTAATGCAATGTTCGATCTTTTCACACTGTAAATTTCCAAAATTTTATTTAAATAATATTCCTGTTCTAATTTTTATACAGACGGCACCTTTATACAATTTTAACACTGATACAAGAGTATATATTGCATATTAGAGGGTGGGTGGCTGATGTTAAGATGAGTAGCTGAGTATGTATGTATGTATGTATGTATGTATGTATGTATGTATGTATGTATGTATGTATGTATGTATGTATGTATGTATGTGGGTGGGTGGGTATGTAGGTAGGTAGCTAGGTAGGTAGGTTGGTATCTATCTATCTATCTATCTATCTATCTATCTCTCTCTCTCTCTCTCTCTCTCTCTCTCTCTCTCTCTCTCTATATATATATATATATATATATATATAGGTAGGTATGTAGGTGGATATGTAAGTATGTAGGTAGATAGATAGGTCTTGGTATACGTGGATTTCTGCTACATAATGTGCTTTAAAATAAATAGAATTTACCTGAACTAAAGAACGATAATGAGACGGCAGGAATAAATAAAAAATGTTTACAATGAACGCTGTAAATTTTATATAGACGCGTACGTGGTGCAGGTATGACAAATTCAATGCCTTATAAACAAACATTGACATATCTCTGGCTTTCGATACTGAGAAAAACATGCCAGTAATAACGAACCTTATCTTGCAATATATATATATATATATATATATATATATATATATATATATATATATATATATATATATATATATATATATATAGACAGACAGACAGACAGGTAGGTAGGTAGATAGATAGATAGATAGATATATAGATAGATAGATAGATAGATAGATAGATAGATAGATAGATAGATAGATAGATAGATAGATAGATAGATAGGTAAGCAGGTAGGTAGATAGGTAGGTATTGGTATACATGTATTTCCACTACATAATGTGTTCTAAAAATAAAGAGAATTTACCTGTGCTAATGAACGATAATGCGACGGCAGGAATAAATATTATTTTTTTTACAATGGACGCTGTAAACTTTATATGGACGCGTATGAGAAAATCAATGCCTTATAATATGATAATAAACACTGACCCATCTCTAGCCTTCGATTCTGAGAATTACATGCCAGTTATAACGAAACATTATGTTGCAATATCTAGAGTTAATAGCATAAGGCATTTATGCATATATCGAGTGCTCTGTTTAGTGTACACATATATGTTTTAATTCCTGGTAGGTATCTGTATACTTTTCCAAGAGCGTTTATTTGGTTTTCATTCCATAACTGAGCAGTATCGTTCCAATTTATTTGTAGAATAATGGGAAATGTGTTGGATGTTTGTTAGAATAACGATGAAGGCTGGTAAGGTCTTGTCTTATTTAATCATTGACTATCTTCACAAATACAGCTTTTTTGCACCATAAACAGATCATACAATCTTGATATTAATTGCATTTCTGAGATATCACTATAACACTATACTAGAATACAGTAGGTGGAATGTTGAATGGGTTATAATTATTTATTTAGAGTTATTGTTGTTGTTGTTGTTGTAAGGTTTAACGCCATTTTTCAGCACACGATAGGTTATATATGGTGCCCAGTATTAATGGTGGAGGAAGAACCCGGGAAAACCCCCGGAAAGAACCACCGACCCACGAGAAGCTACTGGCAAGCTTTCTCACATACCCACATTGGCCAAATCCGAGACTTGAAACCACGCAGACAGAGGTGAGATGGCAGTGATCCGCAACGGAGAGCGCTTTAGACTACTTGGGGCCCCTCTTTAGAGTTAAAAAAATGTTTCGTTGTTGTTGTTGTAGGGTTTAAAGCCTTTTCTCAGCACAAGATAGGCTATACATGGCGGCCAGTATTAATGGTGTGGGAAGAACCCGGAAAACCCCGGAAAGAACCACCGAACCACGAGAAGCTACTGGCAAGCTTTCTCACATACCCACATTGGCCGAACCCGAGACTCGAACGCACGCTTTCAGAGGTGAGATGGCAGTGATCCGTAACGGACAGCGCTTTAGACCACTCGGCCACTAGGGGTCCCTCCTTAGATTTAAAGAATGTTTTATTCTTGTAGGCATTATCTTTGATTTACTTCCTGGTTTGATTATGTTTATCTGCGCATGCTTACTGACAAATGAAATTTAAACCAAGGTAACAAGAATAAATGATACACCTATGGTGGCTAGGAAGATAGTAACTAGACAATTCAGGTAAGGACAAAATGCTTGTATTTATAATAATACACATGATTATCTACAGCAGAAAACTGCCATAAACCCATGGTTTGTTGGGAGTTGGGAGAACGTGCATATGACAGTTATCAGAAAGGTTAAGGTGACCTTCCTATGACTAAAACAGTACAACATTTGTATGTATTTGTGTGTGTGTGTGAGAGAGAGAGAGAGAGAGAGAGAGAGAGAGAGAGAGAGAGAGACTAGTTGAATACGAATTTTGCTTTGTTTATAAACGTTCTTGGCTGTAGGAAACCTTGCGCAATGCCTGAAGTTTTGTACTGTTCTCGTATCGATTTTCATTTGTGTTATCATTATAAGATATTTTAGTTCAGAAATCAGTCGTGTTAGTGTGTTAATCTTTTTCTGAATTTGTACTCAGTGACAAGTGACATATATTGACGATATTCCAACTGCCATGAGAGGTTCAGGTCTAGATTTTGTATATATTATGCATGATGATGAATCGACATGCCGCGTATAACAATACATAATTCATAAGCATATTTGTTTAATTTATATAATTTGAATAGTTTTTGTAATTGCTATAAAACAGAAGCAATATTTATTAACGTAGACTCAAATTAAAATGTAGACAATGTGCACCGTAATTAACAGAATAATGCGTTACTCTCACGTGACTGGAAGAAAGGGAGTTATTTCAGATCATCTTGGAGTACCTTGTTAGAATAAATAGGTTGTGTCCCTGTACTTTCAGCTTATACCCCTATACCTTGATTATTAGCCGATTATACCCCTCTTTGAAAATCTTATATCCCTATACCTTGGTTTTTAGCCGATTATACCCCTCTTTGAAAATCTTATACCCCTATACCTTGTTTATTAGCCGATTATACACCTCTTTGAAAATCTTATAACCCTACACCTTGATTATTATCCGATTATAAACCTCTTTGAAAATCTTATAACCCTATACCTTGATTGTTAGCCGAATATACCCCTCTTTGAAAAGCTTATTTCCCTATACCTTGATTATTAGCCGATTATACACCTCTTTGAAAAGTGGTACAAACCTTAAGTGTAATACGCTTTAATAAATGATAACAAATCTGAAGGCCGTACTTTTCGTTAACGTTATCCTAACCTAAGTTTGTTGCGCCAGTAAGTATGTTTAGGATTTTAATGGCTAACATATTGCGAGTTTTGTGCCGATATGTCTGTCACTAAAGCCTACATCAACATCTAATACTATATTCATGTTATTTGCCGACGAAGCGACTCGACGTTATGCTATAAGCCGACGCGGCGACTCGACGTTATACGATCATACAAAAATACTCTCATCTTTCATAAAAGCATTTTAGTCTCTCTCTCTCTCTCTCTCTCTCTCTCTCTCTCTCTCTCTCTCTCTCTCTCTCTCTCTCTCATTTATTATTGTCCAAATGGCACTGCCTAGCAGACACCTTGAGGAAGATGAACGTAGAACGTAAAATGTGTGCAATGTATGTTTTATAAATAGCTCTTTATGATGAAAGAGTTGAAAACTTGACTATGATGATTAAGGAAAATCTGATGCAAAGTCTCTCTTTATGAACATCTTATGGTGTTTCTCTCCACTTAGGTTTTGACCATGGTGTATAAGGAAGAAAGAGCGAGCGATATAGTTAATCAGGACATGTATGGATGGGCTACATGGTCACACTGTCATAAACTAGTATTTAGGTCTTAGGGAAAATCTAGCAATTCCAAGAGGAATATCATCGACTACAAATGATCGCGAACTTAATATTTATAAGCCACGCAAATATTTGGCCATTGTTTTAATTTGTTGATGTGTGTGTGTGTGTGTGTGTGTGTGTGTGTGAGAGAGAGAGAGAGAGAGAGAGAGAGAGAGAGAGAGAGAGAGAGAGAGAGCACGCTATAGGTTAAAATTAGATAATTCGCTGACATTAGTTACTGACTCACGAGTTTCTGAATACATATTGTCCTCATTTTTTAATGCTTTATAAAATCTCTCACTTCAAGAAATTCTCTACTGCATGGACACCTGACTGTAGGTCCCCACTTGTATAATAATTTATTCTTGTCAAGTTTGTCTTTGAATGTAAAACATATACTCTGTGCCTTCAGCACCGCCTCTGAAACTACTCGTAAGGTTATATTACTCCAACGATAGTTTACCACACATTGTTTGTTTCCTAATTAAGTTCAATTAAAGGTTAGGATAAGCGCATTACCATTATCAGATGTACAATCGAATTTAACTAAGATTTGTTGTTGCCACTTTCATAAAGTTTCGTCATTACTAAAATATACATGGACTATTGAAACATCATGGCGACAGGCCTTTGTCGCACCTGAATTTTGACATGTTTTGTAGCCATAACGGCCTCATTTATTATACCTGTCACCTGTCGATTAGTTCTAACTGCATGGTTGTAGATAATGGGAGATATAAAACGAGTACAGTCTATATAGAGTTAGAGTTACTTTTAGCGAATGACTTGTAACTTATTCTTGCTGAAGTATATCCAATAGCAGACAGTCTTCTTATCTCAATAAGAAATGCAGCGAACAATATTGACTATTGACGTTCAATATTATAAACAGAGTCATACATTTTTATCTGTGTACAAAGGTATAACTACTGGCAGTCCGTCCTCAAGGGAAATTTCTTTTTCTATAAAAAATGTATTGAAAAATAAATATTGGGCTTTCCAAATCATTTAGAACATTTATTTATAATCATTCCGTCATTTCTAAAAGTATATCAATTGCTGAGAAACAATCATACAGTCTGAGTGTATTTCACATTCGCTATGATATATAACTTCTCGATGGATTTCGTCTCCTTAACTAGCCTATCCGGATTACGAGGAAGTTATTATTTTACCATCAAGTTTAATATGGTACATAGAAAATATATCACATAGAAAATAAGGCTGACGGCTCATACTTACTGTTCACACCACTTTTGCTAGACAACTTAATTATTATTATTATTATTATTATTATTATTATTATTATTATTATTATATATATACAGTATATATATATATATATACAGTATATATATATATATATATATATATATATATATATATATATATATATATATATATATATATATATATATATATATAGAGAGAGAGAGAGAGAGAGAGAGAGAGAGAGAGAGAGAGAGAGAGAGAGTCCGTTGCACTAATATGCTTATATCTTTGCGTGCTCTTCAGTCTCTTTTACCCTTCAACTGCTCCGGTGGCCTATTGGTTAGAGCGTCCGCCCCGGAAGCGGGAGGTCGTGGGTTCGATCCCCGGCCGAGTCATACCAAAGACTTACAAAAATGGTACTAACAGCTGCCTCGCTTGACGCTCAGCATTAAGAGATTAGTGTTAGGACGGGTCAGCGTGGTGTCAGGATAATGTGACTGGGTGAGACATCATGCTACATGTCTGCGGCATGATGTCTCAGTGCTAGACATCACTATAAACTGCCTCACTGCAGACATCGTAGCGATACGACTGAAAAATTGTTAAAGCTACGTTAAAAATCCTAATCAAACAAACAAACAAACTTTTACCCTTCCTTTTCTGGTACTAGTGATAGATTCAGTCGCATGTGTGTGTTTAAATACATTTCGGCATTCTATGTATGGACACATATGACTATAGGACCATACTACTATAGTTGCTTATTGAGAATGTATATGCAAATGTATGAACGTTCACGTGTCCTCTTGTATGCGTGTATGGATGGATGGATGGATGAAGATATGGATCTGATGGTCGGACGGGTTGATGTAGGGATAGAAAGACAGTCTGTAATGCATAGGACCAATATACTTAAAGCCTTTAGCTTCTGCAATTTAGGTACTGTGTTATTTAGGTACTGTGTTATTTAGGTACTGTGCTTTTGAGGTACTGTGCTATTTAGGTATCTGGTTCGATTTGAAAGAGGAAAAATAAATTGTATGTTTTGTTTTCTTCTTCAGGGTCAACCCAATTTGAAAGAATTTTGGATCGCACTGATCTGTGATAAGAAACATTGCTTCACAATTTAATATGGATAGCAAATTAGACTTATGTCAGCCCCCAACAGGAGGTAAGTAAGCATCAATAAAACAACTAAGCTTCCATTATCCGAAATTGTCGGACTAAAGAAATAAACTTCCATTATCCGAAATTGTCTGACTAAAGAAATAAATTTCCATTATCCGAAATTGTCGGACTAAAGAAATAAATTTCCATTATCCGAAATTGTCGGACTAAAGAAATTGTCGGACTAAAGAAATAAATTTCCATTATCCGAAATTGTCGGACTAAAGAAATAAATTTCCATTATCCAAACTTGTCGGACTAAAGAAATAAGCTTCCATTATCCGAAATTGTCGGACTAAAGAAATAAACTTCCATTATCCGAAATTGTCGGACTAAAGAAATAAGCTTCCATTATCCGAAATTGTCGGACTAAAGAAATAAACTTCTATTATCCGAAATTGTCGGACTAAAGAAATAAACTTCCATTATCCGAAATTGTCGGACTAAAGAAATAAATTTCCATTATCCGAAATTGTCGGACTAAAGAAATAAATTTCCATTATCCGAAATTGTCGGACTAAAGAAATAAACTTCCATTATCCAAAATTGTCGGACTAAAGAAATAAACTTCCATTATCCGAAATTGTCGGACTAAAGAAATAAATTTCCATTATCCAAACTTGTCGGACTAAAGAAATAAGCTTCCATTATCCGAAATTGTCGGACTAAAGAAATAAACTTCCATTATCCGAAATTGTCGGACTAAAGAAATAAACTTCCATTATCCGAAATTGTCGGACTAAAGAAATAAACTTCCATTATCCGAAATTGTCGAACTAAAGAAATAACATTTCCATTATCCGAAATTGTCGGACTAAAGAAATAAATTTCCATTATCCGAAATTGTCGGACTAAAGAAATAAATTTCCATTATCCGAAATTGTCGGACTAAAGAAATAAATTTCCATTATCCAAACTTGTCGGACTAAAGAAATAAGTTTCCATTATCCGAAATTGTCGGACTAAAGAAATAAACTTCCATTATCCGAAATTGTCGGACTAAAGAAATAACATTTCAGATTATAGAGTCTCTGTATAAATGCTGTAGGGACTTGGGATTTGTCCAGATGAATCCGAAACACTGATAACAATTGATATACTTTAATATTTTTTATATTAATGTCAGTACATTTGTAACAGCTTTCAAGATATTTGTAAGTTTTCCATGATCTGATTAAAGCAATTTCTACATGTGCACCCATTCCCTTTTTCATGGACTCTGAGAAAGCATTGTTTTCGTAAGTGTACTTTTCGCACGTCTCTATTTAAGACGAAATACCCGATAATGTTCTTTGTACTTAAAGAGACTACAATAATCACGATTCGATATGCACGATCTATTTATCTATGACACACCTATATTATCGGAAGAACGCTCCAGTAGTCTAAGTAGTTATAGCGTCCCCTTTGAATGTATGAGGTCGGGAGATGGAACCCCAACCGAGTCGTACCAACCACTTACAAAAATGTTATTAGAAGCTGCCTCGCTTGGTGCTCGGCATTAAGAGGTTCATTGTTATGACTGGTCAGCCTGATGTCAGGATGTGAGTGGGTGGTAATTTACAGTTTTTAAATTTCGAATTACTAAACCCTACATGTCGGCGGTATGATACCCCAGTACTTGACAACAATATGAACTACCGCACTGCAGCCATTGTAGTGATAAGACTAAAGGTGTTAAAGCTACGTTACCAATCTAAATCACACACACACACACACACACACACACACACACACACACACACACACGGGAAAGAAAAATGTCTACGGACTCTTGTGATACAATTGGCCAAGAATGAGTCAGCCATTCTATGTCGTTGCGCGTCCGCACGTTCCAACGTCTCTTTGGTTCATCTGCAGTGTTGCACATTGGATCTCAAGGACAGTGAACGACACGTATCCCTCACCCAACCCCCGATTTGGAGGGGGGAGGGACGGCATACACAATTTAAATTGTATTACCGTAAATGTTGCACTAGTAGTGATGAAAAAGAAGTGAAAGAAGAGAAATAGCTGGAATGTTTCACACGTGGACATATACATGCCTAATTATATTGTAACGTGTGGAGGTGTCAAGGTCAAATTAACTGGATTAGATGGACAGCTCAAATTTTTCTTATTAGATAGATCTCTCCAGCGTATGATGCTTTCATCACATTAGGTCTGAGTTAGATTACACTAGCACGAAACAAACAAATAAATAGTCTACGCATTTTATTAGAATACTTTCATGCTCTCTCAAACAAAATTTAGCGTTCCAAATGGAGGAATGTAAATTTTGTAATTTGCAGAACGATAAATATAACAGAGGTGTGATAAAACATGTTGAAATGACTAATGAGATCAGTGGTGTAAATAAATATAAATATTCAACTGATTATTATCCATGTTTCTCTAATTCAAATAATCAGAATTCCCAAGCCAACCTTGCACAGACAAATGAGTTAATAGTGATCAAAAAAAAAAATGTTCTTATGAAGTACCGAAGTATTAGTGATTTTGTGAGTCAAATCAAGGTTCGGAAACAGACATGGGTTTGTGTTTTAGAGTCAAATGGTAAATATGATAGAGGCGCAGTCTGGAACCGGATTTTAATAATATTTCGCAGGCGATGAAGGACTCGCGTAACTAATTTCAGTTCCCCTAGTAAACATATGCAAACACCTTGATATTACGAATTTAATAACTTTACATTTTTGAGCTCATGATCAAATATATATTCAACAGTATAGATGCATCATGGATGAAGCTTTTGAATGGAGAAAACAAAAATGAACCGCGGCATTGTCTAGATCTACGTGTGTTTGAAATACATGCTTTCAATTCCACACGAAAGAGTCAGGTGCTAATGTTAATAATGAGTGTTTCAAACTCAAGTCTGTTAAAGGACTGCACTGTAATCAGTCTCTTATTTTTTCAGTTACATCTAAGATAAGCCCTCACATGATTCTTTTTACTAAAGTCCAACTGTAATTTTCTACCAATCAAGGCCATCTAAACGCATATATACTATTTTTTTTATGTATACTCATTTCAAGAATGGTTCCCATTCTTCCATGCCATTGATACAGTGAGTCCTATCTCCACTCTTGGTTTACGTGACGGACTGAGGAATAATAGTTCAATGCATAAGTAAACAATGCGCATAGTTTTGCTTGTCAACTATTACATAAGTTAAAATAAAATTTATATTGCAAGTTCATGTTTACCAAAACAGCAATGGTGCATTTCAGCAGCAATTAGGTATTGAAGTATTATTTAAGAAAATCTGACAAATATTAGAATAAAACTCTCTATTCTAGAGTCCATTTTTAATATCCCATTTATCTCTTTTAAAATATAATACCAGCACTGTAATATTATGTAATTAATGAGTAAAGGTCAAGAAGAAAATATATATGTACAAATATTATTACATCGCAGGAGATTTACATGAAAGAATACCTAAAATTAACCCAGAACACATATAATATAAAATGAAAGTAAATACAAGTTATAAAGTTTCAAAACATTCACGGAATAAAATTGGAGGGACAGAAAGTCATGAGTGGCAATCATCATTAGGCATGGTGGTAGAGACATAATTGATTATATCTGAAGTTAAATGTAGGAAATACACATTGTTAACCATAACTACTCTATAGAGAGTAAATTGTGTAAATTTGATAATGTAATTGCATAGATATTTACCCAATGTGCAAAATACTACAACCTGTATAGTCAAATGTACACACTCTACACTCTGTACCCCCCCACTCACTCCGCTTCATATTGGCAACACTCCGAATGTGTGTTTAAACATACCAACGACAACCACTTTATAAATTATAAATGAATGAAGCAATGATTGTGAAAAGTATTGTGCATTTTTTAAATACATGATGCTTTTAGCTTTTACAATCGGCAAGGGGTGCTAACAAATGGAAAACTGTGCGAATTCTGAAGTAAAAGTCATACTGAAGTAAAAGTCATACTGAAGTAAAAGTCATACTGAAGTAAAAGTCATACTGGGCATGAATTTGCATTTACTCTAATTGAATACATTTTTAGTTGTTGTTATAAAATTTAATACTCAGATAGTTTAATAAAAGCATATTCAATCCTAAATGCTAAATGTTATTCACGTCAAATGTCATCATACAACTTCGAGACGAACATTATTGATTATTGATCAATACGGAATTTTACAATGGTAGCCAGGTCAATAAAAGATGATTTCGGGTCTATGGTAAAGACATTACAAGATGGAACGAATTTGTTTTAAAAGCGCACTGCTTTCATTGTAGCATCACAGCGTAATACAGTCAGTCCGTTTTGTCCTGGATCACACATTTAGATTAGCCTCTAAAAACAAATGTCCATATGATTTGCCATTATGTTTGCCGTTAAATACTTCTCGGGGTGTATAAAAAAAATGATCGTCCAAATCATTATTGAAGTATGAGCATTCAAAATGAAGTGAGTAATTGCCATTCCAAAGAATGTGTAAACCAAAAACATCAAAAAAGTAACCATTACGGAAATAGTTCTAAACGCCTACATGTCCTATGTGACTTTTACTTTAGGACTTGCCATCTTTTCAGTTATTTTGTAATGTGTTACAATCGGTATGAAATGTTCACGAGCGGTTGGGGATAAACAATTTCCATTAAAATATACATTGTTCTCTTCAATGTCTGCAATAAATTATATATATATATATATATATATATATATATATATATATATATATATATATATATATATATATATATATATATATATATATATATATATTCTTTTCCACAGGTTGAACCAGTTTTAGAGAAGAGATTTAACATTGTATATACCGTAGGCGGTTCAGTGGCTGAATCGGACTGCATTGATCTGGGATAACACAAATCGTATGACAAATCAACATGGGCGCTGGCATAGGTACGAATCAAGGTCAGCCCAACACACCAGGTAAGTATTCATGAACATAACATGATATCCATTATCTATCTGTTCGGCTTGAGGAGAGTGGATTAAACAATCGATGTTTGAAACTAACAAGTCTATATAAGGATATGTTGGATTCATAATGCAGATTCTGAAATATTTCTAGCATATAAGTTTCTAATTATTTATTACCGTCATTTATTAGTCTACCATAACCTGAAAGAAGTGGCTATAGCAGAAGTTTTGTAATATTTGGGAGTGGCGGATGTTGTGTGAAACGTCAGATATATTTATTTTACGAAATAAACATGATACGCCGAAAGGAAGTTCTTTTAATGATAGAAGCAGACGGAATAGATTTTATATGTTTATTAGTATCTGTAGACTCATTAACGTTGAATGCAATGTGACTTACTACCATTCCGTTAGTTTGTAAATTACCAGAAATTCGATGTGGCTGACTAATTAGTGTGCCAATATTGTGACCAAAAGGGTGCGGGTTTGAATCTTTCCCAAGGTTGGCAGGGGTATGTCACTGGGCAAAAGTAAATTACTTCCCGTTCATTGTATTTGCACGATATAACTCCAACTTTGATCATTTGTCCTTTATTGTAACAAAACTAAATATATGATGCGATCTAACTCTTAATTTGTAAACATGGCAACACACGGAAACAAAGATGGGTTGAGTAATATTGTGCAGTAGTATTGATGACCATTCCTCCAAATAGAAAGTAATAAATGAACCGATAATTTGGTTATAGAATATGCACCAGCGCACATTTTGCGGACAGCGCACACATTAGGTAGGACAGAAACCCTTGATTTTGGTTTTTGGAGTCCAGATATATACATCTATAAGCCGGTCTGACTTGTAGACAAATGGCTTCTTCGCAATAGCATTAGTTTCCGACAAGATAAATCGACCATAATTCGGTCGACGGGTTACATTTTATGTCAGAATTGTTTTTTTCTGATCAAAAGGTATATGGTTACCGTCATTGTAATGCCAAAAATGGTTTCCGCACAATAACCAGAATGGTCGAGCCAAGACTTGAACTGCCACAAAGGTGAGATATATGAGTGATATGTAAAGACGATTCCTTAAACTATGCGACCTCTCCATACCTTTACAGATAGCTCTGTGTGTGTGTGTGTGTGTGTGTGTGTGTGTGTGTGTGTGTGTGTGTGTGTGAGGGCGAATGAACTTGCTGATTACAGATATACTGAATATTTGAACGACAACTTCCACTCATTGCGATACATACGCTAAACAGTCACTAAGAAAGCTTAAAAGATATGTGCGCCTTTTCGGGACGAGCCACAAAATAGGTTGTATGTATACATGTTTATAAATAGTAAAAGGTTTAATATCGACCAGCGATATAAAAAAAACCAAATAGTTCAAAGGATAAAGCAAAGATGTTAGTAACAGTATAGTATGAAGCTTCCTAATCAACGGGATTTTAAGTTTTTATTTTAAGAACCTCAAAGACGACAGAGATCAAGAGAATTCTAGGGGATGAAGATGCAAGCAAGAGTTTATTTCTTATAAGCAATAAACTTGCAACGACATTGATAAATATATTTTGTTTATAAAATGCCCCAGTGTTGAATTGTTATTCATTTAATGAGTTAGTCGAATTTAGTTAAGTTTGACATCATCAAGATAATAACTGCATTATCTTAATGACGTTTAAATAATTTATCCTGCCTGGTACAAGTTTCATTTTATTTGCATTAAATGTATTGATTAACAAACATAGTTTCCAATATTCATTTAACTTTCTTAAATTAGATCTCAAAACAGGCTCGGTTTGTTTTTTCTCACTTCACCTCCACCCCGACCGCATCCCTTGTTAACGTGACGTTTATGTTAACGTAATATTATTAACGATATGGGTGTGTTGCATTTCTTTATTAGTTTCCAGTGTTGGATTTTATCTCTCGCATACAAAAGTTTAAACAAGATCTTGTTCCATGGCTCCACTTGGAAAATCATTACGTTTTCACCAAACACCTCGACATCCAAATCCGGTAAATGTATATTTTTCCATAATACTGCAAAACTTTTGTTAAAAGATGTATTACGAAATGAAATTGCAGTGAATGCTAAGAACGAAAAAACAAAAAACAAACAAAAAAGAAGACCCAAACAAAACATAAAAGATGTTTAAAAAAATACACAAAGCATCTAATCTACTGCGATGGTGGGTCTTCCTTGTGAACAAATGAGCACACCCACTTTTTTTTTCTCTTCCCGGAAAAGTAAATTTTCATTAAAAGGGTGTAAGCCTTTGAACTACACACACATAAAAAGTACACGAAGAGTCGTATGCATCCAATATTTGCAATGTCTTGGTTTAATAAGTATGAACAAAAAAAAAAGGAAAACTGAAAGGAGATAGCAGAGTAACTCGTATGTCCAATATATAGTTCAAATGGTGTAACTTTCGTATAACAGAAATGTATTCAGAGCTTACTGCAGAGGATGTTCTAAGTTATACCTTTTGTCTGAAAAAAGACTCGCCAGTGTAAATAGTGTTACTTTGTTAGAAAAGAAAATTCCGCTTTGTTTAAGCGCAAACATGATGACAATGTTAGGAATAATGTGACGACTATCAGGTTAGCAATGAAAAATTAATGAATACATTGACCAACTGATACCATTTTGTTTAAATTCTTGAGACGTTTCATTTGTAAAATAGGAAGGGGGAGTACCTACTGCGGTATTAGTGGGAATTGAGTGGTTGTGATTTCATTGATATTTTAAAGCAGATGTGCCCAACATTTACGCGTGAATGCACGCATTGTGAAGTTTAATTCACACACGTGTTATTTGACAAGCAGCCAGCACGAGTTATGAAAAGCTGGCCGGCCAGAGAGGTCTTTGGCTGGCTAGATTATGGCCCGGGGATGTATGTTGGAAACCCTGCTTTAGAAAGTTGTTTTATAGCAACAGATCAACTTTATTGACACAACGGTACAAATGCGAGCTATGCAAGCACATCACAGCTTACAAAGACATATAAATTTTATAAATACTCCTCAACGAGAATCAGCAGTTTAGCTGCAATGAAAACTTTACTAGTTCTGTTTACGCCATCTAAATAAGATGCTGCAAACAAATATAAGTAATTGAAGTCTATTATTTGTGTACTGCATCCTCTCACATAATAATCTGGCCCAAGTAGACAAAATTATAGCTCTGTCGCACATTGCGAATCCAGGCAATATGATTGTGAATCTCCTTCCACCATTTATCAAAAGATATTATTGCGAACGAATTGACATACATTGAAACGATACGTATCAGAATATTCCTCGTTAAAACGCGTCAATAATTATAAAGCCTCTTTGAGTAGTGTTATGTTTATTTCTACTTATTGTGAAATAATATTTCTTCACCAAACGGAAACAAAAGATCATTTTGAAATCTCTTACAGGCAAGAGGGAAATAGTGCTGAACGAATCCAGATATGTGATGATAACTAGAGTGGGAAGCATTGAAAACAATGATATCCTGAGACCACGTTTGGAAAATGCCTTAAGCAACACAAATCCAGTGGAGAAGATTGTTTATGGTAGCAGTTTAGATAAAGTGGTTGTCATCTTTAGAGATGAAGTCAGTACGTATACACTTCCATTATTCTATGTTCAAGCTGAGTTTATGTAGTTGAAATGAAACTGTGTAATGCACTGAAACCAACAATATACCAAGAAATTATTTCCCGTTCGTTATGTCTTTCATATTCCAAAGGCGATGAGTACACAGACTAGAAGTTAATAATGGAGACAGTTATTATAGGCAGAACTGCCGTTTTATGGCTAAAGGAGACAGTTATTGTTAACAGGAACCAATGTCTTATGGCTAATAGAGATATTTATTGTAGAAAGGAATATATGTCTTAAGGCTAAAGGAAACATTTATTGCAGACTGGAACAACTATCTTAAGGCTAATGGAGACATTTATTGTAGACATGAATAACTGTCTTAAGTCTAAAGGAGACATTTATTGTAGACATGAATAACTGTCTTAAGGCTAAATGAGACATTCATTGCAGACAGGAATAAATGTCTTAAGTCTAAAGGAGACATTTATTGTGGACAAGAACATCTGTCTTATGACTCTTTAAAAAAGACATTTAATGTAGACAGGAACCACTGTCTTATAGCTTAAGTATGTTGTACATTCGTACGAATCTGAACGTATGCGAAAAATAACATTCAAAGACAGTGCCGACATGGACAATATATAGCGAACATTTTCTCCTTGACACGGATTTGTTTAGAATCTAGATAATCCATCTCGGCAGCAAAATTAGTTCTAAAGCTTTCTCTTAATTTAATATCGTCAGATTATATACAGTATGTAACCACTGTAAGTTTATACATTTATAAATATAGTATATAACAAATATGTCAATGAACGTTTTGTACATACATACATACATACATACATACATACATACATACATATATGATATGGTGGTTGACCATCTGGGCTCGATGAAGTCATTCCTCATGGGTCCTTGTGTGGCCGACTAGTCCGATACGAAATGCTCATGTCCTGGAGCAATGTGTACATTGGAGGCATAGGTTTGTTCTTTACGCTGAGGCCTTCCGTGAAGGGAGTAACGATGATCTGGAGATTTGCTTCTGAGTGTGACATCAGATCACAGTCATCCGCGAAAAGTTCTTCAAGAATAAGTTTTTCTATTGTTTTGGGCCGGGCATTCAGTCAGCGAAGTTCGAAGAGAGAGCCGTCCAGTCTGTACATTATGCATATTACTGTCTGGTGATCACGTATAGGATGGTTCAGGACACATGTGAAGAATATATTGATAGTACTGGTGCTAGAGCACAACCCTGAGTCTCGTCATGGAAAAGTCGGATTATCCTAATGTATTTTCTAGGGCAACCAAGTCGAGCTAAGATTCATCTCTTTAGATCGTATCGAACGCTTTGCGAGGTCTATGGAAACACCGTACACGTTCATGTTTTGTTCATTTGAATTTTCCTGTCTTTGTCTCAAGATCCTGTCGAGTGTGCTACGATCTGGTCTTAAGCCAAATTGGGCCTCTGGTAGTATGGCTTGAGAGACATTACAGACGAAGTGGTTGAAAAGGACGCGCGCTATAATCTTGCCTGCAATTGACAAGAGTGATATGCCTCGATAGTTGCCGGAGTCAGCTTTGTTTCCTTTGCTTTTGTATAAGGTGACACACATTGTGCCTTTGAACTCCTGTGGCAATGACTCCTTATCACAAATTATGATAACGATGTTGAGCAGTGCCGCAAATACCTTTGGGCCAGCTGCTTTGACGTGTTCAACAGGAATTCCATCCGCGCCTTTTGCCTTGCCATATCTTGTCGGTTTGATGGCTTGCACGACTGCTTCAGTAATAGGGAGTAAGTCTAGGTTAGAGATTGCTGGCGTCTAACGCTGTATGGTCTATGGTGGATGACATTTTAAGTAGGTTGGAGAAGTGTTTTCTTTTCACATTTCGGTGATAATATCTTTGTCTTTGAGCGGAGTCGTCCTGTCAGAAGAGATTAGCTGGATGCTGCACGCTTTCGATGGTCCATATACATATGTAAGGGATCTGAAAAACGTTTGAGTTGTTGGTGTCTGCGTAATGCTGGACTTCATCTGCTGTACGATCCCATCATCTATTTTGCATAATGCAGAGTCCTTTCTTGTCTTTGCTCTGTAGGTGTTTGAAGCAAACACGTTTTGAGACTTAGTCAACGTTGTTCTGCCATTCTATATAGAGTTCAGACTTTGGTTGGAGGAGAATGTTTCTAACTTCGTTATTTTTGTCGAACCAGTCTTGGTGGACGTTTTGTTTCGGCACCAGACAGTAATGTGCATAATGTACAGACTGGACGGCTCTCTCTTCGAACTTCGCTGACTGAATGCCCGGCCCTAGGATGACTTCGCAGATTCACTCAACATGTCCTTGGGCCGTTCTACTTTCAGGTTGGGTCACAAGTCAGAGGTCATTGCGCATTCAGTAGGTTTTCAATGTGAACTTGATATTTCTCTCTCGCCCGTGGATGGTTCAGCCTTGTAGTGTTGAACTTGATTCGGGTAAGCTTGGTATTTTTGCGCTGTGGCGGGACAATGTTGAGGTCAAGGATAGCCCTGACTAATCATTGGTCCGTCCAGCACTCGGCTCCCCTCAAGGCTCTTCTTATCCTTACATCGCTGCCATCTCTGTTGATGATGATATAGTCGATTTGATGCAATTGTTTGGATCTGGGATGCATCCAAGTGTGTTTGAGATAGTCAGTAGAATCAGTCCATTCGTCTTCATTTTTTCTATTCCATGCTGTTCCAATACTCCATTCCAGCTTGCATAGTCGTGGCCCACTCGGGCGTTAAATCGCCTTGTATGACGAGTTTGTTATATGCTGGGGTAAATTTTACGTAGGCATTGAGACTTTCGGAGAAGGCCGCCTTGTCTTCTTCTTCTTCACTGTTGGTCTAAGTGGGGGAATACGAACTGATGATGGTGATATACCGTAACTTAGAGAGGGGGATGTGGAGTTGCATGAAGCAATCGTTCACATGCGCAAGAACCACTGGGGATTGACACAAAAGTGCAGTATAAATGACAAAACCGACTCCGTGGATTCTGAGTTCATTGTCTGCTTTCCCGTTCCAGAAGAAGGTGTAGCCAACATCGGGTTCTCAGAGATATCCTAGATCAGTTAGACGTGTCTCGCTATGAGGGGCAATGCCAATCGTGTATCTGCCCAGTTCTCTGGCTTTGAAGGCTGTTCGTCTATGAGGCTTGGATGTGCCTTTTTATCCATGAGCGTGCGTAAGTTCCATGCGCCAAGAATGAGTTTGCTTTGTTTATGCTTATGGTTCGACCGCATTAAGGGTTAACTGTCAACCGTACCTAGCCGTCCAGTTAGTTTATATGAGAAGCAATTTTGGACACCTATTCTAGTCCCTTCTCTTACTAGGGTGAGCAGGGCGAGCCTAAGCAGGGATTCTCAGTCTGGGATGCTACTGGACGTCTTTGCTATTTCGGTTCAAAGAACAACAACCACATGTTCACAGACCGCCTCCGTGTAGGTTTGGAACAACGACTGCAAATAGTAACCTCTACCAATAACTTCGTCCCTCCCCCATCGCCGTTGGACCGTTGGATGAAGCGCAGAGCAGAAAGAAAGATGACACAGGCTTTTAGTGAAAAGCGTTTCACAAGAAACACATGCTTGTAATGGAGATTATAGTGAAGAAGCTGTTGCGCTGGTGCAACCTCACCCTCTCAAAAGTCGGAGTGTAGTGGCACGACAATTATTTACGACTGTCAACGTCTTTGGATGCAGTGGATAGTCAGGTCTTCGTTTGTGCTTCGACATGCCCTCTGCTCTCAAAACGCATTGTTGAAACGCCTTCCTGGCATTTGCATCTTCTGATTGATATCATCCGTTCAGTCTTCGCATGCTGGGTTGAGCAAGTCCCTAAAATCACCAGAAGGCTCCAGACCTACCCTCTACCCTCACCTGGCTGGTTTAGCCCGCCATTCAAAGCAGTTTCCCGTGGTGTGGCCGCTGTCGCATACAAACAGCTACTAGTTGCCACAGGTGAGAGTTGGGAAACAGGGGAGGACCAATGTGGATGAACTACCGTTGGGAAGGCACGACATGTTCCAACCATCAGAAGTACTACCTCTCCCCGAGACACCAACAGTCCAACATACATACATCTTTAAAATCTAAAGTGTGGAACATTAATCTTGTTTGGATTGTTCTTTCTATTGATCTGGTTCAGTTATGACTTTTAATGAATAATGTTATCTCGTTTATTGATTTTACCGCATACTTAATGTTATTGCGTATGGAATAAAGCATATGTTACTTTACTTTATAGATCCCAAGTTCCTCGAGAATATTTTAGGAAGAGATCCTCATCGCTACAAGTTCGAAGCAATTAAGGCACCAACCATAGTGCAAGTTCTCGACATCCCAAAAGGTGACAAAATTTTGGGGGCTGTAAAATTATACTTGAGGAATGAAGAAAAATCCGGAGGCTCAAAGGATGCTGACTTTTATGAAAAACCTGACCCGAACAGTGGTTACTGCTTGATCGATTTAAAATATCCCAATGGTACTGAGCACTTTTTATTTTCTTCGAATTCTGAGAAGACATTATAAATATATACGTATATAAATGAAGTGCTTACTTCATACTGGTTCTAACATTACTATTCAAGTATGCATACATTACCCTTAAAACAGTTATCATTTCACCATGGTGACCATTTCTGAAAAGTGAAATTCAGTTTTCCATAATTAATTTAGTCCAATGCCTTCTTTAATCAACACAGGTCTTCCCTTCGTTGGATAATTAGTTTTGAACATATGATTTTAAATCGAGCATGATATCAACATTGCTCTATTTCCTTTCAAATCATGCTCAATTATTATACTGATTTCATCTACTCAAAAATAAATTTAATTTGTTCAAATATTTGTAAAAGATTAAATACACGCCTTGATCATTATTTGGATCATCTCCCAATTTTATATATAGGACCGACATATTTCAACTCCCTCATTGAGAATGTGACTAGAGTAAAGAATTTGATTTAATAAAATATAAATAATAGGACAGTCTTATTAATCACCTGATTGTAGGTGATTGGAACCATACCAGGTCATTTAAATCATACGTTTGCTCCATGAAGACCTTAGGGTTCTCATTAATTTAAATTGTATAACCCCTATGAAATACATACAATTTGTTGGGCATTACAAAACCGATAAAACTACGTTATTGATTAATAGTTGTACGTATAACAGTTCTTCTGTTACACACTAAAACACATTTTTGGATCGCGTGATATACGAATATGAATCATAGGCAAATGAACTGTATTATTAATGAACAATAGTATTCTACATTATACTTCATTTAGTATACTTTTTAAATTAAGCATTGTCTATTGCTGCAATATTAATTAATTTTCCTTTGTTGCTAAAGGAAGCGTACTTTTAAATTGGTTGGATGTCATATCGAGAATACATTGGTTCTCTCTTTTCAATGAACTGGCTGCTTTAAGCAATGTTTTATTTCATGGATACCACATATAAACAAATTTTAGTTACAGTTTTTGAAGACAGCAAACAGGTATGACAATCTCCTCACCACTGTGATAGCTGCACATGCACATAACATTACCGTTATACCTGTCCTGTTTTCAGAATGAGTAATAACTGTTGCGCCGAACAACACATGTTAAGAAGTTTAAATCTTGCCCAATAAACAATAACGTATGTGGCATAACAATGATCGAATAACCATAGAACATCATTCACATCCTTGGCTAAGTAAAGACGTTTTCTATACTACATATAAAGGTGCGTCAGTATATTGATGCAATAAGAAAAGAAAATAAAAAACCCGATTTTCGATTTTCTACGGTCTTCCTCTGAAATTACAAGTGTAATTGATTCAATATAAAAATAATTCAGTTTTAATTTTTCATGATTTTCGGATAGTTAAAGTCTGTTACGTATGCAATAAAGTTCCTGTTCATCTCTTAAATATTAATTATCAATAAGTAATTTATAACAAGTTTAATCCTGACATAATTATGTAGACGTCTATTAACTTCTATTACTCTGAATGTTTGGTTCTTGTTTGCTATAAAAAGCTGTATGTTTCGCAAACATCAAAGAATAATCAGTCTTAAAAATTGCATTATACCTTCTGTTTAACTTTGAATATCTTACCGTTTTAATTAAATCGAATTTCCTTGTCAATTTTATATTAGGTCATGTTTTATATTTACTTGTACCATATCTGGTTATCTGAGCCTCATTTTCAATGAAGTTAAATTTAGACTTGGCAATAATTTGTTTCAAATGTTTCGGTCATCTCTTACTATTAATAATTGCAATTCTTTCCTAAGCATATCTGATTTTATCACTTATGCGACATAATTGTTCAAATGCTCCTACAGTCGGGAAGATATTAATGTTCAGTGTGTCATAAGTTCAAATCGAAGGAGTTACATTTGATGCTGTGAATCTATTTACGGGTATCAAGTTTGATCCGTCCATTTCTTTTCGCTCTCAGTAATATTTCACAAATACGTTGATCTTGGAGCAAGATGCAAACGATTTTAACGTTTATGCTTTGCATGGCTAGATTTAAAGTCGAGATATTTATGCGTATCAACTGTTTTCCTATAAATGTGAGTAGAAATACGTGTTCCAGATAATTTGACGAGTATGTCGAGGAAAATAATACTTATTTAACTTCGACGATTTAGAATTTTTTATTATGATGTATTTTACTAAGTTCCTGGAAGAATGAGCCTCTAGCTAATGTTTGTTTTATATTATGAAGCAGTCATCTAAATATCTCTGCCATTTCGTTCTCAAGTAATGCCCAAATTCGTTTCCAAGTTTATGCTTCTTTCTGTGAAAATAAAATCTATCTTAGCTCTCCCAAGACTATCGTACCATAAGTTGGCGCCACTTTGTTGCACATAGCCATTAGCATTATAACATTGGATGTTTGTCCTTTTGTGTGGCTCCTTTGGGTCCTGACAGTCGCCACAGTCTTAATCGGCCATTACGTGGCAAACAAGCCGAATACCATGTGCAAACTGTGAATGAGTAGCATTAATGATCCACGAAAGTGACCAAAACGCAGAAGTGTTTGTGGCTGTATACAGTATGGCAAGCAGCAGTGCCGATTCGATGAATACGTGCCCGAGCTATACATCTGCGTGATACACTTACCAGTTACAATCCGGTGCATCTGTAATCAATATGTTTCAGTTTAATTGCCAGAAAATGCAGCAATTTTGGTTCAATTTAGCAATGATGCAACCGGAGGTTTGACTAGATTGATTCCACACTGCTTGACGTGCCAAATCACGTGCACAATCACATCAAATGTGACCACGGTTATATCTGTGAGGTTGATCCAGAATATACAGGAGATTTACATGATATACACTACGATTATCCGCCAGTACCAACATTTTTGTCGGTTCCTGGTACATGGTTGTCCATGTATTAGTTAGATATATTTAATTACTCAGGACACAAACACACTGAATGAATCAAAACTAGCATAAAGTCTCAGAATCAAATACAACTATGTGTTACACGTGTGAACCGCCAGATGTCTCTGTCATTGGGAATAAGCGTAAACAAGATCCTGCGAGTTCTTGAGTTTTGCCAGCATGCTAGGATACCCCTATCCATTTAGATGAATGCGGTTCTGAGAACTAAGGCCACAAAGTAAGTTTCAGTAGGAATATTTCAAGCTCGTGAATAATACTGTGTTCGGCAAAACTACGGAGAATCTAAGCAAACGAATTTGAGTTTCCTGGTCTGTAATAGTGAACAAGAAAATCTCCGAAGGTTTATCTCCAAAACATGCCTTTGAGTTTGGAAGATCTTGTATGCTGCGATTTTTGCCGTTCACAGTACGAAATCTAACTTTCTAAATAATATCTAAAACCTTCAATCTCTGCTGGATTGGTCGTATTGGACTTGTTGAAGCTTTTAATGCAGAAGGTTTACTATGATAATGTAAAATCATTTTACCAGGATCAGTTCCAGATGTTGTACACTGCGATTGAGTCGCTGCCGATGCATAATACAAAGAACAATTTGTACGCGGACATGGCACAACCATGATCTGTCAATGAATCTGATACCAGCGATTATCCGAAAGAACATCCGTAGTTAGTAGTACTAATCAAAAACTTGGTAAATTTAAAGAGAATGATATGGTATCCTAATGAAAGAAGAAGCAGTATTGTGACCTAAAATGTACTCGAGTGTTGTCGGACTGCATACCGGTCACTGCTCTAAGATCGTAGAAAAGGCAAATGGCGTTCCACGAGTTATTGTGCAGAAACATCTCAAACATATTACCTGAACGCGTAATGTCTTCGAGAGCGACGTGAGTCTGCGCAAAGGACACATATGATAATATCGCATGGTAGATACCGATGTATTGATGTGGGTTTGTTACTGTTTGATTCAAAGTGATGGATCTTCCTTTAAAAAATCATCACTTAAACGTTTGGCGATCATATTCTTTCCGCTGCAACTGAACAAACATGATTTGGATTGGTGCGCTTGGGCAGGGAGGATATTTGCTAGCGCACCAAAACATATTAATATTTGGTGACAGTTCGTTATTCTCCGTTTCTTTAAACTCTATTAATTAATTATTCCAACGACTTAATTTGTTTTGAATGTTACAATAAGTGTTTTTTTCGCTTTTTCTGTGACCCATATTTTGAACGAGAAAGACATACCACAATACAAAAAGAAACATACTAGATTTGTTGCGTTAAAAATGAACGATTCAAAAAGTCGTAACCGTAATGTATTCTTGATTTCTTACTATCCTATTGCAGGAAAGATACTCCAGGCAATTATTTTAACACAACACCGCTCACACATTATATCTGGCCTAAATAGTGCTACCCTACAATTGTTGTCATATCTTAACTTTTACTAACTCTTTCATTCCTTTAGTTTGAATAGTTCGTCACTGAAGTGTTGTCGTATATATATATATATATATATATATATATATATATATATATATATATATATATATATATATATATATATATATATATATATGAGAGAGAGAGAGAGAGAGAGAGAGAGAAACCCACAATAGCAGGCTTTTCCATTACATGTATATTAAATTGCATCTTTTAAAGTAAATGCTTTAAACTGATCACAAGTGTTTTTTTGTATGTGTGTGCTTATTGGTGTTCTTGGCCATTGCATTATGGGTTCATATATGCTTCCGACACGTGTGATATTCCCTTATGTACAGTCATATAGTTTCTTTTCACAAACGAGACATTAAACGATGATCTGGTTCCAAAAACAGATGAATGCCATTTAATGTGTTCGATTTCAATGGCGAAAAATGGATCTTATCAAACTCTAAATAGTATCTTCTCGATATTTTATATATTGAAAAATAACGCAAACATCAATCCACATAACAAAGCTATTTCAAAAAGATCCCTAATAATCTTAAACGGTGCACCAGGTAGAAGTTTGGATTAAATGTCGTACAATAAAATTGTATCCGATGTGAAAACATCTTACCCCGATATCTTCAATGTTTACAGCATTACATGAATATGAAGTTACTTTAAGCCACACATTTTCAAACATTAGGATCCGATTACAGAAGTGATAAGCGTTCAATATTTAGTATATGTTTCTAAATGATGCTTCTTTTTCCAGTGGTTAAAAGAGTTTCTGAAAGAAAACATAACATCGGTGAAAAGGAGACACATATATTACCATATTACCAGCATCTGGGGTTAGCAGTAAATCTCGAAACAAGACCAAATGATAAAATATCAGTGGTACTAAGAGGAATCGATGCGGAGATGTTGAAATTTATCCTTGAAAAGATGGAAATAGAATTTCAGAAGTTCATGAAAACTTATAGGATTAGGCTAGCAGATCAAAATTTAAATTCATTGACGTTCGTTCCTAATTTGAGTGAGAATTCCAGTACTAGCGACGAGTCATCTGTAGTACTTGGACCGGATTGGGAGAAAGGAGTCGAAAAGGCATTCAATAATGGGTTTCGTGACCAATTGCATGTGGAAAGGTTAGAAATAAAAGATGAAAGGAAATGGAGATATCTTCAGGAGACTAAAGAAGAACTCTGCAGAGAGGCACCAGCAGTAACCCTGTACGAGGAATCGTGTCCGTTTACGTTTAAGATTGTATGTAAGAAAACGGACGAGCATATTCTCAAATCATTGAAAGTTAAAATTGAATCTATAGAACCTCCAGAAGAATCTGTGACTTACATTATTGACGGATATAGTTCGATGAAACTCAGGGCATTTGATTTACTCAGATTCAAAGATGATATCGAATCTACGAATCGGGTTGAACTGCGAATGTTTGTGACTGATGGTAAGATTGAGGTAACTGGTCTTACAATAAACATTCAAGTAGCTAAAACTAAAATTGCCGAAAGATTAGCTTCACTAGAAGAAAAGACTTGCTGTCTACCTAATGAGGATTATATAGAAATTCTAAACTCTCCTCAGATGATAGAACAATGTAACCGTGAGATAGCAAAGGAAAATCTCAGAGGAACTTGGGAAATCATATCGGAAGGTGTCAGTAAGAAACTGTTAATTTGCTACGAGGGTACCCAGAAAAGTACTTTCCAACAGATACAAAAATTGATATTTGGACTTTTAGTTACTGATGTCATTGTCATAGATGGTAATATGGATGATGAATCACTAGGTGGCCTAAAGACTAAAATTAAAGATATAGAAAATTCCCTAGTGCCGTTTGCGCGAATCACGCTTCTGGAACACTCAAGCAACGTCACAATTACGTGCAGGAAGGACTTGATAGCAGGATGTAAACAACAAATACAGGACTTCATAAATGTCAACCTCATTTTTACTTCTGAAATTTACATGAAGGCTGCAATAGCCAAGTACATTTACGATGTAATGAAGTCGCAGATTGAACAAGATCTTTCAGAAGCTTGTGGAAAATCAGTTGACTGGAAGTTCAAGGAGAGTAAGTTCTACATAACCGGTAATCAAATTGTTCGTTCGAAGTGTACGGAGGTACTGTACGAGCTAGCCTCTAATGTTATAGTTACATGGAAGCCATTTGAGCACAAAGGAATACATAAATACTTCACGAGCGGTGCAGGTACGAACATGGAGTTGCAGCTAAATAGATGCCACTTAAGGATACTTGGAAAAGACGAGTTTCAAAAGCAGAAGATTCGTGCAATAGCACTGACCGAGGAAGGCCAAGCCATAGGCATCGGAGTCATGGACTTGTACAAGCAACCTGTGGATGGTGTAGTGAATGAAATGAATGAAGACTTTGAACAGTTTAGCAAAGGTAAGTTATTATCTATCGAATAAGTAATTTAACCAGTTCATCTAAATCAAGGATATGGATTCAAGAGGAAAGGAGTTAAGTCATGGAAAAGATAAACTTTTGAAATATGTTTTTACACCTACCTAAAACTCAATGTTGATTTATCAAGTGGATTATCAATCACAACGTCATTGGTATTGTCACATAAGGTTTTGGACATTGGAAGGATGTATCACATGAATACAGGAAATGAGATGATTTTTCTCACGAATTCAATGTATTTTATAGGAAATTTAATAAACAGAGTAATTCTATATCCTGTTATATTCATTGTATCCAATTAATATATATGTAAACCAACTCTAACACAGGGATTTGTCTGAAGGCGCCATTTATGAAAGCTGCTTGTTCGAAATTTTGAGGCTTATTGTTTTAATAACACTTTTATCAGGATAATTCTAAGATTCCTTTGTCAAATTTTAATAACTGCCCAGTGATCAAAATTAGTAGTAGCTCAATGAAATTGTTTCATTACAGTTAGAGAAGAGTTACAAAGAGAAATTCCAGATGACATTAAAGCTAACAGAAAATTGACTGAAGGACAAGTGTTCGTTACCGGTCCCGGAAAACTTCCATGTTTCAAAGTTATGCATGCTGTAACACCAAAATGGCGAGGTGGGACAGAGAATGAAGATAAAACATTGGAAAAAACAATCGAAAATATTCTCTCCATTGCTGAGTCAGAGTCACTCCGGTCCATTGCAATGCCGATGATGGCATGTAGTAAGTGGTTTGGATATCCAACCAGTAGAGCATCTGGGGTAAGAACAACTTTAACTCACATAAAGTCCTGCTTACAAAGTGTATGGAAGCACTCCATGCAATTGCAAAAGAATCAAACAGCCTGTTTGTTGAATAATTTATCTCTAAATTATTTATGAATTGTACATATCAAGGTTTCACTTCCCCATGAGGCATTTGGATGGTATTATAATGGTAGGAGAAGTTATTTTGGATTGCTGAAGACATCACACAATACAACCTGATTTGGTTCACTAAACTCACGTCAGTAACTGTATCAGAGGCAAATAAGCAATCGCAAAATAAAGGTTGATTAATATAATTAATTTACATACACTATTAGGCATCTTACTCGGAATCGTACGCAATCTAATCCGTTGTTTGCACATAAAAGAAGGGATTGCTCCCAAAACATTGGATTAGAGAAATTGATATATCGTGATTTAGACACTCTGGGGGCACTCTAGTAAGCATGGACACGATTATATATATATATATATATATATATATATATATATATATATATATATATATATATATATATATATAGTTCAAAGAAGATGTGCTCAGTAGACAGTAGAATTGTGGGCTGCCAAAGTACACATATTAGTGCCTATTAGGACAATGAAAACAAAACTAGACATAATGTCGAGCAAGATGCATCACACACTATTATCGGAAATGACAGGAAAGAAAAAAAAAAATTAAAAAATCGACGTATATTTTCCATTCTTGCAAAGTTTTAAAAATTCTTTTCCATGGCAACAATCCATTCATTTGGCATTATCTCGCTTTTGCATTGCCACATAAATGCATAAATGCTCCTTCACAAAAAGCAACTGAAAATGTATGCTTCTTGAATTGTGGCAAACGCTAGAATAAGTTAGCTGTAAAGAGGATCGTATTAATTTACTAACAGATTTATGTCGCGCCGAGATCTTTTTATAAGATTTTCTAATCCGTATTTTACAGATGTGTTAATCAGAACTTTAACATGAACTAGATTGCTATCGGTACAAATTCAGTGAATGTTCTAAAACTAAATTCACAGCAAAGTAAACATTTGTTTGTATCAGCAAACGACAAATTCATTTAATCTTTGCATTTACATCAATTGCATGTTTGAATTTATTTTGTGCTGAAAGTCAACTAAAAGTAAACAGTTACTAATTTAATGATGCATTGTCTATTCAAATGATGCATTGTCTATTCAAATGACGAATTCTCTATTAAAATGATGCATTGTCTATTCAAATGACGAATTCTCTATTCAAATGATGCATTGTCTATTGAAATGACGAATTCTCTATTCAAATGATGCATTGTCTATTCAAATGATGCATTGTCTATTCAAATGATGCATTGTCTATTCAAATGACGAATTCTCTATTCAAATGATGCATTGTCTATTCAAATGATGCCCTTTCTGTTCAAATGATGCATTGTCTATTCAAATGATCCATTGTTTATTCAAATGATGCATTATCGATTGAAAATGATGGAATGTTTTTTCAAATGATGCATTATGTATTCAAATGACGCATTGTCTATTGAAATGATGCATTATCTATTAAAATGATGCATTGTTTATTCAAATGATACACTATATATTCAAATGATGCATTGCCTATTTAAATGATGCAGTTAATTCAAACGATGTATTGTTTATTCAAATGATGCATTATCTATTCAAATGATGCATTGGTTCTTTCAAATGCGCTGTCTATTCAAATGATGTTTTGGTTATTCAAATGATACATTGTATATTGAAATGATGCACTATCTATTTAAATGATGCACTATCTATTTAAATGATGCACTGTCTATTGAAATGATGCACTGTCTATTTAAATGATGCGTTGTTTATTCGAATGATGCATTATCTATTTAAATGATGCACTGTCTATTTAAATGATGCACTATCTATTTAAATGATGCATTATTTATTTAAATGATGCACTGTCTATTTAAATGATGCACTATATATTTAAATGATGCACTGTCTATTGAAATGATGCACTATCTATTTAAATGATGCGTTGTTTATTCGAATGATGCATTATCTATTTAAATGATGCACTGTCTATTTAAATGATGCACTATCTATTTAAATGATGCATTATTTATTTAAATGATGCACTGTCTATTTAAATGATGCACTATATATTTAAATGATGCACTGTCTATTGAAATGATGCACTATCTATTTAAATGATGCATTATTTATTTAAATGATGCACTGTCTATTTAAATGATGCACTATATATTTAAATGATGCACTGTCTATTGAAATGATGCACTATCTATTTAAATGATGTACTGTCTATTTAAATAATGCACTATCTATTTAAATGATGCACTATCTATTTAAACGATGCACTGTCTATTGAAATGATGCACTGTCTATTTAAATGATGCATTGTTTATTCAACAGATGCATTATCTTTTCAAATGATGCATTGGTTTTTCAAATGCGCTGTCTATTCAAATGATGTTTTGGTTATTCAAATGATACATTGTATATTGAAATGATGCACTATCTATTTAAATAATGCACTGTCTATTGAAATGATGCACTGTCTATTTAAATGATGCGTTGTTTATTCGAATGATGCATTATCTATTTAAATGATGCACTGTCTATGTAAATGATGCACTATCTATTTAAATGATGCACTGTCTATTTAAATGATGCGTTGTTTATTCGAATGATGCATTATCTATTTAAATGATGCACTGTCTATGTAAATGATGCACTATCTATTTAAATGATGCATTATCTATTTAAATGATGCACTGTCTATTTAAATGATAACTATCTATTTAAATGATGCACTTTCTATTGAAATGATGCACTGTCTATTTAAATGATGCATTGTTTATTCAAATGATGCGTTATTTATTCAAAAGATGCATTGTCTGTTCAAACGATGCATCGTTTATTCAAATGATGCGTTATCTTTACAAATGATGCTGTTTATTCAAATGATGCATTGTGTAATCAAATGATGCGTTGTTTATTCGAATGATACATTATCTATTCAAATGATGCACTTTCTATTCAAATGATGCATTGTGTATTGAAATGATGCACTGTCTATTTAAATGATGCATTGTCTGTTCAAATGATGCAATGTTTATTCGAATGATGCATTTTCTTTTCAAATGATGTATTGTCTATTCAAATGATGCCATGTTTATTCGAATGATGCATTATCTTTTCAAATGATGCATTATTTATTCAGATGATGCATTATCTATTCAAATGATGAATTGTTTATTCAAAAAATGAATTGTTTATTCAAATGATGCATCGTTTATTTAAATGAGGCATTTTCTATTTCAAAGATGCATTATCTATTCAGATGATGCATTATCTATTCAAATGATGCATCGTTTATTTAAATGAGGCATTACCTATTTCAAAGATGCAATATCTATTCAGATGATGCATTATCTATTCAAATGATGCACTATGAAAAGGCTGACTGATTGTGTTTTATTCGTTCCTCCTTTTTAGGTTTGAAGAATTGTAACGACAATTTAAAAATATGTCTCTTTCGTGTAGACTTATATTAATCAACTAACTTAAATTCTTAAACTTTTTTTAAGGTTATTGCACAAAAAAGTGTTAAGAACCTAAAAAACGCTCTCTTGACATCAGAAAAGTTGATGTGATGTCACCCTGAAGGTGGAGAAAATCAGGGACTTCTGATGAAACCACCGGCTTTAAATAGATTCTTACATCTTCTGGAAACAGAACTACATCAAGAATAAATAGAAGCAATGTTAGCTCTCTTGAAGTGTACATGACCTGATCGTCAAATTATCCACTGATTAATAAACACTAACCAGATGAACAGTTCATTTCCAATACATAATAGAGTTGCATGTTTTGCTGATATCACGGCATATGTTTAATTCTTAACAGTTTAGATAAATTCGACTTGACCAATTACAACATAATTTGTATTAACCGGCCTTGAAATAGATGCAAATACAAAAACTTTGAAGACACCAACAAGTTTTAAATCATACGTTTAATATATATATATATATATATATATATATATATATATATATATATATATATATATATATATATATATATATATATATATATATATATACTAATATTATTATTTAATATATATATATATATATATATATATATATATATATATATATATATATATATATATATATATATATATATATGTTTGGATTTATTTTAACATTATTGTTTGAAAATATCACTTACGTTATATATCTAAACTGCTGCAGTTTATTTAATAATGATTTTGACATTTGAATATTTTGTGTTAACCATAAAGTGCTGTATATTAAATTGTACACGTTGTTTGCAAAACAGAATCAAATATCTTTATCTACAAATGTTATGCCATTCCAGTGAAAAGAAGCTGACTATTAAACAGACTCGCCATGTTATGTAGGACCCTGTCCTGTTGAAAACACAATTCTTTACAGTATTTTACAATAAATGATTTCTTTGCATCCGTGTATGTGGGATAATTGGTCAATAGCTGAAATTAAACTTTCTTAATTATTTGTTTCGTTTCGATTCACTTTGTTTATTTCGGGTTACAAAATTATTGGATTACGTTTTGTCGATTTCTAGGCCTCAGCAACATAGAGTGAATAATGAATATGCTGATATTACTTGTCGAAGCTTTTGTTTCAACGCATAACGTGCAACATAAATTCAAAATCGTCAAACTTAATGTGAGTTTAATCAAAACACTTATTTAATTACATATTCTGTAAATACAATAATCTGGGCAGAAAATGTTTAATAACTTTTAGTAAGTGCGTCAGCAATGAATGTCACTGAATATATCACAACTACAGTCATCTCATTGGTAAACTTTTGTAAATTACAGGTAACGACTGACATAGATACAAGTACATCAGTTAGGTATTGCGTACTTTAAATGAAACTAAGACAAAGCATATTATATTGTCCATTATACAAACTCATAGATTTATTCAACGTTAGACTCGTGTATTAAAAATTCTCCTTCTTTTCAGATACTCCTGAAGACAATCATCAAGCATTGGCCCACAAGGTTTAAATCTATCCGCGAAATCTACATTTGTGATACAGACTCAACCAAAATTCAAACATTCAAGAAATTGGCAGAGAACATGTTTAGATCTCAATGCTTTTCCATTCCACTGGGACAAAATCTGATGTTTGGAAAATGTATGTGCATTTTATCAACACAAGGTTTTTAGTTAGAACTAATAAATAAGATATTCATTGGTGACATATAGTATTATAAATTGTATAAAATGTAATGATACTTAATCACATATCAATTTATTATACAATGTAGTGATGTTGATCACATATCAATCGATTTGGAGGTCTTATATGATTGCCTCATTTAGGTTGGACTCCATATTTCTTAGAATGTATCTTTAACATTCCGCTGGAAATGTTCAAATTAGATTTTGCGTTTAGTCATTGGCGTATATACACACCTGGTTTGAAAATCGTGTCTAATTATGTTCTGATAACATGTAGAGTAATATCGTTTCTGCTCTCCAATTGTCTGACGACGAAGAAGATAAAACTGGAGCAAATAGCATAAGTAAGATTCAGAGGACGTGAAAGAGGGATATTATGTTTTAATTCTTTTCATGATAAAACATTTTCACGCCCCCCCCCCCCTCCCCGATTTATTTCAAGAATACATTATTCATTACAGTTATATGAGTATAAGGATAAGGTCTGAGTCAGTCACCTCTTCAAATGAGGTAGTATCGACGTTTTAATTTGTTACGGATGACTTTTATCATAAAATAATGGAATCGATATTTGTTTTAATTAAGCAATTGCGCAAAAACCCAACAAGAAGTTCAGAGAGGGGTTTCAGACCATCGTTCAAAGGAGAGGCATTAGAAAAATACCTCTGCCGGGTGGCCGAAAAATTATAATCGCATGGGGAAACTTGGCCAAATTGTCAGACTGCACGCCGAAGTTGAAGGTACTCATTCTATTGGATATGTGTTTGTCGCATATTTGGAGAGAGTTTAAAGGTCGTAACTTGTACAAATTATTTTCTTTAAAAATCTCACAGGTAAAAGGGTCAGTGGAGAGATCAAATATGCAGCGAAATGTATATACTTACTAGCATTAATTTGACTAAGCTCTCTAGGTTTGTTGTTCTATGTCAGTTTCTTTTACGCTTCTTTTAAGTATTTACCTTGTTATCGTGATGCTATATTTATTCAGTTGTACATACACTGTACATCTAATTTAAAATGAGTATTTTGTTGCCTGAGTTTTCATGTTTAATTTACTTCTTATGTTTGATAAAAGACGTTATACAAGGTTGAATGGCATTACGCCGTATTCAGGCTCCAAATAATCTGTAGTGTTTGAAGTGAGTCTCTGTTGCGTTTTTCCTTCTTTGCTGGATCCATCAGAATATTGATTCACGCCTGGTAATAACTCTAATAATCTCTTCCAATAAATCTTTGTAAACGTTGAACATACATAAAACAACAGTGCCTAATAATGGCCGCTTAGGTTGGGAAATTAAAGCTTGCAGAGAATGGTTTTGAACGGCTAACATATTGTATCACTGTTATTTACAATTTCTTAACAAATATTTGAGACTTCTGAAATGCAGAAAAAGGAAATTAAACAGAACTTCACTATAGGTTATATATTGTGGAAATGATACAACTATAGTGTGTAACGATACTCGATTTGGCCTTTTTTAGGCAGTATATTTATTGTTTGTTTTCAAAGGCAGATTGAGATTATTATATATATATATAATTTGATTCTCGCCGCTAGGTGGTTACGAAATAGATTTGACACTGATGGTTTTAAATCAGTTGCCGGAGGTGTTTTCTGAAAATACAGTGGTCTCCTAGTAGCAAGGGAAATAACTTCTCTCAAAAGAAACTTACTGTGAGTTGTTAGTGGGGTAGTTTTGTGTGTGTGTGTGTGTGTGTGTGTGTGTGTGTGTGTGTGTGAGAGAGAGAGAGAGAGAGAGAGAGAGAGAGAGAGAGAGAGAGAGAGAGAGAGAGAGAGAGAGAAATCACAACTTCTGAACTCTAGTTGTAATTTCATTGGATATTGTACTTCATGAAACTGTACGTTTGTCCATGTACTCCGACGATCAGTCTGAATTAGTGTAATGTACACTATAATTTTCAATTAAAACAGGGAAAAGTAATTTTACCAGGCTAGAAAATAATAGTTGATTAAAGTACAATGAACGAGTTAACAAATGTGTAAACTGTATAAAATAAAAAACCTTATCGGCTCTTGATTTACAATTTATCTCTGAAGCCAGTAAGAGTAGTTATCCAACGGAGCTCGCAGTGTTTTATATATACGGGCACAAATATAATAAGGCCTGGTAAGTAGTTTGATACTCAGTAATATATATTACAGTAAATAATGAACCGAAATAAGGGGATTAAGTTTTTTCAACAGTACCTGAATTATGCAAAGTCATTTTAAATATCCAGTGTAACCCGTGAGGGAAACCAGGGATATTATTTCACTTTAAATATCTAACCCTATGGAAACTTTTAAATTCGAGAGCTCCGCCAAATGCAAACAAATCCTTTGCGCATGCTGATTAAATAAAATTTACCAAACAAATGTTCAATTACTCTAAAACACTCCGCTATTATTGTAGGGTTCAACGCCATGTTTCAGCACACGAAAGGCAATACATGGCGACCGGAATTAACGGTGGAGGAAGAACCCGGGAAAAATCCCGGAAAGAACCACCGATCCACGAGTAGCTACTGGCAAGTTTTGTCACATACCCATAATGGCCGAATCGGAGACTCGAATCCAGGCAGACAGAGGTGAGATGGCAGTGATCCCTAATGGAGAGCGCTTCAGAGAACTCGCCCCCACCCCCGTCATTGTTATGGGCATTTATATATACATATTCACATGAACTAATTATACACCTGACACTCCTGAGCGATCAATACTGTACAGATTATGGTCAAATACAGATGGGACACTGCAATTAATTTTGGACTCATTAACTCAGAACAAGTGCGACATAATTCATTACTCAGCGATGGTATTTTGTTGTATCCATCAATCATAATTCGTAGGGCATATACATATATAAATATACTATTCTGTCTCTGGCATTACTCCAATGATGGCAACATGTTTTCCTGAAAGAATTAGATTTTAAATGGATTTGGGTTTCTGCGATATTTTCTAAACACACCAATTTTTTCGGTACCTCATCCTATATTACGCTTATCCAATATAGGGCGATTAAAATAAAAAAGGAAATAGAGACACCTTTATTACATACATGAAAGAAGAACAGAATAAGGTAAGTTACTACAGCAATATAAATATAAAAAGGAAGCATTGGCTGAAAATTATGAATGGCGAGAAAAAAGAACCAATGTCAAAGTGTATTGTGAAAAAGTATAATATATATATATATATATATATATATATATATATATATATATATATATATATATATATATATATATATATATATATATATATATAACTGGGTCTTTTTCAAAGGCAAATACAAAACATAGACAAGACAAACAAATACAACAGGAAACCTGTTTTCTTTGCAAAACTATACCTGACTCTGAATTGTTGCGGTTGCTGGAGGATATGCTATATTGACCTAGAAATCGATGCGCCATAGCGATCTTTATGTATGGAAATGTATGCACGCGCAAATTCTATCCGGGATTTTTCAGTGGTATGGTTGTAATTATTTTGTTTTATTTGTTTTTCTTGTCTATGTTTTGTTTTTGCTGATTGAAAAGACTCATTAAGAGTCGATAGCACTTAGTCTCATTAGATAATATTTTTCACTGTTCGTACTCAGTTTATTACATTATCTTCATCAATCCCTGACACACGTGATCCCTTGCTGGATCCAATGCACTTAAAAGGATTGTTATTCGCCATATGATATGGTTATATATATGCCGAAATTAAATAAAGTGTACTAGCAATAAATTGAGTTTGATGAAGCAATTTATGGAACACCTAATAGCGTTTTCAATATTATTGAATGTGATGACTATAGAAACATAAGATTGAGTTTCTTTGTGTGTGTGTGTGATTAGGATTTGTAACGCAGCTATAAAAAATTCAGTGATATCACTACGATGCCTGCAGTGAGGCAGTTTATAGTGATGTTTAGCTTTGTGGCTGCCGCAGACATGCAGCATGATGTCCCAACCAATCAAATTATTATGACCTCAGGCCGCCCAGTCCTAACACTAACCGCTGAATTCTGAGCGTCATGCGATGCATCTGTTAGTACCATTTTTGTACGTCTTTGATATGACTCGGTCGAGAATCGAACCCACGACCTCCCGCTTCCGCGGCGGACGCTCTAACCACTAGGCCACCGGAGCGGTCATCATTTTTTTTAAAGATACTCGCAACGCAAGCTGCGAAATATTTGACAGTCGGAACTTGAGTTCAAAAATACACAGATTAGAAAATTATATTCGTTCACAATATTTCGCATTGTAACGTCTGGCATTTCCTTGCTCTTCTAGCCTACAAAAACCAAACTTAAGTGCTTTTATCTCTACTAATGTACCACAGATTTGGATATTTTCCTTCTTGTAATTTAATGCCAACCGAAAAAATGTTTCGTGTTTTACATTGATTGTATCTGTGTTCTATATTTCTTTAGATAATATACCATGATCTAGTAATTTATAATATTTGTAAATAGCAACAATACAGCATACATAAAATACTAACCGTCGACTTAATTGTCTTTTCCTTTCTGAAACTGTCGACACGATTTAACGATTCTTTGATATGCTAAAAACTAAACAGTTTTCACATTTTGCTTCAATTAGGCGGATATCATCGTTTGTCCTACGACATCATTTCCTGTAATAAGTGGACATATCGCAAACGGTCTGAAAGCAGCGACAAGTAATGGTGGAATGTTTGACCTGGAAACGGAATGCAAGAAAAAAGAACCGAAAGGGGGATTACAGAAAGGCTCATATGTTGCCACTGAGACACCGCATATGCCATATGACCAAATCCTTCATCTGAGGATTGAAGGCGATTGGAGCCAAATTAATGAAGAGGTTTGCTACACACAACTTTATATACAATGTGGGGTCCGAGAGTTAAGCGTTATCTTCTCTTTTTCCTATATAGATGTTAAATCATAAGTTTAATCCGAGTTTTGCAACTTGATGTTGAAATGACACACACACACATACACACACACACACACACACACACACACATATATATATATATATATATATATATATATATATATATATATATATATATATTGTTACGTGCTTAGGCTCGAATAAACAGTAACATAGAAAGAGTGAAAATAACAAGCTTGTAAAAAATTAATAAACCATTTATTGAGCACAAATATTTTCCAGAAAAGAAAAATAAACTTACGGTGTTAAGAATCAAATCCAAAATTAATCCAAAAATAATTCAAAATATTATCCACTAGAGAAATTGCAAAAGTCCTGGTAATACAATGTCCAAATACTTCCAAGTTCGAATCTTATTGAAGTATCCAAGATGAATAACGATGTCACGTGATGAAGTCAGTTCTTGGTAACATAATTCAATAAGCACAATTACTTTCCAGATAAATAACAAAATAAATCCTCTTGATCCAAACGAATTGACATAATTTCTAATACAAAATAATTTAAAAACACTCAAAACGACACAACGTAATATTCTAACAGCCCAAGCTCTACTAAACAGTTTGCTCCAAAACATAATTTATATACCTGTTTTTTTACGTAAACAAGAAAGGGGTCACGTGATCTTCTAGAATCTTTTAGAACAAATTTACGTAAAAAAATCTCGTACACACCGTACGACCCAACTAAAAATAGAAAGATGTTTATAACAAAGCTCCATAATGTCCTTGGAATCAACCAATCATTTTGGAAGCATTGTTTACAACTCTGAAGCCAGGTCAGATATGAGCTCAACACCTGGTGTTTATTCTTAAGAGTACATGTCATCCCACTTTCTAAAAAAATATCTCCCAATGAATGAATCTTAAACTTAAAATGTCAAATTTGAATTTTTTGTCTGTGGATACGTTAAATTGCACGATCGTCCTATTAAAGAATACGACCTTTCTATTTTCAAGATAAAGAATACAATAAGTTAATGAATACGATGTTTATTTATGTGTTTTCAAGAATACGATTTATCCTCTATTTAAAGAGTACAACCATCGATGTTTAACTTACAGAACACTATACTTTGTTCGGAAAACATTCTGTAACTAATGTGTCCTTTTAGATGATATAATCCCTGTCTGTGTGATATCTCTGTGCAGAGTATATCTTCTTTTTCATTGTGAAACGGGTCTTAGCAACCATAAAACAACCGTTGAAATACTTGTATCCGTGATGCACACTATACATGTACTTGGCAAACATAAAATCTAAGTGTGAATCCTTGTACACAGGCCGTGGCAAACATAAAATATGTGTGAATCCTTGTACACAGGCTATGGCAAACATAAAATATAAGTGTGAATCCTCGTACACAGGCTTTGGCAAACATAAAATCTAAGTGTGAATCCTTGTACACAGGCCTTGGCAAACATAAAATCTAAGTGTGAATCCTTGTACACAGGCCATGGCAAACATAAAATCTAAGCGTGAATCCTTGTACACAGGCCATGGCAAACATAAAATCTAAGTGTGAATCCTTGTACACAGGCAATGGCACACATAAAAGCTAAGTGTGAATCCTTGTACACAGACCTTGGCGAACATAAAATCTAAGTGTGAATTCTTGTACCTGTGAAATACAGGACTCGGCAAACATAAAATCTAAGTGTGAATCCTTGTACACAGGCCATGGCAAACTTAAAATATAAGTGTGAATCCTTGTACAAAGGCCTTGGCAAACATAAAGTCTAAGTGTGAATCCTTGTACACAGGCCATGACAAACATAAAATCTAATAGAGAATCCTTGCTCACAGGCCATGGCAAACATAAAATCTAATTGTGAATCATTGTACACAAGCCGTGGCAAGCATAAAATATAAGTGTGAATCCTTTGTACACAGGCCATGGCAAACATAAAATATAAGTGTGAATCCTTGTACAGAGGCCTTGGCAAACGTAAAATCTAAGTGTTAATAATTGAACAAAGGCCATGGCAAACATAAAATCTAAGTGTAAATCCTTGTACACAGGCCATGGCAAACATAAAATCTAAGTGTGAATCCTTGTACACAGGCCTTGGCAAACATAAAATATATGTGTGAATCCTTGTACACAGGCCTTAGCGAACATAAAATCTAAGTGTGAATCCTTTTACACAGGCCATGGCAAACATAAAATCTAAGCGTGAATCCTTGTACACAGACCATGGCAAACATAAAATCTAAGTGTGAATCCTTGTACACAGGCCATGGCAAACATAAAATCTAAGTGTGAATCCTTGTACACAGGCAATGGCAAACATAAAAGCTAAGTGTGAATCCTTGTACACAGACCTTGGCAAACATAAAATCTAAGTGTGAATTCTTGTACCTGTGATATGCAGGCCTCGGCAAACATAAAATCTAAGTGTGAATCGTTGTACAAAGACCAGGGCGAACATAAAATCTAAGTGTGAATCCTTGTACACAGGCAATGGCACACATAAAAGCTAAGTGTGAATCCTTGTACACAGACCTTGGCAAACATAAAATATAAGTGTGAATCCTTGTACACAGGCCTTGGCAAACATAAAATCTAAGTGTGAATCCTTGTACACAGGCAATCGCACACATAAAAGCTAAGTGTGAATCCTTGTACACAGACCTTGGCAAACATAAAATCTAAGTGTGAATCCTTGTATACATGCCATGGCAAACATAAAATCTAAGTTTGAATCCTTGTACACAGGCCTTGGCAAACATAAAATATAAGTGTAAATCCTTGTACAGAGGCCTTCGCAAACATACAATCTAAGTGTGAATCCTTGTACACAGCCCTTGGCAAACATAAAATATGTGTGAATCCTTGTACACAGGCTATGGCAAACATAACATATGTGCGAATCCTTGTACACAGGCTATGGCAAACATAAAATATAAGTGTGAATCCTTGTACACAGGCTTTGGCAAACATAAAATCTAAGTGTGAATCCTTGTACACAGGCCATGGCAAACATAAAATCTAAGTGTGAATCCTTGTACACAGGCCTTGGCAAACATAAAATCTAAGTGTGAATCCTTGCACACAGGCCTTGGCAAACATAAAATCTAAGTGTGAATCCTTTTACACAGGCCATGGCAAACATAAAATCTAAGCTTGAATCCTTGTACACAGGCCATGGCAAACATAAAATCTAAGTGTGAATCCTTGTACACAGGCCATAGCAAACATAAAATCTAAGTGTGAATCCTTGTACACAGGCCTTGGCAAACATAAAATCTAAGTGTGAATCCTTGTACAGAGGCCTTGGCAAACATAAAATCTAAGTGTGAATCCTTGTACACAGGCCTTGGCAAACATAAAATAAGAGTGAATCCTTGTACACAGGCCGTGGAAAACATAAAATATGTGTTAATCCTTGTACACAGGCTATGGCAAACATAAAATCTAAGTGTGAATCCTTTTCCACAGGCCTTGGCAAACATAAAATCTAAGTGTGAATCCTTGTACACAGGCCATGGCAAAAAAAAAATCTAAGTGTGAATCCTTGTACACAGGCCTTGGCAAACATAAAATATAAGTGTGAATCCTTGTACAGAGGCCTTGGCAAACATAAAATCTAAGTGTGAATCCTTGTACACAGGCCTTGGCAAACATAAAATCTAAGTGTGAATCCTTGTACACAGACCTTGGAAAACAAAATCTAAGTGTGAATTATTGTACCTGTGATATACAAGCCTCGGTAAACATAAAATCTAAGTGTGAATCCTTGTAAACAGACCATGGCGAACATAAAATCTAAGTGTGAATCCTTGTACACAGGCCTTGGCGAACATAAAATATAAGTGTGAATCCTTGTACACAGGCCATGGCAAACATAAAATCTAAGTGTGAATCCTTGTACAAAGGACATGGCAAACATAAAATCTAGGTGTGAATCCTTGTACACAAATCCTTGGCAAAAATAAAATCTAAGTGTGAATCCTTGTACACAGGCCGTGGCAAACATAAAATATGTGTGAATCCTTGTACACAGGCTATGGCAAACATAAAATATATGTGTGAATCCTTGTACACAGGCTTTGGCAAACATAAAATCTAAGTGTGAATCCTTGTACACAGGCCTTGGCAAACATAAAATCTAAGCGTGAATCCTTGTACACAGGCCATGGCAAACATAAAATCTAAGTGTGAATCCTTGTACACAGGCTATGGCACACATAAAAGCTAAGTGTGAATCCTTGTACACAGACCTTGGCAAACATAAAATCTAAGTGTGAATTCTTGTACCTGTGATATACAGGACTCGGCAAACATAAAATCTAAGTGTGAATCCTTGTACACAGGCCATGGCAAACTTAAAATATAAGTGTGAATCCTTGTACAAAGTTCTTGGCAAACATAAAGTCTAAGTGTGAATCCTTGTACACAGGCCATGGCAAACATAAAATCTAATAGTGAATCCTTGCACACAGGCCATGGCAAACATAAAATCTAATTGTGAATCATTGTACACAAGCCGTGGCAAGCATAAAATATAAGTGTGAATCCTTTGTACACAGGCCATGGCAAACATAAAATATAAGTGTGAATCCTTGTACACAGGCCTTGGCAAACATAAAATCTAAGTGTGAATCCTTGTACACAGGCCATGGCAAACATAAAATCTAAGTGTAAATCCTTGTACACAGGCCATGGCAAACATAAAATCTAAGTGTGAATCCTTGTACACTGGCCTTGGCAAACATAAAATATATGTGTGAATCCTTGTACACAGGCCTTGGCAAACATAAAATCTAAGTGTGAATCCTTTTACACAGGCTATGGCAAACATAAAATCTAAGCGTGAATCCTTGTACACAGACCATGGCAAACATAAAATCTAAGTGTGAATCCTTGTACACAGACCTTGAAAAACATAAAATCTAAGTGCGAATTCTTGTACCTTTCATATACAGGCCTCGGCAAGCATAAAACCTAAGTGTGAATCATTGTACCCGTGATATACAGGCCTTGGCAAACATAAAATCATAGTGGAATTCCATATATCCTTATCCATTCCTCCTTGCAAAATAAACCGAGCTGTACAGCTACTACGTCCTTCTACAAGAACGGTCAATAAAGACGATTACTTAAATATACTTTGGGGTTGTAGATCTGCATATAAAGGCATTGATATGTGTGCTTGTCTGTCTTTTCAACTGACAACATTAGCCATGAGCAAACTTCAGTTAACCTTAACAATGACTCGTTACATTATTCTATTATGACATAATTTTAACGTCTGAATACTTTCTTTTATTTTACCAGGTTTTAAAGTGTTATATCAAATCCTGCATGAAGTATGCCTTGTTGGAAAACAAAAAGTCAATCGCTTTCCCCACAATAGGAACGGGAACACTTGCGTATCCAAGAGATGCTGTTGCCAGGTGCTTCGTTCATGTCTTATCAGAGTTCAGCCAGGCACAGACGAGTGGGTCTTTGGAGGAAGTCATAATTGTCATATATCATAGTGATTTTGACACGACCATGGTAAGTACAATGACGTGTACATGTCATATTTTCCACAAGAACACAATGCGTTGGAAATCTTTAACGTATGCATCGTCTATCTACTTTTCATAGACAAACTAGTTTCATATAATTGTAAAACCTTTAACAAACGGTTTGATCCTTTTAATATATATTTTACCACCATAAACTGCTTTAAATTGTTACGAGGTTGAATAAAACATCAAAATTATTGATTTTTTGTAACAAATGTCATTATCGTATTATTGTTTGCTGCATCTGATACGCTCTTTCTATTTTCTCGCTCTTTTTGTGCTGTTTTGAAAGTTTGACATTGATTGTTGCTTCGTGCCTTGAAATGTCTTGGTAGTTGCTCAAGGATATTCCATATATTTTAATAGCTATTTATCAAATGTGACTAGCGATGATATAATGTCATAATTTAATGGAATACGAAAAATATTAAACTTTAATACCCTCCTCTAACGAGATTCGTTTTAAATAAAATAATACTTATCAAACGGTAGAGTTAGCACAGCTAGAGCAATGTTGATTAAATATTGCAATGAACCTGTACTTTTAGTGATGAATCTAGATGATTTTTCGAGTTTAAATGGAGTCAAAAATAGGTCGAATATATATATATATATATATATATATATATATATATATATATATATATATATATATATAATAAAAGGTTTTAACATAGGTCACCTAAATGTACAAGGTATATTGGGAAAAATAGACCAGATTAAGTTAATGTTGTTTTCTAAAGAAAATAATATACATATTTTAGGACTCACTGAAACTAAATTAAATGCTAACCACAATGATAATCTATTTCACTGTCAAGGCTACAATAAACCATTACGCAGGCACAGAGAGACAGCGGGGGGAGGTCTTGTTGTATACATTAGAGAAGATGTAAATGCAGAAAGGCGACTTGACTTGGAGTCACATGAAATTGAGAGTGTCTGGGTGGAAATTTCTCAAAATAATGCAAAATCATTCCTAATTGGTTTCATTTATAGGCCACCTTCCTCCAAAGCAATCTGGAATGATGATTTTTTGAAACAAATGGAAAATGTTCTTGCACAGGAGAAATAAACATATATACTTGGTGATATAAATAGGGACCTTCTCAGCACTCAAATAAGGGACAACTGGATGGAATGTATTGAATCATTAGGCCTAGTACAGATGGTAAATGAGCCCACAAGGGTAACAGAAAAATCCAGCACTCTTACTGATCACATTTATACCAACCTACCAGACAATGTGGCTTGTGTTAATGTACCAAATGTTGGTCTTAGTGACCACTATCCTACTTTTTTGACTAGAAAGGTTAAATGCCAGAGAAATAAGAAAAACACACACAAAACGATCACTTACAGATCGTTCAAACATTTTAGTGAAGAACAGTTTCTTGATGACCTATATAAAGTTCCATGGAATATGATCCAAAATTTGGATGACATAGATGAAGTTCCGAGAGTGTGGACTGACTTATTTATGGATGTAGTCTCTAAGCATGCACCACTGAAAGTACATCGAGTAAAGAATGAAATCCAACCTAATTGGCTTACTACTGAAATACTAGATGCTGTGAAAACACGAGACCAATTCAAGGCTAGGGAAACCATGCAAAATATAAAGTATGGAGAAATAAAACAAGTATGATTAAAATAGCTAAAAGGTCGTATTATCAGTCATTGCTTGAAAACAAAAAAAGCAACAAAATCTCCATTTGGAAAGTCTTCAATGAACTCACTGGAGGAACACACAACAATCAGACAAGTAAAATTAACTCACTTCTGGTAAATTACACCATAGTCACTGATGAAACTGACATTGAAAATGTTTTAAATGATTTTTTCACCAGTATCTTCACAATGTTAAAATAACCAGTGATATAAAACATTTTTAGTGAACTGAAAAAGTTCTGCAGCAGAAAAATCTCTAGGAAGTAAGTTTCTCTATCCCACCAATATCAAAAAACTTTGTTAAAAAACGTCTCAGTGAACTTGATACCAAGAAAGCTACAGGACTTGATCAGATTGGTCCAAGACTCATTAAATCTTCTGCCTCTGCTATTTTAGATAGCATAACATTCATAATCAATTTAAGTATTGCAACCTCATCTGTCCCCAAAATATGGAAAACTGCAAAAGTGACTCCTATTTACAAATCTCGATCTAAGAATGATGCTTATAACTACCGACCAATCTCAATACTACCAAACTTGTCAAAATTGATTGAAAGACATGTCCATGACTCATTCATGTCATATTTAACCAAACACTTACTGTTACACCCTAATCAATCAGGCTTTAGACAGAAACATTCATGTGAGACTGCCTTGATCTCCCTAACTGATAAAGGGCTTCAAGCACTTGACCAAGGTAAAATAATAGGATCTGTATTTATAGATTTCAGGAAAGCGTTTGACATGGTGGATCATGAAATCCGTTTGAAGAAACTAAAAATCTACCAATGCAATGAAAAAACAGTTAGATGGTTTACTTCATACGTAAGTGAGAGAACACAACATGTTTATATAAATAACGTTCTGTCCGAACCTGAAACAATTAGATATGGAGTACCACAAGGCTCAATTCTAGGTCCATTACTATTTATTTTATTTATTAACGACCTACTACTTTTACTAAGAGACTCGATATCATCTACAGATCTCTCTGCAGATGACACAACATTATCAGACATCCAAAATACAAAGCATGAACTCGAAATTTCTTTACAGAATGCATTAAACAAGCTGGAAAACTGGTGCACATGCAATGGCATGGTAGTAAATACTGGTAAATTTAAAATATTACTTATCTCAACGAGGAAAAAAGGAAAAATCTTGATAGCAATGAACTATGTCTGACATGGAAGGATAAAAATTTGCAAATGGTCTGTCACGACAGACTATTTGTGTTTAGGTAGATAATAATCTATCATGGACTGATGATATCAAACATATCAGTAAAAAGGTCAATTCAAGCTTATGGCTTCTCAGTAGGATAAGACATTCTCTCCCTGAAAGGCACATAAAATTATTTTATAACAGTTACATACAACCGTATTTAGACTACTGTAATACAGTATGGGGTAATTCAAATGATAAAAACATATCAAAGTTGGAAAAAATTCAGAAAAGAGCATTTAGGCTAATATCAAACCAGAAAGAAAGCAATAAAAATTTAGCTGGCAAGTTAAAAATATTACCTATTAAAGACCGAATATGTTTAAGAAAAGCCAAATTAATGTACAGGATATCCAATAATAGTGCTCCTGAATATTTACAATCCCTATTCCAGTATAGGCTACCTGGTAATACACACCACCTGCGATCAATATCTACAAAACAGTATAAAATTCCCAAACCAAATAAGAAATTATTCAAGAGAAGTTTCCAATGCTCTGGAACTTTGCTCTGGAATAGTATTCCAGATGAGATTAGAAATGCCCACTCTATTTTCATCTTCCAAACCCAATATATCCAGTGGCTTCTGAGATGATGCTGAATTAAATAAATTCCTTGTATGAGGGCCTCAAGGTAGATTAGTTCTTAGCTAATTGTGTTACTCTCTTTAAATAAAGTCATTATTATTATTATTATTATTATCATTATTATTATTATTATTATTATTATTATTATTATTATTATTATTATTATTATACAATTTGTTCTTTTTAACAAAAGGATTGGGGCAATTTTTACTGTAGAACACTTTATACGTCGTCTTTCACTATTAGTATAGTCACCCCATCCATCGCTCCAAAATTGATCACCCTGTATCTGGCCTGCACGTATTGTTGCAATATCCTAATGACGATTTCAATCCCGTGTGCTATGCTCCTGTGAAAGTCGACATTTGTTCCAGACAGTATCTTCTGAGTTCCGAACCCAGGAAAAAGTGTTAATGAATACGTCGCCTTAGCACACCGAATCTAAGCAGTTTAAACCCATAAAACTAAAATAGGTCACCAAGTCGCAAATATAATCATAATCTATTTACAGCCCCCCTATGTTTTAAATTAAAAAGTTCATTCATTTTGTTCACTGCATACGCACTCATTACTTCTGGTTTTGTAGTAATTTCTAGTATTATTTTTGTACTGGTCTGTATTGTCAAACAGGAAACAATGTATCGTCCGGAATATATTCTATAGCGTCAAAATTTTACATTAAAAACGCTGATGACACCTCTTTTGTTCCTCTTTTCCTAAGTCAAAGACAGCTATCTTCTCATTCTTATCATATGAAACAGACCAGTATGGAGCGACACGGGACAAAATATTCATTACAATCAGCCATAAAAAGTTTGCAATTTCAACGTTTTGTTTTGTTTTTGTTTTAATGCTATTTTGTCTTTGTTTTGCATTTGCTAAAGTTTTCAGTTTGGATCTAGAGCGCAAAGACTGAATATAACTAGTTTTTCAATGTTCATTTGCAGGTTATATATATATATATATATATATATATATATATATATATATATATATATATATATATATATATATATATATATATATATATATATGACGCGCTTTAACATTGCATTGCATAATTCAAATGTTGTATGTCTACTAGGCGTTTGAGCAAGAACTACAAAGTATGTTGGCAAAGCGTATTCACAGACTAGAAGCCAATATTGAAGAGGAAATAATGGAAGAGGAACATAAAGAGGAAGAGGAAAAGAAAAAGGGTATATTTAATTTCCGCCTTTAAAACAAACGTTTGCTGGATGACCACTGCGGTGGTGTCTTAGTTGTGGCATCCGCCTCAGATGCGTGAGGTCGCGTAGTTTGGTTTCCTGCTTAGTATGCTCCCTGCATTGCACTCCGCTATACAAGTGAGGCGAACTCCGACGCCATATTGTCACGTGATCAGAACAAATGACCTGATATGGAGAAAACTAGTTAATCTAACCGTGGTACATTTTTTTAATATTCGTTTTCTTAATGATACAATATGAACTTTACTAACACTTTTGATTCGAGCTATAGCAGTCATTATATTTTCTTCAATCTGAACCAGTAATTCGTCTAATAATTAATTTTACAAATATTGATAATATTTCATATTATACACAGCGTCATCTCATACATTCCTTCGCCAATCAATTCCTTGATAACTCTTACGTAGAAATTGATATAAGGTGATGTACGAGAGCTAAAAAATAGCCAAAGATAAATAGAAAAATAATGAAAACTATTTTACGAGGGTATAAGGGTACCGATTGATCTAACATATTCTAGTTGCAATAATCTACTTGATTAATTTAACATTAATATTCATATCTCTACTTGATTAATTTAACATTAATATTCATATCTCTACTTGATTAATTTAACATTGATATTCATATCTCTACTTGATTAATTTAACATTAATATTGATATCTCTACTTGATTAATTTAACATTGATATTTATATCTCTACTTTATTAATTTAACATTGATATTGATATCTCTCATTGATTAATTTAACATTGATATTGATATCTCTACTTGATTAATTTAACATTAATATTGATATCTCTACTTGATTAATTTAACATTGATATTGATATCTCTCCTTGATTAATTTAACATTGATGTTGATATCTCTACTTGATTAATTTAACATTGATATTGATATCTCTACTTGATTAATTTAAGATTGATATTGATATCTCTACTTGATTAATTTAACATTGATATTGATATCTCTACTTGATTAATTTAACATTAATATTGATATCTCTACTTGATTAATTTAACATTGATATTGATATCTCTACTTGATTAATTTAACATTAATATTGATATCTCTACTTGATTAAGTTAACATTGATATTCATATCTCTACTTGATTAATTTAACATTAATATTCATATCTCTACTTGATTAATTTAACATTGATATTCATATCTCTACTTGATTAATTTAACATTAATATTGATATCTCTACTTGATTAATTTAACATTGATATTTATATCTCTACTTGATTAATTTAACATTGATATTGATATCTCTCATTGATTAATTTAACATTGATATTGATATCTCTACTTGATTAATTTAACATTAATATTGATATCTCTACTTGATTAATTTAACATTGATATTGATATCTCTCCTTGATTAATTTAACATTGATGTTGATATCTCTCATTGATTAATTTAACATTGATATTGATATCTCTACTTGATTAATTTAACATTGATATTGATATCTCTACTTGATTAATTTAACATTAATATTCATATCTCGTTGTACACAACACCTCAGACTTAGCTAATATTAAGATCGAAATAGCAACCCTGTTCCACGACGGGGTGAATGTGACGCTATTTGTTCCTATGTTGTACATTGCAACTTCATCACGTAATTTGTATGATTCCATTTGCAGTCAATCCCTTGATATCAAAACTGATTTAAGGCAATATATGACACCTTTCGCTTGTCAAAAATTAAGATAGAAACACTTTCTCTTCTATCAAGGCGGGTGGTTGGGGGAAGTGGCCTGCAGTGGGTTTTTTGGGGCAAAATAATAATGATTAAATTCAATATGTGCATGCCAAAATTTGGAATCAAATGGTCATGGTGGTAATTAAAATAAATTAAATATTCACTTGTATAAATGAAAACTTTAATATTATGTATATTTAATCAAAAAATGTAATTTCTCTAATTTAAAGTTAAATAAAAAGACATTGAAAAAACAATTTGTATCATGTTGAGGCAAGTTCCTCTCCTAATAATCCTTTCCTAATAACACTCAATGACTATAATTTATGTAAAATAATATATCACTATCAATGTAAAATTATTCAAGCAGTAGCATAGCAAGAACGTCTATGAATACTCCACCCAAATTTAAGTCAGGGGACGGCTCACCCATAGAAACGTCTTTTGATGGTAATTTTAGCTCCAACTCCCAGTTTTGAGTTGGTTCGGCGGCTGCTAAGCCATTTTGTTGAAGCAGTCAATTGCAAATGGAATTTTTTAGGTGAAAGTAAGAAATATTGTACAAATTATCAGCCCTTCCCCCTCATAGAAGATGGTTTGGGTGTGGGTGTGATTTGGACTTTAAACGCAGCTGTAACAATTTTTCAGTCATATAGCTATGAAGTCTGCAGTGCGGCAGTTTATAGCGATGTTGGATGTTGAGCATTGGCGTACACATGTAGCATGATTTCTCACCCAGTCATATGATAATGACACCTTGCCTACCAGTCCTAACACTAACCTCTTAAAGCTCAGTGTCTAGCGAGGCAGCTGTTAGTACCAATTTGAAAAGAATCTAGTATGAAGATGGCTGGATGTGTATTTAATATTTGTCAGAATCTGGATTGTCATGAATAGACATCAGTATCAATGTACATTTGATCAAGGAATCAATTAAATATCTAACGTTCAGATGATGTAATCTAAGGAACACTAATTTAATAAAATATCGACAGGCCATCTTTTACATATAAGAGATGGTATTTTGTTCTTTATATTCTGCAAATGATGGCTGTCATCTGTCATCATCATCATCAGTCTCTTGACCTAGTGTGGTCATTGAGGCACTGTGCTACCGAACATCTAACCAGTTCCCTCGAATTGTCCGCAGAACTTTTCCTGGTCCATTCTGTGATGTCAATCCACATTTTTGTCTGTCTTCCTCTCCTTCTAAAACCTTGAACACTACCCTGCAGTACTGTTGTGGATAGACTGTTGGCTCTAGTGAAATGGCCATACCACTTCAACTTTCTCTTTTTAGCAGTGGTGAGGAGGTCTTCATAACGGCCTACTTTGTGCCTGATGGTGTTACGCACTTCTTCATTTGTGATGTGGTCGAGGTAAGAGATGCCAAGGATGGTTATGTAGCATCTCATTTCAAATGCATGGATTCTTCGTTGTTATTCTGCTGTCAGGGTCCAGGCTTAACATGAACACAGAAAGATCGAGATGACTAGTGTTCTCAATAGTCTGATTTTAGTTTTCAGACAGCTATTCTTGTCTCTCCAGATGGGTCGTAGCTTTGACATAGCTGCCGCTGTTTGTGCTGCTCGTGACCAAATTTCTGTTCTTGATCCCTCTTCCGTGATTATGGAACCAATATATTTGAATTGGCCCTTTGTTTCCAGTTCCTGTCCTCTGACTTTAATCTTGGCTGAGATTTGTTTGCCACTATTTGTCATCAGCTTTGTCTTCTCAGCATTTATCTCCATGTCAAAACTGGAAGATGTTTCATCCACTAAGGTGGCAAGCTCATTTTCACTGTCTGCCATCCCATCAATGTCGTCTGCAAAGCGGAGGATGGTGATGTTACGTCCTCCAGTGGTTTTCGAGGGCTTCACTCATGATGCACTCTAAGTAGATGTTGAAAAGTGTGGGTGACAGGAGAGAGCCGTGCCGTACTCCAACTGTAGTCTGGAACCAGTCCCCCACAGAACCTTGAGCAATTACTGCACTGGTAGCCTTGGCGTACAGCTGCTTGATGGTGTTGGTCAACTTTTGACCCATGTTGTACCTCTTCATTGTGACCCATAATGCCTCATGCCACACTCTGTTAAAACCTTTTTGAACTCTATGAACACATGATAGATGTGTTGTTGATGTTGTGAGTACTTTTCACACAGAACCCTAAGATTGAATATTTATTCTGTTGTGCTTCTTCCTCTCCGGAACCCTGCCTTCTCATCAGCTATTATTTCTTCTGCTTGTGGGCTCAGTCTGTTCAAGATGATCTTTAGTATCACTTTGCTAGCATAGCTGATCAAACTGATAATTCTGTAAACAGCTGGAAAACCGTTCTCCAGTCAGCAAGTGTAGAATATAAATTAAGCAGTTTTATCCGTGATATTGCAGTGTTATGGACCAGCTTCGCAATGCAAAATGAGACCGCCATAAAGCGGTGAGGCTTTGGTTTTCCACCAGACTCATTATTCGTAAACAAATACATGCAGCCGCTACGAAGAATGTCACAAACATAGTCCATTTAGTCAAAATATCCCACAATGGTAATAAGATCACGGAGAGTTTCAGCTGCAAACAGCTCTTCTAAACAACTGTTAGCATTATTTGAACCTGTCTCTATGCATTTATTATGGACAATCGTGACGAAGAGTGCACCAAAGTCATGTGAACTTGTTCTAGTTCCAACATCACTGATGCTTGATTGCTTAGATCCAATATCGCCTTCACTAACTGATGTTAATAATACTTCTCTCTCATCCTTAGACTTCCCTTACTTTTTCAAACCTGCCATTGTAAAGCCTCTGCTGAAAAACCATCTCTCGACCATAACGATTTAAAGATTAAAGTTTCTAATCTTCCATTCATATATAAAATCTTTGAAAAAGTTGTACTAACCAAACTTTTATCTCATATGAATTCAAATAGTCTCTTTAACAAAGTACAGTCTGCATATCGCCATTGCAACAGGACTGAAACTACTCTTATGAAAGTAGTTAATGACATTCGCTCTACTCCCACCTTGATTGTCTGCTGTATTTGACACAATATACCATGTTATTTTACTTCACCGTTTCCAGCATGTACTGGGAATTCACAATACAGCCTTACCGTCGCTTAAGTTCTACTTTGTCAGCAGGACCCAAATTGTGTCTGCAAATGGAAAACACTCCAGCCGAGTTGATCTATGTTGTGGTATTCCACAATGGTCTGTTCTTGGGCCTAATCTCTTCATTATATACACTCAGACACTCTCCAGTGTCAAATATCATCATCAAGTGTCTCACCTATTGTACGCTGATGACACCCAAATATACAAATCTTGCCACCCAGTGGAAACTGATGCTACCATCCAAGGAGCAGAGGTGTGCGATTCTGATGTGAAATCATGGAATACATGTAATAAGCTGCATATAAATGATGATAAAACTGAGTCCATTCTGCTCACAACACATTAACGTGCTCATTCACATCCTTACCTCAAACAATAAGTGTCAGCAACACCAACATTAATTGCACACAGTCAGTACGAAACCTAGGTGTTACTCTAGACAGTACTCTCATATTGCACCAACATGTCATGATCATATGCAAGGCTGCATATCTTGCGTTGATACGCATCAGCTGCATTCACAAATATCTTTTAGTTAATGCCACTAAAACGCTTGTGTGTTCATTAGTAATTTCAAGACTGGACTATTGTAACTCAATTATATCTGTTTCGTCTCAATATCTACTCGAGAAACTTCAAAACGTTCAAGACACAGCTGCTCGGATCATCATTAGAGTACGACGATTTGAGCACACCTCCCTGCTGCTCTGTACCCTACACTATTTATCCATTCGATCCAGAATCAAAAACAATTTTTTTTTCTCTGTGCTATGTTTCACTGACGGACTTCGGTCCAACATACCTATCTGGCCTCACCCATGTGAACACACCAGCAAGATACTCTTCTGATAATCGTATGCTCATTATTCCCACTATGAAAACGAAGTCATATAAACAACGTTTGTCTGCATAACAGTGTCCGGCAACGTGGAACGAATTGCCCATTGAAATTAGACACAAGGACACTGTGATCCCTTTCAAGAGTGCTTTTAGAACTCACCTTTCTCAACTACTGGAATAACAAACTTAAAGACCTAATAATGTTTTCTACATTTAGTATTTTCAGAAGGATTTTATGTTTTCTAGATGTTGTAAAGCGATTAGAGCTTCTAAAGATTAGGCGCAACACAAAGTCCTCATTATTATTATTCTTGTTCTTATTATCTGTATTATGATGATTATTATTATTATTCTTATTTTTTATCATGATTATTATTATTATTATTATTATCATTATTATTATTATTATTATTATTATTATTATTATACTCACCCGCATCGTGAAATAGTCATCATCCAGACGGCAACATTGGGTACGCAGAAAAGCTACTCAACGCCCCATCCCCCTTACTTCATAAAATATATATCATTTGGTCTTAATATTTGGCAAACAAAAGTTGTCATTTTTCTCCTTAAAGCAATTATAATGTATTAATGAATTGATTACAAATTGAATTTTTCACACATTACATGATGCAGTACTAATGCACATTAGCGAACCAAATATTGTCACATTCACCCCCACACACCCCACTCGTGGAATAGGGTTGCTATTATAATCCTGATATTTGGTAAGGGCTGATGTGTCATGTAAAAGCGATATATCGATATCGATGTGAAATTGATGAAGAAATTTATTGCAGTCATAACATTTTAGCTGACTGTGTGAAGTGTGCAATATTTGCGTTATCCTCACCCCCTCGTGATATTGATGGTAGTGCATTCACTGTTGATCTTGTCATCCTAGATCATAGCTTCTCAGCGGTTTTTTATATTGCATCCAAAGAACTTTATGTTATCATTTCAAAAATGGCTGAAGTAATCTGAAATCTTGATTGGATGTCAGAATAAAGTATTGGTCCAGGGTTCATTGTGTTTATTTCATAAATTATTGAATTAATCTTAGAGTGTAATATTGCATCAGAAGTTGATATTTTGAAAGGAGATGTTGTCTCAGAGATGGATAAATTGTTACATTTTGACAATAAGCAGGAACTTGATGTCATGTCTTCACTCTTGGATGTTACTGATGCATTTATCTCAGATTTTGGTGTTACTGCAAAACTTAACAGTGTTGTGTCTGAGCTAGATGGTGTCATTCCAAGAGGTACTGATTTTATCTCAGAACTTGCCTGGATCTTAGAACTTGACATCAGCTCTAGGCTTGATGATCTTATCTTGGAAACCAATGAAGTAACCTCATAGCTTGTCATTATCTCAGAATTTAATGTCTTTTTATCAAAGGTAATTATTTCTGGAATAATTAATGTGCTATCAGAGCTTTATTTTATCTCAGAACTTGATGTTATCAAAGAACTTGTAGATGTTTTGTCATGGCTCAATGTTGTTGTTTCGTAAATCCTTGGCATTACATCAGAGCTTTATGTTATCTCTGAACTTGCTAATGTCACCTTTGAATTGAAGGATGTTATCAGACTAGTTGATTTAAGCTGCGAATGTAATGTTATCTCTGATAAGGATGATTGTATTGACATAAATGCAGAGTCTGATTAACTCAATATCATTTTTGAACTTGAAGTCATCTCAGGTATGAATAATGTCATCTCAGGACTTAAACTTGAAGTCACCTTGGGTTGGAATAATATCTGAGAGGTGGATGTTGGACTTGAGATAACATTAGGTATGAATTATATCATCTCAGAATTTAATGTCATCTTGAATGATGATATATGGTTATGGTTTGATGATGATTTCCTGGAGAGTAATGGTGAAATTTAAATAATTGATGTTGTTCCATAGGTTGATACTATTATAGATGTGGATGACATTATTTTTAGAAAAAGTCGCTACAATATTTTCAGACAATGTAGCGATATGAATGAAACATTTTTAAACCTACTTAAAAAAATTCTTAATCCAACAAAAAAAAAAAATTCCTTTTTATGAAAACATTGTCTTAATCTGTATCAACAGACGAAGTGAACAATGCATTCCTGAGCCCTATTGTCAACTGATTAAATCCTGAACGGTGAATGGTAATAGATAATATCATCTGAATATATATATATATATATATATATATATATATATATATATATATATATATATATATATATATATATATATATATATATATATATATTTAATGCGTCTTAAAATTCTTGATATAAAATATCTTGTGTGCTCTGTTGTACCTTGCGTAACTCGATATTCTTCAAATACATGTATTTTTTGGCCGTACAGGTTGGAACAGTACTGATAGAACAGTGACGTAAAATGTCAAATATTGCATTTTATAGGTTCATCATATTCAGAGAAACCTTTGCCTGGATCTCCAATCCCACTAGGAACATTTCCGCTTCAAAATGGTTGTAGTGTCACTCTCAAGTACGGGTCACTTCAAGATTCAGGGGTAATGATATTTGAATAAAGCATAGTCGGTACTCATTCGTCTGATAATCATTTTGCGCATACTGTTTTCTTATACTGAATTCAGATAAAAATAATTTCCGGAACTCAATGATATAATGACGATATCATTTTAACAGAATCCGTCAAATATTGTATATTTTGAAACCTTTTGAGCATGTTTAAGCTAATGCTTATTTTATGAAAATATTGTCTAAGCCTATATCAACAGACGAAATGAACAATGCATTCTTAAGCTAATGATTAAACATCCGGATGTATGCCCATTCTACAAGTGTCTCCCATGGCTCCATTTCCGTGTTATTCTTTATGCTAACTATGGCTATTACGATTGGCTTAGAAATAGCTACGTAAACGCAAATTCCTCACTTTTTTCTTCTCACGAGGCTTGTTTCGTTGTCTACCAAATCAAGTATTTTTTTTCCGATACCAATTCAGAAATGTTAAACAAGATTATTTAAGTCCAACAATGTACGCAGAGACTTGTTAATGCACATGATGTGATGGATGCAAATTATATCATTAGGATCCCGCGTTTCAGTGATGCAGTACTAACATCGCGTGCACAGATGTATCTCATGTGTACACCTATACAGATGCATTAGATATTTGAATGAATTAAGGCGTGGAGATCAGCAATGTATATTCTCTGTTAAAAACCATATTCATAAGGCCATAATATTAGTGTTTTTAAAGGATACAAAACAAAATCACAGTTATATTACCTTATTGCCATATATATATATATATATATATATATATATATATATATATATATATATATATATATACTGTGCATTTTGTATATGAATTTTTAGTTTTCTCGTATAGTATGAAAGGTCAATTATCATTGCTGAAAACAGTTAATTTATTGGATGTGTATTAGCTTCAAGAAATAAAATGATTAGTCAAAAAATACTCTATTATAAGCAATAGTGATTTGACCAGTTATCTTCTTGTTCGAATCCTGTTTGAGACATCGATTGTGTCGAGTTCCTTCTGCAAAACGAAACTTGGAAGAACTATGGTACACATACAATTTCTATCTGAATATCGATTATATTGTTTCGTCTCTTTTTTGCCACAAACTTGTAAGTAATTCTAGCCATATATTTCTTGCGCGTAACAGGCAATGGCACTCGTGTCGCCTACATCAAGAATTCCAAATTTAAATGGAGTAATACCATCTGCCATTAAGAAAGCCGCAGGTGGGACAATTATCGAGAACGAGTTAAAGCAGAATTATGGAAAAGGGATCAAAATGGGAGACATAGCGATTACAGGGGCGGGGAATATTCGGGGATGTAACAAGGTTTACCATTTACAACTGGAGGACTACAACGCACAAAAAGGAAGCCAGGTAAAGTTACATTAAACCTGTATTTCTTCTTTCATCTTTAGTCTTACATTTAGTCTTACCTTTAGTCTTACGTAGTTGTAAAATATGCTACTTCAACATAATGAAGTCATATCCATGATATAATCTGGCAACACGTTCACTTTATTGGCATAATATATAGTAAATTTTACTTTATCAATATATTCACACTCATGAGTGTCAAAACTATATTCACTTAAATGAGTTGTTAGCTATTGTATTCGTTTAAATCTTTGTACAATTCCTGTTTATGCCCATCAGTAAGTTATTAAATATTATACTAAACCAGTATTTATATTTCTACAATTCCATAAAGTTCGAAGTAAGTTTGTTGAAATTTACATTATTCTCCTTTTTGTGTTAAAAGCAATTCCAGCTATGTCATTTTGTATTTAAGTTATAATTGAGATCAAAACGCAAAGACATTATACACTTCTACACTTATAACGAGAGAGAGAGAGAGAGAGAGAGAGAGAGAGAGAGAGAGAGAGAGAGAGAGAGCATTGCGTCAGTTAAAGCTGATGCTATATAATTATCTTTTATAGGCTTCCTTGATCTACAACAGTGTAAATACGTGCCTGAAACAAGCTGACAAAGATCGCGCGTCTTCTATCGCTTTCCCAACAATAGGAACAGGTGGTTTCAAGTGGCCACCACAACTTGTGGCTGATGAAACTTTCCAGGCTGTGAAGAGTTACACAAGTTCCAGACCGAGCTCAGAACCTCCTCTACATATTATGATTGTGATATATTCTCAGAATAGTCCGGAACATTCGGTAGGTGCCACAGATAAATTATTTTCTAAGTTGTATACAGTGAGCTTCTTTCCTAACCATTACAGTTATAGCGGGCAATATAATGCACATAAATCGTTATTTTAATATAATGTATGCTTATTGACACCATAATATTTGAAAATATTGGTGCAAGAAAATGTAAGTGTTAAAATGCATCAATTGTATGATCTGTTTTTACAGTTGGGATGCGAGTTGCAAAGATACATGACGGTTAAGTCAACGATCAAAGCCCAAAGGGGTTTTGGAGCCCCAAAGACTCTGCTGACCTTGGGATCTTTGGGATCCTTCCCTTTTCCTGTTATTACACTACTGATCCCTTGTAGGGATTTAGCTTGTATATATCAGCAGTGTGTGTTTTCTTCTCTCTCTATTCACTGTTTGCTGATAGAGTGTACATACTGTTTGGTAGAAACACAGATACACATGCGAAAATAAAAGAATCACATCACAGCAATTTAACCAAGTAAATGTAACATAATTTAAGGCATAATACACGAGGTTATGGTTAAGGCATAATACACGTGGTTATCTTTGAGGCCTAATAAACGTGGTTATCGTTAAGGCATAATACACGTGGTTATCGTTAAGGCATAATACACGTGGTTATCGTTAAGGCATAATGCACGTGGTTATCGTTAAGGCATAATACACGAGGTTATAGTTAAGGCGTAATACACGTGGTTATCGTTAAGGCATAATACACGAGGTTATCGTTAAGGCATAATACACGTGGTTAACGTTAAGGCATAAAACACGTGATTATCGTTAAGGCATAATACACGTGGTTATCGTTAAGGCATAATACATGTGGTTCTATTTTGTTCAGCAACCGGGTAATACAGTATTTGCTTGCACGTAATGTTATCCTAACATGCGTTGCAACATTATTGTTGAAGGATCAAGAGGCTAAAGGATTTAAAAGACAATTTGTTTGTGATGTATGTCATTTATTAGAGCGAGATTTTAAAACAGTATTAAGCACAGATCAAACGGCATATTCAGTAGCGATATTTGCTCTTAAGAATATTAAACTTAAGAGCCTTTAATCGACAATACAAAGAACGAAAACAGTACTAATCATACAAACGTTCTATATGATGAAATCGTAGAATGACGCTCTGGACTAAAAATACTGTTTTCATAAGTTCAGTACTAAGAGTCAAACGAGAGTTTGTTAGAGAAATCAGATCCGAATCACATTGAATGTGTTGTCTCTATTTTTGGCCTGCAAGGATAATTCGTTCATATTGTACACAAAGAGATCAAATTCGTTTATATATGTGTTTTATGCTTTTTATTCTCTAAATTATTCTGTACATTAAATTGAATATAATAGCAATTTTGTTTTCTGGCTGATATTAAAATATTTGACAAAATTCATTCTCAGGTAATAAGCCCTATAAGTATGATTCGACTTATTAATCCAGCCTTGTTTTATTTGAAGGAACTACGGTGTATCCTACATGTTCATTATAATTGAGTTGTAGTGTTATTCATTGGTTTAGGAAATAATTAACTCACATTTTATTCAAGGACAAATATCGTTCATGTTTTTCCAGGTGTTTCAGACAACAGCGAAGAAACAGCTTGGTCAAGGAGGGTCATCTCCGACAAACACTGGTGAGAATAACAACATAATAACAAATGAGCTTAGCAAAGGTTGAGTTTTTTGTCATTAATTATGACAGATTACTCGAAATGACCATTCGTTGGCAACAAATTGTACAGTAGTAGTTTTTAAATAGCATAAACCTATTAAGCTTTCAACGTGTGTCTCAAAGGCAAAACAGAGATACGACAAACACTAACCAATAGAGAAATTGTTGTATTTACAAGTGTTTATATGACGGTTTATTAACAAGTGTTAGTTAAAAGATTTAGATGTCGCACATAATTGATTTTGGACTCCGACGATAAATTGATAAGCAAGCTGGCTTTAACCAATAACAGAATGAGAAATGGCGCCATCAATGTTTTGACGTAAAGATGTAGAAGAGCATATCATATTGTTATACGCACAGGGGTATTCACTTGACCGAGCGGTGTCAAAACCCTGGCGCGAGTCACGCTGGAAGTCATAAGTTTTCCCCAAATTTCCAAAGACTTCCATACAACTTGAGTTGTAAAATGGAAAGAAAGCCGTGTCTGCTATAATTATTAATCTTTGCTGTAATCAATGGGCGACCCAGAGGAGACAACTTGCCCAAACGTCCATTAACTGCACCTTTGCATGGTTTTTATTCATTATCATCCGAATTCCGTACCGCAAGCCCGTCATGCCATAGAAATTCCACTAGTATTCCCTTACTAAATGGGGAATATTTAACTGCGCGACCCTAGGCCAGTCAATCCACAGAAATTCCGGCGTATCACGCTCATATACATACGCCCATTTTCCACTATGGCCACATAAACGGTACCTACCAAGTTCCAACTTGTTGATTCCATTCTATAATTTACTGATTTCCAACCATAAATGCTGCCTTTTCAATCACAATACTCGTATACACCGCTGAATTTTAATATGGACTATGTTAATAAAGGGACAGTCATTCGGCTTGTACCCAAATTCACTACTAACGACCCAAGCATGGTTCAAATTCACTAACACTTACTCCAAATTTATTACAATATCTTGATCGTTTTTCGTTTCTGTAATCATATCAATATTAGCAACACCGACAATAACTAAAATGCCAGTAGTAATTAAGGGAGAGTGTGTGAATAATGAGCTAAAAACAAATTATTTGATTTAAAAATGGGATATCTAATATATCAGGATTATGATTATATTTGGGTGAAGATGCCGAGTTTTAGTCGTCTTGGTTTAATCCGCTTGGTGTTAGTCTTAACTTATCCAGAAAGATTCTGTCTTTTTGCCACCTTCTTTCTCATCCAATTATATTTATTAAGATATATACTTTTGCGCAGTCATTGTTTGCTACATAGTGAAATTCGCAGGTCAAATATATAAAGATATATGTCATCTGTATTGTACTCTCTCCATTTGACAGTGTATGTTCAAAGTTTTGCCCGTCACTGTGGGTGAAATTTCGTTGGTTTCTTTCACATGTTGACAATATGTAGAGATTTTAACACAATAGTTGAGCCATCCAATAGTAGCCAAAACAGTTCTCTAGCACAACGAAGGGCTAAAACATTCACGGCTCAAACAGAACGTACATAACTTACAATGATATCATAACATATAACTATGTAATAGAAACCGAAGAGATGCATAAAATTATAAATGTTTACAGATGTAATTGGATGACAAAATAGTTGGACATATGTCTACTTAGATAACACGTCTTGTCCTCGACCATATTTGCAGTGATATATTATAAACTGCCATTGCCAACAAAAACAAAATGAAGTTCCATAAGCAGCCGAAAAAACAAAACTTTAACCAAGAAGACCCCAAAATTGGCATGAGTACGCAAACACAATCAGCCATCTTTTAAAAAACCTATTTGTCATGTAAATAATTTGCTGATTTTGTTCATTGTGGCGATGTTATTCCTTGTTGTATTGGTTAATACCATCTAGCTTGCCCATTCTGTCATTGAAGTTCAGAACAGTCAGGTGTGACATAACAAAACATTTTAAACATTGCTTCCATTAACCATTATTTTATAAACATTTATAAATTGAACGTTTTCTTTCGTGTTGATTGCTTTGTAGTGTCTCTGATGGTATATTGAGAAAGATTCCATAAGAATTGAAAGTGTTTAGAATTGTAAAAACATAGTTTTGCGCTGTTTCTTGTCAATTTTGTGTTTCCGTGTCTCACGCATATATTTTCTGCAAACAGTTCACTAGAACATATTTTACTGCTTCAGAAGGTTTTGCGTTTCAGAAAGTTCAAAGTCCAGAATGCCATATATTACACAGAAGGTGATAATTAATTCAGCGAATCGATATAATTAATGCAGAGATTTTAGAGTAAATATAAGAATGACTAACTACTACGTTAATGACTCTTTTACTATTAAATATTTCTTGCCTGTGACTCATAGCTCAACTAGCCAGTTCAGATGATGATCAAGCCGCTACTGCAACGTACTTGAAGATGAAAATTGAGCTGCAACCTGGAAAGTTGGAAGAATCGAAGGTAATGCTTGTCAGCATTGTTGGAACGTAGAACAATAAAAGAGGACTATTTAGCTAAATGTTTCCTAACAGGTTGACTTTGTAATAATGTTTTTATTATGAGTATTTGAATTTGACTCATATGCACTTTTCATAATTTGCATGTTTATGAAAATCAGTTACCACTATACCATTATATTATTATTAAATCATCATTTAGTTATGTTTCAGATGTATTAAATCAAAATACAAATTAATGTAAACAATGTATAGTTGTAAACTCATATGCTGACTGTGTATTGAATTATCATGTGCTGACTGTGTATTGAATTATCATATGCTGACTGTGTATTGAATTATCATATGCTGACTGTGTATTGAATTATCATGTTTAGATTAGTTCTCAAACTGTAAAGATCATAACGATTTCATCATATTTTAAAATTACATTGGGTGACTTAGTTTACATCACATGGCATAAAATGGTCGGTAGAAAAGGGAAAACCATAAAGATAGATGTTAAAAATAAAAAAGAAATTATAAAAACGGTTGAAAGAAGAGAAAAGAGTACGTATTACCAATGTTACAACTCCATGTCTAAACATTTTTATAACAAACGAAAGTGAAAAACCAAACAAACGATTTAATTAAAATCAGAAATACATCGATTTCTCAAAATACTGAATGAAAATTTAAGACACCTACAGTATTATTAAATAAATTCGAATGAATCCTAAATGGGCCATCCCTCATTCAAAAACGATAGAATGGTTCCGAATGAAGTCCACTGTTCTTGAATATCCTGATAAAAAAATTCAATTCAGATCGTCTTTAAATGAATTTACAACAATTAACAGTAATGTATTAATCCAAAGCGAATGAGTAATTTAGTAATTCCAATAAATGTTTTCAATACGTAATTTTTCTCGATCATATATGGTTTCAACAACATTACTGTAAACTCTGATCACAAACGAATTACTATAGACGGATCTAACACAAGAATGAATTTTATGTTAGGTCAATCCCTATTAATCTCATTTTCACATGACACGGGTCTTATAATAAATTGAAGCAATCTAAAGGAAGAGGCTGCTCTAATTGTAAACAAGACTGGCCGGGAACTCAAATGCTATTTATACCTTATATTTTCAACGTCAAATCATGGATAAAAATAGCTTCGTAAACAATATTTTACAAGAAACGATCATGGACAAAAGATAAGCACTCACTATAAAATAATTAAGCATTTTCAAATGTTTAATCATTTGTTCATCTCATTAGCCAAATAATTCGCAGAATGTTATCAGATAATGAAATAAATGTTATATCAACTCCATTGGGCAACCAAAGAAGGAGAGATTTAAAAGGGATATTTTGCATCTCAAATTGTCTAAACGTAGCTTGGCGATGATACGAATTTTATTTTAGCTATGAAAATTGCAATGGTTCATAGAGTTCTCCAATCCAATTGAAAATATATTAATTCGCTTGAATATGCAATAGGGGAGATTGAACTATCAGTTACTATTAGTACATCTGAGTTGGATTGTATTAAAGTTAAATATGGTCTCAGCGAATATGTACGTGCCTGTTTAGGTGTATTATTAAACGTCTAAAAGTCTCATGAAAAAAGTCCAGACAATTTATCCGTTTTCATTTTGAAGTTGTATTTCGTAACAATAAAGACTGTACGGATTTTTACAAATCCTCTTAATAAGCAGTTCTTGCACGTAGCACAATCTATATTTGAATCTACTGGACGTTGAATATGCGTGAATGTAATGTTATAAATACGCATTAGAACTGCTATGTTTGGAGATACACATAAAGAAAGAGTATCTGATAATAACCGTTTTAATGTTTGTTTATTCTCGTTTGAAATGTTTTATGATTATATGTAAAATAAAACTGAATATCACCAAATTACATTTTTTTAAACATTTTCTTCAACGCCAATATACATTATTTAAATATATTGCAATCAAATGTGAACAGAAAGACATTTTTCTGTTCATTAAAAGCGTTTGGGTGCATTATTCGACAAATAACAAAGACAAATGTGTTACAATGTAAAATATAAGATTTGGTTGCATGATGTAGATTATACCGTACAATCTGTTATTTTAAATAGTGCTATAATATGCAGTAACAATACAATTTTAAATTGCCTCTCTCTCTCTCTCTCTCTCTCTCTCTCTCTCTCTCTCTCTCTCTCTCTCTCTCTCAAGATAATTGCTTTGGGATACTATTAAATACAACATAAAGTATGAATAATCTATTCGGGATACAAAAATATATATAAATATTTTCATACTCAATTCTTTTTCTCTCAAAAGGATGGGATTATTATAAAGAATTTATTATATGTGTCTTGAAAAAGAATACATGATATATATATATATATATATATATATATATATATATATATATATATATATATATATATATATATATACTTATGTTATCTAAAGTTTTTAATATGTAAAGATAGATGAGGAATAGTAGCACTCTGCTACTCACATCTACCTGTAAACAGATCTTGTGGAAAAGAATGTTAAACTGACTTAATTCTTGGACATGATTAATATACCTTCATAAGATCAATAATGATTCCCTCCATTCTGTGATCTATGCCATCACGATTAGTAAGGAAAAAAAAGTTATTTTCTTCTCATCAAAGGATGAATTACTTGTAAGTATAGTTACAATCAATATTGACTAAATATATTCACGTAGTACACTCTGAATCATTGCTATAAACAAAATAGTGGTCCAAAGCAATCGAAGATCTTAATTAATTGTCCAAGCGTATTAACTCTAAAAAGGCAGGATCGGCTTTCAACAAGTATAGGTATGTAATAAATAACACTCTTATTCATGCTACAATGAATTTACATAGGCATTACTCTCTACGAACTGGTTTATGCATTATGTGAATCATGTATTATATTATATTATATTATATTATATTATATTATATTATATTATATTATATTATATTATATTATATTATATTATATTATTGTCCAAGGCGGATGTCATCGTGAGCACAACTTCGAGTTTTCCAGGTTTGAACGGAATTATCGCAAACACCCTGAGCAATGTTGCTGGACCGAGTCTTCAAGCGGATTGTAATAAGTATTATCCCAACGGGTTAAAAGATGGACAGGTAGCGTTGACAAGCGGCGGTAACCTAAACTGTCAAAAGGTCTTCCACATCAAGCTGTCTGAATGGAACATCAGCAATGGGATATCAGTAATTTTACATTTTGATTAATAAAAGCGCCAGTTTTATATAAGTTGAAATTAATTAAATCAGATGTTATTTATTGTGGGAGAAATTTCAATAGATTTATTATCTGCAATATATTTTATATGCACGAACTGTTCATTAGTATTATTATAGGAGGAAGAATGATTGATTCACAATATGGTGTATATTCTTGTTCTTTGATCGCTGCGACAAACCCATAAGACAATTGTGTTTTGTATTAGATTTGTTGTAAAAGAAATGTATGTAGCTAGTCTACTAAATTTATCATTTGACTGAAAAAGACATGAGAGGATAAAACATTTTTGTTTATGTTCAAACATGAACTTTTCAAAAATCAGTTTAATCTCAGTGGCGTTTCAGAGTGTATTGCTAAATACTATTAATACATCGCCGGATAACAGTCTTGGTTGCTTTTTACATGATGTCAAGCTTATAACTGCCCTTGTAAAAGACTAGCTAGCATATACTGATTGAAGATGACATTAAATTGTTGATACGAAAGAAAGAACCTTCTCTAAAAGCACGAAAGAAGTTGTGTGCAAACATTATATTTTGTTATCGGCTAAAATGTACAGGCAATAAATAGAGCCTATGCCCCCACCCCCCCAAGAAATGCGTAATGTGACGAAAATTCTATATTTCGCAATATTTGAATTTTGTTCCCGAAGATGATGATGCGTTTAGTCTTTCACCATTAAACATGTAAACGTGTTCAAATACTTTTTTGCACAGTTTGATTTCCATTTTCCATAATATCTCCATTCCTGTTTGATGTTACTTACTTTAATTGTACTATAAGAATGCGTTTAATTTAGTATACATAAGTGCCAACGTAACTATAGTAACTATTGTTTTTTTCCCGTGTTCATTTAAAGGTTGTAGAGGGAACAGTGAAAGAATGTATGAAGATGTTAAAATCAGAAGGACTTCATTCCATAGTCTTCCCTACGATAGGAACGGGTGGATTCAAGTATCCTGCCAAAGATGTGGCATCCGCCATGTTTAAGTCAGTCAAACAATTTTGTCAGATTAATCCTGGATATTCTTTCCACCTCACTATTGTCCTGTTTCCATCTGCAAAGGACGTCAATCAGGTGTGTCATTAACAGTCTCCATCTACAGGCCATATCTATACAATCAATCTTTAATCGTGTCTAAAAGTATATACCAATAAAGGGAGACAACTAATTTAAATAAATTACAAAAACTATGTTTGGATCTTGAAATTTCCAAATCAGTTTTTTTTTATTCATTTGGATTGCATACACAGTTCATATATGCTTTCTGCAAATGCATAGAGCAAATTGCATGATATGTGACTCTAAATGTAATCCCTCTACCCAATTCGTCTATTTATCACAAGGCAAATCTCGATATTCTAGATTTAGTTTGAAAGTATAGATCCAGAAATATATATATTTTACACGATATATATAAGTATATACATAAATAATGAACTACTTATGAAATGAAAAAACTCACGTTTCTTTGTGATGACAAGAGCCTCATCCTGTACAATATTACATAATAATAAAATGATCCAAAGAGGTTATTTGTATATTTCTTTTAAGATACTTATTCAAAAGGTATCAATATTCACTTGTCAAGAAAAACTGTCACATTAGCTTTTCAAAATGATTTAGCAAAACTTGTAGGGCATATTTAGCTTTACAAAGGAGTAAAACGGAGCCCAAAGTGGTCGAGTGGTCTAAATCAATAATGTTTACGGATTACAACCATATCACCTGTTTGCGTGGGTTCGAGTCTCAGGCTCAGACAATGTGCATACGTGCACACGGTTGACAGTAGCTTCTCTCAGGTTGGTTGTTCTTTCCGAAGTTTTCTTGGTTCCTCTTCCACCATTTATACTGGCAGTCACATAAAGCATATAGTCGCAAGACTTTGACATTTGTCATAATATGTAATACATTACGTTAATGATGCTACATAGTTCTTAAAGTGTTGTCTATTTTAGTAATAATGCCATCATTTGTCGATTATAAGTACAGGAGATATCTAATAAATGAATATGAAATCGTCACAGCGTGTTTAAAAATAGCTTCAATAAATGACAAAGTTTGTTTTCAGGCAAATCCGAATTTAGTTTTGTTCACATGCCCTAGATAAAGCGCTTCTATGTCGCAACGTGTGTTCAGATGGCCTGGAATTACTAGTGTCGTGACCCGATCTGTATTTTCAGTCTGGAGATACAGTTAATGCGATGATATACAATGGCTTCTATGATTCATAAGTACATAAGTGTTAAGTGAAACAAAATAAAAGTGATCGCAGAATGGTAACTTATTAAATTTAAAGTGATAGGTTTAAGTTGCCCACAATACAGAAATAAGCTAACAACAGTTTGTACATATATGATGACAAGCGATTCTACAAGACAAAAAGAAATGACGTACTTAATAATTAGTGGCATCTCTATTTTCCAGGTATTTAAGGACATTTTGAATCAGACTTTCCAGGATGTACAAAAGGATGTCACTGGGAAAAAGAAGGGAGTTCGTTTTGCTGACAGTAAATATTGATCATTTTATTTTTATTTGTCAATATGTTTTACAAGGTGAGTTGCTACTGTTGGTGTACAACCAAAAGCATTTGTGTTTTCTATACGAGTATAATAAATCATCTTTCCAGTATCAATGATGTTTTGACATCAAAGTCATACATTGATTATGATTATTAAGACTTATCTGCCACTTGTTCAGAATTGTCCTATTAGGTTTCGTTTTCAGATCAAGCTATACTTTAACCAACAAATGCACAAAGTTAGAAAATGTTTATCACTTTCTAGCACTTTGGATAATGAGTGGACATTCATATTATAGACTTACATGCGACATTTTCTTGTATTTTCATTAGGTTATGATAAGTAATTTGTTGAAATGTTTTATATAGTAGTAGTACACGATATCAAATCATGGAATTGTTTTCAAGTTCCAGATGTCCCTGATGATGAAACCGTTTTCAGTGAAAACCTAACTGATATTGACCACGAGAACCGTGATTTTGTGTTGCTGAAGTTGATATCGGATTGCATGGACCAGACAAAGAAGGCTTTCCAGGCAATACAAAAGAAAGTTGATAACGACTTCTTAGGACATGAGCCGCTCGAGAACGACGTGATTGGCAAACTGCGCCTAAGTGATGTAGGTTTAAAACATATGCTAACAAAGACTGCCTGAAGTTTTGTTTTAGAGACAAAACGCATTTTGGATCCTGGTACGATTATGAGAATTATCGTTTAGCTGAAGATCCTCGAATAGACAAAGTTACATTGGCGGCTGAGATACATTTACGTGGGTGTATTTTTTCCCTAGCATCGGCGTTTTTCTTGTATTATTTTGTTAGTATAGATTACTGTTGTCTTACCCACACAAATGATCATGAATTCCTCATTTCGTTAATAATAGCCGAATGTATGCGAATGTATGCGACCGCAATGCGTTTATAGTGATTCGGAAAACAAGACATTTGAAAAGAGGATGATTGATAATGATTTGTTTTTCAAGAGGTAGTAATTAATTCAAATACACTTTTAAAGAATATATCAGGAATGGGAAATATTATGCTTTTCACCTTCATTATTTGACAATCTCAACATTGTAACGTTCAAAGAAAGTTCCCAATTGGTGCATCTAACTAAATGTACATTTCAGCGTAATATTTGGTTAGGTATTATTCCTCTGAAATAGTAGTTATCGTATTGAATGAATCGCTTATGATGGTTATTTCTACGCTATTCAATACAGTTGGATTTTGTGTGCGACACTCATTGATATCGACTTCATTGTTAAATCACCGAATCAGCCGAAGCTCGGGGAGCTACAGACAAACTGTGTACAGGCGCCATGTCTGAGGTGTCTCTGTCACTAACTTTTACTTTCGTCACAAATATTGAATGCTTGTATTGTTCCTGTATGCGTGGTTGCTTTGCGTTCGTATTATATATATATATATATATATATATATATATATATATATATATATATATATATATATATATATATATATATCTAACATGCTGTATTTCAGATCCAAGAGATAGAAATGATATGCAGGAAATTAGATGTTGAAGTCGAGATTTCAAAGCCAAAGTGTGAAATAATCTTTGTGGGTACTATTGGCAATGTAAGGAGCGCTAACGAGCAAGTACTGAAGGTGCTCAAAGTAAGTAATGCTATATGTTTAACAAATATATCTTGAAATTCATTTGTAATGTAATACTAGTGTTATTATAATAAGTTTTCAAGACATTATATGTGTTTTGTTTTCTCGAAGATTAAGTTTTACCAACTGAAAGTCATGTGACAATTAGACTAACAAGACGAACGTTTCCAGCAGTATAGCATAGATTTTATTGTCAGACGGTAGGAACTATGAATAATCACACTACACGTCATATGTTTGGCTAGAAATTAGTTTTTTTCTGATTGTTTATTTATTTTCTTTGTCAGTTTACTATATGACATAAAAACCGGATCGTAAGGGTAGTATTATAAAATCATTAGTTTCATTATTACGTCATTTACAATGCAGCCTGAAAGAATACGTAATTTCATTGGTGCATATATTTTGGTATCTTTTAGCACTTTTTCGTTCCTACCTGTGGCCTTGATGAACCTAATAAATATTCCAAATTTGGTTTCCTTGATGACATTTATTATTTGACGTATATATCTTATCCAAGAGCTAAGAGCTAAAAGCTATTCAGCTATAAATGAATCGTGTTCATTGAGGAAACTTAACGATGATAAATGGGATTGAAATAATAACATAATTTAATTAGTTTACGCGTTAAGCCGACACAATGCTATATGAATAACAAGAACCACATAACTATAGTATGCTTTTATCATACATGTTTTCATAAGTAGCGATATGCCTGCAAAAATGAATAATCAAGGAGAAAACATAGATATGTGATCAAGTGATTGTGTTTTGTCTTAGATTTGTTGTAAAAGAAATGTATGTAGCTAGTCTACTAAATTTATCATTTGACTGAGAAAGACATGAGAGGATCAAAGTTTCGATACGTGGGAGAAAAGTGCCTCAGCAAATATATGTTTCGATATTCATGATTCAAAAATGGCATACATAAAGGTAATTTTAGTATATTTCAGTCATATTTTGGTTATATAATACACGAAACCTTCTTTATTTTAACCTTCTTATATAGTGATCTAATTATATAGCTTTATTATGTGTTACTATTCAACAACAAGTAAAAGTTACTTTATATGGATCATTTGTTATTGTATATAGGTACGGATGCAACTGTATTTTATTTTAATTAACATTTATAATGCAATAATCAGTTGGCATGAAACATCAAGACATTCCTTCCATGAATATATAAACTGGTCATTTGATCTTTGTTTTATTAGATAAAATGATATTACGTCATTCTGAGACATCTATATATATGACTTTCCTAATTCGTCTAGGTTTGATATGGTCAGAGATGTCCATTATTTAATATAATTCTATAACATTAAATATTTTTCTATGAGTAATGAATTACAGTTTCATAAACCATTTGACATAAACTTTAGTATTGGCATTTTTCGTATTATGCAAAGTAGAACTTTACCAGGTTAATTGTATAATGCCTGCGAAATTTGTATATTTCGTCCCTTTGAAGATGTAACTGCATTTCTTCCGTGCTTTGCGGCGTGAAATCACGATATTTCAACACCTTAAGGAAATACAAAATCTACTATCAAATCAAAGTAAGCATATTTTCAGTGATTAGTAAAGAGAGATATACGATATTATACAATAATAAAATAATACAAAATATGTTGCTGCTTGTGATCCTCTTTCAGGGTTATTATTTTTTCTTACCACTATTCACGTTTCAAAGCAATCTCCAACATTAACCGTTAGAGAGGTTTACCAAAGATATTATAAAAAACATACTGTTTTAAAATCAAACAGCGTTGTACAGCGCTTCATTTTATTTATGATACAGACGCAACTGACGTAAGCGTTGATAGTTTGTTCAAAAGAGTTTTATATTCATTCATATTTGATTATTTTAATGATGATAATAGCTTACAAAATTGTCACTTGTTTTAGTACTCGTACCGTCTTTAATCATTTAAAAGCACATGAATAATAATATTCCCTGATATTTGTACTTATAGTAACTCAAGCAGTTAGGAAGGAAAAACAAATACATAGCAAGTTAAAAGACAAATTCGTGGAAGTTAATAATATATAATTTATATCCTCAGAAGATAATTATATCTTTCACCTATGCTTTATTAGTTACGGTACATTTGCTTAAGTGTACAGATAATATCAGCAATAAATTCAGACCAATAATTATTAAGCTTAACACGTGACACATTCAGGCAAACATTACTAATTTACGTCAATGTTTGTTCTAAATCCATGGAGAAGTCCTATTGGACCTATATGATGTGTTATCACATTTATATTTCAAGGCATCATATATCTTACGATCAGTAAATACATTCTGAAAACTGATGTGTCTGTTGGTCGTATGGCTTTTATGGTTTTTACGAATAGTTGTATAGTTTATTTGTACACAAGCACCAATTAAGATTGATATACATTGTCAAGGCAAATCAGCTTTCTTTGGAGGAAAAAAGATTCCAATAATATGGCGTCATTCCCATGATGATGTTCTTTCTTTGATTGGCATCATATTCGGAAAATAATTTTACATTGTAGTCCCAGCTTGCATTAATATGGGTATATATCACTTATAAATCTTTAACAATATTTGCAGACACTTAATGCGTCTTTACAATCTGAGCATGTGGGAAGACTGATGCAGCAGTATTATCAATGGTGTTATGAAGAGACGAAACACATTCTTATACCTTACTCCACAAAAATTGGGATCGAGTTGGAAATCGCTTTCACAAAAGGTGACAAAACGTACGAGTTTACTGACACAGATGATCAGAAATATTGTGTCGATTTTTCAACGTATGTGGAATTTGAAGTAAGCAATAGTTCCAATACGGTCAGTGTCGTTCGACTGGATAGAATGACGGGTAAGTTTATACGTAATCTTGAAATAATTTAATACATGGTGCACATAGTAACATACCACCACACATTCCTTTGCAATTAACTCCGTGTCTTTGATAGACATACATAATTCTGAAACCAGAAACGCAATATTCATTTGCGAATGTTGGTCTTAACTTTGTGTCAATTCATAGATCAATGCTACGTTTATAACATAAGCAATTTGTCATAATGATTGCATGGAGCAAAATGTAAATATAGCATATGGGACTCACTGAGACCTCTCCAAAGATCAAAATCACAATTTGTGTTAAACATATTAAATATCGGGAATATTTTGGAAACGTATCATATCCAGACGAAACGGGATCAAAGATATAAATTATTTGCAAATGTTTATCTGCAACATTTACCATCTTGAGAGATGAATATCACCAATACACTGGTATTAGACATTGATCTCAAAAAGCTTTCTGTTCAAAAATAATTCCACATAGTACAATAGTTTATAGCTAATTTTATTGAAAAAAAGAAACGTATTGTTTTATATATGCCAGCGATAAATTAGATAAAACATTTTTATCAAAATATCAGATCTTGTGTAATTATTATTAGGCACGTCTCCAATTGAATTAGTATCGAAAGTGAATGTAGGTGGGGGATCAACTCTCCCTATATATTTGTATCATGCTTGCACGCAATTTTGCCCACTTGATTTGAAAAATGAAAACTTTAGTGAAATTAATTTAGGTAATCTAACGTGTAATCTCTCTTATTATGTTGACCATGCATCGCTTTCTCTTGGTGGTTCAAAAAAGTTAGAACCAAACATTTATTTTATCATGGTCTGCAGAAAAATGAAGCACAACAGAACACACCAAAATCATGCCGTCGTACGTAGGCAAATCAGTATTATTCATTTGGATCGAATACGTCTCATGCTTTTATGATCTATCCAAACCTATTCCATGTTAAGTTTACTTGTAAGAGACAAAATAATTTGTTTTCGTTTCGAATTGCAAATTATTTTGTAATATAAACCTATTTTAAAACTCCAATACAAATGTTTTGTGTTTTTATTATTTCACCGTAGCTTGGACACAAAATGTTCTAAATGGAACGATTTCTGTTCATCTTTTGAAATTGAAACGTCCATGAACTTTGTAATGAATGCGTGGGACGCTAAATAGCTCTCCCATTCTAATCCAACTTAAAGTGGCATTGCGAATTTAATTTCTTGTTGTGCCATCGTACTACTACATCTCTCTATCAATGATGGTTCTGTTGTCTTTGCAAATGATAATAATTTGACCTTAAAAAAATAAAAACTGAAAATTAAACTTTAAATTGAATAAGGAAGATCTCCCCGAAAAACAAATAAAAACTAACAACGACATATGTATTCACATGCGTTAAATATTTAACTGCTTATCATTTGTTTCTATGTTCCACATTGTTGTCAAACACCCTAGCAATCGTCGATTCCAGAGTAAAAGTACTTTTCGAAATGATTTGTTACTTTTTGGTCAAATATATATTCAGTTGTATGACTTGTAACATGATTGTGCATCAGACAGCACATCCGTGTGTATCTGTTTTAGTTACCTTAGATTTGTAATATATATATATATATATATATATATATATATATATATATATATATATATATATATATATATATATATATATATAATGCAAGTCAGAGTAAATGACACCTTACCTTATGTTTTAAATAACCAGGTGATTTGCAGCCATTGCCTGATAACTGGAATCAAAAGGACAAAAACAACCTGGAGGTTGTTACACTACAAACTACGGACCAGGAGTATTCGGATGTTGAAACCAACTTCAAGAGTACAATCGGCAGCTTCAAGCTCAAGATGATACACAGCGTAAGAATGTTCAATTAGACCTGTCCTTTTCCATGTTACTTCCCAAATTTGTTGATGTCTGATCTTGAGTTGAACATTATTTGTCAGTGTTGTAATATCTTTGTATTATTCCGTATCTCTTTCCAGACTTTAGAAGATCTAGGTCTTTGTTTCTAATGAATTGCAATTATCCTGTCAATGTAGATTAGTATTCATTATTTACACAGACATACACATATATTATGAATGACGTCTCACACTTGTCATGCTACGTTCTTGGTATACATTCTTCAGTCCCTTAATGTTCAATGAAACATATAAAATAAAAAGCTTAATTATTCGATGAAGTTAAAGGAAGTTAAGAAACTGCTTGGCTGGTGGAGTAGAAGAAACTTATCCATTATTGGAGAAATTGCTTTGATAAAGTCCTTGCTTTCATCTTTTTGCAGCTTTGCCAAATCCTCCACCCCATATAGAAAAGGAACTGAATACATTATTTTTCCAGTTTATTTGGGCAGTAAAACTGAGAGAGTTAAAAGAGACACACTTATAGCTTGTTTTGAGGAAGGGGGATTAAATATGATTCACTTATATTCATTTGTGTGTTATATAAAACTTACCTGGATTAGGCGCCTTTTAATAAACGAAGATGGCTTATGGCAAAAACTGGTTTCTGAACAAATATTTGGAAAATGTGGAGGTATGCTGTTACTTCATTAGGAAAAAGTAAATTAAAAGTAATTTATAAATTAATTAAAAATATTTTTTGGAGTGATGTTATTTATGCGTTATTTCAATGGAAAAATGAACCATCTACTGTCAATGAATACTTGTCTCAAGATATTCTTAATTTAGTGACTGTAGATAATTTTAAATCATACACAAGGTGGAGAACAAACGGTATTGTAATTATTCAACATCTTTTTGATGCACAAGGGTCTCTATTAAGTTTTGATGAAATAAAACAAAAAACAAAAACAAATAATTTCATACAGTACTTTGCTCTTATTTCAAAGATCTCTGTGATGTGGAAAAAGAAAATTAAAACTTTCTTTGAAAGTGGAAATAGTTTTCTTGTAGCTTTGGACAAAACATCTCTCCTTAGGATAAGAGCCAAGAATAAATATATCTATAAAGACCTGATAAGAACCAAAATAATAAAGCCAAATGGTAAACAGGAAACTTGGTCCAGACAGCTAGAGTGTGCGATTGGTACAAATGAATGGACCAACTTTTTTGTTTCGGCTAGATTTTGTACAAAAGACACAAAACTGATTAGCTTTAACTTTAGATTTCTCCACAGAAATATTGCCACAAACCAGTTTCTAAAAAAGATCAATTTAAGTGATAATGATAAATGTACCTTTTGTAATGAGGGAATATAAGAAATTGAGCACTTATTGTATGACTGTTTAGTTACTGAAAACGTTTGGAAACTGTTGGTAGAATGGATCCAAACTTATGACCCAAATTTTACAATTACACTAAAGATGTCTTTATAGGAAATAACAACTTATTAACTTCCTAATTTTGCTTGCAAAATATGTTATATACAGATCACGTTGTGCATCAAAAACCCCAAATCTTGCCTATTATAAAAATTGTGTTTTATCATATAAAACGCTGGAAAAATATGTCGCCAAAGTGAATAACAGAAGTGACGAATTTAAAAGTAAGTGGACCCTATTATCAACTTTTGGTACATGAATTATTATTATTATTTTTGCTTTTAAAATTTATATATTTATTATTATTATTTTTTAATGCAATTTCAAGCATCTTGGGGTTTGTATGCGAGTATGACTTTGTGTACAATAATTGTGATTGTAAATAAGTGTCTGTGTGTGCATGTGTGTGCGTGTTGTGTAGGGAACACATGTAGAGATCAGGACACAAAAGAATTTAAGATCATGTCCCATACGCCAGGTCAGGTGGTGATATAGGGGAATATGTAAAATCCTGATACCTTGTGTTCAATAATAAATAATAATAATAATTAAAAAAATAGTTAGTTAATAAATCTAGATTAGGTTATAGTTTAAGGTGCCGCAAATGATTCAGCCAGTGAGCTTTGCTTGAAAATAGAGGAGTAAATGTCATATTGTGTGTTGAGACCATCACAGTTCAACATAATTTCATATACAGTAGAAGTTTACAAAACAATTGTATAAAGACAATGTTTATGATTCGCTCATTTTACGAAAACAATGCTACAAATAATAACACTCATGTTATAAGGAGCTTTCTATCCTCACGTTACGGCCTGGGTGGGGAGGGAGCTGATGGTATGGACACAAATAGGGCACAAAATGGTGTGTGTATGTCTTCGTCGTCAATTATTATTCGGCAATAGCAAAGATATCATACATTTTTAATCCTGCTTTATACACTGTCTTAATATATATTTAATCTGTCAAAAGCAAGCGAATGCGGAATATACTTTGATATAATTATGATGGAAGACGCAGACAAAAATATGACCTATTCAAGTGAGATGCAGTAACAAAATAATGAACAGGATACACAGGAAACTTATACAAGAAGCGGAAAAAAGCAATTTAACAATCTCATCACGCTGCACACATATGCATATCAAATGAAGATGTTTTAATTGGAAGCATATCTACATTCAACACAGACAAATGTGTGAAAAGAATGTAAAGACTTTTTCTAAAGAAATAACTCAGTACAAATGTTTGTGAATATTCATTGACATTTTATTGAGTTGGTTGGGCAGTAATTAATCCGCTATCCACTATTAAATAACATTTAGCATAAGAAAGATAGCACGAAGTCTTTCAAATCATATTGCATCGTTTACCTTAACAAAGACAATGCAGCCTTAAAATCCTTTTGTATCATTTACTTTAGCACGAAAAACACACAGTCTTAAAACTATATTGTATCATTTACTTTAGCAAGAAAAGCACGCAGTCCTGAAAAGTATATTGTATCATTTACCTTAGCTAGTGGACCACGCAGTCTTAAAAACTCTATTTTAACATTTACTTCAGCAAGAAGAGCACGCAGTCTTAACAATACCATTGTCTCATTTATTTTGTATCCTGATAAAGATGACAAAGATCACCAAAATTCTAAACGACATGCAATAGGCATGGATATGTCCTTTTTTATTTATCGGGTCATTCAAACAAAACATAATTAGTACAGCAATAAAATTATAACTTATAGATGACGAGGAGATTTAAATGTGCTGCAAAAGTATACTATGCCTATTGAAAACGAAAGATGAAAGCATACAAGATTGAATACAATGTGACCAAGGTATTCTGCCAACAATGAAAACGAGAGCATTTTCCCACACGGAACAGTAAGGGAATAAAGCGAGATAATATCAATTAATTTCTTGTTTTTGCGCAACGAATTTATTTCATATATGTAAACAACCAAACATTAACTTATTTCCATAGATTGACAAACTGCTTCTGGTAAAAGTAGGGAAGAATCTCATTGACAAATATGTCTGTGTCATAATAGTCGCAAATACGTCTATCATAATAATCACAAATATCTCTGTCATATAGTCACAAATACTTATTTCATCATAGTCACAAATACGTCTATGTCATAACAGTCACAAATGATTCCATACTCTTTAAAGACTTTGATGACATAGCAGGAGTTTCAATGTATCGGGTTTATGTTTGTCGTGAAAATTCATATTGTGTAATTATATTAATGCAGCATCACGTTGATCAGTTTATTTATGTCAATCAGCAAACTTCAAGGTTACCTTACAATTAGAGTTCAGGTTGCAATGAATGTTTTAATGTTTGCTCAAAACTAAATTATTTATTCCAAACCTTGGTCAGATGAAACTAGTCTTAGAGAAAGGTAGATTCATTGTTAAAAGAAAGGGGTGCAAAGCCACCGTCGGAATCAGCAGAAAAGTGCATAACTCTTTTGGAAATAGAATTCCAGCATCACTGTTTGTTTTCAAAGACTAAGTCCATCTATGGTACTGCTATCCTCGGATCAGTAGATTTTAGTTACAACACGCTGTTGTAGTTAAGCATATCCTTTTAGAAATCTTTCCCCGTATACTGAAATGATCCTAACCCGTTCCGTAGTTTGTACAACAATGCAAATAGTATCTGCATAAACGGTCAAAACATACATCAGTATGCTCGTTTAAGACCGTCATTACTGGTCATTTATTCCATTATAATAAATATATAGGTAAATTGAAGATCAAAATTGTCTACTTATTCTTGAGGTCAGTCGCAACATCGTGGTCGTTTTCGATTTGCCGATCAATTGCAACGACATTCAATAAATCGCTTTGTTTACTTGAGTACTTAAACGTGTCTACTTTGTGTATAGCCATTGTCGTTCTTCAAAAGATGAGAGGAGAGGAGAAAATGTGTGTGTGTGTGTGTGTGTGTGTGTGTGTGTGTGTGTGTGTGTATTATGGATTTTTAATGTAACTGTAACCATTTTTCAGTTATATCGCTACGATGTCTGCAATGTAGCAATGTATAGTGATAGCACTAAGAATCGTGCAGCATGTATCATCATCTCCCACCCAGTCACATTATCCTGACAGCTAACACTGATATAACATAAATATATTAGCACATAATTGCAAATAGGCTATGATCCATTCATGGCAGGAATATGCGTATAATAATGTATAGTCCATTTCATGTAAAAGGGCTAAATAAATTGAATCCATCTTACCCAGGCATCTTTCACAGGGTTCAATAATTATTTGATCTCGTGGACAAATTGCACAAATATAAGAAGCTCTGAATAAGGGTTGTAATACTTATTGACTTCGTTATTCCCTTGAAGATATTTCATATAATACACATGGAGAACACTATATTAAATCATCCTTTTAACGTTGTATGATATGCATCTTTAATTATTAGGCATTTATATTAGTGCAACTTGATCGATAGTCAAAGTTCTCTGTGACTTTCTGAGATGTATATCATTCCATGTAGCTTAGTAAACAATTATCCCAAATTATGAAAATGCGACCATGTTAGACACGAACCCCTTGAGAATCAAAATTATTATGGTGATTGTGTTCACAAATTGATTTGTTATCCTTATAAGAACGTGAAAAACAGAATTCAAAAGATGATACTCTTTCACGTAGGATAGATAAAATAGTGCACCTATCGTTAGAGATGTGAACCGAACATAATCCTAATCCATGTCACGTGGAGGAGTACTACATCACCACGCCGCATGCAGAAATTTGTGGCAGTTGTTAACATAACAACTTAAATGCAGTTTTCACACAAAACACGTGAGCTGTTACAAGAGTAAAGCTGAAATGACCTCAATGCACGAAATACTATGTCAAATATAATTCAACCTCAAGGAGTTACGAAGCGTTTTGAAAAATAAAATAGCATCGAATAAAGTTCGATATCTCCGTAATGCGAGATAAAGCCTTCACAGTTTAAACCCTTTACTGGTCAACGTAACGAGAATTTATAGCCTAATACACATCTGCTTACTCAGTCCATTGGGTTCATTTAACTTACTAAATCATGCAATTTGAAACAAGTTACTGTTGTGCTCTTTCTCACACTAGAGGACTGTCGTTGAGAGAGAGAGAGAGAGAGACAGAGAGAGAGGAGAGGAATAGAGAGGGGAAAAGGAGAGATAGAGAGAGAATGAGAGGAAGAGGTAGAGAGAGAGAGAGAGAGAGAGAGAGAGAGAGAGAGAGAGAGAGAGAGAGAGAGAGAGAGAGAGAGAGAAGGGGGGAAATGGAGAAATAGGGAGAGAGAGTGAGAGGGAGAGAGAGAGAAAGGGGGGGGGGGAGAGATGGAGAGAGCGACAAAGAGGAGAGGGAGAGAGACAGACAGACAGACAGACAGACAGACAGACAGAGGAGAGGAAGAGAGAGGGGAAATGTAGAGACAGAGAGAGAGTGAGAGGTAGAGATTGAGAGAGAGAGAGAGACAGACAGACAGACAGACAGACAGAGACAGTGGAGAGGAAGAGAGAGATAGAGATGGGGGGGGGGGGCAGGGATAGAAGAAGAAGAAAGCCCACACGTTGGTAGTACTAATACAAATGCAAAACAAACATCATCTTTTCAGTCCTTAATTAGTATTCACCGTACATTAATTTTCCTATTTCTTGTATATTATACCTGACGCAAAATTGTGCATTTTCTTTAGTATCATTGTCCCTAATTTGTGTAAATTTGTAAAGGACATATTTATCACTTTAGTAAAATATAAAATCTCATATTTACAATTGTTAACATTATTCTTCTCTATAGAATTCTGTGCAAACATCTCTGTATTTAGGACAGTATCAAATCAGCCAATGTATTGGGAACATGTATATGAAAATGAAAACATTTTTTTATTCAGTAACATAATTGCACTTGACAATACCAGAACGAAAGGGAGTTAATTCAGGTCGTCTCGGAGACACCGATATAATCAATACGGTTTGTTCCTGTAATCAATGCAATTCTTGTTTAGGTCTGAAAAATGATTTGAAAATATTATTAACCTAAAAAAATATTTAAACAATATATATATATATAGAGACATATATATATATATATATATAGAGCACAACATATATATATATATATATATATATATATATATATATATATATATATATATATATATATATATATATATATATATATATATATATATATATATATATATGGCAGCCAGTATAAATGGTGGAGGAAGAACCCGGGAATACCCGGGATAAAACCACCGACCCACAATTAGCTGCCGTGAATCTTTCTCACGTTCACACATTGAGTACGCGACTCGAGCCAGGGTGACAGATGTGAGATGGCAGTGATTCGTAACGGTGAGCGATTTAGACCACTCGGGGTCCCCTGTTGGAGGTTTTAAAGATCTACTCATTATAAAACTGGTCGAGCTTTTGAGGATGAGGATGAAAAAATATGGAAATGCAAAAAGATTTAATTAAAATTTCATTGAAAGGTTACGGAAGTACGGTACCAAACTTTATGGATTACGATCGTTTAACCTTGTTTTGTGGTTCCATTTCGTATGGTGATGTACCTGGTTTATAATGGAGGGAAAATATCACCATTTGTGGAGAATAATTTGTGTATAATCTGCATATTTTTCTTCCTAGCCTTTCATAATTGCAATAATTTACTTCCACATGTAAAGTAAAATTATGACGGATATATTTTTTTGTGCTCGAATTAATGAACGATATAATATTGGAACAGGTGACATTACCATCACGCCTGTTCGGCTTTGAAATTCATTACACATTTTAGTAAGCTATCCCGCGATACGTGTTTGTAAATTTGATATATTAAAATAGCTAAAAATGTTGAGACTGATAAAATGGTTTGCATAGGAGCTCAGCATATGTTATATGGGTCCTTTTCAACTAGGTACGTATGTTGCCCCAGAGCAGAAACACCAATCTTAAATCCCGTCGACCGTAACATAGATTAATGCGCAGGGCCCATTGAGCGCGGGGCCCGATTGGGCAACATCTATCATATCGGCGTAAGACCCAGACGGAAATTGTTTGAAGTTCAGAGCTACTATTGCATACACTTTGACTATACATCGGCGTCTTACGAACCGATAAGTTAATGTTTTCTGGTAAATGTTTTCAGTCATTCAGCGATCTCAATTATTTACAATAAGGTGTTTATTTTACTACAATAATTAGCTTCCGTAGCTGAAAACCTAATTAGCTGGAAACCTAATTAGCTGGATATGACCATAAGATATTTAATTAGGCAGTGTTTCATTCCATTGCTCTCCTTATTTGATTTCTCTCGTGCAGGATATGTTGCATATACATCAGAATATGTCGGGGTGGGTGGGGATTGTTACATAATTAATTAGCACCGACTCATATTTACACAAGGCATTTTTCTTCAGATCAAACGTATCCAAAATCGAACGATTTACCAGCAATATGCGTTGAAAAGGAGATTTATGCAGACCCAGTACCCGAATATTCAATCAGTGGAGAAGACACTGTGGCATGGAACGACGTTGGACAATGTTGACAAAATTAACCTCAATGGTTTCAACAGAAGTTATGCTGGCCAAACATTTGGTAAGAAAATTAAACGTCCCCTGTTTGCAAATGTTTGAAAAAAAGCTATTTCCAAATTAGAATAAAACCCGTTGGAGGGTCTTACTTAGTTTTGTCCTACAAGATTTACCAAACCTCAGCCTGAAGATAGAAATGTCAGGTTCTTGTATGTTTCGTAACTGATGGATCTTATACCAATATTTTAATTTGTCTAAAACAGGAAGGGAACGGTTTCTTTGAAATTGCTAAATGATAATTTTTAAACAGGTAAATTTACAAAATTATCTCATGTAGATCCATAATCAGGGCGACATGTTTGAATTTCATGCTGACCGCTACTTTTATCTCATAATATATTTGATATACAACATAAATTTGAGTCACTTTTATAAGCTGATATATTTTAACTTGGAATATAACCTTATGACCTAGTCAAAATTACATGATCCATATGAATGAAAAAAATAGATAATCATGTCAAAGTTGGATGAAGTATTCTAATTACCTCTTGTCGGTACATAGCACTGTAAGCATTATCAGATTTAAAACACTTTGACATATTGTTGTAGATTTTTAAGTTTTATGATCTGAGTTGCCTCAATAATGAATTTATCATTTTATTACATAGTACTCCTTGCATACATTCACCCACTTACAAATACTCACATGTAAGTAAGACATGGATTTTGACAGAGCAATTATTAATGTTTTTGATATGTTATATGTATACAATGAAAAATGCAAGACACGTTACGGAAACATAGTTACCAGTTTTGTTTTTGTAGTATGAGGCAATGAAAATTTCAAACGTTTAAACGTTTTTGTCGTCAATAATGCACAGTTTGTCTCGGGTACATACTGCAGCATGCAACTTTTGAGATCATTGAAATGATTTAGTATCTGTTATATACTTAAACACATGGAAATAAATTACTAAGATAGAGAATCTAAGACATAACAAACGAAGTTTTTAGAAATGTCACGGCATTTGTTTCTTCGGCCAAAGCTGGGAAACGTCGTTCAAGAAAGCTATTTTAATAGGGAATCTTTGATACAAATCTGATATAAAATGTATAAATAATATATCAATGTGTCAATGTAATTAATAATGTATCAATGTAATTATTAATGTATCAATGTATAAATAATGTATCAATGTATCAATGTAATCAATCATGTATCAATGTATCAAATGTATAAATAATGTATCAATGTAATCAATAATGTATCAATGTATCAAATGTATAAAAAATAACCACATCCCTTGCTATAACAGTCATCTAATAATGAACAATACATTTATCACATTAGTTTTTTTTATCTAACAAAACATCCCCTCTCCTTATTTCACTACTTTATAAAACTGATTCGTAGAACATTTCTTTGCACAATTAAACTAATCATGAAGGTATTACGATTTTAATAATAACGAATTTTTTTTTACTGATTGACAGAAGATGGTTGAAAAATGTACGAGTTTAATTTTCTATTTTGTTACTTCTGACTGTTGTTCTTTGTTACTGACTCTGTAAGTCTTATTTTTATACCATGCGTAGCACTGTAAAACAAATCTCATAAAATCCAGTTGTTAAATGCTTCAACTCTTTTATTACTAAAACTGTTTGCATTATATCGTGCTATTGAATAATTTTACTTAAAATTGACAACGCCAGGAACGATAAGAACTTAAATACATTTACTAAAAATATTGTATGTTTTGCTTTCACAGGTAAAGTTTGGTATGGGATGGGTGTTTACTTTTCAACGCAATCAAAGTACGGATGTGATGATAACTACACGAAGAGGGATGCAAAGATGCATAAATACATGTACCAGTGTAAAGTTCTAACAGGAAACTCCACCGTAGTGGCACAGGGTTACGTGGAGAGATATCCACCCATTGACTCCGCAACAGGGATCAAGTATGATTCTACATCGAGTCCGACCATGGATGAATACGTCATTTATAGCGATACGCAGTCATATCCAGAATATCTTATTGAATTTGAATAACTTGAGACAAAACTATCTTTTGTACCATATTTACAGTGTTTTTATTAAATAGATGACTGGCCCGTTTTTTCTAAGGTTTTCATGGCTTTTCGGGAATGCTGCCATTGACCAACTTTTTGATTGTCAAATTGCGATGTATTTCAATTGATTTCAGGCGACAATGTTACTATCATACTACATAAAAGAAATATGAGACATAGGCCATTTGGATGGTCATTTGATTGGTCATATGTCAATATTTATGTAAATTATGCCCCTTTGTGCTCGTAAATTTAATTATTACTTAAATTCAAGTACTTCTGTAAATGCTGCTACACACAATTATTAGTTTCAGATTGTATAGTGTTATTTGTATGATGAAGGAGGTGACGAAAGCAATGGTTTACATAATTTTCGTTATTGACGACATCACAGTTTTGAGGGTTGCCTCTAGAACCATAAATGCTCTTTGCATATGAATGTAAATATATAATCGGATAGATGGTTCCATTTTGTTTACTTTTGACACTTTTAATTTGATTTCAGTATTAAATCGTCTTTTTTTATTGGAGTGATAATAAGCACTAGTAGGTAGTTATGACTAGTTACTTTATTCTTTATCTTCTGTCATATTTTCATGCAAAGACTTTGTTTTGTCTGAAATGTGTGTCAATCTGCATCCTTCAAAGTATGCGTTATCTTTTCGGGAGAGATGAATTGAGCGTTGAATTGAAAGATGACATATATCTATAGAAATGGTCATACCTTAGGGTTTATCTCCATATTTATCTATACAATTTGTCTTTACTCTTACCCATAGAAAACTTCCACTGATTTTTATTACCCGTTTTTATCATAGGATTATATATATATATATATATATATATATATATATATATATATATATATATATATATATATATATATATATTTATATATATATGCGTGGTTATCTTTATATATCTGGTGACAAAATACAATTTGGCACAATATGATGGTATATAGGTCGTAAGTTTGACATGTTTGTTGACGAGTTTTCTCATTTAATATATTTTTCGGAATAAGCTTCAACATCTTATGTATTCAATATTAATTTGCAAATCAATATTAATGTATTCATCTCAAACGCCTTATGAATGTCATTAACGGTTTTCTATCTCCTTCTGCAAAACTGTGATATGTATAATGTGTTGTGGCGTTCTTTTCACTCCAAATATGACATACACGAAAGGATTTTGTCTACGAATTCTGATTTTCAAACAATCCTCTCTGTTACGTGTGAACTCTCTTTAATATAATTGTATGAGATTGTTTTCAATTGTGATAAGGTATGATTAATACCACTCTGTTATATGCTGGCCTCATTACCGTACAGTAAGATTCATTCATATATATAAATACGTGTACCTTTTAATAACTCAGAACTTCAGTAACAAGGAATTGTATCTCTAGAGAAATGTGTATTTTAATTTGCTTCCGGTTACTCACAGTATAACCTTGTACAGTTAAGCCACGTATTCATGGCAGATGTATGTATGTATGTATGTATGTATGTATGTATGTATGTATGTATGTATGCACGTACGTACGTACGTACCTACGCACGCACATACGCACCCACGCACGCACGCACGCATGCATGTAAGTATGTATGCGTTCCTTGAATGGTTAGAATATATCTGATAATATGATAAGTACATAAATGATAAATGATTTAATATATCTATATATCTAAACAAATGCTGCATATGTTTGTCACACACACACATACACACACACACACATTAGAAGATGCCTAGGTCCGACCTAAGCTAAGTAAAATATCATTTTGACATTGTTATTTATTAATAATACGTTTTAATTAAGGAAACATTAATTCTAATCGCACCGTAAGCGTACTTCACTCATCACCCAGTACAAAGTGATTGTTTTTTTTGGTCTCACTCTCTGCTATGCTGGGCGCTCGCAACATGAAATAAATCGTTAGTTTTGTTTTCTGTAATGCATGTACGAGGAACGATGTGTTAGATTTTATTAGCCAAATGACCTTTCTATGACAATTAAGTCATTTATAAAAAAATATTAAAATTCCTCGTTCTTTATCTAATAGGCTGAGCGTATTTGCCACGTTAAATATTCTGTAACTTCCCAATGACATTCACTTCTATACTAGGAGATATGGATTACGAGTAAGTAGATATCTTATCATCTGTTTTAATATGGTTCATATAAAATGTTGGTAGAAGAATCATAATATGTTTAATATGAAAACAGATATCATAGGTAATTAATTGGTTGAAAAGTATTAATACCTCAAGGTATGCTAGAAGGGCGTGGCACTCCTAAAGTCTAAACGATCATGTTACCATGAATCAAAAACATGCACTTGAACATCAAGTTATAATATATATGACAGTTGAATGGTTTTATAACAGTGTAATTTGACATCGCTGGGTATTGCCTTGTAATGTATTTATAACATTATAAGTTGATATCTGTGGGTGCTGTGCACTCGTGGGTTTTATCAAATACTTACGCTAGATGGATTGGATTCGCTTTATATTGAGTCTTATAAGATTGTAACTTTACTTTGCATGGTTTTGCGTTATAATTAGCTGCGGATTTATGCATGAATAACTTCACTAGATAATATATTTTGTTTTTAATAGTGAATGAACATATAGTCTATAATGTAATACAATTCCTTCAACAGCTGAACATATTATTGTACAATTGTGTAGTAACTAAATGCACATGAAGTCTTTGATGTAGTGGCTAAGAAGGTGAGTTCTGGTGTGTGAAGTTTGCTTCTAATAATGGTCATACTGTTTATTACTTGCTTTTAATCCATGATCTTTCATCGTTTATTGTGTTTAGTGATTACATCCCCTTATTGTACTCTGCAAGATAAAAAATTAAACCAAGACTACTAAGGTGGAGTTTGTTGTTACAAGAATATATTCTTGACATCATCCAGTGAAAAGATAATTTAATAGCATATGCATTTCCCCATGTGTATAAATATATGATTTCGTGTACACTGTTTATAACTCCTAAGAGTACTTCTTAAGTTTTGCTTTAACCTCATGTATAATTAATATATGGTATGTGTTACTTATATCTGATTTAATTTATATTTATTTTAATTTATTCTTTGCTTTAAATATTTGTTTCACCTATTACATGCTGTTATCATATAATCTTCTTTACATGATTTGAGTTATTTCCTCCAATAAATCAGTTGACCTGACCTTTTTGTTTGTCAAGACCTAGAGCTCATCTAGATACTGACACACACACACACACACACACACACACACACACACACACACACACATATATATATATATATATATATATATATATATATATATATATGCTTGCGAAAATAAGATAAGATAAGGTGATTGTTTTGTAATGTAAAAAAGCCGGATGTCGAAACGAATGGGAACCTTGTTATAATGTCAGCAGAACCCTAGTTTATTTAGGGGCCAATAACTTATTCCAAATGTATTTATTCGAAAATCGTGGATCGTTTGTGGCAATTGGGACATAATTTGAACAATGGTTTATATCTCGCTAAATGACCTTGTCTGTCGTAATCCGGTCGATTATCTCATGCGAAAAAACATTTCAGGAGATGCAATTGGTTAAAATAAAATCCGACTAGGTGTAGTCAATGTATTTGAACCTGAGCCATTACTATAATGTCCAGGATCCACTTTCAGGTGAATCTGCTCTCCGATTCCGGTTTTAAAAACTTCAGATTGGGTAGACATAGTTTGGAGCAACAAACTGTTGGTTCATTATTTGAATATATGGGTCAGATATTTATTACATTTCGTGATGATATTTTCCCTTTAATTTGAAATAAATGGGATTCAGATAGCTAATTAATGCTCGACGTTGAAATGAAAACCCGTTCTTTTGTCACATATTATCTAATTAGCGTTGATTAGTGACTTCTTAATTGTGTTCGAACTTAATTGTGTGCTGCCTAGGGTGACGAACACTTTATTGGTTCAGTGAAATGACGAATACAAATCCATGAACATTGTTTTCATTGTCTCTTGTTAATTCTTATTTGTTTGTGCATTATTATATTTCGCAATTCTCCCACGGTTTATTTTATTGTACGTTGTCTCTTTTTTGATATTATAAGTAAAATGTAAATAAGAAAATAAAATCCTAATGAAATTGATACAACCTACTCCTCCCTCTCCAAAATAAACAAAGTTTTGTCCTGTCCATTGATACCTTATTTGCTAACAAATGCTGCATATGCTTGTCACCTATTTTATAATAGAAAATACCTAGGTCCGGCTTTAGACTACGAAATAAATCGTTTTGACATTGTTATTTATTAATAATATGTATTAATCAAGGAACAATTATTTCTCATCTCACCTTAAGCGTACTTCACTCACCAGCTGGTAAAACCTCTCCGGTAACCTAGAGGTTAGAGCGTCCGCCGCGGAAGCGGATGGTCGCGGGTTCGGTCCCCCGACGAGTCATACCATAAACTTACAAAAATGGAATTAACAGCTGCATTGCTTGACGCTCAGCATGAAGAGGTTAGTTTTAGGACTGGTCGATCTGGTGTTAGGATAATGTGATTAGGTGCGACATCATGCTACATGTCTGCGGCACGATGCCCCAGTGCTACACATCACTATAAACTGCCTCACTGCAGACATCGAAGAGATATGACTGAAAATCGTACGTTAAAAATCCTAACCAAACAAACAAACATAAACCTCATCACCTGGTACAAAGTGATTGTTTTTTTTTTAGGGTCTCGTTCTCTGATATGGTTGGCGCTCGTAACAGGAAGTTAATCCTTAGCGTAGTTTTTTGTAAAGCATAACGAGGAACGATGCATTGGATTTTCCTAGTATATGATCTTTCCGTGACAATTACGTCGTTTCTAACAATATTAAAATTCCTTGTACTGTGTCTAATAGGCTGAGTGTATTTGCCATGTTAAATATTCTACAACGTCCCAATGACATGTAATAGGATATATGGATTACGAGTAAGTAGATATCTTATCATTTGTTTTAATATCGTTCATACAAAATGCTGGCAGAAGAATCATATTATTTTTAAGATCGTGTTACCAAGCAGTAGGGTGGGCGAGTCCATTTCGATTTATAATGTTCCATTTTCTAAACTAAGGCTTCTTACTAAAATAAAAAATGACACCAATGACGCCAAACCGAATCATTTAACTAACATATAGTCTCACAAACGGGTTAGTTGTTTTTGCTACATTATTTGTGGTGTCATAGGATTTTATATTCATTATGCGAGATGACATTTATTTGTGGTCACACCCTCACTGCTGTTCTGAATTAAATCATTACTATATATCAATAATATGGTATCAAGATCTTACAAAATTAGATTAGGTCGAGATCGAATAGAAGCAGTTAAAAGATTTTTACTCGTGTTTGATTCTGTCAGGTGAAACTAAACCCCTTCTTCAAAAACTATAGAAAGATAACTGAAGAAACAAAATGAAGACACATCAAGACGTTTATAGGATTTTCTTGGTCGAATGACTAAAATAGCAAAACATATTACTGAAGATGAAAACAACAGGTAGTAACGTTGATGGTAAAACGTGTTTGACAATCAAAGATAGATTAGCACGATTAATACGAGGAAAACCACCGCCAGTGAAATTACCAAACACTGATTTATGCCAGCAAATGTTCGTCAAGTAATAAATGAAGCTACAAATAAACAATTAGCAGAGTTGGCTGTAGACGCACTGTGTCCAGACGTAGACAAAATGGAAATGCAAGTCTGATAGCAGGAAGTGTTCTTCGTGTTAGACGATAACAATTATAATAAAATGTTGAAACGTGTATCTAATCGAGCATTCAATATCAACGCACAGGTTCTTAAAGATAAATATGTACGTGATTATCAGTTTTATTCTTATGATGAAAGACAACCAAATCAGCGTGGAAGGATTGAAGTACGGGTTCATGATACAAGTAGATATTTCTTACCTGCTGATGCGTTTATCGAAGTAGAAAGTAAAAGTGTAAAAACGGATGATGAAGGATATAACGCTGATGTTTTGATTGGGTTTGTTAATATTAGAATTATGGCTTTGCTTGATAGCGCTACATATATGACTGATGCAAGGAATATTAAAATAGTTATATATTGATTATGACAAAATCAGGTGGGCCACCAATGTCGTTTGCTAAAGATACGTCTAAGTCTGATAGTAGATACGTAAATATAGTTAATGTAATAGATGATACAGGAACTGCATAAAAACCTGCAGTAATATCAATGAATGATAATTGAAACTAAGGATTCTTTACACAATACCACTATTGCACATTTTCAGATGGTCTATAAATGATAGAAAGGTTATTTATGGATCCAAACCTACAGTGATGCAATATGGCGACACGGGGGCGATGCTGGTAAAGTATTATCAAAGCTTTCGTATGGATGCCTGTAATGACTTCATCGATTGGTAAGAAAATCAAACTCACTTTTATGGATCAAGGTGGTAAAGCAATGTTATAATGGTTGACAATAACCACATATAATGTTCTTATCACCGTTGATGGTTTATTTACATGGCATTTAGCATCACATCAAGCTGTTTCGCTACTACGACATATTTTCATTACTTTTCAAAGTACGAATCGATTAAATTCTCAAACGCATAGTCATATGATATTTGACAAACTCAGTGAAGTTTAGTTGAGGATAAATGGACAGCGAGAACCATTTGAAGATCTTTTTTTTTAATTTTGAAAACAATCATATAGCATGTCAGAATATAGATATTGCAACTAGATATTTTACAAAATCTATATCGGATCTATTAGTTTTCACTGGAACATTTATCCAGGCAGACTGTTGTTGATATACACTTCAGAGCTAGAATCATTGATCGCCAGTAGAAAATATGTAACAATTTCTAGATTAGATTGCTATTGATATTATAAAATGTCATAATATCATATAAATGTTAATCTGACTCGGACTGAGATTAAAAATCTACGAACCCCGTCGTGTAAAAGTCAGGAACCATTATAACGCTAAAAATCAGTCATCTTACAGGTGGTTAAACATAAGCAGTCACTGAGATAACGGGAGCGTGAAACATTGAATGATGATAAACAAGACGAGATCGGAATAGGAATTACTCTATCCGCGGCAGCATTGTCCGATATAACTAAATCAGGTGGTATATTACCACTTCTTCAGATATATCAGAATTAATATGCGTAGCCGCCCTAGCAGTCGCAAAAGCTTCAGCGCTGGGTGCTGCTGCAACAGCGGTGGCAATGGCACCAAGAAAACAACAGGAAAGGGAATGCTACACTAAAAGCATAATAAAAAAAACACGCGATCAAAACCAAGGACAACGTTCAAACAAAACCGGTATTCTTCAAACGGGTCGTCTTTGATTACGGATCTCACAATACGGAAAGGGTTTAAGACTACCAGAAACTCTGCAGTCATGGTCATTAAACGGTGTGAGACTTCTAGGGACGGTTTACTAAACAAAACGATAGCGTTTTATCTATGTCAAATTTTGGTTTACTCGAAGCTGCTGAAAAAATTACAAAAGACAACAACTTTCGAGGTATTTTTATACGAGATCCCAATTACCTTAAAGCATACTGAAATATAAACCATAATGCATAACCTTGATAACATTACTAGTGTCGACACTCATTGGGATGCATACGCGATTGATCAATGTGAGATTATTATTTTTATTCGTATGCGTTAGACCCGCCAAAAGAGCTTATCAAATATATCGGCTCAGCAAATAATATAATCTGGTACTAAACATTACCAACGCAGACAATAACTGACCCAACCATATGCAGCTATAAAGCAATTGCTGTACTTGACGCCATGTCAAAATCAACCAACCCACATCATAAAGTTGTACACGAATACACGAGTAATCGCTCTCGTTTTAAATTGATCATGTAGTATCATGGTAGACATTTACGTAAGATCTTGATCTTAACAAAAATACTCAGCTGACAAAATATCCAAATTATAATTGCTTATATCAACGGGTCTTAACCGCGGAATAACATCTGATCACAAAAATGATTAAGATGTACGACGTCGTCTTTGCATGAACTACTGCACCATATTGTCGGTAATACAACTCTGCTAAAGACCACACTGATATGAATAAGTTCCACTAACCCTAATTTAAATGTAATTTTTCCATGCTCAATAGCAGTAAAAGAGATTGCGCTTGCTCAATTACGAGGGTATCATAGTTGGCTGAATATTAGATAATAATTATTCGGTGGATTACAGGCAAATAATTTTCATGTGTTTGCAAACAAATATAAAATAGAAACTCGATGGCACCGGGGAAACTCTTTGCTAGAATATTGTATTAGAACAGGCAGTTATCACATCGAACAAATACATGATGAATTTTAGCGCATAATAAATTCTACTACGGAAATGAATTAAAAATCTTTATAATGGTCAACGAACATACTTTGTCAGTCGCGATAGAAATAAATTCTGATTAGGCTTTTGATATTCATCGGATCAGTGTTAGGATGGCCTGCAATTCCACCTGTTTATCAAGGACAACAAGAACCAACACAAGCTGGTTTGTTTAACAGATATAAGAATATGAAAATGATCTGGAATATCGAAGACAACATAAATGGACTTGTGCCCGTTAGTGGGTAGAAATGTTTCCTGCAAACATAGGTGATTTAAACACTTGTGATGCTAAATTAAATCGAATTGTCATTAAGAATTTATGAGGCCATTTTTTTAAACTATTAACTGCTAGTTTTGAAGGTTTAGACGGCATATATATATATATATATATATATATATATATATATATATATATATATATATATATAGATATATATATATATATATATATATATATACACAAACACTTTAATTTAAATATATATCTGTCTTAATTTGAAAGAGTGTGTGAGATTATCTAAAGTGAAGTCTTAGAAAAGGAAGTTTCTTGAATCCACATTTGTCCGTGACAGAATAAAACATTTCCGAAGCGAGATCTGTTTGATCTGGCAAATAATTTGATCGCAAATATTCGTGACTTCTAGAACGAATTTCGCGTCGCATCTCATGTGTTGTCAATATTTTAAATTATACGCGACAACAATGTGATTGCAAAAGCCTAAGGCTGACTTAGATTCTGACCTTAATTCAAAATTTAGTAATGGGCACGTAAGCAAGTTTTTAAAAAAATGTATTGTTATTGTGAGAATAATAAGAGCGAGATCAAGGATGTGTTGGATAAGTGACCCACGACTTCTAAATAGTTTTGGTAAAGAAAACAACATATTTTTGTTTTATTCTTTATTCTTATTATCATTGTAGGTACGTCTTGCCCCATGTAGGATATATTAGAAGACACAAACGTAAATGAAGTATTTTCATTTTTTTGATCTTGCAAAAGTCAAATTATCAATACAAGTGATTTTCTTGTAAGACTATACCGAATATAATTTAACTACGTAACAAATCTGAACAAAGACGTGAAATTCACCGATAACTCTAACCCGGTTGAATACTCCTTTGTTTATCTTGCACAAACATAACCTTAAACAAGAAGAGAACACATTCATCTGGTATTCAGCAGTGACAAATATGTTCTACTAACAATGGTTGGACAATGAAGAAAAATATTTTATCAGTCGTAATCAAATGAATGAATAGTTGGATTTAAATTGAAACCATCCACTAGGGTCATATGTTCACTATTTTGCACTGCCATTTATTTACATGGCAGTGATTTAATTTATCCAGGAAGATGGAATGGTGCCACATTTTCCTGGCGTTTATGCGCACAGAGTGCGCTCTTTAATTTGGTCGTCATATCATACCCCTAAAATGGGGCTAATGATATGAATGTTAGACCTGGGTGAGTGGGAATAGACCCATCACGCACTCAACCTATTAACCAATCGAAAGTACGTACGCTTATTCCAAATTCAATCCAGTTTTTCTTGTGGATTTCCCTATGCCAGAATTGTGTAAGCCACCGATGCAATTCATCAAATGGTAGAGTTGAAGAATTAAATTACGTTCCTATCTATGCCAATCTTCTAGCATGAAAGTGTACATATTATATGTCCCTAACAATTTCTTTTGCTGATATGACTAAACGTCATTTGAAAGGTAGCCACTGTCAGAGAGGATTAGGTTGTTAATTCTGAGCGGTGGGTCAGAAAACGATCAAGTTAGGCTTTTTAGATAGAGCTTGTCAAGGAGGGTTTCCGTAACCAAGTGGAAGACCCTATTAACGCAATGAAAGACAATAGCCCTAAAAAGGATTTTTTTTGAGAATCCCATGGTCACTTGTTAGTGACCGATTATCACTCTGCTCCAGTGGTTGGTCCCTGTATACTTCTTGAGTGTCTTGCTTGACCCTGTACTCACTCGATGATTCCCTGTATACATCTTGGGTGTCTTGTTTTGGATTCTCACTCTAAACATCCTTGCTCCCTCGTCAATTTGCTTCCGTATTTTTCTCTATCAATTCGGAATTCTGTGTGCTGTTTTGTGTAGAATATACAAACCCATATGACAACTATTTGCATTGTTAGTTAATGCACGATGTTATTAAGTTACTGCAAGGCTTGATAGTTTTGGGGTTAACAATCTTTATAGTGTATGAATTTGAGGTCATTTTCTAAATTAGCATACTTTTGGTTGCAACCTTGTGTTGCTGGGCCTGATAGTTTTGGGTTTGAGACTACCTAATAAGATCGAATTTGGGGTCATAACCAATGCATATATGATGAGGTTTGTAGTTGCAACATTGTGTCGCAGGACCTGATAGTCTCGGTTTTGAGACTACCTCATACACTTTAATTGGGACCATAGTTAGGGGCGCGTGTTGGTGGTTATACTTTAACCACAGCGGTATCGCGGTTTTTAAGGGCCTATAATACCTTCGTAATATTAAACTCAGTTATGAGATGTTGTCAATGGGGTTATATAGAAGGAAGAATTTAGAAGCATAAGAGAAGAAAAGAGGTAAGACGCTTGCCTTATTGATTGTAGAACTGGTAGTTAATATAACTTTAATGTTTATACCTTTATGTATTTCTTTTATTTTAGGTTTATTTTTATTGTTCCATGTTATTTTACCATTCAATTAGGATAGGTTGCTCTGGAGCCGCCATGGGAACGTTATACCCAGCGTAGTGTAGGTGGGCTCCCTTAAGGGTAAGGAATCCCTTTTGGCCCCGTACGCTTTCCTCCCCGTAGAACAATATTATTTTATATGCATATTTAGGTACCAGTAAAACATTCATTTTATTTATGGATGATATGGTGTTATACTTATATTCTATCCATTAGTCCTGTAGTTCTAAGAAATTCAATTATATTATAGTATGTTCTTTGAGGGTTTTTGTTGCATAATTGAATTATTTCTGGATATGTACTTGGTGCGGCAAGTTCTAATTGTTTAGTTATGAATAGGTCTCTTTTTTTCTTCGTATTGTTACAGTTATTGAATATATGCAACAGATATTCCGGTACATTACAGTGGAAGCAGTTGATGTTGTGCAGAAAAGGTCCTATATATTTTCCAAAACTATTAGCTAATTTTGTTTTTCCAAGAATTATCATATTTAGTTTAGATTGTTCATAACTGCTGGACCTGGGTATCAGGATATTTCTATTGACCTCTTTGACAATACTATGTAAAAATCTCCCTTGTTTATTATGGTTCCAATCCTTTTTGCCACTTTTGATTTATGTGTATAGATTAAATTGTTAATTTCTGTTGGAGTATACTTTAGTGGCAAGTAATTAGGTTCAGTGAGTTTACTCTTGTCTCATTGGTCAGCTAATTCATTGCCTTTTATGTCCATGTGAGATGGTATCCATAGAAACTCTACTGTTATGTTTTGAGTATCGAGTATTTTAATTATTTGGTTAATTTGATTAAGAAAGTTTTCTCTTGATTTAGTATTATTGCATTGTATTGATTTTAGGACACTTAGTGAATCACTAATAATCAAGGTCTTATCTGATTTATTTTCTAGTATCCATTTTAAAGATTCCAGGATGGCCCATAATTCAGCTGTGTAAATGGAGCAGTGATCAGGCAGGCGGCTGCCTATTTTGATATTGAGTGTCGTAATCACATGGCATTAATGGTTTCTTAACATATGAACGCCGTGTCAAGTAAGCAAAACGTACAATGCTGGAGTCCTGTATAGTCCTTAGACAGAGATTTTATTTAGTTGTGTTATAGTACAATTAAATATGACTCATTTGTAAGACGTATATGCGCGCATTGCAAGTTTGATATTGGCATGAATGGAAAACCACCGACAACTCTGAGCAGAGATAGATAGCCTGGGGTAGTGAATTTACCGGCAGTAAAAGTTAAGTTAATGTTGGCATGTTCGCCATTGAATTATGGTAGGTTCTTTAATCATCACTATAGTATAATAGTGATGGACATGTTTTTGATTACGTATCGATGTCTAAGAATTCTAGATATATGGGTATGTGCACTTGGTATGAGGAAACGTAATTGGGATGGACGGCTGAGAGCAGTGATGAAAATCTAGAATTTCTTTAAGCATAATCCTTCCAGGAATGGTAATTAGTTTCACTAAATGGGTAATGTTCGATCAAATGTTTTTCAAATGTTCACCGTTACCTCTATAAAAGCATCAATAATTGTCTCAAAACATTATAACGAATATGTTTTAATTGCAAGTGCGAATATCATCCGAAACTAGTATTTTACTAAGTAGAAATCTTGACTGCAAGCTGTAAATACTAATATGTATTGTGTAAAATGATGTGATACTAATAGTCGGGTTTATCCTTCACTAATGGAACCAAGATGATCTCTTTTAATTCTAAGTTTCTTCAAAATAATCTTCACATTTTTCCAAGAATGGACATACTAATGGATCACAAAATATACTTGTGTTAGATTAAAGATCGAAAATATAAAACAGTTATTTTAGTTTCTGATAATATTTCAAACGTTTGTAAGTGTCATTATGGGGCGACTAGACCTTAATTTGTCTTAAATGTTTAAATTTGTCTCAGAGCGAGATGTTTTGTTTAGAATGGAAACGATTAGATATTTGTTTATGCTTACAGCGTATAAAACATTAAATCTACTCTAATACCTTTATTACGTACAATCCTTGATTACATCTAAACAATTCTTTAAATCATTCAGTATAGAGGAGTAATGATATTGTATCACTGGTTTGTCAGAACTTATCAATGGTTAATACATTTAAAAGTTTCAAACAAATAGCTAACAATAAACGCGAACCATAAATGTCTTGAACAATTCATTATAGCCATGCTCAAATCATATAGAAAGTTTGTCTACTAGAAGTGTCTGTTTCAATTGTTGATACAAGAACAGATGATATTACACCCTATGGTAGCGAGATGTTTTGTTTAGAATGGAAACGATTAGATATTTTTGAAAAGAACTACTTGAGATGAATGAACTTAAGTTATATTTAAGGTCTAGTCGCCCCATAATGACACTTACAAACGTTTGAAATATTATCAGAAACTAAAATAACTGTTTTATATTTTCGATCTTTAATCTACACAAAACAAAAGCGGAGTACATGTATTTAAGAAATCAAAGGATTGACATAATTCCGTGCCATTGCCCATAATCTTTAGATCTCTATTGATATTCAGTTATACTGAAATACATAAAAACCGAACATAAAGTTGCATTTTGTTTTCATAATATCAGATTCAAAGTCAAATGTGTCCATAGTTTGTCGGAAACTTCATGAAAAGATTTTTAGTTTCTCTGTTCGGCATACGCATTCTCGGATCCAACTAGGTTTCATACTAGTTGTGTTGCTTTGAGCTAATCTCAAGTAGTTCTTTTCAAATATTATTCTGTAATGTAATTTTGACCATTTTATTTATTTTGTAACTTTGTTTTACTTCCTAAACTGTGTGTCTAATTATTGAAAAACATTTTTGTTACATATGTTTTGGAATTATGCAAGTCATTGAATGAACTAATTTTGTTTTGTTTGCATTTTGTTTTATAATTCTAAAAACTTTCTCTTACAGTTTTGTGTTTAATCACATTTGCTTTGTTTTGCATATTTTGTTCTTTAATTAATTATAGTCAAAAGGTGTTTTTAAGGTTTTAATTTCCAATCATTTTTTTAAACTTTCATGATTAATTTGTCTGTTCACAATTTGTTTCAAATTTTATTATTTTTGAAACATTATATACTTGTTTAAGATATTTCACATATCGGTAAATATTTTACATGTTTTTCACTTTTTAAAATATTTATTATCTGTGATTCATTTTATAAAGAAAAGCAAACTCTTTAAAGTTTCGTTTAAATTTATTTTGCGTGTATGTGAATATTCAATAATCATGTAACGTTTTATTTATTTAAATGATGAAAAATGTATTTTACAATTTTCTTACGATTTTGTTTACTATTTATTTGTATAGCTTCTTTTTTATTTGCTGAATTTATTCGGTGTTTGTTAAATTTTATTAAGGTGTTTTTGGCCATAATTGTTTTTAATATTTAATTTCTTTTTTCACTTTTTAAATTGTGAACTTTTTTACAATATCAAACTTTGAAACAATTTTACAATCTGTATGAATTTATGAATTTACAAAATATCCAATAATGGTTAATTTACTCAGATAATTAGTCATCTGTATTTGACAAGTTAAATTGAAAGATCAAAATGTGGACCTAGTTTTATAGAAAAAAAATCAAACGATTGCAGCGATAAGCAATTTATTGTTGTTTAAAACCAGTACTTGTAATCTTTTCCGCGTCAACATTTTAGCAAAAAAAATAATCAGTGTATCCTAATACATTTTTGTAAAAATAATGGCTTTACAGAACACTGCTAGGACCGACAAGTGCGTCATTATGTTCGCATTTCTCTTTATTATTGTTTTGGGTCCTTTGTTACACAATTAATACTGGTGTTTAAGAACAATAAGCGTATTGTTCCTCTCGACAAAAGTGAAGAAAACAATTCAGAAACTAATTTTGACATACTTTGTTGGTTATATGGATGCAAACGGATGGTCAGCAAAACGTGTTGTTTTCTAATTAATGGCCATTTGTTAAAGATATTTTCTAAGAATGGTAGTCAGTTTTCCACGTGAACACGTATAAATTCAGAAGTGGTAATATAACACTTTACTCCATTACTTTTGATCTTTCAGTCGGGTTTACTTGGGAATTAATGTACACTCAATATGCATCTGAAGAGAGATGTTGATCACATATCAAATGTTTATTAACGAGATAGCAGGAAACAACAAAGTTTTGAAAATGTGAGTACAGTATTTGATGGATGATGGATGCAGTTTCATTCACAGTATGGATCAATAATCAAAGCTTAATCTAGACTTTTAGCAGAAGACTTATAAATTATTTGATAGTTACTACAATGCTGAATAAATGACAAGAATTATTTCTGCTCAAATCGTGAGTGCGTAGTTTGGTTACAGATTTTTGATTAATTTCACTCTTTCATTATGCAAACAGTAACCAAAGCTCTATCCGGACCGTTACGAATAGTCTTGTAGATATGGTGAGAGGCGCAACATATTTTAAAAGATAAGATCGTGTTTGTATTCTTGATGCGGTCCGTACTATGTGTGTGGGGGTTAGGATTGGATGTGATGGCGTTGGAGGATGACGGAAGGAGCGCTGCGAAAGTGAAAAGTAATAAAATACAACTAAACACACCATCATGACTTAAGACCCTGTATATGTCAATGCAATTAAGTGTAAAGCAATAAAGGAAACAAAGTTTGCATCTGCATCTTTACCAGAAGTAAAGAGAGGTCTTGCTTCTTACAAAAATGCTTTTGTCTAGCAGTATTTCCTTAACGTATATATAAATGTTCGAGGGAAGTCGATCTTCTGATTTTTTGAAGTATACGCATTTAAACGTATTGCAGTCAGAAGGTCAAAACAAAGTTACACACTAAGAACACAAAATGAATGAAATGAATGTAATCCAGATACACTGAAAATGTACCCCAATAAATGAGAATGGACAACGGAAACCATACCTATTACACAGTTATGGAGAGGATTAGTTTAGAAAGAATACTATAGATGCAAAAATATATTTTTGGTGTTAAAACCGTGTTATAAAGAGTCTATCAATACTTATCAATAAAACATTTAAATCGCTAAAAAGAGTGGAGTTAGCAGTAACGATATAATTATTTACAAGGGTGAGGTTTATGTAGAGAATAGTATATTAAGAATTGAAATGTTTCTCTTTATTTACTCAGTGTGCGTATTTGGTATTATTAATATTTGGGTACAGATGTTAACAGTTTTCACTCTTATGCAATTTCATATACGAAAAAAAGAATGTCGATGTAAGAATGATACCTCTTATTAAGTTCTATTTTTCTAACTAATGCTTCAACACGATCTCAGACACTGGCATTGGAAGTTTTCTGTTATAGTTTAGTACTGAGTTTAAAATGGCATTAGTTGTTTAATAACACACAGTTTGCGTCGAACTCCTTTGTGAACATTATCCTTATATTTCAAGCGAAATACTACATTATTTTAAAGGTAATTTCTCGATTTCGGAACTAAACAAACTGCTAGAAAACTGGAATAAATGCATGTTCACATATTTTGTAGTTTCCTTGCTATGTAGATGGCAAAGATTCATTAGAAAGAAAAAGATTATTTTGTTTGGGTTTTTCAATGTTCCCAAAAAATCTTCAAAGAATGTTAAAGTAGGATATTCTTTGATTTCTAGAGTTTGTGTTACAGAAACCGCTACAAAAAGTTGAAAACTGGAATTCTATTGACATTTGGTGCATCTGTATTCTCGACGCTGTCAGAACACGAGAGAAACTGTAACAGATTTTTGTACCTTCTGCTATGTCCGCAGCTTTTAAACTGTAGAAAACATAACAAACTGGAATGGGTTCGTGCTGTTTTGTGAGCAGAAACTGACCTTTTAAAACTGGATCGGTTTATTGTGGTTAAATGCAGTTTTCATATTTCAGAAATTAGCCAGGATATATATAATATTCATGATTAATAATTATATAATTCATGAATAATGATTGACTTATCGATTCCACCTATCTTATACCAACTGTCAACAATTGTACTGTATTCGAAAGCATCAAATGTCTAGTTCATCTTGTTCATGGCCAGTACAGTGTTGACTGTCGGCAGCAAGATTAATACTCTATAGCTAAATCAACTACATGAATTGAATTTGAAAACGTATTTAGTCCTATTTACTTGAAATTATTATAATTAACTTAAACTAATTAAAAATGGTTGCTTTTTAATTGACATGTGAACATGTTGTTTAATGGTATTCAATTAGTTTGATGGAAGATTTTATCCTATGGAGTCAATATGGTTACCTTGGTTTTGGCGATTCATCTATTATTTGTATCACCAATACCTTTATCTGCTAAATGCTAATATGAAATATATGATTTTAAATTCAAAGAAACGTTTATAACCTTTTTGACACAACATCAATCATCGGAAAGTTAATTTGCATGAACGAAAAATGCAAATCTTGTCTGATATTTGTTTCAGTACTTGTAGCCTTGATTTATTCTTCATGGCGTGATTTGCGAGCTGCTTACATGTTGAACCTTAAATGCTAATATGCAAGAGAATACAAGGGTAAACACGTCAACATCAATTTGTAGTATCAATATGTTTGTAAACACGTCAACATCAATTTGTAGTATCAATATGTTTGTAAACACATCAACATCAATTTGTAATATCAATACGTTTGTAAACACGTCAACATCAATTTGTAGAATCAATATGTTTGTAAACACGTCAACATCAATTTGTAGTATCAATATGTTTGTAAACACGTCAACATCAATTTGTAGTATCAATATGTTTGTAAACCCGTCAACATCAATTTGTAGTATCAATATGTTTGTAAACCCGTCAACATCAATTTGTAGTATCAATATGTTTGTAAACCCGTCAACATCAATTTGAATGTTAAATGTTTGACGTAAATTTCTGAAGTCAATTAAAAAGAAAAAGAGCGTTATCCAATATTCCTGGAGTAATACAGTATTCATTGTATATTATAATGTATCAATGTGACCGAAGGTTTAGAGAATATTATTTCAACAACGACCATAATTTGAACGAGGAAGTAAAACATTTCCGTATGGTTTTAGTGTAAACTGCCGTTTCAATGAACGTATATCTTTGAAAGATTTTACGCGTTTATTTGTAATTTATTTGTTAGTATTCTTTTATTTTCATATAGATGTTGATAACGAGAGAATCTTAGGCTGCTGCTTCTGTGTTGAAATGTCAAACGCCAACCAGCTAATGTTGTAAAGGATTTTTCTAAGCCTGTCCACTGGTCAATACATGAAATAAACATTTTACAAATATAAAAAAGAATCTTTTGAGCCTACATTATAAAAGTATTTTTATATAAAAAAAAATCGTCTGATGTGATGAAATTAGCATCTAAGCATGTGATAAAAATATCAATATTGATGTGTCAGTTTGACTGGCTGCTTTCGTTGTTACTTGATAGTTCAAGGCCTGCAACAATATTAGTTCTATAATATCCTTGATTTCTATTATACATTATTCTAATACATGAACAGCCTGTGCTTAATCGATACGTCTCTATCCCCCCCCTCTCTCTCTCTCTCTCTCTCTCTCTCTCTCTCTCTCTCTCTCTCTCTCTCTCTCTCTCTCTCTCTCTCTCTCTCTCGTTTAAACAAAAGCAGGCAGGTAATTAAGACTACTTCTGTATTAATCGTGGAACAAATATGGATAGAACACGCGCAAGCAGTTTAGTATAGGCTGTAGCCAGTTTGGTTGCAAAGCTACGCATGCAAAATGTACAAAACATGGTACTAAGACGACATGGCTAATGTAATGCTAACACATCGATAGGCTTATCATTTCATGGCATAATGGGGACAAGGTGGATTTATCATTGTTGGTCCCACTAGGGACAAACGGTTATAACAACTGACCAACACTCACACCTACTGACCAACACAATCTTACTGGTCATCACATACTCATACAAACCATGACATATATTGACCTCTTGAACAATATCCACATCTGCTGACCAACAGATTTTGTCTGGCCAACACGAATACCTACAGATTTGCACCCACATATATCAATCAATATATACACATGCTGGTCAACACGCTCTTTAATGATCAAAGATGACTTATTTTAGTCTGTACTAAAAGTAATGCTGAAATACCAAAATAGAGACAGAATTGGGAGAACACAAATATCTTCCGGAATATTTCATCCAAATGGTAGAGTAAGAAATAATTCAAGTCTGAGCCTAACACAACAACAGCAGCACAGAAATCATTTGCAACAATTATTCTTAAAACAAAACTGACATGAAAAACATTGAAACAGAAATCAATTTTTCCTAACTGCATGATCGGAGAAAAAAGTCATAACACAAAATACTATTTAAAATATATTTTGCACAAATATAAACTTTGAATATAGTGGGCAACATGTAGGCAAAGTCTAAACTGGCATCTTTAAAAGATAAGAAAAAATTAAAATACAAAGAATTAACTATCTGAATAAACAGAGAGGAAAAAAGCAAACTGGAAAATTAAAAGCAAACTAAACAATAAAACAATTGAAATAAAACACTAATAAGAAATAAAGTTGCACAATAAAAATAAATAATATTTAAATTAAACATGAAAATAAAGATTAAACTTGATTACAATATTAAAATGTAACTAATTCAAACTGTCAAACAGTACGTTGAGAGTAAAAAAATATTGATTTTGAAATTCAAATTTTCGTGAATAACATCCTGACATATCAATGCTATGCATATTTAATTTGCATAGGTTTGTCTTTCTTTGCTATTGATATTGTAAAGTTGCATGTTGGACGTTGGATGTTGGACTTGACCTTGTCCAAACTCAAGTCCATCGTCTAGCTGAACTGTGTAACTGATTTTGAATTCGTAAAAGACATGCCTTTCTTAATTTGAGTTTGAACTTTAGAAATTGCACCTGAATTGCAAGATCAACCTGTTTTCCACTGTTTTTCACTATATTTTGTGTTATAATTTTAAAATTATAACTAAACGTTTATTTTATAAACATTAGAAGCCTTCTAGAAAGTTATTTTCCATTAGTTAAAATATATTTTCAGAAATTGTTAATTGTGATCTGAGTTCATGTAGAAGACTATGTAATCTTGGTATCAAAAATCTTTATTAATTGTGCTTTCAGTTGTATTATTGTTGTGTCCAAAATTTGTTTATGTCTGGAATTGATTTATCCAAATTATTTAGTCATAGCACATACAAAGTGCGCATCAGAAATAGCATTCTTGTAGATAAAGACTTGAATTTATGTAAAATTTCAAATAAGAACGTACGTCTTGGAGTATACTATTGTGATTCAACAGTATATTGTTGGTACATCACCACGACATAGGCCACCACAGGAACATCGACACTTTCAGCATTGGATTTAATTTAAATTTCCACTAACGTTTATTAAAAACTAGAATTTTGGGGGATTTAATTCGCAATAACATAAGTTCTTTTTATCACATCTTCACCTTTTAGTTTAAGAAAATAAATTATTTATTGAATATTTAAGGGTTGTTGGTTCTCACTCTTTTATATTACTTGTATGAAGACCATAGAGTCGTAGCAAACTAAATCTATTGTCACAATAGGCTATTAAATTGTAATCAGAAGATGACTCTCTTTTCAGACTCGTAACATTCTACAATTATACATTTTCCTTAAACATATGTACTGATCATTAACATCAGAACAGAAAGCATTGAACTGCAGACTAGCTGTATAATAAAAACAAAACTATAAAAAGAACACAGACAATTGTTAAAAGCACGAGGTACCAGTTCCATTTAGATGAAATTTTCAAACAGTCATTTAAAACTGTTAAATTTAGAGTTGATATATTACCGCCTTGCCTCTTGGTGTCAAAAAGACTTTTTTATACTCGTGCCAAATGTATCAACGTGTGCATTATTTGCAGAAGGAGACAAGTGACTTATTCCATTCCTTCTGAACGCTACGTTCACTGTCGATATAAAAGCCTGAACAAAAATTATATTTAGGTCTCAGTGTTCTACAAACGACAAAGGTCTCTCAAATTATTTAATTTCGTTATATAGCATGTTAATCATGTCCGTTCAATGTCTAGTAGTTGTAGGAGTAGTAGTAGTAGTAGTAGTAGTAATAGTAGTAGTAGTAGTAGTAATAGTAGTAGTAGTAATACAGTTAGATCGTTAGGACTCTGATGCAACTGGGATCCTCTATCCTTATACCAACGGTTCCATCGAAAAATCTGTGAATAAACGCTTCTTCTATACATATGTACAGGCCGGGTCTGATATCATCCCACGAAAAAAATGGAAAGGGAATGGGAACTTCCAGATAGAAAATACAATATGACTCCTTTCCATTATTGTCCTGAAAGACAGAATGTTCAGATCGAAGAAAACGTCTTTACAAAGGCATTATTTCTATACATTGGCTGCTTTTATGTGTGAGTTTCGATATTATTTATAAGAAAAGTGAAAGTAAATGTAATCCGGGACATTAACACTCGTACTGTTAAGTGTTGAAAACAATGAAAGTCAGACACTTTAAATGTATGCACCAGTTTCTTTAAAATTCTGTTTAATGCTAATTTAACAAAACTTTGGCATCGTAACTTATTACATGTAGTTACGTTAATTTGATAAATTAGTTCCTCAATGTAATGGTCGCCCGTGATACTCAAAATGTTTTCTACTTAGAATTGATTTGCATTACATGAACAAAAGCAGTTTCTGTTACTTCCTCTTAGATACGATTTCCTACCTGTGAAGGATGCTAACCAAAAATGACATACATGTATCCCCAAAAGACGAAGTACATGCTTCTTGTTGGCAAACATTAAAACATCTTAAAGTATTGAAAGGGAACATTTAGATAAAACTATTGAAAATTAATTAACTACTGAGCCTTATATTGATGTGTGTGCACGACGCAATATATTGTGAAGCTTTGAAAACTGTTTTATTGTTTCAATTTATTTAAAAAATTTCCGGTACAATTACAGATGAAAAGGAAATCAGTGCCGGCTTCCCTATGTCGGCCCCCTTTGTAAAAAAATGAAATCAGCACGTTGGAAAGAACCAAAAGGAACCAAAATTGGATTCCTTATGTCGACCGAATTCATATAAATAAATCAGTGTACTTAAAAGAATCCAAAGTCAGATTATGGGGCTGGCTTTCTTCGTACTAAAAAAACTTTATATATAATATCCTTTTTGTAAGTTTAGGCAAGGAGCTTACTGCCAGCTGCCAGTTGTGTTTATTCATTACCCGTTCTTCCATATGTTGGTAATATGTAATAACTTAATGTTTGCAGGGTAAAACGTATATACACGAATAACTTGCTTTAATAATACTTATGTAACCCATACTAGCGGAAAGATTATCATTTGCATCCACAGAGAATGTGTTTTCCAATAATGATTTTTTGTGTGTGCGAAATACCGTCGTATAATTAACCGGAATACGTAAATGGTAGGTGCCTTCAAGCAATCGGGCGATATCCTCGTCTCTTTTGTGATTTGTTTTGGCGGACACATGCGATGCACACAAAAGTTAGGATGCATACGTCTGCCGGAATCCGCTACACAAACGGAGTTCGTGAATGTATTTTTGTCTTCAATAAATTTCGCATGATTTTCAAAGAACGATTTAATGTTAACAATGCAAAGCTAATTTGTTTAATTATATTTTCAAATAAGTTCTTGTTCATCTTTTTCATTGTATTTGTGTCATGCAGCAGGGGAAGCTCATATTCAATACAAACTGTTTCCTTTATTATTTAACAAATCTATGAAGCTGCTAAGAAGAACGTCACGAACATAGTCCATTTAGTCAAATGATCCCACTACAGTACTAAGATCACGGAGAGTTCCAGCTGCAGAGAGCTCTTCGAGATAACTAACAAACTAATGTCAAGGTACAAATGTACACCACTTCCAACAACCTTCTCTCCACTAGACCTTCGGGAACAATTTGCAAATTTCTTTCGTGACAAAGAACAAAGCATTAGCGATTCGCTTGACAGCACAATTTCAACTGATTCATCACCATACAGTTATGATGCAGAATTTCAGCGACAACCTTTTGGAGCTTTTTAACCTGTTTCTATTGTTCTAGTACGGAGAATCGTGATGAAAAGTGCACCAAAGTTTTGTGAACTTGTTCCAATTCCGACATCACTGCCGCTTGAGTGCTTAGACCAAATATTGCTTTAACTAACTGATGTTATTAATATCTCTCTCTTTCATCGGCTAAATTCCCATCATGTTTCAAAACTGCCATCGTAAAGCCACTGCTGAAGAAACCAACACTTGACCACTTAAAGAACTACCGCCCAGTTTTTAATCTCCCATTCATATAAAAAATCTTAAAAAAAGGCTGTTCTATCCCAACTTCTATCCCATTTGAATTCAAACAGTCTTTTTAGCAATGTAAATTCTGCATATCGCCCTTACCACAGTACGGAAACTACTCTTCTGAAAGTCTTTAATGACATTCTCTCTGCTTTTCATAGTGGAAAGATAAATGTCCTCTCTCTGCTTGATTTATCTGCAGCATTTAACACAGTAGACCATGATATAATACTTCACCGTCTCCAGCATGTATTTGGCATTCAGAATATAGCCACAAAGTGGTTCAAGTCCTACTTAGTCAACAGGACACAAATTATATCTGCAAATGGAATACACTCCAGCCCAGTAGACATATGTTGTGATGTTCCCCAGTCATCTGTTCTTGGACCTGTTCTCTTCATTATATTCACTCAGCCACTCTCAAGTGGCATAGATCATCACCCAGTGTCGCACCAATTGCACACTGATGACACCCAAATATACAAGTCTAGCCACCCAACTGACGTTGATACTACCATCCATGAGTAGAGAGGTGCATTTCTGATGTGAAATCATGGATGATACGTAACAAGCTGCAGATAAATGATGATACAATTGAGGCTCTTCTGATCACAACACAAAGACTTTCTCCTTCACATCCTTTACCTCAGACAAATATCAGCAGCACCAACATTAAATTATCACAGTCAGTACGAAACCTAGGCGTAACTCTAGACAGTACGCTCACATTGCACCAACATGTCATGAACATATGCAAGGCTGCATATGTTGAATTGAGACGCATCAGTTTCAGTAAATATCTTTCAGTTGATGCCACTAAAACAGTTATGTGTTCATTAGTACTTTCAAGACTGGACTATTCGAACTCAGTTCTGTCTGGTTCGTCGCATTATTTACTCCAGAAACTTAAAAACGTTAAAAACATAGCTGTACGGATCATCTTTAGAGTACCTTGATCAGAGCACACCTCACCACTGCTCTGCACCCTACACTGGCTATCGATTCGATACAGAATACAACACAAAATTTGTTCTCTGTGCTATGTTTCAATGACAGACTCCAGTCCAACATGCCAATCTAGCCTCACCCATGTTTATACACCAGCTAGATACTTACGCTCTTCTTCTGATAATCGTATACTCATTGTTCCCACGGTGAAAACAAAGTCATATGGACAGCGTTCGTTTGCATATCAGGGCCCGGCGACGTGGAACTAATTGCCCTTTGATATTAGACACAAAGATACAGTAGTCCCTTTTAAGAGTGCTCTTAAAACTCACCTGTTTCGACTACAGGGACAAACTTAGAGACCTAATCGAGTTTTGTATCTTATATGTTTTCAGCATGTTTTTATGTTTTCCTATTTCATTGTTTTTGTCATTTGTTTTTCTGTAGTGTAGTCTGATCATTATTCATGGTGTAAAGCGCATAGAGCTTCGAAAGTTTAGGCGCTATACAAAGTCCTCATTATTATTATTATTATTATTATTATTATTATTGTTATTATTATTATTATTAGTATTATTATTATTATTATTATTATTATTATTATTATTATTATTATTATTATTATTATGGTAATGGAGAAAATATGATTGATGATATTGACTAGTTATCACAAGCTTTCAGTTTATACCCGAGCACATTAACACATTAACTTGAAAAATTAAAACATACAAAACAATTACTGGTAAGAGCGTCATATTGCAGACACTGAACAATGACAAAATTCTCAGTATTATTCTCTCTCTCTCTCTCTCTCTCTCTCTCTCTCTCTCTTTTTCTCTCTCTCTCTCTCTCTCTCTCTCTCTCTCTCTCTCTCTCTCTCTCTCTCTCTCTCTCTCTCTCTCTCTCTGTATCTATCTCTGTATGTCTCTATCGTTCATGTGTAACTGAAAGTGCATAATATCCAGCAGTGCTGAAACCTTAGGCCTAAACTAAAAATATATTTGTTATATTATCTCATTTAAACTACTCTTAGAAAATTGTACACGGTTTCTATAGAATATCATTTGTTAAGTATGATTGTTTTATGAATCAATATTGATAATTTGACCAGAAAATTTAACTTGAGAACGTCGTTGTGCAGATGAACATATTGTTAGCATAAAAATAATTATATATAAATATTTTAAATATAATAAGCAAGATATGTACGTTTGAATTTTACGTTACGAAGTATCATTATTTTCTTTTTAAAAAAATTAAGGTAGTTTAGTTTGTTTCAATTTGTTCAGTTTCTTTCTAAAACCTTTTTTTTTTGTGATCTTATAAATATTGTCAAAATCATCCTGGAATACTGACGGCTTAATTAGCCACTGTGATTGTGCTTGTGACGGAGTGTATAACTCATGCATGCAGCATTTTACCCGTTTTCAAATATTTGAGTTCGTAAAACCCAGTGTATTTTGGGACACTAGAGTTACTTTGTATATCTGTTTCTATTTCCTGACATAATTTCACTAGTTGAGTGACAACATTTTACATTTTTCCTATATGACTAAAGATATATTTGTTACTATGTGAGTAAAACGCATCATTTTCTTGGGGGTGAAACCACTGTGACTCATTCACCCCATTTCCTTGTACCGTGTAAGGTCATTTAATTGTCCTTGACGTCTGCGTTGTCCTGGCGTCCTCGCAGTCTGCGTTTGACTTTAAGAGGCCGTATCGAGGCTGATTAGCAGTTATGTTATCAAGCAGATGATTAATAGTCTACTAGTTATTCAACCTTTCAAGATGAACTCTAAGAGAAAGCTTGCACATAAGCACACATGTTTCGGCATAATATATCACCATGTCCGAGAATGGGACAGTGTTAAATTTAGAAGTAAACTGTTTGCCAATAAAATTATAAACCTCTATACTATGACGAGATTGCATCTCATCTCACTTTCCAGCAGTATATAAATAACAAAATAGGCTAGGTGAACTGTTTGTTTAGGTCATGCACCAAGGTACGCATTATGACTTAAATCATTTCTCCACATCATGAACGCAGAATCATCATTTCTTACCAGAGTAAAATGCCTTCCACAGCAGATAAACTATGCTTACCACACACAACTATAACTGACATGGACATCAATTAAGGTGTGAATAGATTACATGTACAGCATGATCAATGCTTTACAAACGTTATTTGAAAACTTCTAAATATTTTATCATAACTATTAAGTTGTTTTCAAACTATCTAAACATTTCATCCCAAGAAAATAATGTTCTTTAAAATACTCATTAGCTGCACGCGCAGTTGCGTCTGAGTGCCAGAGGTCATAGGGCGCCAAAAGCCATTTGGGCCTTTATTGTCCCTCTGGGCGCCATTTACAGTTAGCACTCCACTCTTTGCCGCCACTAAGTCATTGTCTCATGTTTGAAATTGTAATCAAGATAAGTTGAAATACTACATTATTTTAAAGGTGATTTCTCGATTTCGGAACTAAACAAACTGCTAGAAAACTGGAATAAATGCATGTTCACATATTTTGTAGTTTCCTTGCTATGTAGATGGCAAAGATTCATTAGAAAGAAAAAGATTATTTCGTTTGGTTTTTTCAATGTTCTAAAAAAAATCTTCAAAGAATGTTAAAGTAGGATATTCTTTGATTTCTAGAGTTTATGTCTTACAGAAACCGCTACAAAAAGTTGAAAACTGGAATTCTATTGACATTTGGTGCATCTGTATTCTCGACGCTGTCAGAACACGAGAGAAACTGTAATAGATTTTTGTACCTTCTGCTATGTCCGCAGTTTTTAAACTTTAGAAAACATAACAAACTGGAATGGGTTCGTGCTGTTTTGTGAGCAGAAACTGACCTTTTAAAACTGGATCGGTTTATTGTGGTTAAATGCAGTTTTCATATTACAGAAATCAGCCAGGATATATATAATATTCATGATTAATAATTATATAATTCATGAATAATGATTGACTTATCGATTCCACCTATCTTATACCAACTGTCAACAATTGTACTGTATTCGAAAGCATCAAATGTCTAGTTCATCTTGTTCATGGCCAGTACAGTGTTGACTGTCGGCAGCAAGATTAATACTGTATAGCTAAATCAACTACATGAATTGAATTTAAAAACGTATGTAGTCCTATTTACTTGAAATTATTATAATTAACTTAAACTAATTAAAAATGGTTGTTTTTTATACATGGTATTCAATTAGTTTGATGGAAGATTTTATCCTATGGAGTCAAAATGGTTACCTTGGTTTTGGCGATTCATATATTATTTGTCATCACCAATACCTTTATCTGCTAAATGCTAATATGAAATATATGATTTTAAATTCAAAGAAACGTTTATAACCTTTTTGACACAGCAACAATCATCGGAAAGTTAATTTGCATGTACGAAAAATGCAAATCTTGTCTGATATTTATTTCAGTACTTGTAGCCTTGATTTATTCTTCATGGCGTGATTTGCGAGCTGCTCACATGTTGAACCTTAAATGCTAATATGCAAGAGAATACAAGGGTAAACACGTCAACATCAATTTGTAGTACCAATATGTTTGTAAACACGTCAACATCAACTTATAGTATTAATATGTTTGTAAACACGTCAACATCAATTTGTAGTATCAATATGTTTGTAAACACGTCAACATAAATTTGTAATATCAATACGTTTGTAAACACGTCAACATCAATTTGTAGTATCAATATGTTTGTAAACACGTCAACATCAATTTGTAATATCAATACGTTTGTAAAAACGTCAACATCAATTTGTAGTATCAATATGTTTGTAAACACGTCAACATCAATTTGTAGTATCAATATGTTTGTAAACACGTCAACATCAATTTGTAGTATCAATATGTTTGTAAACACGTAAACATCAATTTGTAGTATCAATATGTTTGTAAATACGTCAACATCTATTTGTAGTATCAATATGTTTGTAAACCCGTCAACATCAATTTGAATGTTAAATGTTTGACGTAAATTTCTGAAGTTAATTAAAAAGAAAAAGAGCGTTATCCAATATTCCTGGAGTAATACAGTATTCATTGTATATTATAATGTATCAATGTGACCGAAAGTTTAGAGAATATTATTTCAACAACGACCATAATTTAAACGAGGAAGTAAAACATTTCCGTATGGTTTTAGTGTAAACTGCCGTTTCAATGAACGTATATCTTTGAAAGATTTTACGCGTTTATTTGTAATTTATTTGTTAGTATTCTTTTATTTTCATATAGATGTTGATAACGAGAGAATCTTAGGCTGCTGCTTCTGTGTTGAAATGTCAAACGCCAACCAGCTAATGTTGTAAAGGATTTTTCTAAGCCTGTCCACTGGTCAATACATGAAATAAACATTTTACAAATATAAAAAAGAATCTTTTGAGCCTACATTATAAAAGTATTTTTATATAAAAACAAATCGTCTGATGTGATAAAAATAGCATCTAAGCATGTGATAAAAATATCAATATTGATGTAACGGTTTGACTGGCTGCTTTCGTTGTTACTTGATAGTTCAAGGCCTGCAACAATATTAGATCTATAATATCCTTGATTTCTATTATACATTATTCTAATACATGAACGGCCTGTGCTTAATCGATACGTCTCTCTCTCTCTCTCTCTCTCTCTCTCTCTCTCTCTCTCTGTCTCTCCCTCTCTCTCTCGTTTAAACAAAAGCAGGCAGGTAATTAAGACTACTTCTGTATTAATCGTGGAACAAATATGGATAGAACACGCGCAAGCAGTTTAGTATAGGCTGTAGCCTGTTTGGTGGCAAAGCTACGCATGCAAAATGTACAAAACATGGTACTAAGACGACATGGCTAATGTAATGCTAACAATTCGATAGGCTTATCATTTCATGGCATAATGGGGACAAGGTGGATTTATCATTTTTGGTCCCATTAGGGACAAACGGTTATAACAACTGACCAACACTCACACCTACTGACCAACACAATCTTACTGGTCATCACATACTCATACAAACCATGATATATATTGACCTCTTGAACAATATCCACATCTGCTGACCAACAGATTTTGTCTGGCCAACACGAATAACTACAGATTTGCACCCACATATATCAATCAATATATACACATGCTGGTCCACACGCTCTTTACTGATCAAAGATGACTTATTTTAGTCTGTACTAAAAGTAATGCTGAAATACCAAAATAGAGACAGAATTGGGAGAACACAAATATCTTCCGGAATATTTCATCCAAATGGTAGAGTAAGAAATAATTCAAGTCTGAGCCTAACACAACAACAGCAGCACAGAAATCATTTGCAACAATTATTCTTAAAACAAAACTGACATGAAAAACATTGAAACAGAAATCAATTTTTCCTAACTGCATGATCGGAGAAAAAAGTCATAACACAAAATACTATTTAAAATATATTTTGCACAAATATAAACTTTGAATATAGTGGGCAACATGTAGGCAAAGTCTAAACTGGCATCTTTAAGAAAAAATTAAAATACAAAGAATTAACTATCTGAATAAACAGAGAGAAAAAAAGCAAATTGGAAAATTAAAAGCAAACTAAACAATAAAACAATTGAACTAAAACACTAATAAGAAATAAAGTTGCACAATAAAAATAAATAGTATTTAAATTAAACATGAAAATAAAGATTAAACTTGATTACAATATTAAAATGTAACTAATTCAAACTGTCAAACAGTACGTTGAGAGTAAAAAAATATTGATTTTGAAATTCAAATTTTCGTGAATAACATCCTGACATATCAATGCTATGCATATTTAATTTGCATAGGTTTGTCTTTCTTTGCTATTGATATTGTAAAGTTGCATGTTGGACGTTGGATGTTGGACTTGACCTTTTCCAAACTCAAGTCCATCGTCTACCTGAACTGTGTAACTGATTTTGAATTCGTAAAAGGCATGCCTTTCTCAATCTGAGTTTGAACTTAAGAAATTGCACCTGAATAGCATGATCTACCTGTTTTCCACTGTTTTTCACTATATTTTGTGTTATAATTTTAAAATTATAACTAAACGTTTATTTTATAAACATTAGAAGCCTTCTAGTAGGTTATTTTCCATTAGTTAAAATATATTTTCAGAAATCGTTAATTGTGATCTGAGTTCATGTAGAAGACTATGTAATCTTGTTATTCAAAAACCTTTATTAATTGTGCTTTCAGTTGTATTATTGTTGTGTCCAAAATTTGTTTATGTCTGGAATTGATTTATCCAAATTATTTAGTCATAGCACATACAAAGTGCGCATCAGAAATAGCATTCTTGTAGATAAAGACATGAATTTATATAAAATTTCAAATAAGAACGTACGTCTTGGAGTATACTGTTGTGATTCAACAGTATATTGTTGGTACATCACCACGACATAGGCCACCACAGGAACATCGACACTTTCAGCATTGGATTTAATTTAAATTTCCACTAACGTTTATTAAAAACTAGAATTTTGGGCGATTTAATTCGCAATACAATAAGTTCTTTTCATCACATCTTCACCTTTTAGTTTACGAAAATAAATTATTTATTGAATATTTAAGGGTTGTTGGTTCTCACTCTTTTATATTACTTGTATGAAGACCATAGAGTCGTAGCAAACTAAATCTATTGTCACAATAGGCTATTAAATTGTAATCAGCAGTTGACTCTCTTTTCAGACTCATAACATTCTACAATTATACATTTTCCTGAAACATATGTACTGATCATTAACATCAGAACAGAAAGCATTGAACTGCAGACTAGCTGTATAATAAAAACAAAACCATAAAAAGAAAACAGACAATTGTTAAAAGCACGAGGTACCAGTTCCATTTAGATGAAATTTTCAAACAGTCATTCAAAACTGTTAAATTTAGAGTTGATATATTACCGCCTTGCCTCTTGGTGTCAAAAAGACTTTTTTATACTCGTGCCAAATGTATCAACGAGTGCATTGTTTGCAGAATTAGACAAGTGACTTATTCCATTCCTTCTGAACGCTACGTTCACTGTCTATATAAAAGCCTGAACAAAAATTATATTTAGGTCTCAGTGTTCTACAAACGACAAAGGTCTCTCAAATTATTTAATTTCATTATATAGCATGTTAATCATGTCCGTTCAATGTCTAGTAGTTGTAGTAGTAGTAGTAGTAGTAGTAGTAGTAGTAGTAGTAGTAGTAATAGTAGTAGTAGTAGTAGTAGTAGTAGTAATAGTAGTAGTAGTAATAGTAGTAGTAGTAGTAATACAATTAGATCGTTAGGACTCTGATGCAACTGGGATCCTCTATCCTTATACCAACGATTCCATCGAAAAATCTGTGAATAAACGCTTCTTCTATACATATGTACAGGCCGGGTCTGATATCATCCCACGAAAAAAATGGAAAGGGAATGGGAACTTCCAGATAGAAAATACAATATGACTCCTTTCCATTCTTGTCTTGAAAGACAGAATGTTCAGATCGAAGAAAACGTCTTTGCAAAGGCATTATTTCTATACATTGGCTGCTTTTATGTGTGCGATTCGATATTATTTATAAGAAAAGTGAAAGTAAGTGAAATCCGGGACATTAACACTTGTACTGTTAAGTGTTGAAAACAATGAAAGTCATACACTTTAAATGTATGCACCAGTTTCTTTAAAATTCTGTTTAATGCTAATTTAACAAAACTTTGGCATCGTAACTTATTACATGTAGTTACGTTAATTTGATAAATTAGTTCCTCAATGTAATGGTCGCTCGTGATACTCAAAATGTTTTCTACTTAGAATTGATTTGCATTACATGAACAAAAGCAGTTTCTGTTACTTCCTCTTAGATACGATTTCCTACCTGTGGAGTATGTTAACCAAAAATGACATACATGTATCCCCAAAAGACGGAGTACATGCTTCTTGTTGGCAAACATTAAAACATCTTAAAGTATTGAAAGGGAACATTTAGATAAAACTATTGAAAATTAATTAACTACTGAGCCTTATATTGATGTATGTGCACGACGCAATATATTGTGAAGCTTTGAAAACTGTTCTATTGTTTCAATTTATTTTAAAAATTTCCGGTACAATTACAGATAAAAAGGAAATCAGTGCCGGCTTCCCTATGTCGGCCCCCTTTGTAAAAAATGAAATCGGCACGTTGGAAAGAACCAAAAGGAACCAAAATTGGATTCCTTATGTCGACCGAATTCATATAAATAAATCAGTGTACTTAAAAGAATCCAAAGTCAGATTATGGGGCTGGCTTTCTTCATACTGAAAAACTTTATATATAATATCCTTTTTGTAAGTTTAAGCAAGGAGCTTACTGCCAGCTGCCAGTTGTGTTTATTCATTACCCGTTCTTCCATTTGTTGGTAATATGTAATAACTTAATGTTTGCAGGGTAAAACGTATATACACGAATAACATGCTTTAATAATACTTATGTAACCCATACTAGCGGAAAGATTATCATTTGCATCCACAGAGAATGTGTTTTCCAATAATGATTTTTTGTGTGTGCGAAATACCGTCGTATAATTAACCGGAATACGTAAATGGTAGGTGCCTTCAAGCAATCGGGCGATATCCTCGTCTCTTTTGTGATTTGTTTTGGCGGACACATGCGATACACACAAAAGTTAGGATGCTTACGTCAGCCGGCATCCGCTACACAAACGGAGTTCGTGAATGTATTTTTGTCTTCAATAAATTTCGCATGATTTTCAAAGAACGATTTAATGTTAACAATGCAAAGCTAATTTGTTTAATTATATTTTCAAATAAGTTCTTGTCCATCTTTTTCATTGTATTTGTGTCATGCAGTAGGGAAAGCACAGATTCAATACAAACTGTTTCCTTTATTATTTAACAAATCTACGAAGCTGCTAAGAAGAACGTCACGAACATAGTCCATTTAGTCAAATGATCCCACTACAGTACTAAGATCACGGAGAGTTCCAGCTGCAGAGAGCTCTTCGAGATAACTAACAAACTAATGTCAAGGTACAAATGTACACCACTTCCAACAACCTTCTCTCCACTAGACCTTCGGGAACAATTTGTAAATTTCTTTCGTGACAAAGTACAAAGCATTAGAGATTCGCTTGACAGCACAATTTCAACTGATTCATCAGCATACAGTTATGATACAGAATTTCAGCGACAACCTTTTGGAGCTTTTTAACCTGTTTCTATTGTTTTAGTACGGAGAATCGTGATGAAAAGTGCACCAAAGTTTTGTGAACTTGTTCCAATTCCGACATCACTGCCGCTTGAGTGCTTAGACCAAATATGGCTTTAACTAACTGATGTTATTAATATCTCTCTATTTCATCGGGTAAATTCCCATCATGTTTCAAAACTGCCATCGTAAAGCCACTGCTGAATAAACCAACACTTGACCACTTAAGGAACTACCGCCCAGTTTTTAATCTCCCATTCATATAAAAAATCTTAAAAAAGGCTGTTCTAACCCAACTTCTATCCCATTTGAATTCAAACAGTCTTTTTAGCAATGTACATTCTGCATATCGCCCTTACCACAGTACGGAAACTACTCTTCTGAAAGTCTTTAATGACATTCTCTTTCTTTGGATAGTGGAAAGATAAATGTCCTCACTCTCCTTGATTTATTTGCAGCATTTAACACAATAGACCATGATATAATACTTCACCGTCTCCAGCATGTATTTGGCATATAGAATATAGCCTCAAAGTGGTTCAAGTCCTACATAGTCAACAGGACACAAATTATATCTGCAAATGGAATACACTCCAGCCCAGTAGACATATGTTGTGGTGTTCCACAGTCATCTGTTCTTGGACCTGTTCTCTTCATTATATTCACTCAGCCACTCTCAAGTGGCATAGATCATCACCCAGTGTCGCACCAACTGCATATTGATGACACCCAAATATACAAGTCTAGCCACCCAACTGACGTTGATACTACCATCCATGAGTAGAGAGGTGCATTTCTGATGTGAAATCATGGATGACACGTAACAAGCTGCAGATAAATGATGATACAATTGAGGCTCTTCTGATCACAACACAAAGACTTTCTCCTTCACATCCTTTACCTCAGACAAATATCAGCAGCACCAACATTAAATTCTCACAGTCAGTACGAAACCTAGGCGTAACTCTAAACAGTACGCTCACATTGCACCAACATGTCATGAACATATGCAAGGCTGCATATGTTGAATTGAGACGCATCAGTTTCAGTAAATATCTTTCAGTTGATGCCACTAAAACAGTTATGTGTTCATTAGTACTTTCAAGACTGGACTATTGGAACTCAGTTCTGTCTGGTTCGTCGCAATATTTACTCCAGAAACTTCAAAACGTTAAAAACATAGCTGTACGGATCATCTTTAGAGTACCTTGATCAGAGCACACCTCACCACTGCTCTGCACTCTACACTGGCTATCGATTCGATACAGAATACAACACAAAATTTGTTCTCTGTGCTATGTTTCAATGACAGACTCCAGTCCAACATGCCTATCTAGCCTCACCCATGTTTATACACCAGCTAGATACTTACGCTCTTCTTCTGATAATCGTATACTCATTGTTCCCACGGTGAAAACAAAGTCATATGGACAACGTTCGTTTGCATACCAGGGCCCGGCGACGTGGAACTAATTGCCCTTTGATATTAGACACAAAGACACAGTAGTCCCTTTTAAGAGTGCTCTTAAAACTCACCTGTTTCGACTACAGGGACAAACTTAGAGACCTAATCGAGTTTTGTATCTTATATGTTTTCAGCATGTTTTTATGTTTTCCTATTTCATTGTTTTTGTCATTTGTTTTTCTGTAGTGTAGTCTTATCATTATTCATGGTGTAGAGCGCATAGAGCTTCGAAAGTTTAGGCGCTATACAAAGTCCTCATTATTATTATTATTATTATTATTATTATTATTATTATTATTATGGTAATGGAGAAAATATGATTGATGATATTGACTAGTTATCACAAGCTTTCAGTTTATACCCGAGCACATTAACACATTAACTTGAAAAATTAAAACATACAAAACAATTACTGGTAAGAGCGTCATATTGCAGACACTGAACAATAACAAAATTCTCAGCATTATTCTCTCTCTCTCTCTCTCTCTCTCTCTCTCTCTCTCTCTCTCTCTCTCTCTCTCTCTCTCTCTCTCTCTGTATCTATCTCTGTCTGTCTCTATCTTTCATGTGTAACTGAATGTGCATAATATCCAGCAGTGTTGAAACCTTAGGCCTAAACTAAAAATAGATTTGTTATATTATCTCATTTAAACTACTCTTAGAAAATTGTACACGTTTCTATAGAATATCATCTGTTAAGTATGATTGTTTTATGAATCAATATTGATAATTTGACCAGAAAATTAAACTTGAGAACGTCGTTGTGCAGATGAACATATTGTTAGCATAAAAATAATTATAGATAAATATTTTAAATATAATAAGCAAGATATGTAAGTTTGAATTTTACGTTACGAAGTATCATTATTTTCTTTTTAAAAAAATTAAGGTAGTTTAGTTTGTTTAAATTTGTTCAATTTCTTTCTAAAACCTTTTTTTTGTGATCCTATAAATATTGTCAAAATCATCCTGGAATACTGACGGCTTAATTAGCCACTGTGATTGTGCTTGTGACGGAGTGTATAACTCGTGCATGCAGCCTTTTAGCCGTGTTCAAATATTTGGGGTTCGTAAAACCCGGTGTATTTTGGGACACTAGAGTTACTTTGTATATCTGTTTCTATTTCCCTGACATAATTTTACTAGTTGAGTGACAACATTTTACATTTTTCCTATATGACTAAAGATATATTTGTTACTATGTGAGTAAAACGCATCATTTTCTTGGGGGTGAAATCACTGAGACTCATTCACCCCATTTCCTTGTACCGTGTAAGGTCATTTAATTGTCCTTGACGTCTGCGTTGTCCTGGCGTCCTCGCAGTCTGCAGATGATTAAGAGTCTACTAGTTATTCAACCTTTTAAGATGAAATCTACGAGAAAGCTTGCACATAAGCACACATGTTTCGGCATAATATATCACCATGTCCGATAATGGGACAGTGTTAAATTTTGAAGTGAACTGTTTGCCAATAAAATTATAAACCTCTATACTATGACGAGATTACATCTCATCTCACTTTCCAGCAGTATATAAATAACAAAATAGGCTAGGTGAACTGTTTGTTTAGGTCATGCACCAAGGTACGCATTATGACTTAAATCATTTCTCCACATCATGAACGCAGAATCATCATTTCTTACCAGAGTAAAATGCCTTCCACAGCAGATAAACTATGCTTACCACACACAACTATAACTGACATGTACATCAACTAAGGTGTGAATAGATTGTATGTACAGCATGATCAATGCTTTACAAACGTTATTTGAAAACTTCTAAATATTTTATCATAACTATTAAGTTGTTTTCAAACTATCTAAACATTTCATCCCAAGAAAATAAAGTTCTTTAAAATACTCATTAGCTGCACGCGCAGTTGCGTCTGGGCGCCAGAGGTCATAGGGCGCCAAAAGCCATTTGGGCCTTTATTGTCGCTCTGGGCGCCATTTACAGTTAGCACTCCACTTTTTGCCGCCACTAAGTCATTGTCTCATATTTGAAATTGTAATCAAGATAAGTTGTAAATTTCACAGGCCTGCGTGCGACCTTGTGCACCTCAACGATGGATGGACATAATATTTAGCTTAAATAATCTATCTATCTATCTATCTATCTATCTATCTATCTATCTATCTATCTATCTATCTATCTATCTATCTATCTATCTATCTATCTATCTATCTATCTATCTATATACACACACACACACACACATATATATATATATATATATATATATATAAATATATATATATATATATATATATATATATATATATATATATATATATATATATATATATATATATATATATATATATATATATATATATATATATATGTGTGTGTGTGTGTGTGTGTGTGTGTGTGTGTGTGTCACTCGGCGGGACTTGCCTGAATGTACATCGCACGACGTCCAAACGGATGGGGATAGACTCTTGTCATGAATGCCAGCAGAACTCTGTTTGTTGGGAGTGGTGGACCGAAAAATGATTCGAATGGTAGTTCATCAATGTCGCTAATAATGTGATGCAAAGGGTACATCCTTTGAACAATTGTTTTCGCCTCCACAAATGACTGTGTGGACCTTGATCTGGTTGAGTCATCCATGCTAGTGAACATTCCCGGGAAGACAAATTGGAAAGAACCAAACAAATTTGGTATACTCCAGTCTGAAGCTATCCCTTCGTTACTAGCAGCATTTCCCATTGCTTGATGTCTCTTGAATTCCTCTGTTTCTATTTTCCCTTCCACCTATAAATAGAACGAAAAGCATGTTGAAATATGCAGCAAATATCGCCTCTACGCGTTTTAATGTTATTTGCCGAATTTTCCTGCTTGAACCATCTACTAAGCAATACTTTTTCTTCAACGTACACTTTGAGTAGATATGTAATTTAACTCATATTTGTATTTACATACAAATGATCTCTTTAAATATAGATGAAATTTATTAGGCATATTTTGGATTTACGTATAAATGGTCTAATTAGAATATCTTGTCATGACAGACATTTGTCAAATTCTGTGACACTTTTATTTTATATTCGATTTAGACCTTTTTGAGCAAACAACTATTTGCTTGATGAGGAAAAACATTTAAGGTAGAAACGTGAAATTGCGTATGAATATTTGTATTCATATATAAAATACCCGAGTATACGATCAGATCAGACTATTCCGGAAAATTTGGATTTGTATGGGGGCACAGATTGATTGTTAATTCGACTTAGACGTTTTGGGAGGTATTGAAAGCACGTAAAAGCACAGCTCACTTCAGGTAGAGCTTGCCAAAATTTTACTAACATACGTATTTAAGTCATGAATTAAAATGTTTGAAAGATCAGCGTTGTCACATCTAAACTCCAATAGCAACATTTCCTGGATACCGGATCTAAATTAATTCCAAACGTTCTGTTGACACATTCCATATCGGAATATGCATATTTGTCTGTATATATATATATATATATATATATATATATATATATATATATATATATATATATATATATAAATAGATATATAGATATATATAGATATAATTAACCTAATTACTTGATGATTCATTTATATCATATTCTTCAGTTTGTTGTAAATATAGTCGAAATTGTTCGACTTTGTAGTCAACAGTGGTGATATGCATGCTATTCGAATACATACCTAATGAGACTCAGATTGATAATAAAATCATTATCCACTCAAGTATGCATCTACGATAGGTCATATACTGGTAATCCTGTATCCACGATATGTCCTATAGATTAGTAATAATGTATCTACCATAGTTCATACAGACTGGTAATTTTGTATCTACGATATGTTCGTATAGACTGGTAATTCTGTATCTACGATAGGTCATATAGACTGGTATTTACGTATCAACGATAAGTCATATAGCAGCAGAGAGGGTGAATCAGACAACCTTTATAGGCGTCGATTCGGTAATCTAAGTCTTCTTCGTAAATCGTAAAAAAAAGGCGTCGATTCGATAAATTGAGGACTCCTCGATGAATTCGTCAATGACGCCATTATCGTTGTCATTCACCCTCTCTGCTGCTACAGGTTAACCAAATATTTGATCGAGTCCTTAGGATCTCACAAACAGACTAATCGCTAACACCTCCTCTTGTAGATCAATTAGATTATTGGACTGGTCAGTGAGTTTAAAATTGATTCTGGTTAATGAATTATTATGACATCGCATATAGACTGGATTAGTTGGATCCTCGATTATTAAAAATCCTGGAGGGGCTATTGGTGCAAACGAATAAAGAATATATCCTTGCTGAGCTTGATTTGATCGTTTGAGATTAATTTGATAGCTTCCTTCGATAACATCACATACTAAATTGAGCGCAATCACTGAGGATATATTCACGTTGAACGGAGCGATATGCCTACCGCCACCATCTGGATCATTATTATGTTTGAGGATTTTTATTTCCGGTGATGCTGTTTTTTTTCCATGCATCATGAATTATTTTAAAACCAACATCGATGGTGTCGTTAAGTTGTTTCTTTAATTCTGGTACGTTATATCCAGGTAGTTTAAATGTTGGAATATATTTGACGGGGATTTTAAATTTTGATGCAAATGTTATTCTCGATTGGAGTTTATCGTCATCTAATATATCCTGAATAATTTTTAAATTAAATGTTTCCATATCGTCGATAATTTTGTTGCATGTTTCTACGACGCTGATAAATTCATCTCGGGTGAGAGAGCCGGATTTAAGAGATATTAACAACAGTGAAAAATCATTATTTATCGCTGTGAAATTTTCAATAATTCTAGGTTCGCTAGCAATATGATATAACTCTAAGGGATCCTCCTCTTTCCCCCTCTAAGGTGGTAGGACTCCGATATCAAAAAACTGTAAAGTGATTTGGTGATCTTCATAACTCTTTATTGGATTATCAGATTTTATTCTGTCGGTGATATAATCAGTTTTTTGTGGTTCTGGTAAATCAACGGTTTTCCCCCCTGGTGGTAATTCAGGCCATCCTAGTACGGTTCTAATAGAACTCTGATAGATATCTACGACGTATCCTTCTGTGCTTATCTCAACTGCGGATGATAGCGTCGGCTCATGAACCGTCATAGCGATTTTCGATTCTACTCCAGTAATGGATTTTATTCTACGCGCGAATTCATTATTGATTTGTTCAATTTGGTATGACCCTGTTGGTATCGAAACAATGTTCCAGTCTGGAGTCCCGACTTCTTTATTCTTATACGAGAACACCAAGGAATTATTGGGTTGTTGACCACCAAATGATTTTGATCTGATATTAGGCCAACTGTGATACACTCGTAGTTTTGCTAGCGCTATCTCCTTCACGGGGACTGGGCTAGGGAAATTCACACTGAATTCAGGATTCGTTGATGTTATTGATATCATGCTTGTTTGTACTGGGTTCGTGTTCTCCACTATTCGTTGAAGTAATTCCATCGGTGTTGTCATCGCTGCTATACTGTTGTTGTAGCTCTAATTTTGATATCGCGGAATCATAAATACTGACCATCACTGAGAACTCACTATCCGATATCGTTGAGGTTATTGAGATCATTCTTTTTTTTGGGGTTTGTGTTTTCCAATTCCATCGGTGTTGTCATTGTTATTATACTCATGTTGTCGCTCTAATTTTGATATCGCGGAATCATAAATACTGGCCATTGCTGAGAACTCACTATCTGATATAATTGTATTATCGAGTGACGATGATATCATCGAGGATAATTGCGAGTATGCGGTTGATACAATATGAAATTGAATTATGTAGTCTTGTAGTTTACGTTGGCTGCATGATGATATCCTTTTTGTTATCCCGGTTGATATACCCGCGATTGTAGCCGCCGCAGATATGCAAATTGGAACTACGACCGGGGCAATCATTGTAACCGATGCAAGTATTATTCCGGCGCCAGCGAGAACGCCTGACACCGAGTACACAGTAATATCAATTGCGGTGATTCTTCGTCGGTATTTTTTTATTTTTATTTGATACTCCTCGGCGAGGGTTTTGAGTCTAGTTTGAAATTCTCTGACCTGATCATAGCGATATTGCGGTGATGAAATCATTTTTATTTTAAAAACGCTAGCGTTTTCAATTGTGAAATCCGAAGGATTTTCCTTTCAATTTAGTTACTTACTTAAATCCGCTACGAATTCCACATACCACGTTTTTGAAACCCTAACCAAATTTTTATCAGTAGATGTGATTGTGAACTTTTCCGTTGTATCCTTGTCGATGATCGTTGAAATTGTATTATTGACCCCGGATGAACTCGACGATGAAATATTAAATTGAGTCGGTGCTACTAGTGTTAATCGATAAATACCTTTAACGGTTGCAGTGATATCTAATTTGTTGTTTGTAGGTGTCCACGCAAATGATCCGTGTTGGATCGTGTATACTACGTTGTAGGTTTTCTCATGAGGGATTTTTGTTTTTTCAATGATTGTTATCATCCTCGTTGCATCACCTTTGATTGCTTCGATGAAGATTTTCGTCTCATTGATGAATTTTTTTGATATCAGGGAGTTTTATGTCGAGTTTATCGAATGTAGTTCCAAGAAATTTATCCACGATATTTCTACGAAAAATTGAAAACTGTTTTCCGTTATCCTCAATTATAGATTGAAGTGTTGTTAGTTCCAGCAGAGAATTTTCCAACTCATTGTTGAAAGTTTATATTCTATCTGTAATAGTCGAAACGAATACACCCGGTTTGAATTTACCCTGATCGGAAAATAACACGATAGTATTCTCGATTGCGTTTCGTTGTTTAACTAAAATATCATCCAGCGACACATCACTAGTTTTCAATTTACCCTGTTTGTCTTGAAATACAACTATTTCCCCGGGGTCAACACTTGTTAAGTTCAACGTCTCAGCGATTTCATCTTCAATTATTTTTTTTATATCCTTGATAGAATCAAGGGTTGCAGTGCAATCGAGTTTGGGTTTCAGAGGTCTTCCCCAAATATCAATCATTGTTATTATAAAACTCTTTCTCTCTCTAAAATCTTTGATTTCCAGCGATTACTAGAGTATTCATTTACGACAATATGAGGTGGTTTTCCCCTTGGGTTACCCAAGGAGTTAGAAATAGCGTCAAGGACATTTAATACTTCGCTGCCACATATTGGTGGGTCATTCATTTGTTGTGTTGGTAGCGTAGAATACCAAGTCTTCATTTGAAAAGTTTTTATATAACGTATAAACTCTTTTGGCGGAGCTAACCCATATGAATCAAAAAAGACAATCCCACGTGGATCAATAGCGTATGCAACCCAGTGAGTTCCGGGTCCGGTGCTGTTATCTAAATTAATGATTCCGGTTTCAACGCTGTTTGGTTGATGTGGTAATTGATCTTTCATAAAGACACCTCTGAAATTTTTAATCGCCAGTTTTTTAGCAGCATCGAGTAAATCAAAATTGGACATTGGAGTCAAAGACTCTTCAATCAAAGACTCTCCAACTAATAAACCGGTCCTAGTCTCAGGCCTTTTCCGCTGTACCATGAATACGGGGTTCCTGGTAGTCTCAGACCTTTTCCGCTGTACCATGAATACGGGGTTCCTGGTAGTCTTAGACCCTTTCCTTTTTTTTATATCCTTTCCCAGTTGCTTTTTTTAGTGTCATTCCTGCTGTAGTACCAATGGCTCCTAACGCTGCCGCTTTCGCCACTGCTGGGGCAGCCGCTGCAATCAATGCTGGTATTGCAGCTAATAATGGAAATATACCACCTGATTTTATCATGTTCGCTATTGCAGCCTTTGAAAATACAATTTGAACCCCTCTCTTATTTTTTAGCGCATCATTGAAATGTTTTATTTGACGATCCGTCAGTGATATTTTATGTGTACCGCCGGACATCTGCGCTGGTTTTAACGTTATTGTGGTTCCACATTCTTTAGCGGATTTTGATCGCAATTTCTTGACCTGACCATCAGTCAGCTTGACACTAACAACACTATATGTCATTTTATTTTAAAACATATTTATGCTTTCAATTCATCTAATTGGAAACTCTTCAAGTTTCATTTACATATTTTCCACTGGTGCATCAACGATTCTCATTCGTCCGCCAGCTCCTTCTAACAACATTGATTTGTCGCTGAGAATAACAGCAACCGCTCTATAATTAACATCACCAGGGGATATACGAGCCCTAAAATGTATGTCAACAACGGATCGCCTTGTTAAATCAAGATGTTCCAGCGAAAAGTAATAAATCGGATAGCGGCTTTTAAAATCAAGTTGCGATATTTGTAAACCAGTATCAACATTTTGATCACGACCCATATATGACAGCATTCTATGATACACACGTGCTATATGGTTGCTCTCGTAATCAAGCTGTATATCCTCAGATGGTTCTTGTTGTCCGTTTATTCTCAGCGAAACCTCACTTACCCCTAATCGATCAAATATCATATGACTGCGTTCTTGGGAGCCTAATCGATTCCGACTCTGCAGCGCTATAAATATATGACGTGGAGCTGAAACGCCTTGTTTCGATGCCAGGTGCCATGTAAATGTACCATCAACATCATCCTGTTTGACATCAGTTGTTGTTGTTAGCCAACTTAGCAATGATTTGCCGCCTGTTTCCATAAATGAGAGCAGCCGCTCTTCCGTGGTAATTGATGGGGTCATTACTGGCATCCATAATACTATTTTACTCAAAACAACTTTACCATCTACGGCACCAGTACGCCAAATTGCATCGTTGTCATCGCCTTTTCGCACTAACGCAATTGTGTGTTTGGCTCCATAGATGACTTTTCTGACATTTCTGCAGAATCCAAATATGTGATGGAGTGGAATTGCACATGAAAAATATCGTTGTGGTATTTGCAACGTTGTTACTCGTGTTGCAAATCCTAAATTGAAATTATCATTAACACCTCCAAGAATATCAAACGCAGCTCCGGGTCTAGCTCGACGTTCTGGATTAGTTGCTTCTCGTTGATTATCAACTGAAGTATCTTGCGGTGTTAACACTTTAATGTATTGAAGGTGGTCAGCGTTATCAGTGGTATCCTTTGCAAACATCATAGACGGACCAGCCGATCTTGTATAATCATCGGAATATCTTGCTAGTCCGATTATTGTTGTTGCAACATCAACATCACGGTCTATTGATTCAATTTCTTTTCCATCAATGAGATATTTTACACTGTCAAATAACGCCATTATGCCGTTATTACCAAAACCAACTCGGATATTTGGATCATTTGCATATGGTGGATCATTATGAGTAGCATCGTTTGTTACGAGTTTTCCCTCGATTTCAATAAATGCTTCACATGGCAAAAAGTATTTACTGGTATCTTGAACTTGAAATTCAATTCGCTATCGTAGGTCGGGTTGTATTGCATGATAGGAATAAAATTGATAATCGCGGACAGAATCGTCCTTGCCCACTTTGGCTTCCATATCAAGCGCGGGATCAGCTGTTCGTTTCAACATTTTATTAAAATACTAGTGTTTTCAATTGTGAAACTCTTTATAATCATCTTTGTTTTTGTTTTCGTTTCAAACCACTTCCTGCTATCGCGTTCATGATAGCGCTATCTGTTACCGGTGAAGTCATCAATGTTGACGGAATCACCGAAGCAGCCAACGACGCTAGTTTTTGTTCCACTGCGCTATTTATTGCTTTGCTGATTTTTGCAGGCATCACTGTAGTTGATGTCAGCACCGTTGGTTTCTTTCGCACCAATGATATTATTTTATCTTTCGCGGCAGAAAATGCCTTTCCGGCAAGATTTCCAACGAAATCCCCGATTTTGCTGGGTCCCTTTTCACGAATAATATCAATGGCTTTCATTGACAATTGTTTAGCTAACGGCGCTACCTTGGGAGCCATTCTTGTAAATAACCCCGCAATGGTATTGCCGAAACCATCTCCGTACCACGCGCGGTAAACAGGCAACCGTGAGTTCACCACGTAGACGCTTACGGGTTTATCATGGTTGTAGTGTATAATCATCTTGTTATAAAACTATTAGCTTTTCAATTAATGATCAATCGCTATAATAACCATGGGCATCTCTGTGATTTTCAACTAATTCAGCAATGAGTTCTCGATATACATTAATGTCCATGATACCACCGGCAAATAATCGTCTACAAATATCAGCGGCCTCATTAATTATCTCGACGGAGTTATTTCCGGCTCGTTTCCCTCCGATGAGAACTTCCAGCCGTGATATATCACTGAGAATGTTACCAGGACAAGTAACGCTAGTGTTTTCAACTATGCCGCTACCTAAATATTCATCTTCAGTTGACTCCTCTTTATCCTCTTCAACTAGATACATTTTATCTATTCTACTCAATACTTCGTCTTTAAAACTCTCAAAATCATTGCGGTTACTGTCTGGGATTCTAAGTCTATTACTGTTTGCCAGGTATACTTTTTTTTATCCAATTCTCGTCGTTTTTTATATACTCTTTATACTCTTTGTTTACAGCTCTTTCTCTTTGATCGAGTGAAAAATTCTGCACGATAAAGTTAATTAAATCATTGTCATCTTTAAATTTTTTAATTTTGTTGTATGCATCGTATGTAAATATACTTTGCGGTGAATACATTTTTTCTATAGTAGTAGCTTCTTTTTTCTATAGTAGTAGCTTCTTCTCCCCCTTCTTCTTGTTTTCTTGCAATAGCACCTAGTTCGTCTAGTACTCGCTTTTTTTTCGTTGTTGCCGTGAAGTAGTTACTATATCTACTGGAAGTGTTTCTAAAGACTTTTTTGTTTGTTCGGTCTCTGCTGCAATTTTTTCAAGCATAACAAGAACAGGCACTTCTCGTCGCTTGCCTTTCTCAGGAATATCTCCAAATATTGCTCGTTCAGTTGCTGTTTTCACATCTTTGGTCGCTTTAGTTACCGGGGCGAACAGTTGTTCACTTGACACAGAAAAGTCAGTCTGCGCTTGTTGTCGTTGTTGAAGTTTCTCACGAAGTCTGTCTCGAACCGGTATAAACTTTTTAATTGCTGCTAGCCGCTCTCGGGCTAATCTAGTTGTAAGCGATTCACCTACCATATATCGTTTGTGAACTGAATTTTCAAATGTGAAACTATCACAATTAAATGCTGAGTTATTAAATAATGTACCATCAAGCTAACGTATCCATCTCAAACAAGGTTAAACTGTACGACGCTATCCGCGAGTGTTTCAAAAATAACATCGCTGGGGGTTTCAGAATTGTAATATCTGAGAACGGCGATGAACGATTTGTGTTAACGACGCGGCAACAACAACAACTACGTGAAAATGGAGGCGTCGCGGTGATTACTTGCTACTACGACCAGATCGTCCAGTACGCACATAACTGCATGAGCAAGCCCAAACTGCTGAGTATCCTTTCAGGAGCAAATCCCATGTGAGTGTTACAAAAAACGCTAAAAAAAAATAAATTTTGTAATAAAATTTACTGAAAGCCTATTTTTATAGTAACGCTCACGTGGTTAAGATACTGGTTTTTCCTCGTTTAATATTTTAAAAAATTTATTTTTTAAATTATTTACTGAAAGCCTTTTTTTAATAACGCTCACGTGGTTAAAATACTGGTTTTTCCTCGTTTAATATTTTTCTAAGATCACGAACTTTAGAACTAATTTCAGCTCGTTTTTGATACTCTTGGCCGAGCTTTTGACGTATTGCTTCAACGGTGCTAAATAGCGTTATAAATACATCAATATCGTTACCGTACAAACAAGCATAGATGGACTTTTGAATTCTTTTCACGAGTCTGTACATCTTAGGTAAAACATAACGACCCTTACTAGACTGATACTCAATGTCTTCATATTCCGAGGCAATCCTGTCACAGTCGAGATCTTTAGATAATATTATCCCTCTATTTTTTAAAATTAAAATTTCAGCAATTATAACATTTACATCTTTGATATCCATTATTTATATAATATATTTTATCTTTAATTATTAAAAAAAAATGCAAAATAAATGGTATAAATTATGAGCGGTTAATTATTCATGAGTCCCTTATTCCTTTGTGTCTTTGTTAGGGTCTTTTCTTTTGGCTATCCATTCCAGATGCTCTTTTTTGTGACCCTAACACCGTTTCTATTAGCCGGTAGCCCATTCTGTGCTACCCTATGGGGTTCCTCATGTGAATGTAGAGCTTTTTGCATCAATTTATACCATTTATTTTACACCCAATTACTTTGACAAACACATAATCTCCGGCGAGGGGTCTAACTCAGCAAACACTAAATTAGATCTCTCAGAAGGTATATGTTTGATTGGATGTTATTGTGGCGTGGGCGTGGTAAACCAAACCAACATGGCAACCCATGAAATCAAATTCATGGTTGCATGAGTTGGAAAAACACCAACGCACGCTACCGAGAATGCGATAGCATGAGTTACAATGTTGGTTTGGCTGAGGGGGTCCGCCCCCTTCCCATTAATAGAAAAACATCTTCCGTTTCGCCATCAAATAATGTATCTGCTATGGGGACCGAACACGTAGTAGTTGATAGATCTGTGTTTACAAGGCAAACCACGCTACCGTTTAGACTACTGAACCGTCATACAAAATAGAGATTTTTTTTAATATATATATATCTTCTGATTATACTTAACAATAAGAGATTTTTAAAATAGACAATTTTACTGTATCCATCGTATTTAGGAAATAAAATACTAAGTACACACAAAACGAATAATAATTTAACTGTGTTGTTTAAAAAAAAATGTAAATATCAGTCACGCATGCCTGCGTCAGTGACTGATCATACAGAGTGGGAAACAATTTATATATACTTAATTAAGGGTGGTATAATTTCCTTGAATTACTTATTAATGCTGCAACATTTAAATGAGAAGTATTTTAAATAAAACAATAATACAGTTGTTAAATAACAGCGTATATTTCCCTGTTCTAATTCTCCAGACAAAATGCATTATCGATTAAATCACAAAGAGCTGTATACAGAGGAATTTTAACCAAGCTCTTCTGCTATGAAATCGACGACCTTGTTGATGGCTTCACAAATGAATGGATCCAATTTCATGAAATTTGACTTCAGCCTTGTTGAAATAATAAGTGGCCCACCTACTTCAATGAATGGGAAACACTGTTCCAGCTGAGCGCATAGGTATTGCGCTGGATTATAAAGAACGGTCTGTACTGAAAGTGTATTAATAGATGGTCTAAATAAATACAACTGTTTAAATGATGCGGTTTTAGCCAAGCGACAATAAAACGTTTTAGAAATTGTTAAAAAAATAAAATTCTACCGAAAGTATGTTATACTTCATTACAGTCACGTGTGCGGCGCGCCTAGTCAAGGTATACAGGTAATAGCAGACGACAAATTCCTTTGACGTCATAATACAAGGGAACTTAGTATGTACAGTGTGAATTGCGGCGGATTTATCCATAAAGGATTTATCTCCCTTGAATAGTTTTAGGTTTTATACGAATTTTATTTTATGACCATTTTTTTTAGACGGAGCAGTTTTAATTATATTTCCTTCAACAAATCGTATTGAAGACCTACAAATGTCAAAGTATCTACTAGCTTTATTTATTGATTGAAATTTTTTCTCCTCTTTGGTTTCTAAATCAAACGATTTGACCCCCCTATGGCGTTTTGAGTGCCTACCAGCGTTGCTTTTTAAAAGGTTATCGCGCTGCGAGATGGATTGAAGATTCTCAAGACAATTATCAGTCTTCACGCCATTTATGTGATCAATCACAAAGCCATTTTTAATTAATCCGTAAAATGCTTCATAGATGGCTCTGTGACAGAGATACTTCTTCCCCCCGGCTGTAAACATCAAGTATCCCATATTATTTACCCATCCAACAGGCCTTTTTAGTCTGCAATTTCTAACAACACCATCACTGGAGGCTTCGTAATTAACAAGCACTGGATGGGGTCTGAAATCTTGGCTCATTTGTATAATAATACTACTTATCTAATTTATATCTGCTTTAATTATAAATCTCTTGATATAATCTTGAGGGTTTTGTATGATTTTGTCATCGTTAGGGTCAATGACGGTATTTTTTATTCGTTTATCATAATAGCGTTTTAGTTCCCTGTATCGTTTACCCCCACAAGCAAGACACAACTGCGATTTTCCCCTTACCCCAGCCCCACATTGGAGGCATGGGAGAGGACCGAAAGAACCGTTGCGAACGCTTTGTAAATGATACCCACATAATTCGCTTCTTCATGATTTGTTACACGGGGTTGTTGATCCAATCATTAGCCACTTGCAGTGATTCATTATACTATATTTTTCTATTTAAATACTTGTTTTAATTATAATATGAAGGAGTTCAAGAGATTATCGAAAATTAAGCCTTGGAAAAATCCTACATTCATTGATTATACCATGAAAGAATTCCAAAGATTATCGAAAATTAAGCCCTGGAAAAATACTAAATTCAATTTCGATAAAGAGTTCAAGAGATTATCGAAAATTAAGCCCTGGAAAAATACTAAATTCAATCTCGATAAAGTCTCTGATACACCAAAACGTCTAATCGGTGATAGAACTATACTAAGTAAAATCAGGGAGTGTTTTAATGAATTCTACCGAGACGGTGCAGCATACTGTTGGTCGACATTTCGAATTATTTATAAAGATGTCAATGTACCCAACATCGATGCTACTATAAACGATGAAAGAGCAGCTGAGATAATTTCACACCTTGGCCCGCCAAGGAGCTGGAAATTCAAGGGTAAATTGGAAAGCAATTCCCAACAGAAGTATTTTTTCAGAATAAAATTCATTATCGAAGTCGAAGGCAAATGGATTATCAGGGATAAATTTGAACCAATCCTCAAGGATAAAAAACTGTCATTGTGAGTAGAGATTCCAAACCAGGAATTCTAACTGGAATTGACAAACCATACTACGAGAGATCTTATCCAGTAACAGCAATTGTTTATGGGATATATTCGTTAAATGATAAACCCGATATTGCAAAACTAGCTCCTATGAAATATTCTAGTTCACTGAATTGTGTAGCAACACGGGTAATGGAACACTTCACAAATGCATCCCGAGGAAATAAACTAACTGATCTGCGACGTAGGAAAATAACCGAATGGTAACTGACAGTGAAACAGCACGGTGCAAAGATTTCTGATATAGCTAAATTAAAAACATCATTAAGATTCCCAATATCAGTAACGACAATAACCGGAGAAGTATTATACGAACCGAAATATCAATCACAAGGAGCGCCAATGCAAATTATTGATCATAACAAACACGCGTGGACCCCTGCAGTAACAATATTTCCACCAGATAGAACCGTAAGATATATCCCTAAGGAGTTCGTCGGGAATGTTTTTTATAATGAGAAATTATTCGATGCTATTCACACGCTGTGTAAGGATGATCCTGTGTCAGTGTGGTTACTTAGAAGTGATGAAGATCCCGAAATAGGATTTGATTAATTTGTAAGACCAAATGGTGAATTATATCGCGTTGAAGAATTAGATAACATAATGAGAAAAATCGCTAGTGATTTTTCACCGGAGAGTTCTCATGAAAAACTATTAACGGATAGCTTCACAATTCCATCAGTGGTAGCTCACTTCGCAAGAGAAAAAAACTCATGGCGTCCAACACAAAGTGATTTTCTCGAGGACGTTAAATTGAGTTGCGTCGCATTTAGTCATGGAGGACTGTGGAATACGAAATACCATCGTGGCGGTATGATTTAAATTGATATATCCGCGTGTTATCCTGGAAGTTTTCTCGGGTATGGAGAATGTAGTAACTATTTTAAACGATTTGGACACCCCACACATGAAATGACTCGTGTTGCGATTAATGGGCCATTACCTGATTTTGATTTAACCGGATTCGCTCGTGTGATATCATTTGAACTCGTTACAGGGTTACATCCGTGTAGTTATGTTTGGCTTGGTAGACATATATCTGAAAAGGCCTGGATGCCAATAGTGTTACTACCATATATAATTGATTGTGGTATGCTAATATCGTTGATTGTTTCCGAAGCTATTATATGCTATCGAGCTCAGAAAGAAGTTTGGCTACCACAACCCGATCTAGATCGTATAATTAGCGAACAGCGAAAACAGTTTCCAGATTTCAATGAAGAACAAATCATGAATTGGTCTAAGAAGTTATTTGAAATTAAAAAAGAACAAGCAAAAGACTTTGGACGAAGAATAATCGGTAAATTTACCCAAGGTGGAAGATACGACAATGCAAAATATTCTTCGCGGTTGATCATAGACATCGCTGAATACGATTTTATTGTAACGGTTTTAACGAAACAGGGAAAACTTGTAAATCGTAAAGACGCTTTCCTATCCGATAGAAGACGATTAGGTACAATTGTTACCTATTGTGATGGATATATTAAACAATATACGCATTTGAGAAGTTCTATGCTAGCTTATGCTTCTATAGATTTATTTTCGATGATAAATAGATTTCCTAATACCGCAGTTAGAGTAGCCACTGATTCTATTTATATCCACGAGAAATACAAATCAGATGTAGCTACATTCATAGATCAGGAGGTGAATTGGGGATGTTGGAGATTTAAAAAGGAAACGCTACATGAGTATTGTGAATCGGCAGATGTTACCATGGATGAAAAGTACTTAAAGTGTGATGAGATTCAATCCGAATTTTCTAATGCACCACCGGTATCTGATCCAATATGTAGATACAAAACAGTTTATTTAAACGGTTGTGGTGGGTCAGGAAAGACAACTCGTGCAATTATATCATAGAAACGCTAGCGTTTCAAAATCAAACATGATTGTCCTAGCGCCAACTCACAGACTCGCCAGAGAGATGAAACAACGAGGGATAAATGCCTGTACTTATCATAGTTTCTTTCGATGGAAAGGCGATGAATGGACCCCTGATCGAATGGGCGATAAATTCATTCCTGAAATCATAATTTGGGATGAAATATGCACAGTATCGTTGAAAATATTACAAACATTTCTTGAGTGGTTGTTATTGAAAAATACAAAAGTCGTCATGCGCGGTGATCACGGCCAACCACCACCATTTATCGGTGCATCCCCACATGAATGGCTAAAGAGTTTTTTAGACTATTATGAAGAAATTACCACTGATTATAGATCACTTGATGAACAATTACGCGAGTTCAAAGCACTGACTAGATTACAACCGGATAAAATCCAATGTGAAATAGCGCGTGAAATAATTTCAGAAACTCCCATGAATGATTTTTGGGAAACGTGGAGACCAAATGATTTAATAGTAGCAAGTAGAAAAATAGTCAGAGACACACTTCAGATGAAGTTATTTGAAACGCATACAGAAAAATTTGCAACACTTCCAGTACCGTTGTGTTATAGGCCTTCGGATACACGAAAGCAGAATATTGAAGTTGATATTCCAGGGAAGAGTGAAAAGCAGATTCTCGTGTTAAATGATATTGTGCTGGTTGATATCAGCGTCGTCGAAGATGCATTGCGTGCTGATAAATCCCCATGGACGTTAGGTTACGCAGCGACAATACACTCTTCACAGGGATTGACTACGTCAGATACAATTGTTTGGATGGTGGATAATCACATCGAATGGTCGAATTTAGTCTGTCTTGCAGTATCCAGAGTACGAAGAATAAATCAACTTCGAAGAGTTGTCCTGGATGATAATGGCACTACAATGGATGATGCTAGCATCGTTGATGTTAAAATTATTGATAAAAAACTCTCCGGTTACAAACAACAAGACAAAAAAAAAACAACGAGAATTTGACATTGATGCTGAATTAATAATTACGCTGAAGCAACAACAGAATAATCACTGCGCGAGTTGCAATTGTATAATGTGTTGGCAGTATTCGGATAAAGATCCTTGCCAATTTACCGTAGACAGAAAGAATAGCAGCATTGGTCATATCAGAGATAACGTTATGCTGACTTGTCTTGAGTGCAACAGACGCAACGGCGCTAGTTAAGACCATATTGATATCCAAATAACCGTTCAGCAAGAGTCCGATTAAATCGTTCAACAATTGCCTGATCGCGATGTAGCGCAGTATGCCCTCTTCTGATGGTGACATTGTGATGTTTCATCGCTGATAAAACAGCGCCTTGAAATTCCTTGCCAGGATCAACTTGTAACAGATTTTGCCAGCGTAGTGGGCCTCGTCGATAAATCTTTTCAAATGCAGAAGCAACGTCAAGTGATGATTTTGTTTTTAGCGGTTCTTCTTGTTTGTATCGACTCGCAACGTCAACTACGGTTAGCGCGTATTTGTAACCGTTGTCATGTGGTAAAAACAATAAATCAGCTTGATGAACTTCATTGGGTCCGGTAACATCAAAATGCGAGAAATTGATTTGTTTAGGGCGCGGTAGATAAATTTGCCATATAGCCTGTTTGGATAACCAATTAGCCGCAGTAGCCTTTTTCCCTTTTGCGGCGCTGGCGAGTTTACTGATTGCTGCTTTACCCGTCAGTATCCTTTTGGAGAATAATAAATAGATTCCATGTTGTTATTAATTACCGGCACCTAACATAAATTTGCCTTTCATAGCCGATTTTACCAACCACGAAGCCAATTTTTCTTTCAAAGATTTATCAGGAATAGCATTTAACGCATGAATTAATTTCACATCCGCGAGATGTCTATTTTGCAGATTGCTGCTTTTATAAGCAACATCATGAGCATGACACGCCTTATCAATAGCGTTTATCGGATACTCGCCGGGTCGGGGTAGATTTTGATCATCAAGTCTGATATCTAATCGTGTTCCGGGGCGACAGTAGCTATATCCTGGAAGGTGCTTTTCTCCGGGGTACTTTGCCCATGGGGTTCCAGGGAGCTTTGCCAATTTGGCTGCGATATCACCTCCTCGTTTTTTTTAAAAACATTTCCGGATTTCATAGAAATAAATCTAAATTTTTTTGTACCACATGTTGCACATCTACCAGTAAGTGCAGATCTGTTATTTTTAGTTGTAATCGTCGTTACATCATTTGTGCTAGTACGCGTTTTACACTTCACACAATATAGATTCATAATTTATGTATAGAGATATGGATATAATTGATTTTTCAGCTACTAAAACAAGAGAACCAGTTAAGCATCATGCAGCGCTACCAAACTCTATCCGCGCAATTATAATCGAGCCATCTGGATCCGGCAAGACGCAATTGTTGCTCAATTTAATAATGAGATGGATGAAGTGGGATAAATTGTATTTAGTTGCTCCTAGCGTAGATGATCAACGATGCTATGAAGTGCTAAAAGATTTTAATGAAAACGCTTCAGAGATTGCTGGCGAGTGTATTATTGAATTTATAACCGATATTGACGAGGCACCATCAGTAGAAGACCTCAATGGAAGTATCAACAATTTAGTTGTATACGATGATGTCATGTTAGATAAACAAAAAAAACCCAGCTAGAATATTTTCCCGAGGCAAGCACAAAAACACTGATGTGATATATGTCACTCAACGCTACACTCAGATTCCAAAAGTGATCAGAGATAACTGTAATATTCTTGCTGTATTCAACGGCGTTGATACACATACGCTACGAAATATTTGGCAGACATGGTGCTCTGATATGGACTTCAATCAATTTAAAAATTTCTTTAGTAACTCTCAGTCGACCCCGCATGGATTTATAACAATAAATTTACAGGATCCTCGGACTCGATCAAATATTTGGTTAACCTGTAGCAGCAGAGAGGGTGAATGACAACGACAATGGCGTCATTGACGAATTCATTGAGGAGGCCTCAATTTATCGAATCAACGCTTTTTTTTACGATTTACGAAGAAGCCTTAGATTACCGAATCGACGCCTGTAAAGGTTGTCTGATTCACCCTCTCTGCTGCTCATATAGACTGGTAGTTCTGCATCTACGATATGTTCGTATAGACTGGTAATTCTGTATCTACGATATCTTCGTATAGACTGGTAATTCTGTATCTACGATATGTTCGTATAGACTGGTAATTCTGTATCTACGATAGGTCATATAGACTGGTAATTATCAATCTACGATAGGTCCTCTAGACTGGTAATTCTGTATCTACGATAGGTCCTATATAATGGTATTTACGTATCAACGATAAGTCATATAGACTGGTAATTATGCATCGACGATATGTCCTATATAATGGTAAAAATTGACTAATAATAGCATATAAGGATTTAGCACAAAATACACGATATATATGATCACTATAAAAACGTGTCAGCAAGTTTATCATTACGGACAAGTGAAAATTGAGCACAATGTATGTAGCTTCTCGTGTGTCGGTTGTTGTTTCCAATAGTTTTCCAGAGTTCTTCCCTCACCAATAATACTGGCCGCCATGTATAGCCTATCGTGTGCCGACAAACGGCGTTAAAACCTACAACAACAACAACAGACTTGCAGAATATTTTCCTAACAATATGCTGAATATATTTGATACAAGGCGATACGGTGGATGAAATGAAAGCGGAACATACTTTCATGCATTCCAGTTTGTGGCGTCCCCAGTCATCTTTCTGGCATTGCGTCGAGCAGTAATATATCTTTTTTACATCCTGAGCAGAATTTTGTATTTATTGTCGATTTACAAGTAAAACACATCTTAACTAGTTCATCTTTTTTATTTCGTTTTTGGTCTGCGGGAGAAGAAGTGGAAATAGATCTTTGCGCTTCTGCATTTTCCACAGAATTATCGCCAGTGTCCTGATTATATGCATTTGCAGTGCTTGCAGTATGAACATAACTTGCATGTGATGGGGGCGTGTCAAATGGGAAATCTTCGATTTTATCGATTCTTGATTCTGGAGCGGTTTCCTGCTTAATATTAGGTTTTACTTTCAGGTTATACTGCGTGGACACCTTAGGTTGCGCTCTGTTCTTACAGGTATCACGGTGTTCCTTAATCCAGTCATTTCTTTGGCAGTCCTTTGAGCAATAGGCTACTTTATAACATCCTGTACATTTTCGGAGCATACCTTCTCTACCACAACAGTTACAACGTGGCTCGGATTTATTCATCCTTCTTGAATGTGAGGAAAGATTTCTCTATAAGTATTTCTAGAATAAAACAATATAGAAAATGCACATAAGACATTTTATAAGTCTACGGTCGCTGCTACCATTGAAGCAAACAATCATTTTCACATCTGCCATGATGTTTTTCTAATATTTCTTTTTGGTTTATAAATAAATTCTTCCGACTTTAAGATCATATTTCTATCTAGTTTTAAAATGCCTGACATTATCTAGAATTAAACCGCCACGTTTATTTATCTTGTTTTCTTTGTTTTCAAATTCCATTTTGATGGCGTCTTGATTTCCGATAATATCAATTTCAATCTTTCATTTGAAAATGAATGGTCTTTATGACTAGCTGCGCCAAATAAATCTTAGTGTCATCAGTTATCAACACAAACTAATATTAACCTGTCTATATACAGATGCTGTGGTACTGATTTAAGATGGTATGTGTGTGTGTATGTGTGTGATTTGGATTTTTGTGACAGATTTTTGTGATTTCTAGCACTGGGGCATGATGCCGCAGACATGTAGCATGATGTCTCACACTGTCACATTATTCTGACAGCAGGGCAACCAGTCCTAACAATAACCTCTGAATGCTGAGCCACTAGCGTGGTGACTGCTAGTACCATGTTTATATCTTTGGTATGACTCATCAGGTGTTAGGAACCGCGACCACCCGCATCCAGGGCGGACGCTCTAACTACTAGGCGTCAAGAGCGGTTGAAATAAGACGATCTGGACTCTTGTAAAACCGTATGTATTTTTTTGTATTTGCATCCATTCCACTCTCTCAATGGAATGAAATATTTCCCCACCAAATGAATATACGCTTCAGAGATTAGAACAAGCAGTACAATTAGCAGATATAAGTATTTTTAAAAGTCTCTCGGTCAATTCAGATCAAATGTGCACTTTGACAAGTTGAAGATTATCAAATAGCAAAATGTTCGGATAAACTATTTTGAATTTGTGTTATTATTTGTTTTCTTCTGAATGATTGTTCTACGAATCAGAGTTATAATGCTTTTTAGGTTTAAGACGAGTAAATAAAACCCATACAAATTATTATCTATTTGAATATTATTTTTGCTGTTGTATATTTGTAATGTCATATTTGTGTTAGTAGTAATGATAATCCTTCCAAAACTAAACAACTTTGTCCTGTTTATGTCTATGTCAATTGTACTATGTTACGTACCTGAATATTCATGGAGAATACAGTGAACATCGAGCACTGTTGACCCATTGTAAAGTATGTAAAATCTGATCTTGCACTGGGTCTACTTTAAATGAATAAACATCACAAATACTGATGAAATTGTAACTCAACATTGAATATAGTATTTTGATTACTGAAAGCCACATAATATTTTAAGGATACCATCTCTATTTACCTACAATCATATACATTGATCAGAAATGTGCGTGATAAATGAATTATGACTTACAAGGCAAATGTATATGCATATATGACCATATTAGAAAATCAATGAAAATCTCGAGTACTTGACACACCATAAATATTTCAGTGCGATGTTCGGGCAAAAGGTATACCGGTTTAAATGTACTGCAGTACGCCAAACAGTTTTAATGATACACCAAAAACAACAAATATTTGACGAAACGTTATGAATTTAGGGTTAGAAACTATTTCATAAAAGTTGTGTAACATAAATCGACTTTTAAGTGGCCCAAAATATCTATGTAAATAAATACCGATTTTTAATATAACATCCTCTGTTCGTAATAAACTATTTAAACAACTATTTCAACATATAATGAAGAATTAAAAATAGATTTTAAACATCATTAAGACTATAAATAGATTAAGATTGTAATTTAATTATAAACTGATTACTTACTGAGATTCAAACTTTGCAAACGCTGGGAACAAACAAAAATGATTATGGTTACTTATCAATATATAGCAGCGGCAGATAAATCGATGGTTACTGAATGGCACAAGGGTGACATCGAAGTCTTATACTTTTAATATGTACGTACGACTTAACAAACATTTGCAGTATGGTAGACCATTTGAGCTAAGAAACAAAATATTGCTTTTTAATTACCAATGCATTTTAAAATTCAGATAAAGGTTCACCTTGATTTTCCTTGTAAAACGTATTAAGACGGAACAATCTTTGATTGAACTACCTTACATAATATGGTCAATCTTGGACAGACTACCTTAAATAATATGGTCAATCTTGGACAGACTACCTTAAATAATATGATCAATCTTGGACAGACTACCTTAACTAATAAAGTCAATCTTGGACTGACTACTTTTCTTAATATGGTCAATCTTGGATAGACTGTCATAAATAATATGGTCAATGTTTAATTGAACTAGCTTAAATAATGTGGTCAATCTTGCACTGACTACCTTAACTAGTATGGTCAATCTTGTATTGAACTACTTTTATTAATATGGTCAATCCTGGACTGATGTTCTTAAATAATATGATCAATCTTGTATTGAATTTCCTTTTAATAATATGGTCAATCATGGACTGAAGACGTCGGCAAAATGTTGAGAAAGTTTTTGTTAAAACTTTGTGTGTGCAATGTATAAATAACTTCAAGTACATCATACTAGTTTGTAACTGTGATTTTGTTAATTATATTTTGTTTAATTAAAGTCCACTGAATGGGTCTGTATTCTTAAATTTAGTCTTGTATAATGCTTACTATTCCACTGAGCATGCACATTGAAGCAGTAAGTTTGATCTATTCACTGTAACTCTCTAATCCCTTTGCTGATTTTGCTACACTACGTATATATTTGAATGTAGTTATTTCACTGTAATTATTTGACATTGATTGTAATTATTTGACTTGACTGTAATTATTTTAGTGTAGTTATTTGAATGTAATTATATGAATGTAATAATTTGACTAAATATCTGACTATAATTATTTGAATGTAATTATTTGAATGTAATTATATGTAATTATTTGAATGTAATTATTTGAATGTGATTATTTGAATGGAATTTTTGTAATGAAATTATTTGAATGGAATATTGCTGCTTTATATGATTGATACTATATGATTTATATTATATGTGTATATCAATAACGCAAAGTAAGTACAGCATTTGACATCTGAAAATCAACGCATTATTTGAATACGACAATTCGTCAAATGCATGAATAGGTAGCAATAAGCCTGAGGTATCATCTGCTTGTGTTTCTTACCATTTGTCAAGTACGACAATATCGACAGTATATGGCGGCATCATTTATGCTGTTTGGCCAATAAAAGTGAGTCATGATCACATGATAACTCTTACGATCCCTAAATGACCAGCCAAAAGAGTTTCATTGACCAGACTAAGTATTTTCTGTGTCTAAGGTTTTGAAACTACAATTTGATAGTTCACTTACCACTCATCACCAGCAGGGTCCCCAGTAGGTTTTCACTTTCTCACAAGAATTCAATATTAATGACCCTTTGAAACAAACGGGAGATTTAAGGATCTGTATCCTGTTCGATGACAAGTGAGTGTCGTTTATCACTCTGAATAGAACAAAGAATGAGTAGTTAAAAGTAGATGACTGATCAATATCGTCTGACTGATCCAAACAAGAAGTGAAAGTGACCTCATCAAAATCCTGCTCCAAACGTGCGTCAGTTAAAGGAATAATTTCATTATCAAATTCATTCTCAAGAGCTTTTTTCGCCATAGCTCTGGTAACTGCACAAGCGTGGAATAAATCAGCGGATTTTTCTTTCTCAATTGGATCAGTTTTCCGATTTAAACAAAGCTTGTCAGTTGCAAGGGGAGTTACGGCATCCTTGTATCTAGGTAGATCCTTTTCTAGTAATAAACAAATACTATATACTGGTAAAACAGAGACTGTTCCGACTTTCACGGGTCTTGGGACGACGTCTGATGACAAATCTACACAATGGAGAGGAACATTAACAAAGCCACACTTTCTATTGGGCTGGGATTGGCCGAATCACCTAAGAGTGATACAGAACCCTTTGATATGAATGGTTCATAATGATCCATGATAAAATCAGACTGGTGTATATTAAACACAACAAATGTATTGATTTCAATATATTACCGTGCCTTTGATCTCTTAGAAATAAGGACATTTGGAGCACTCCTGTCTTGATTCTGATGTCTATGTTTCAATTTGCGGCATTCAAAAATAACAGGTTCTTTCTAGTTGCAATAGGTACACGTAGGAAGAGACAATGATATGGAAACAAACGTCTCTGAAGTTAGATTTTAGAAGTTGTGTCAGTTTGAGTTAAAGAATAGCTTGTATTAGACTGAAATACTTTACTGCCGAAAGACTGGTGTGTAGAAGTCTTTTTACAAAACAATTATAGAAGTTAAATAATACTGATGAGCAGCATAAGAAGCATTTTTCAAGGTTTCGATTATGTTCTTCTCAAGATAAATCTTAATGTTACTATGTATACAGTTCTTAAACTCTTCGCGTAATATAAGTTGTTTGAGATATTCATAATCATTTTCCACTTTCTTGTGTAAGCACCATCTGTCAAATAACTACTCTTTTCTCTAGCAAATTCAACATGAGTTTGTCCAAATTCTTTTTAAACGTTTCTGAATTTTGGCCCTTAAGATGTATTCTTTGACAGCATCATTCACCACTTTAGTGAACTGACAGTGAATGGTAAATATCACTAGCCATAACAGTGAGCACACATTGTATTCACTGAGCCAGATGTTCCTTTGTCAATTTAAAATTTTGAACAACTGTTTCAGATAGAGTACAAGATGTGTCTACTTCTCTTTCTCAAAACGGGATCATTAACCTAATGTTCTTTGCAAGATCAAAACTTTAATTTGGATTCGAAGTACGAATATGCTAAAATGTTCCATATATTTGTGGACTAAATATTCAGATCATTATTAACGACTAATATGATCTAGAACAATTGTCCACATGTTAACATAGGCAGGGTTATGCAAAAAGTGGTGGCTCGAGGGATAGGATGTGCAAGCACGTGGTAGGGTGTCATTAAAGAGTATCGTAGTCCATGTCAGAGTCTGCCTGCTGTACTCGATACATTTACTGTTTCATAATATATTTTGTGTATATGCAAGTACCATATTATTAATGGATGTAATGAAGACTGGTATCCAGATGAAAGTGACATAGTAACATTTGTACACTAAATGCTATTACCTATGTAAATTCAATATACACTGTTGCACATTATGACGAGTCTAGTCTGCCTAGTACCTTTAATATAATGCATTCAATTCCAGAGTGTCTGAGCTCAATGCAGATTCCTAGCAATCAACGCATGCAAGAGTAGAGTTTAAGTACAACATTCTAAATTAGATTAAATTCGTCCGATATAGTAAATTTTTCCTATCTTTGGTACGCTTGGAGGTTTTGACACCTAACCATTGACTAATACTTCTCATAAAGCATTTAAGAAACTAAATAGACAACAAAATCATTTGAAATCTCCACCCAATTTATGATTGGTTTTATACGTTCAATTCAGATAAACGTTGAAAAGCTGGTATTAATTCCTAAGTTAAACAAATAAAATGCATTTTATTTAGCAACTATTTACAGCTTGAGAGCATTTCTTATACCTACCAGTAATAATTAGATATACGAAATAATATTGAAAACGTTAGGAGTGGCTAAATATATCTATCTATCTATCTATATATATATATATATATATATATATATATATATATATATATATATATATATATATATATATATATATATATATATATATATATATATATATATATATATATGAGCTATTTTGAAATAATGATAATGGTGAAACTAATATTTCCAGTTATACGAGATATTAGTGTTAAGAACGATAGTCGCAGTTTTACATTCAATGAAATATTTAGACATTTGCACAAATTATGACCATTAAAATCGCCGGACAGATCTTGAATTTCTTATCGTCTCACATAGCCTCTACTATATGTATTCAATGGAATCCTTTCAAAATCACACACTATGTGTATGCAATCGAATCCTTTCAAAATCACATCTTATGTGTATGCATTAGAATCCTTTCAAAATTCCATAATTTGTTTATGTTATCGAATCATTTCAAAATCCCATACTATGTGTATGCAATCGAATTATGACAAAATCATACATATCAATGATGTACAATGTATCCTAATGTTTTCATGGCATGGTCTTGAAAGAGCGCTTTAAGAATATTTAAGGTTTTCCATTTGTTATTATAGCATGATTAATTGCATTCAAATATCTTAAACAAATATCCCCATGTCTTAAATAGTGTTTCTCTATCATTCCTCATCAAAAATCAATATTTGATATGGTACCTTGACTATGTATGTATGTATGTATGTATGTATGTATGTATGTATGTATGTATGTATGTATGTATGTATGTATGTATGTATGTATGTATGTATACGTACGTACGTACGCACGCACGCATGCATATTTGTATGTATGTATGTATGTATGTATGTATGTATGTATGTATGTATGTATGTATGTATGTATGTATATATGTATGTATGCATGTATGTATGTATGAATGCATGCAGGCATTCGTGGTATTACGGTTCCATAAATCTACAATACAATAAGTAATCGATCATGAAATTAAAGGGAAGTAACATTTCGCTGTACTTAATCTATGAAATACCATTCCAATATCGGTTTTTACATATGGTTTAATCAGTTCTCAGTAAAACAAAGATCAAACTGTCTCTTGTATATGTTTAATAAATAATAATTACGCAAATCCTTTACATCGTAGACATTAGCAAAGTTGTCCTATTTAGGTTTATGTCAATGATATAGTTTAACTTACCTACATGTTCCAAGAGAATAAAGCGAAAGTAGAGCTACCGTGAGCTTAAAGTCTTATCTTGCACCCGATATTGTCTTTTTTTCCGAAGAATGTTGATGATGTCAAGCAAAGTATTTGCATAACACAGCAAACCACGTTCTTTACCTACTGGTATAACTTTAATATCCTTCAGATATATACTAATAATAATCATCATTAGCGTGATTAGTTTACCAAACAAATTATAAAACAACGCAACTGTTCGTTCTTAATAACTATCTCAAATATGAACCATTGTGACTGTCTTCGTATTGCAATGAAAACAGCACGACATCAGCATCATAATTGTTTTGCATTTTTTTACGAGCTCTATTTGAACTTCATTATTAGTTTATACACACTGTGCGATAATTACAATTATTTTTCAAAAACTATTTAAAAAACATTTTTTTTAGAATTGAGTGTTTATTTTAATATTGTTCAGCATTTCTCATACAGCCAGAACAAATTTCGGTAACTCTCACTTTCGATTCCATTTGGAAAGATAGAGGGAATGGTGTTTATTATACAGAAGATGTTATTTTCATTTGTCGTATATATATATATATATATATATATATATATATATATATATATATATATATATATATATATATATATATATATATATACATAGTGATGAAATTAGATACACTGGGAGAGTGATGCTACAATAATAGGGGCAGTAATGTTTTCCCTATAGCACTAGCTGAAACAATTAGAACTGTTAATTATAACAGAACAGTCTGACTGAGGTCATTGACCCTAGGGTGTGAGAAACCTTATCTGCTTTGATGTGTCAAGTATCAGGTTTTGGAACTAGACTGAATTATGGGCTGGGAAAGTGGTTTTAACAAAGATTCACAGACTTGAGTGGGGAGAGGTTTTGTAGCTTTCAGTGTGAAAGGATCAATTAGAGACTCTCTCTCTCTCTCTGTCTCTCTCTGTGTGTGTGTCTCTCTCTCTCTCTCTCTCTCTCTCTCTCTCTCTCTCTCTCTCTCTCTCTCTCTAATGGATAGTTAGATGGTAACTCTACAGAAAGTAGGGGTTATCTTGTGTAATGCAACACAAGGCTAAAGGAGTGTACATACATAATGTATATTGTAAATTAACATGTAAATAGCAGAATTATTTTTATGGATTTATTTCTGAATCCATCACGTTACTATATATATATATATATATATATATATATATATATATATATATATATATATATGGTCGTGCAATTTTCATACAGACAGAACAAAATTCGGTAACTTTCAACGAGGGAATGGTGTTTGTTAATCAGAAGATGTTCTTATATATATATATATATATATATATATATATATATATATATATATATATATATATATATATATATATATATATATATATATATATATATATATATATATATATATATATATATATATATATATATATATATATATATATATATATATATATATATATATATATATATATAAATATATATATATATATATATTTGCTGCTCCTTAACACTTAGTATTGTCAGACCATTCTAGGATAGAAAGCACGGCGCTGTAATATTAAAATAAACGTTTAAAGTCTTTATTTAGGGATTATGTTTCGATTTTCAAAAGAAAATGATAGTACAATTTTCTTTCGAACGGATTCATAAAACATCCCTTGTCAACTATTATCGAATCTTTCTGACATGCTAGACTAGTAGACATTTTAAATTAATTTGAAGAATAACAGCAGAATTGCTTATTACTAGGTTTAGATTATTATCTGTAACCTAAAAAAGGTATTGCATCCGTCATTCACTCCGAGTTCATTAACATAATAAAAAGTTATACAACACTTTGTTTTTCACGTGAAAGGTTTTTAATGCAGTTTTATTCCGTTCGGTTTTCAAAAGAGGTGCGTTTCGTTATTGTATTGTTGTGATGATGATGGGACTAACGTGATACATAGAAAGATAAAAGACATAAAAGAAAAGAATAGTTCAAAATGATGAAAGCGCTCCATATAACCAGGGATTATGATAGGTCATGTGCCCATCTCTTCAAAAACTCTAATTGGAAATACAAAGATTGGTAGAATCAATGTTCCATAGTTACTTGTACCTATATATTTTCCCCCAAAAGTATAGAATTAGACCGAAAATGTCGTCACTCCTTACCTATCATTGTAGATCAAATAAACATAAACAGCTGTTTGGAAATCAGCTTGATCGCACATTGTTAATATTCTTGACATATTTTGTATATCTAAAAGAGCAAATGTCATCTTGCTGATGGCTCGCAATATTAGATTAATTGGCCCCAACAAAGTAGCATATATTGATAAGATGATGCTTGATGAGAATTAGTAAACGCTCAACGAAATTAAAACTTTATTTATATATTAATTATTCGCTCTGATTGGATTACGTGACGTCTTGATCATAGTGCAATTTGAAGGTAGAAGGAGCCAAATATTATTTCATATTTTGGAGAAAGGTATTGGAATGTAATCTACGTTATTTGGTTGTATAAACTTGAATAACGTCAAACTGATCCATGTTGGGATGCACGTGAAATTGATATTTGCTGCTTAATGTCATCCAAGTCAACATTATTAATTGATTCATGCGGATATTGACATCCAGGTGTAGGAGGAACGTACCAGCACTTAGTGATGTTAGTGTACCGTGAATCCGGACAAATATTCGCCTGATTTATTCAGGATTGCTTTATCCCAAATATTGATATATTTGCTTAATCAGCTGTTGGTTATTTGATGATTAGGACATATGGCATTGCATACTCAATTAGGTAATATGTGTCAGTCATATACAAATTGTACAGATAAGCTGACATTTATATAAAAGAAGCACTGGAAATGTCCGACTAAATTCCATTAGTCTAGTCCTATTAAGTCAGATAGACCTGAGAAAGTAAATTTGATTACCTAATGAAAACAGTATTACATACATTTCGTTAAGCAACCACCTCAGGTTTTAAATAATATTTGTATACTTACTATACAAATAAATACCTGTTTTGTTAATCATCAAATTTGGTGAGCTGATACTAGTTAATAAAGAGATAGAATGAACTATTTAGAAACTATCGAGATTTTACACACATTTGATATTTTATGGAATTTGATTCATTCTTGCAAAATGAGACCATTTTATTGGAAACATTACTTGTGTTTTTTCCGTTAAACTACATTGCCAAAATTCGCACACAGTGTTAGTATTAAAACAACAGGTGGTTAAAAAATCGTAGTCCCCATGTCCCTCAGATATGTTTCTGCTACATCGCCCTTTCCAAACCACAGTGTAAATTATGTTACTCAATCATATTGTTTTCCTACTATGTTCTTATAAAAGTTAGATACGAGCATGTAAATTCCCTTCTTATTAGTATAGTGTTGGTCATTTATTTAACTAAATACGTTATATCGATAGGTACAAGTCCTACGTAATGTATATCTACCATTGAAAAATCAATGATCAATATGAACCCTTGAAATGGTGCCAGGTCCAGGTCAAATGAATGCATGTATATATATGACGAAATATCCAACCTTCAGCCACGTCTGCTTGGCATATCGCTCGACTTTCTCTCTCTCTCTCTCTCTCTCTCTCTGTATATATATATATATATATATATATATATATATATATATATATATATAAATATATATATATATATATATATATATATATATATATATATATATATATATATATATATATATATATATATATATATATATATATATGTCTGTGGCAGAATTGTAACATAACGTCCATATTCTCGGAGAATAAAGAGAAAGTAAACATACTGTTGAGTTACTGAAAATCATTTAATCTCTGGGTTTGAACTGAGTTCATATCAAGGGAAGACACAATATATAGCTATGTATTAATGTAAATGGTTAACAACATGTCACCAGACTACTGTATATTGAGTATGGATTATCGATTGACCTCTAAACCTGTTAACAAAATATATATGTAATCCAAACACGAGCTGAGACCTTCAATTGAAAGATGAAACAAAATATAATCTTACATATTATTTTTGCCCTGTTTTATATGCTATGCTGTTACTGTGTTATTACACACCTATCCCTCTTACATTTAAACAATGGAATCTTGTATGAAGGAGAGGGAAATACACTTTGCACTGCACCAAAATTACAACATATTATTTACTGTTTCCAATTTATATATATACATTCTTCAGTGTCTTTATGAAACAAACGATTACTATATCTATATAGCTAAAAACTAATAATTATACAAATCCCTTACCTCCGGAAACGAAACACAGTTGTCCTGATGACGTCTGTGGCATAATTGTAACATAACGTCAATATTCTCGGAGAATAAAGAGAAAGTAGACGAAGAAACAACGCAGATACTAATATAGTCAGAAGTTTGAAAGAAACTCTCAATATTTTGTTTGGATTCTTGACAATCATAGTGTATTTTGTACCAATCATTTCTATAACAGGACAAAACCATTTAATATGCCGTCTGACTCATTAAAAATATTGTTCATAAATATAACAATATTGATCAGTGATGTGGTATATAATTGATTGTATCTCAGTTATTAGGTCGCTTGAGACTAGCTATGTATCGCGACAGTATGAACTCTTCTGTATGTCTCGGGTTAAATAGACCTGCAGAATTAACTTCTTCCAAACTATTGAGGTCTATTGAAGAAGAAGTGAAGACGATGAGAAAATTTTTTGGCATATAAATAGTTTTGATTCTAGAAACACAATGATATCACCAATGTTCAATTTCTTTAGAACTCCAAGTGATATTCCCATGTTAAATGACCATTGACACCAATTTTGATATGCTCAGTTTTAACGTTAAGGTCCCATTGACGCTAAAGTGACCCAATCCTTGTCGCACTGTCCAATTCTCCATTCACTTCATGTTACATTTCCCCATGTGAAATTCCTATTCACGCTAGAGCTGACCACGACCATTTGACTGCGATTTGCATACACGCTAGAGTGCCACCTATTACTACTATTATACTATGCATCCTAACGGCTTTGATATTAGTAAGACATCTTTAAGTTCATAAAGATGTAGATGGAGCTGCATTTTATAATGGAGTGAGATAAATAATAAATCTAATATATATGTGCGTTATTTAAATTTCTAATTTGTATTTATGTATTTAGTTGTACCCATGTATTCAACTAAGTTAATAACTACAAGCAGTGCATTGCTAGTCAGGTAATGGAGTAAGCAAACGTTCGTAGTTTTTAATGCGAAATAGAATAATATTCTCAAAATGTTTAATTCGGTGGTGCGATGTGTCAGACTTTATTTGTATCCACGAGGCGTTTAATGTTCAATTTCTGCAATAACTATCTTAACGATTACATTTCACCTATCCGCTATATTAATACCAGACACATGATGAAGAAAACCAGAAGAGGTTTCGTCGCATAAGCGATTTCAAAGTGACAGACGGAATAGCATCTCATCAGTCATTGGTGGAATAGTCACAAACTGGACAAAACTTCAGGTGGTACGATTATCCTATTCTATATAGGATTCGTTGTATTATGTTATCGGTCAGACGTTGATTAGTATAATGAAGATGATCTAGTAGACAACATATTTAGACTTTAAGCCTTGTTTCAATGCTGTGTAAATTGACCATTAGACAGAAGACAACATATATTCCTTAATTCTTAATCTTTTTTCCATTAGGAACACATTATGTATATTGATCTTATGATAGAAAACAAAAATAATTATTTAGTTATTTATCCTTACTTCTATTGTGCGTACATTATATATGTATATATTAATATTTTGATAGAAGAAATAATTAATTATTTAGTTCTTAATCCTTATTTTCTTTATGATTACATTATGTAACCTGTAACAATATAACACCTAAATCACATTTTATTTATTAATGGAAGAACAATATATGTATTGCATCAAAGTTGGATAGCAACGGTTGTGTTATATTGTTACAGGTGAGACCCTGATTCATGAATGGATAGTCTTAATTTGCTTTGTAACGAGTCCCTATGACCATGACATATTCGTCTTTACTGTTACTAATTATTTTCTGAAAAAGGAAAAAATATGTTCACTCCATATACTGTTGACTGTAATCTCCAAAATAACTTTTTACGGGAATTTAGAGTATCATGTAGGTACAGATACAGTACAGTGAATAGTTCCAATACTCGGAGTTGGGGGTGGGGTGGAGGTAAGAGGAACTCGCGCACACACATTGAAAAGGCCATTAGGAAACCAATTATTGTTGGTGCTTAAAAAAATTACCTAAGTTTTGTTTCCTTAGTTAAGTATATGAACATTGCTTTTAGGTAATAAACTTGATCTTGAATAACATCAGCTGTACAATCAATTTACATAGTAATTACTTTGAAAGCTTCTGTCTTGATAGGACTACACCACATTTACTTTAGTAAAGAAACAGCAATATATGTATTACATAAAGATGGATAGCAAGGATTGTTACAGTTGCATCACATATGCGATAATTTTGCTACCTACTGGGACAACCAATGCAACTGTAGATTTATGTTAACTGTCCATCATTTTTGTGCCGTTGAAAATCTTCATATACCTTAATAATTGTGTTGAATGGACTTATCCAAATATGATCATCTTCTTGGAATATACTCAAATGTTAGGTTGTTATAGTTTTCAAACTGAATTATAGTTTTTGATAGTAAAAAAACATTACAAAATGCTACAATAAGCTGATTAGTTTTCCATTTACTTGAGACACATTTTAAAATGACACAATTCCATCCATTTACTTGGGTAGAAACTCAGTTGTTAGTATGCCGGATGCATGATCGTTGGATCACTAGTATAAATCCTGCACCAATTAATTGGGTTGGCTTTTGTGGGTCTGAGATGGGTTTTGTTAATATGACACCATTCCCGCCCTGTTATTGTTAATTGGGTAGTGATTCAGTAGTTAGTAGGCTGGATTCATGATCATTGGGTCCCCCGTATGAATCCTGCCTTGATTTACTGGGTTGACTTATGTGTGACTCTGAGCAAGGAACTTGGCTCCCCTAGTCTTAGCGCTGAATAGTCAAAATCTGATTATGTGCCTTTAGGCACCATTGCCAGCCAAACAATTTGGATAATTTAGGCCCTTAATTTATGGCAGCTGAAGAATTACTATTAGTAGTATTGGTACAAACTTGCAGGGACAAATTTAGAGACCTTATCGTGTTTTGTATCTTATATGTTTTCAGCATGTTTTTGTTTTCCAATTTCATTGTTTTTGTCATTTGTTTTTCTGTAGTGTAGTCATATCATTATTGATGGTGTAAAGAGCTTAGAGCTTTGCAGTATTATGCGATATACAAAGTCTTCGTTTTTATTATTATTGCTAATAACAAGGTCAAACAATAAAATAGATTTTGTGAAGTCATTATTGATTATATCAGGAGAGACTGGCTTTTTTATCTTTTAACTTGATTCTTGTTCTTACATAAATAACTTTTTAAGATCTTGTGATACTTGTTTTTATAACTGGTAGAGTTGCCAGATTGCAAATGCTGTTTTATTTTATTTTTGAATATTTTATCCTGTTCAGAGCTTTATATTGACAGTGCACCCATGCCAATATCACATAATTTCTTGGCACCCCAGTATTATGTTCAGAGGCCCTCTTGGCTTATCATGTAATTTAATTCTCTATTCCACTCACTACATTTAACAGCCAATAACTATTTTAAAAAAGTAACCTAGCTCTTTACCGATTTCATATATTTCTAACAATTTACTGTTTTATCAAAAATAAAAAAGTTGGTACTAATGAATGACATCTCATACTTCCTAGTCTTGGTCACCAAAATGTTTGCTTTGTGTCTTCCTCACTGTATCCATGGTCAAGATATATTACTCCCATTGTCTATGCACAATATAGTTTTCATGTGTTGATATGTCACACAACACCAATAAACTCTGAAACAATTGCCTGAAATTACTCTAGCTTCATGATGTACATTTACATCATCAATGGGTGGGGTGGTCTAAAGCACTCTATGTTATTGATCACTGCCATGTCACCTCTGACTTCGTAGGTTCGAGTCTCAGATTCGACCAATGTAGGTATGTGGGGAAGATTGCCGGTATCTTCTCGTGGGTCGGTGGTTCTTTCTGGAATTTTTACCAGGTTCTTCCTCCACCATTAATACTGGCTGCCATGTATAGCCTTTCATGTGCTGAAAATTGGTGTTAAACCCTACAACAACAACCAACATCAAAACTAGTACCTTCAAATAAATGTGCTTTTCAGTGCATTTTGAATGTTGTTTACTTTTCTGTGTCTTTATTATTTATCCAAGTATACTTACATTTAAAGTAAAATCTATTCATGCTGTTAATAAAGTGGTGACTTTTCTTCATTATTGTCATACAGTGCAACAAATTGTTGCTATGTGTCAGTTTATTTGTGTTGTTGTTGATGAGTTATCTGTCGGTAAAATATCATGTCATTGGGATTGTTTATGTGGCCTAGTGATTAGAGCGTCTGCCGTTGCATGCAAGAGGTCACAAGTTGAATCCCTGGCTGAGTCATACCAAAGACTTAGAAAAATGGTTTTAACTTGGCACTCAACATTAAGAAGTTAGTGTTAGGACTGGTAGGTCTGGTGTCAGTATAATATGACCAGGTGGGACATCATGCTACATATATGTGTCATGATTTCCCAGTGCTGGGCATCACTATAAACTGCCACACTGCAGATACGGTGATATGACTGAAAAATTGTTAAACCTATATTAGCAATCCGAATCACACACACGCATATTGTTTATTGGCCATAAATTTTACATCCATGACATACAGAATCGCAGCGCAATTATTTTTTCCAGTTCAGTACCCACGAATGTAGTTCTAGTCTATTTTTAGAACATTTTTTCCTTTCTCATTTGGTGGTGATAGAAGAGTTATATTTATGTTTTTTTTGTGTAGGAATTTCAAGGTAATTGTTTATTCTTGAGAATATGAGCTCAGAGACTGGTTGTCTGTGTGTATTTTGGGGAGAGTGCACATTGATTAATAAGGCCTTGTTGATGATCCGGAAGTGAAATCTGTGTTCTGTGTACATGCTGTTCTGTTTACAGTGCAGCCACTCAAAAAAATGTCAGTGAACCCTTGACAAGAACTTCACCGTGAAATCATCTTTGGATGTATTTTAGACTAACATTTGATTTCAATTGTATTGATTGTCACACAGTTGAAAGGTCAGTACTGAAAAATATATGTAGATAACATATAGTAAAATTAATTGTGATGCATGTCCTGTCAGGGCAGTCATTATTTAACTTTAAATTGCTATAAAAATGTTATTGTTAATGATAGACACATGAAATTGGAATGTGTTATATAATATATATATATAATGACTTCGGAAAAATAAAAATAAAAATAAAAAATTAATTTAATTTTTAAAAATTTAAATGAAATTTGAAAAATATTTTTTAAAAAATTAACATTTGCCCCTTAAAATGCGCATAGATATTATTTTCTGGAAATTATATTAAATTATACTTGCATGTTTAAACTCCTACACCATATACAAGCACCAATGTTGGATATTTGTCAAATTTTCTCAGATAAAATATCTTTGTAAGTTAAAATGAGACCATCATTTAAAATATGTGAAGACAAAATTCTATTTTGTACTGCTCATTCAAACTATTTTTGTGTTTATGATGGAGTGACTTCCTGAGTAACACATATCTGCTTGTATAGCCTTTAGTAATTGTTAACAAACATAGTTACAGGGACAGTGATGAAAACTTTATACTGGAACCTACTCAAGTTCTCTACTAAATCATTTTAAACTGTCTAAGAATGAAATGCAGGTAGAAGGGATAAAATATTCTTTCCTCATGTATATTTACCCTTGGATGTAAGAAAACAGCAGAATGATGTACTGGTAAGTTGAACACAAAATGCATTCACTATTATTGTTCAATTTGGTTCAGAGATTGATTAGTGAAGTGCAGCATTGTAGCCTCTATGATGTTATGGTAATTCTAATGTTTCATCTTAATTTATGCATTATTAATTACTAATAATATTTGCTAACTTACACTGTAAAGATTGCATAAGATATATTCAAAGAGATAATTAGATTTTAACTGTACAACTGATCTTAACATGGTTACATAACCCACATAAACAAATACGCACACATTTTAGAATGTTTGAGATCCAAAGTTAACATTCAGTATATCATATAGGCTGATATTGTACCTATAGTGAATCTGTAAGTCACGTTTCCAGCTGTATGATCTAAAATATCCCAAAATGTGTTTTTTTTCTTCATGAATATGCCTATGTATGGTAACATATTTCAATTTAGTACTTGGACAGTGTGCAGTATTGTAGTATCAGCTGATATCTGATTCCATTTAACCATTGAGCTTAATAATTGGTAACAATCACTCTTAAAATACACTGTAAATTGTCAAACAGATCATTTGAATTATGTTTGCACATTTGATCATAACAAGTACATTGTATATGTCCCACATATGCAAATTTCCATTCTTGTTTACAACTTTTGGGGATCAGAATTTCACATTTAGTTTATGATATAGGATGTATTGGTACCTGTAGTTGATATGTGTGGCCACATTTGGCTGTATTCTCTTGCAATATCCAGAATTAGTATTTCCCTCATGAATAAGATTGCTTATAGTAATATATTTTATTTCACAACATTGTCGCTTGACTTTCCTGTATACTGATATGTACGTGTACTTAGTTTACACCAATGATCAAACCTCATCATCCCAACATTTCTTTAAATTGTATGATGCATAGTCTACTTGATTAGTTATTTAACCTGTAAATGACCAGATATGCTTCTAGAAACCTCATATACCTTTATGATGAATTTATTACTTTAATACATGGCTATTTCTTTACATTTCTGAGTGTCACTATGTCACGTTTAATATTTCTTTCCCATGCTTACAACCTGAATGTTATTTGAAAATCACTATATCTAACACATTTTAACCTCATTTACTTTCAGCTTACTGATTTCTAGACCTAAGTGAAACATGTTATATCATTTCAGGTCTAGCCTGGTATCTGAACCAAGGTATTATAGTTGGATCAGCTTGGAAGCTCTCCAGCAGTCTGGTGGTGATAGCAATGTTTCATTAGGACATATGCAGTGTACTGCCATTGGTGACCATGATTAGTTCATATCACCACACTAATATATAACACCTCGAAGACGTGGCTTAGGTCTTCGAGAGAGATTAGCACCATTGTTCAGTAAGGTAAAGCCTACCTAGAAACTGTATTTTCCTATCCCATTGTTGCTTTTTGTAGTTATCGACACTGAAATGTAATGCAATTTTGCTATACAAATTAAAACATGTTAGTAATCCCATCAGAACTTTAAATTTGAGTGCGCTATTAGTTATACAAATAACTGCCAAAATATCTGACACAATAAATATGGAACATAACACCAGTCATTGCTTCTTTAGTGTGTACACCTATATGCACCTAGACAGGCTTATTTAGGTTTGTTGCCAAAATCACTATGAGCCATGTTCATGACTTCACTACCCCTCTGAAAAATGTTTTCAGTTATACGGACCCAAACTACCAATCATTTTAAATACCATTGATTGGTCAACTTTTCTGTCTATAATTTCTCAAACTATGTTTTCAAACTTTTATGAAAATTTAATTTTGCAATACAATTTTGTGTATAAATTTAAATATTTTTAAAATTTGCATTGCAATTTTATTTGATCAATATTTTTAAACTTCAAACATTTTTTAGACAGGTCTTATCTTGTAGTACGATTGGGTTTTAACTGCATTAAAAAAAGTCCTTTAATTAAGGAAGATATAGCAAATTTAGTTTTTGGTTTCTCTAGAGCATTTGGATCAACACATGCACCTTGTGAAACACCAGCACTACACACTTTCCAATAGTTGTCACATGTCTTGTTTGCAAGGAAATTCAAAAAGACTTTATGTATAATGTTCAAATAGATTTGGCATGATAATATAAAAGTTTTACTAACTTTGCCCCAAAAGGTTGGGCCTGTCAGGAATAACATCACAATCATTATTTCCAGTTATTAAAGTACCCACGGATGTAGTTCTAGTCTATTTTTAGAACATTTTTCCTCTCTGTTTTTTGGTGGTTATAGAAGAGTTATATTGATGCATTTTTGGTAGGGATTTAAAGGTAATTGTTTATTATTGAGAATATGAGCTCAGAGAGTGGTTATCTGTGTGTATTTTGGCAAGAGTGCACATTGAGTAATATGGTCTTGGTGATGTGCCGGAAGTGAAATCTGTATTCTGTTTACATGCTGTTCTGTTTACAGTGACGCCACTCAAAAAAAAAATGCCGGTGAACCCTTGACAAGAACTTCACCGTGAAGTCATCTTTGGGTATATTTTAGATTAACATATGATTTTTATTGAATATCACAGTTGAAAGGTCAGTATTGAGAAATATATGTAGAGAACATATAGTAAAATTAATTGTCATGTATGTCCATAAATTTTGGCAAGTTTTTTAATGAATATGATAAGTGTTCAAGAACAACTCATCCTCAGCTAATTTGTCCCCAGATAGTTCATTCCTGAGAAATTCTTCCCTTTGTGCAATTCATCCCTGTGACAATGTTATCCTACTGAAACAGCATCTCTGGTACTTTGGTCGATTATATTAATAATACTATATTATGTGATTTCCAAATTATGTATGTTAATTCATGTAATATAAAATATTGATAACAATATATAATAAAGTATGTTCAATAATATGAAAACTTAGTCTATTGTTTTAAAATTGCTTTTTATCTACCAGTTTGTCTGTTTCTAATCTATCATATTTTGCTTATATTTCTACTACCATAAAACAATCTTTCAGACATTGCAGACATACATATACAAAAGGTCCTCAAATAGCAATGCTTGCTAAACTTGATCAACAAATGCGTTCAAATGACTATTTGCCAACTGAATATGTCAGTCATCGGACATGACATGTCCATAATATATACCATGCAGTTATTTGGTCATCATATTTTAATAATTGTTTAAACAACAATTACACCATACAGACACAAAGCAGAAGATAAAAGAGGTAAGAAAGACTTTTCATTAACCAAATATCAATACTTTAACAATTGTGCAAGGATAAATATTGTCATTACATCTGATCCATATTGTGTGGCTGTGTCAGTATCTATCAGATCGTTAAGAAAGACATTGTTTTTCAAAATAATTTTTTAATGCAGTTCAATTTCTAGATATGTTACAAAACAATTTTTTATGAACTTATGTTACTTTTATGAAATTTTTTATAGTTTCCTCTAACAGTCTCAGTGTGCTTATAAAAATTGAAAAGTCAAATTTTATTTTAATCAGTCATGAATAGGTACAACATTTTCTCAGGGAATAATTTTACTTACTTAGCAAGAAATATTGAAAGTAATCATGAGCTTACTAATAAGTAATTATGTGATAGTGGCTATGGAGGATGTGCCATTCTCTTTGTTTTGACTGCTTTTTTGTGCAGGTCAGTACGTGACAGAGTCTCTGTGTAAAAGTGAGATGGAGCATAGTGTCTGTGTATGATAGTGAATGCATAACACTGTCAGAAAGATTTCAGTAGATGTATTATGTTTAATTATATTTTGTGGATATCAAAATGTATTGGAAGGGTATTTATGATTGTGTTTTTTTAATTGCTTGATTCATTTAACACAAGTGTGATTGGTTGTCAGTGAAGACATAATTACACAAGAGACCAGTATTGTAATTAGCAGCCATGATCCTGTTTTATATCATCATTTAACAGATAATAGAGTTGGTTAGGATCAATAAAATTACAAGGAATCTTGAAACAATAGATTCAGTCCCTAATGCAATTTATTTTCTTTTTTCACAGAACCAGCATATCATGTGGTCACACTGCATTAAATACAGTTACAATAATGCCAGTATTATGGTCGGAATAAACAACTCAGTTCTGACCGGAATTCACTCAGAGAATCCAGCAGTGTTGAACAACAGTACCATCCAGTCATAAAGGAGTGCAAACACAAACACAAATGGCACTTATATTTTAAAACCTCCAACTGAACTACTGATAGCAGGAAAGACTGCATTTAATTAAGACTGTTGCAATGTTTGATAGATTTTAAAGACAGAAACCTTGTGACTTTTTTAAAATGTCTGTGTGGTTGTGATTCTGTGAGTGTGTACACTTGTGTTTGTTTGGTGATGATATTTGACAATGCAAAGCTAACCAACTATATTTTGTTTGTAAATGTATTAAATGCTTTAAAGAAAACTTGTTATTTTCTTGTATTTGAGTTTGAATTTACAAGTTCTGTAGGATTATATGAAAAGAGCTTATTCTGAATTGGACGATCTAGCTTTGAGGTGGTGGTGAATGCACTGCCTCACTGACCCCCCCCCCTTTTTTTTTCTTTTTCTTTTCTGGACGTAAAAACACCTTTTTCAGTCTCAGGAACCATCTGGAAATATTGCAAGTATGACATTGTAAGGCTCTGCATCCGCCTGTCAACAATCGCTTCTTGCCATCCAGTAGTCCATATTCTGATCTAATTATGTCAAACATGGAATAGAGCTTTATATCATCAAAATCTCTTAAAATTCAAGAATTAGTAAGAGACATGGATATTAATGTGTTGATCTTGCACTTGGTTGGCTAAACTTGTTACCACTTTGGAAGCCATACATTTTGATATGATTTGGAATATATCCTTATTCGATAAAAATCTCTGACAAGTTTGATAATGACCAAGATCTATGCATGCTAATAAGGAGAACTTGAATTTGAGTGGAAGCCATATTGTATTATCTGATTTTAATCTGAATTGCAATAGGGGCTTATATCATTAAGATCTTGGATGGAAGAACAAGACTTACACATATTAATCAGATAATCTTTCATTTGATTGTCTTAGATTGTTACCACTCTGAAGGCCACATTTCTAATCCAACTTTGACCACGTTTGGAATATATGCTTGAATCATCAAGATGTTGGTCAACAGTGACAGATCCAGTAATATTGTTGTGGAGTGTAAACAAGTAGGCATAGGGTCAGTAAGAAGGAAACTATGGTGTTGGCCCAGAGGTAAAGGTCCTACATTTTAAATATTTCCAGGTCATCCTTTTAACCATCTAAACATTTAAAATACTACTCTTAAAAATGTTGCTGCTGTTTCATGTTCATTATTGTGGGGGGTGGAGTGCATGTCATTAAAGGTCAAGTTCAAATTAACAATGAGTTTGTATCAAATTGTCTGATCTTTTAACCTCTCTGGAAGTCGTATTTCTGATTAAATATTTAAGATCATGAATAAATTTGGTAATGGATATAATCCACACATTAGTAAGATAATCCTTTGCATCTGATTGGCTGACCTTGTATCCACTGGAGGCCAGATTTCTGATATGATTTTAAATAAATGCATATATCATCCAGATCTCAGATGGATTTGATAGTGAATGAGATCAACACATATTAGTAAGGTTATCTTGCACCTGTTTGGCTTAACTTGATCCCATTCTGGATATCATATTTCTGATCTGATTTTGATCAGACTTGGGATATATAATTAAACTCTTGCATAGGTTTGATAATGTGTGAGATGAACACATAACGATGAGCACTGTCTACTCTGTCAAATTTCATTTTCCCTATAGCAGTTATTGAAACTGCTAAAGTTACCAATAGTGTACTTTGGACTATTTCAACTTCATTTCACGTCGACGTGGGAGCAGCCATTTCGATCAACTGTCTTCGTTCTGCAGCCTCTTTGTGTGTCTCATGCAACATATTAAGAAATTTTAGTCACAGTAAATGAAAGTAGCATTGAGGTATGTCATCATTTTCTCCAATGAACCTGTTGTAAATGCACGCAAATTTACCATATACCAGTCCCAGTTTCAGCAGTATATAATAAGCAGAGCAGAACCATAAATTTAAGCACGTGTTATTATTGTCCATTTTGACTTTGGTGGCATAGAGTAAACTTTGAAATCGTGAGCATCTAAACAGTTATTTTTAATAATTAGTACGCATTTATTTCACAGGGCAGTATTTGTTGGTCAAACACCGCCCTCAAACCCCAGCCCATCAGGAAAAGTGATCTATTTTAACAATACATACTGTATTGTATCAACATAGCAACCAATATTATGCTAAAGACAGGACACATGATGTACTACAATTTGTCCTGAGATGTCATTGATAAAGTTTTCATGCTGAATAGAGATGGAACATATCAGGTTTATAGAGGTCAAAGGGTACAATGTTTACTAATTCTTCCAACACTTAGATATACATGTATATAAAAAATAATTTATATTTATCTACCTGTCGGTCTGTTTATAATCTAGCATATTTTGCAGGTATACCTATCTACCAGTAAAAAATATCTTTCAGATATGGCATACACACATACATAGATGGTCCTCAACTGACAATGTTTGCTAAACTTGACCAACAAATGAGTTCAAATGACTATTTGCCAACTGAATATGTCAGTCATTGGACATGAGGCGTCCATAATTATCTCATGCAGTTATTTTGGCCATCATATTTTAACAATCCTTTAAATACCATACAGACACAAAGCAGGAGATAAAAGGGGCATGAAAGATATTCTCGTGGACTTAACAAATATCTTTGCTTTCATCTGTGCAAGGATAAATATTGATATGTTTGATCCATACACCATGTACTTTTTAACTAGATTGTTTGTCAGTGTCGATTCCTGTCAGATCATTAAAACCATATACATTATTTTCTGTCTTTGGAGGTTGATTGTTTTATGACACCAAAAATTGTTTGTCAAAATAATTTGTATTGGCAGTATAATTTTGAGATGATATGATTCAAAACAATTTTTCATGAACTTGTGTTTTCAGACATGATCTCCAGTGAACCTTGATTGTTTTTCAAGTAACAACCACAAGGTGTTTATCAGCAATTGAACAACTCAAAATTATCTTAAAATTGTATCTACCTGACATCCAATACGGCTGCCACAGTGAATATCTTGAAAATCTTGTTATCATTACTGCTTCTACATGGATGGAAATATCAACATGAAGTTTTCACTAAAAGACTTATTATCATGTCTAGTGCCTTCAAAATGAAAATGGTTCTGATCTGACATCCAAAATGGCCACCATAGCTGTCATCTTATTTATACTGTTCTTAGATGGATTGTTATATCATCATATGACTTTCACTATAAAAGAAGAAACGTATGCTGTCTAGTTGGTCCTGATTAAAAATCGTGTCAATATGATGCCTAATATGGCTAACAATGGCAGTCATCCTGAAAATCTTGTTATTGCAACTCTTGCGAAAAGACTTTTTTTGTCTGGTTGGTACTGGATGAGAGTGGTGCTGATCTGATGTCCAATATGGTTGCCACAGTGGCCATCTTAAAATGGTATCACTACTGCTTCTAGATGGATGGTCATCACCTTTTAGTTTGTGTTTAAATACAAATCTAATGGCATAAGTCAAAATAGACTGCCATGAAAAGAAACGTTTTGCTTGTATACAAAAGGTAAGATATTATTATTCAACATAATACCTACACATATTATGTACAGATGGATTGCTTCGTCTCTGTACTGAATATCCATTATATTATCACCAATTTACGTGGAAACATCACATCAAGGCAAGGATATAAGCACATAAATAAAATATATTTATTCATAAATGACTTATTTAACCTGATTCCTACACCTATTATTTACTCTTGGACAGCTATGTTACAAAGCTTTATATCATTAGTAATATTACCAATTTACGTGGAAACATCAAAACAATGTAACGGTACAAGCACATATCATGAAAATATATATCGTAAATATCGCTTAGAGCAAACAATACCTTTTGTTAATATTTATGCTTAATATCTATAGTAGTACCCGTTTACGTGCAAAAATCTCAAAAAGGCAAGGGTACTAGTATATATCATGGATATTTCTTTCGGAAAAGTCGCTTAGCTAAGCAATATTAACAAACAATACTAACGTTCTGATTTTGTCTTTTTGCACAAATATAATGGCATGGATCGATTTACACTGCCGAGAAAAAGATACATTGATATCAAAATTGTACAAATCTGTGGTTGTACACGAATCGTAAGGCTTTCTTTTCAATACGAAAAACTTGTGTATAGGCGCACGGACAGACAAATATTGGCTTCTTTAACATGATACCATTTATATACTGTTGGATAACTTGGTCTCTATGCTTGAAATCTATAGAATTATCATTAATTTACGTGGAAATAACAAGGAAGGAGTACATGCAACGTTCCCTCTAAGCGAATGGTAGATGCGAGCGCAGTGTTCGCGGCACTGCGCAAGCAATACGGAGACGAGCAAATTTTAACGTTGAATTTAGGAAAAATTGACAATTCATCTGCGCGGGGATGCCTGAGCAGCTGCCGCGCGCGCAGAGGGAACGTTGGGTACATGCATATATCATGATTATATCTATCCGTAAAGTCGCTTAGATAAGCGATAGTGAGGAAACAATACCAACGATTTATTTTGCATTGTTAAACAAATCTAATGCCATAAATTGATTCAGATTGCCGAAAAAACATAAATTGATATCAATTTGTCGAAATATGTGCTTATAACCAAATGGTAATATTTACTTACCCATATGCAAAACTTATGTATATGCGCATATACAGATAAATGATGACTTATTTAACATGATAACAACACATATTATATAATGTTGGATTGCTTGTTCTCTAGGATTTATATATCTATAATGTTAGCACCAATTTACGTTGAAACACCACAACAAGGCAACAGTATAACCACATGAAATGAATTCGCGCCGCGTAGATAAGCAACATTGAGAATACATTGCCATCTTTTTTTATTTTGCTTTTTTTCGAAAATCTAATGACACAGATCCAGTTTGAGAGCCGATAAACATATTAATTTATAACAAATTTGTCCAAATCTGTTTTTGTATACGAATGGTAAGACTTTCTTTCCAATACGGAAAAGTTATGTAATGGCGCACGGACAGAACAATATTGACTTATTTAACATGATACATACACATTTTATTAACTATTGGATAACTTGCTCTCTATGTTTACCTCTATAGTATTATCACTAATTTACGTGGAAACAACAAGGAAGGGGTACATGCATATATCATGATGATATCTATCGGTAAAGTCGCGTTGCGTAGATAACCGATATTGTGGATACTTTGCCATCCTTTTTATTTTGCATCTTTTCGCAAATCTGATGACACAGATCGATTTAGACTGCCGAAAAATACATTAATTAATATTAAATTTGTCCAAATCTGTGGTTTATACAAAATTGTAAGACGTTCTTACCTGTACAGAAATTGTTTGTATAGGCGCATAGACGGATGAATGAAGACCTATTTAACATGATACCTTAACATTTTATACACTGTTAGGTAGCTTGGACTCAATACTTCGTAGGTATTGTTTAAGGATCGAAATGTGTGGAAGATTGTCAACAAGGCAGGGATAGATGCTCATAGCCTCTACAGTAGCTATTCAAAGCGATATTTAGCAAACCTCTAGAGTTTGTGCTTTTATACAAATCTAATGGCATAGGTCAATTTAGACTGTCATAAAACACAAACATTGGTATCAACTGTGTCCAAATATGTGCTTGTATACGAATGGTAAGACATAATCACTAACAGAAGAATGAACATTTGTTTACAATGATACGTACAAATATTATGTTAAGATAGATTGTTTCATCTATATGCTGTATATTTAAAATATTATCCTCAATCTAGTGGAAACATGACATCAAGGCAAGGGTACACGTACATTAATAAAATTTACCCGTAAAGTCGCTTAACTAAGCAATATTGGGGCATTTTCACACAATTTCGGTGCGATAGATCTTTTTAAAATGCCCCCAAACATATAAATTAATATAAAATATTTCCAAATATGTGGTTGTATTCGAAACTTGTGTATAGGCTCACGTACCCACAAAATATTTAAACTGATACCTACACCTATTATATACACTTGGATAGCTTTGTCACTATGCATTATATCTATAGTAGTTTCACCCATTTACGTGCAAATATATCAAGGCAAGGGTACTAGCGCATATCATGGATATTTCTTTCCGAAACGTCGCTTAGCTAGGAATATTTAGAAACAATAATAACGTTCTGATTTTGCATGTTTACGCAAATCTAATGGCATAGATCGATTTACACTTTTGATAAACGGATAACTTGAGATCAAATTTGTGGTTGTGTACCAACGGTAAGACTTTCTTTTCAAGACGGAAAACGTATGTATAGGCGCACGGACAGACAAATCAAGACTTAACATGACACCTACACAATTTATTTACTGTTTGATAGCTTGAACTCCATGATTCATATTTATGGTTTTATCACCAAAATATGTGGAAGCATGTCAACAAGGCAAGGGTACCTGTTCAAAGTAACTTTAGTATCTTATCAAGGCGATATGTTGCAAGCAATACAACCTTTTTGTGCTTTTTTATAAAAATTTTATGATATAACCTAAGACTGCAGGGAAACATAAATTGATATCAAGTTGTAAAAATCGTTGGTGTTACATGAATGGTTAGACTCGTTTACCTATGCGGAAAAGCTATGCAAAGTCGAACGGAGAGACAAATTAAGATTTTTTTTAAACATGATACATACGTATATTCTATTATATTTGGAAAGCTTCGTCTCTAGTCTTTATATCTATATTAGTATCACCAGTTTACGTTGAAGCATGACATCATCGAAAAGGTTCAAGCACTTATCAATAATATATATCGATCACTAAGGTGACTTAGTTAAAACATATCGAGGAAACACTACCAATTTTTTTATTTGCACATTTATACAAATCTAATGACATTGATAGATTTAGACTGCCGACAAACACATAAATTGATTTCAAATTTATCCAAGTATGTGGTTGTATTATAATAGGAAAACTTATTTACCTATATGTAAAACGTTTGTATAGGCGCACGAACAGACAAAAGAAGACTGTTTATTAGGAAGGTACCTGTACATTGCATATTAGATAACTTGGACTCTATGCTTCATATATATGGTTTTGTCACCAAACTATGTGGAAGAATTGTCAACAGTGCAACGGTAGAGGTCCATAACCCGTAAAGTAGATTATCAAAGCAATGTTTAGCAGCAATACCAACTTATTTATTTTGCGTATTATACATACATAATGGCATAAATCAATTTAGACTGCCATGAAACACATACACTAATATAAAATGTATCCAAATCTGTGTATGTATTATGAAGTGTAAGATTTATTTACATATACAGGAAACTTATTAGAGGCGCACGGACAGACAAATGAAGACTTTTGTATCATAATACCTACACCTATTAAATATGGCAAGATAGCTTTGTCTCTATATCTATTGTCTTATCGCTAATGTTTGTGGAAACATCACAACATGACAAGGGTACAATCGTATATTATGAATATATCTTTCCGTAAATTCGCTTAGCTAAGCAATATTGAGGAAACAATACCAACTATTTTTTGTTGTTGCAGTTGTACATAAATCTAATGAGATAGATCGATTTTGACTGCTGAGAAGCATACATTGATATCTAATTTGTAAAACTCTGATTGTATACGAAGTGTAAGATTTATTGAGTAGTAAGGAAAACTTATGTATAGGCGCACGGACAAACAAATAAAGACTTATTTAACATGATGCCTACACTTTGTAAATACTGTTGGATATCTTGGACTGTATGCTTCGTTTATACAGTTTTATCCCAAAAATATGTGGAAGCATATCAGCCAGAGGCGTAGCTGGGGGGGGGGGGGGAGGGAGGTACATATGTCCCCGGGTGCCATACTAGTGGGGGCGCCAAAATGGGCTTTGAAATAGATTGTAACGGGTAATGGTGATTTTATTGATGAAAATAATGGGTTTCAGAGTTGAGGTGGGGGGGAATGAATATTGTCCCCGGGCACCAAACACTCTAGCTACGCCTCTGATATCAACAAGGCAAGGATAGAGGCTCATAGCGCCTAAAGTAGCGTATGAAAGCCATATTTAGCAAACAATACCAACCTTTTTAGTTTGCGTTTTTATTCAATATAGTGCCATAGATTGATTTAGACTGCCGAGAAGCATATAAATTTATATCAAATTTGTCCGCACGGACAGACAAATTAAAACTTCCTTAACATGATACCTGCACCTATTATATACTCTTGGATAACTTGGTCTATATGCTTTACATCTATAGTATTGACACAATTTACGTGGAAACAACAAGACAATGGTACAAGTACATATGAATATATCGAACCGTAAAGTCGCTAAGCTCAGCGATAATGAGGAGACAATATTTATTTGTGTGCATTGTTACATACATATAATAGCATATATCGATTTAGAATGCGATAAACATATAAATTGATATTAAATTTTTCCAAATTTGTGGTTGTATACGTAGTGTAAGACTTTACTTCCTATATGGAAAACTCATTTATAGGCGCAAAGACAGACAAATTAAGACCTATTTAACCTGATACCTACATATTTTATATGCTGTTGCAGAGCTTGTACTCTATGCGTCATATGTTATCATTCAAAGTTGTGAAACCATAACAGCAAGGCTAAATTGTTTGAAATGAGCCACTGCTTTTCTGAACAATGGGACACTAAACCGCCAATCCGACACTTCTTTGTGATACGCTTTATAGATAGGATCCCAGTATATTGTTGGCAGAGTTTGCTTTTATTTTGTGGCTATATCCAAGCTGCTGACCTTTCAATATAATTGTAATGAGGGAACATACATCACGCCTTTGAGTAATGGTCACTTTGTGTAATCAATGTGAAATCTACTATCCTAGCTGTCTTAACTCCCATAAGGGAGGAAAGAAGGTTGCCTTGTTAGCATAATCTCCCATCTGTATCCATTCCAAGCTAGAGTAAAGTTAGATGCACTTAATTATTACAATATATAATGGAATTTAATTTTAATATTAAACATCAGTTATGATTTACATCTCTCATGAAATGAATACTAATGTGATTCATATGAACAAACTGTAACAGATTCATATGAACAAACTGTAACAAAACAGAGCAGTAAATAACTCTATTCCATATCTTATGTGGGGGGGGGGGGAGGAAGGGAGGGAGATGGGGGGGTATCAAAGCGATATTTAAAAAACAATAGCACTTCTTTGCGCTTTTAAACATATTTAATGAAATAGGTCGATACAGACTGCCGAAAAACATGAATTGATATTAAATTTGTCCAAATATGTGGTTGTATACGAATGGCAAGACTTATTTACCTATACAGAAAACGTATGTTTAGGCGCACAGACAGACAAATGAAGACTTATTTAAAATGATACCTCCATATATTATATACTGTTGGATAGCTTCGCCTCTGTGCTTTAATTTATAGTATTATCCATTCGACGTAGAATGCTTATAAAAATATAAATGGACGGTTTTTTGACGATTACGTACGAACGGACAGGGCGAATTGCATGTGGTTTTCACTGCCAGATGAGGCTTCTCAGCAAGGATGTGTCGATATGTTGTACTGCAAGATACGAGATTGTAGTTTGGGAGAAAATGGTTGTGAAGTCATTTTTCACACGTTGTAGACATCGTCGTGACATTACTATTTTTCTTTTTCTTACAGACGAACGGACAAAACGATTACTTCGCGGTTTGAACTGACCGATTCGTCTCATCCAAACAAACTCGCTCGTTAAAGTTAGTATACTTGTGTTCGTTTTATTATTGTTATTAAATAATTATAATACATCAAAGAAAACTATAATATGTATGTATGTATGTATGTATGTATGTATGTATGTATGTATGTATGTATGTATGTATGTATGTATGTATGTATGTATGTATGTATGTATGGTTACATGCATAAATGCATGTTGGTATGTTGACACCTTATACGTATCTCTGTACGGAATATTTTGGAAATAATATATTCTTAGCATATCTCACGTTTGAATGGTAAAATATATTGTGCTTTGTAAGGAACGTAAAGACGGACGTATAAGAAGGAAGAACACCAAGACGAAACTAAAATACCGAACATATGTTTTCTACTCTCTTAAGAGGTTTGGATATGGGGTTGTTTTGTTCATAGATTTAATTGTGTTCACCCTCGTCGAATCCATTTACATGTTATAAAGAAGATATTCAGGGAAAGTTGCTTTTCGCTGTCTTGGTTAAGATATGGACTAATTTCAACGTTGGCACGAAAGTTGACATAAAATAACAGAAAGTTGTTGTTAAAGTAGACATTTTTATCTCTAATTATTTTAAAATTCACATTCTATTTGTAACTTCTTAGCATCCAAATCCGAAACTGAAACATCACTTAAATGAAAACCGACATGAATGTCAACACTCTTAACAAAGATAAGTGATGGGGTGAAATTGAATATATCTTGTATGACATTTTTATATTAATAAACGTTGTTGTGCAAAATGCTGAAAATCTTCTTTGGTGATTAATTTTTGCGTGCGTACATCATGTATTATGAGTCATATGGCTGGACGGACTGACGGATATTTAGACAGGGGTAATACTAAGTGTCCAATGTGCATTCGTGATGAAAGATAATAAAATTACCAATACAAATGCAATTGAAGCAAGAAGTATTTGTATTATGTGAAGAAATGAACCTAATCCTGAAAACACACAAACAAGATGGAAACTGAAATGAAATATACAAGTCCATATCGTCTGGAACATTTAATTGTGAGAATGCATTCAACTGTAGTAAAAAATAAATCAATGCTCGGATTTTTTTAATTGCATTGTTTTTTATATAAACGCAAAGATGAGCTTTTGAACACAAACTAAAGAAAATGTTTTTATTTTTATTTTCATATGGTTGCTTATTCGTCTGCCTGTTTATACTGCCACTGGTATTTAAGCATACGTAAACCAACCCTGCACAACAAGTACTAATTGTTCCTTCTATTTTTCACACAAGCGAAATAATTACATAGATTCCACAATACCTGTATTTGTTTTAAAATCTAACTTCAGCAATACTATTTTATTATTTTATTATTTTCGAACCGCACTATATTCCGTGTATATGTAATTTTCAAATCTTTCTATCTTTACACCATTTTAGTAACCGGATTAGAGATTGGGAAATATTTCATTCGTGCCGATTTATGGAACGTACAATTATATACGATCGTTTAAAACCAACTAATGAAATTTCTTTTAAACAAAAGGCAATGGTGTACATCTGGCAACATAATTTGTTCTCTATGTCTTGTATCATTTCATAAAACTGAAAATGTCAGAAACAATTCAACTATCAAGCCTATATTTTGATAAGTTGCATTAGTTTTAATTCTTTGGCAATTTCACATCAGTAGTTAATATAAGGAAAAAATATACAATCCAAGAAGGATATACATTATACAAGAGACGAAAAAAAAAACGAAAGATCAGCTTGTGATTTTATGAATCAGATTATGTAAAACAGGTAGGCGTCATGTAAAAACTTTGTTGATGGTGAAAATTACGTTCATCTGAAATATCAAAACAGATCTTTTGTTATATGAGCTTATGTATGCACACCATCATCCACTTCTTACTAAATTTATGGAACCAACAGGCTGTCACTTTGATATCTGAAGTAACAATTAACAATCAATGTAGTACATATACAATGGATAATCATAATGCGGACGTTCTTTGAGCAGCAGAAGGGGCGAATCGGACAACATTTTTAGACAAGTTTTCACTGAAATCACGCTTAAAAACAATGAAACCAATGACATCAGGCCCCCCCAATGTGTGTGTGAATCATGGATTAGGTCCAAAAAAAAATATGAAAAAATCAATGAAATTAATGAAATCCTCCATCGATTTTTTGGGAAAAAGGGACTACAACGTCGTTGTCACTCACTAGAACTTTCAGTTGGGGTTAACCGAATATTTGATCCAGTCCGATACGATATCGTGTTCGAGGGTCATGTAAATCACTACGACGAAAATCACTACGACTTTACAAATAGACTAATTTGTAAAACCTCCTCTTGTAAATCAATCAGATTATTAGACTGGTCAGTGAGTTTGAAATTAATTCTGGTTAATGAATTATTATGACATCGCATATAGACTGGATTCACCGGGGACTCAATTATTAAAAACCCTGGAGGAGCTGTTGGTGCAAATGAATACAAAATATATCCCTGCTGAGCTTGATTTGATCGTTCTAAATTTATTTGATAGCTTCCCTCGATCACATCACATACTAAATTGAGCGCAATCACCGTTGAAATATTCACATTGAACGGAGCAATATGCCTGCCACCACCATCTGGGTCATTATTATGTTTGAGGATTTTTATTTCCTGTGATGTTGTTTTTTTCCACGTATCATGGATTTTTTTGAAACCTTCATCGATGGCATCACTGAGAGATTTTTGTAGTTCTAAGATATTATACCCTGGTAGTTTGAACGCATGAATATCTTCTACGCGTATATTATACTTCGTTTCAAATTCTGTTCTCGTTATAGGATTACTGTCACCTAATACCACTTGAATGATTTGCAAATGAAATGTTTCCATGTCATTGATGATTTTGTTGCCTGTTTCTACGACGCTGATAAATTCATCTCGGGTGAGAAAACCGGATTTAAGAGATATTAACAACAATGAAAAATCATTATTCATCGCTGTGAAGTTTTCAGTGATTTTCTCTTGTCGAGTTGTGTGATATATTGGGTTGTTGAATTTTTTCACTGCAGTGAAAACTATCAATTCGTTGTATCTTTTATAGCTTTTTACTGGATTATCAGATTTTATCCTGTCTGTGATATAATCGGTTTTTTGTGGTTCTGGTAAATCAACGGTTTTCCCCCCGGGTGGTAATTCAGGCCATCCTAGTACGGTTCTAATAGAACTCTGATAGATATCTACGATGTATCCTTCTGTGCTTATTTCAATGGCAGATGATAGTGTCGGCACATGAACTGTTATAGCTATTTTTGACTCTACTCCAGTAATCGATTTTATTCTACGCGCGAATTCATCATTGATTTGTTCAATTTGATATGATCCGGTTGGTATGGAAACAACATTCCAGTCTGGGGTACCGTCGGGTTTATTCTTATTTGCAAATACCAGTGAATTATTGGGTTGTTGACCACCAAATGATTTTGACCTAATATTTGGCCAACTGTGGTATACTCGTAATTTTGCTAGCGCTATCTCCTTCACTGGGACCGGAGAGGGGAAATTCACACTGAATTCTGGATTCGTTGAGGTTATTGAGATCATGCTTGTTTGTACTGGGTTTGTGTTCTCCACTATTTGTTGAAGTAATTCCATCGGTGTTGTCATTGTTATTATACTCATGTTTTTGTACTTCTAATTTTGACATCGCAGAATCATATATATCTACCATCGCTGAAAACTCACTCTCTGATATAATTGTATCATCGAGCGATGACGATATCAATGAGAATAATTGCGAGTATGCAGTAGACACAACATGAAATTGAATTATGTAGTCTTGTAGTTTCCGTTGGCTGCATGAGGATATTTTTTTTGTGATTATTGAAATAATTCCAGCGATTGTTGTTGCTGCAGAAATGCAAATTGGAACAGCTATCGGGGCCATCATTGTCACTGAAGACAGTATAATACCGGCTCCGGTGATTACACCACTCACTGAATACACAGTAACATCAATTGCGGTAATTCTCCTGCGATATGTTTTAATTTTCATTGCATACTCCTCAGACAGGGTTTTGAGTCTAGTTTGATATTCTCTGACCTGATCATAGCGATATTGCGATGATGAAATCATTGTTATTTTAACAACGCTAGCGTTTTCAATTACGATTTACTTAAATCCGCTACGAATTCCACATACCATGTTGTTGAAACCCTAGCCAAAGTTTCATCAGTAGATGTTATAGTGAACTTTTCATTTGTACCCTTGTCGATGATCGTTGAAATCGTATTATTGACCCCAGATGAACTGGACGATGAAATATTAAATTGAGACAATGGTGTTACTAGTGTTAATCGATAAATACCCTTAACGGTTGCAGTGATATCTAATTTGTTGTTTGTAGGTGACCACTCAAATGATCCGTGTTGGATTGTATATACTATGTTGTTAGTTTTCTCATGAGGAATTTTCGTTTTTTCAATAACTGTTATCATCCTCGAAAAATCACCTTTGACGGCTTCGATGAAAGTTTTCGTCTCATCGATGGATTTTTTAATATCAGGGAGTTTTATTTCAATTTTATCTAACGGGGTTCCAATAAATTTATCAATGATATTTCTACGAAATGATATAAACTGTTTTATGTGTTCTTCAATTCTAGATTCAAGTGTTGTTAGTACAACCACAGAATTGTTTAACTCATCGTTGAGAATTTTTAATCGATCTGTAATCGTCGAAACGAGTACACCCGGTTTGAGTTTACCCTGATCGGAAAATAACGCAACGGTGTTCTCGATTGCGTTTTGTTGTTTAACTAAAATATCATCCAGAGAAATATTACTGGTTTTCAATTTACCCTGATCGGAAAATAACGCAACAGTGTTCTCGATTGCGTTTTGTTGTTTAACTAAAATATCATCCAGTGACACATTACTAGATTTCAATTTGCCCTGGCGATCTTGAAATACAACTATTTCATTGGGTTCAACACTTTCTAAATTCAACGTCTCAGCTATTTCATCTTTAATTTTTTTTGTTATATCCTTGATAGAATCAGGGGTTGCAGTGCCATCGGGTTTGGGTTTCAAAGATCTCCCCCAAATATCAATCATGTTATTGTAAAACTCTTTCTCTCTCTAAAAAGCGATTGCTGGTGTAGTCATTTACGACAATATGAGGTGGTTTTCTAGATGCTGAAATAGCATCAAGGACATTTAATACTTCACTGCCGCATATTGGTGGGTCATTGATTTGTTGTGTTGGTAGCGTAGAATACCAAGTCTTCATTGGAAGGGTTTTTATATACCGCATAAACTCTTTTGGTGGGGCTAATCCATATGAATCAAAATAGACAATCCCACGTGGATCAATAGCGTATGCAACCCAGTGAGTTCCAGGTCCGGTGCTGTTATCGAGATTAATAATACCTGTTTCAGTTTTGTTTGGTTGATGTGGTAATTGATCTTTCATAAAAACACCTCTGAAATGTTTAATCGCTAGTTTTTTAGCAGCATCCATTAAATCAAAATTGGACATGGGAACCATAGGTTCCTCAATTAATAAATCGTTCCTGGTAGTCTCAGGCCTGATCCGTGAACGGATCTCCCGCTGTACCATGAATACGGGGTTCCTGGTAGTCTTAGACCCTTTCCGCTGTACCATGAATACGGGGTTCCTGGTAGTCTTAGACCCAATCCGTGAACGGATCGTCCCTTTTTTATATCCTTGTCCAGCTGCCTTTTTCAACGCCATTCCTGCTGCAGTACCAACGGCTCCTAACGCCGCTGCTTTAGCCACCGCTGGGGCTGCTGCTGCAATCAATGCTGGTATTGCAGCTAACAATGGAAATATACCACCTGATTTTATCATATTTTTAATAGCAGCCGCAGAAAGAGTAATCTGAACTCCTTTTTTATCCTTGAAAGCATCATTGAAATGTTTCACCTGACGAGTTGTCAGCGATAGTTTATTTGCACCACCAGTCATTTGGTTGGGTTTCAACGTGATTGTGGTTCCACATTTTTTAGCCGATTCTGATTGCAATTTTTTGATTTGACCAGGAGTTAACGTAACACTAATAACACTATATGACATTATATATAATTGATTGATTCTAATTCAATGAAAAATCGAGAAAAATCGTTCAAAGATTTTCTACTGGGGCATCTACCACTCTCATTCTTCCACCAACACCTTCGAGTAGCATTGATTTATCACTGAGAATGACAGCAACCGCTCTATAATCAGCAATAGCACCACGAGTCACATTAGCTCTAAAGTGTATATCAACAACTGACTGTCTTGTCAAATCGAGATGTTCCAGTGAGAAGTAATAGATCGGATACAGATTTTTAAAATCATATTGTGATATTTGCAAACCAGTATCCACATTTTGATCGCGTGCCATAAATGACAACAGACGATGATAAACTCGTGCAATATGATTTTCTGTGTAATTAAGTTGTATATCCTCGGATGGTTCCTGCTGGCCGTTTATTCTCAGTGAGACGTCTTTCACACCTAATTGATCAAATATCATATGACTGGAGAGTTGATTGCCAACTCGTGCGTTATCCTGTAACGCAATAAATATATGACGTGGCGCAGAAACGCCTTGTTTTGATGCTAGGTTCCAAGTGAATAACCCGTTGATATTTGATTGTTTCACATCTGTACTCACGGTTAGCCAACTTAGTAATGATTTTCCTCCTTGGTCCATAAATGATAGTAATCGTCCTTCTGCGGTGATTGCTGGAGTCAACACTGGCATCCACAATGATATTTTTGTTAAATCGACTCTACCGGCATCAGCATTGGGGGCTGCAGCATCTGCTGCAATCCTCCAAATTGCATCGTTATCATCACCCTTTCGTACAAGCGATACTGTATGCTTCGCCCCGTAGATAACTTTTCTGACGTTTCTACAGAATCCAAATATGTGATGCAGTGGAATCGCGCATGAAAATGATTTACGCTCTCCTTGCAACATTGAGTTTCGTGTTGCGGCTCCTAGATTGAAATTAACGTCGTTGTTTATAATCATATTCTCGACATCAGAATCACTATTATCACGTTTTTTTGGTCGTCTTACAACAAATGGATTTCCACCAGCGGTATTCTTAGCATCTTTTGCAAACATCATAGAAGGCCCTGCTGATCTTGTATAATCATCAGAATATCTCGCTAACCCGATTATTGTTGTAGCCACATCAACATCACGATCTATGGACTCAATTTCTTTTCCATCAATGAGATATCTAGCACTCTCAAATAGCGCCATAATACCATTATTGACAAAACCGACTTGAGTACCAGATGGATACGGTGCTGGTACAGCAGTAGTATCAGCAGCTGTTACAATTTCTCCTTCTACTTCAATAAATGCTTCACAGGGTAAAAGTATTTACTGGTATCATGGACTTGAAGATCAATTCTTGCTCGACTATTTGAGTTTATGGCATGATAGGCGTAATATTGATAATCGCGTACAGAATCATCCTTGCCAACTGGGGCGTCTATATCAAACGCCGGATCATGTGATTTTTTGAACATTTTATTCTATTTATCAGAGTCTAAATCGTGATTTTCATCGTGAAAAACGCTAGCGTGAAAATCCATAGAATTTCATCGTCGTAGTTTTTTAAAGCCACTTCCTGCTATCATGTTTGCAATATTGCTTTGGTCCCCTTGATTTACCATCGACGCTAGTTTTTCATCTACTGCGTTATTTATAATTTTACTAACACTTGCAGGCATTTCTTCTGTAGACGGTAACGGTTTCTTTTTTCGCCTCACTAATGATGTTATTTTATCCTTCGCAGTTGAAAACGCTTTCCCGGCAAGATCTCCAACAGTACTAATACCCTTATCACGAATAACATCAATGGCTTTCATTGATAACTGTTTAGCTAACGGCATCACTTTTGGGGCCATTCTTGAAAAGAATCCTAAAATGGTATTGCCGAGGCCATCTCCATAGTATGCTCTATAAACTGGAAACCGTGAATTAACTACATAGACGGGGGTTGGTTTATCATGATTGTAATGGATGATCATTATTATAAAAACAATAGTGTTTTCAATGGTTATTTAATCACTATGATACCCATTTGCTAACTCGTCAATGAAATCTCGATAGGTTTTGATATCCATGATACCGCCGGCAAATAACCGTCTACAGATATCAGCTGCTTCATTAATTATTTCCGGTGAATTATTTCCAGCTCGGAACCCTCCTACAAGAACATCTAATCGTGATATATCATTGATAACACTATCAGGACATACCCCACTTTGGGGTCCACTGGAATCTTGCAATCCACTTCCGCTATAACCAGTTGCTTCATCTAGTTTTTCTACATCCGTTTCTTGTAAATAATCATCATCATCATCATCATCATCAGGTGGTAGTTGTTGTTTTTTAGGAGAGAAAGATATTTTCTTTGCAGGTTGCTCTCGCTTTCTTTGCAAGTTTGACGGTTTTTGTTGTTGTTTTAGTTCTTCATATTGATTATACACGTGATCCACCATCCTGATATATTCGATGTATGATGCACTTTCTGTCTTTTTTTGACTTTTTCCAGTTTTGATTTTGTAGAATATATCAGCCCAGTGAGTGAAATTCTTAACATATTTATGATGTTCTGGTTTCAACATTTTTTTTCTGTTTTCATAAGAAGTAACAACAAGCGTAGGAATTTCTGTTGAATCAGTCTCAATTGCTGCTAACCCTTCTTCGTTAAATCTCATGCGTAAATCATCTACTGTTCTCTTTGATTCTATTTGTTTTGTTTGTTCAGTTTTCGCTGCTATTTTTTCAAGTTCACCAATAACAGATTTTCCCGTCTCGGGACCATCTCCCAGTAAAGCACGCTCTACCCCTTTCGTTGCTGTGGTTACTGGTTTAAACAACTCTTCAGACCCCAGAGCAAAATCAGTTTGTAAACCCTGTCGTTGTTGCAGTTTATTCCTGACAGAATCTCGAATTGGTATAAATCTCTTGATTGCATCTAATCGTTCACGAGTCAATCGGGTCGTTAATGCTTCATTGACCATTATTTGAAATCAGAAACCATTTTTCAATTGCAAAACACTTTTTCCCACTTTTGTTACATGTCGGATGATTTTTGATACGGTCATAGAAGTGTTATTTCATCGTGAGACACCTTCTATCATTGATGGAGCAAGTCACATAATTGTATATAAAAAAAATAATACTGTGAGTTGCTCCACTTTTTTGACATGTCGGATGATTTTTTATATGGTCATAGAAGTGTTATTTCATCCAATAACAGCTTCTATCAGGTTTGTGGAAAGTGTCATAATTGTATATAAAATAAATAATACTGACAGTTTCCACACTTTTTCATTGATCAATCTGACACATCGTCCATCGATTTTTGACATCCCCTTGAGGGTCAGCTAAAAAAAATGAGGGTCGGAATGATAAATGGTCGGGCAATCAATGGTCGGGTAATCAATTTTCTTGAATTAATGCTCGTAGGTTTCTAATTTTAGAGTTGACTTCTTTTTTCAATTCGTATTCGTACCCCAATTCTTTTCGTATTCCTTCTACGATAGTATACAACGGAACGAACACACTGATGTCACTGGAAAATGAAAGAGAGTCTTTAATAGAATTCTGAATTCTTTTGATGAGTGCATATTTCTTGGGTAGCATATACTTGTTAGTGCTAACCCCGTATTCTATATCCTGAAAATCAGACACAATTTGATCAGGATTTAACCCATCTGATAGTTTGATATCCTGATTTTTCAATTTTGCTATTTCAACTATGATGCTATTCATGTTTTCAGAATTCATTAGTCTATAAGAATGACATATCTCTAATTGGAAATTATGACGCATTAGACATAACTAAATTGAACTTTTTGTCCCGTCTTTTTTGAAATAGCCGTTTTGGTTATCCCCTCTGCAACGAATCGTACTGAAGTTCTACAAATATTGAAATACTTGCCGGCTTCATATAATGATTGAAATATTTTCTCTTCGTTAGTTGTTGTATTCAAAGATTTCACTGGTCTCGCTTTTGAACAAGTGTCAGTCCTTCCTCGTTTGGAATTCTCACTCTGTGTGATAGCTTGCAGATTGGATAAAGAATTGTTCCTTGGATTAGAATCAATGTGATCAATAACAAAACCATCTTTGATCAATCCATTAAAACATTCAAATACGAAACGATGATTGCGAAATGTCTTCCTTCCAACATTAAACACCAAATACCCTATACCATTATCCCACCCAATTGGGTTCTTCAGTCTACAGTTCCTGACAGTACCATCACTGGATGCTTCGTAATTTTTAATCACTGGGTGTAGTCTGAATTCTTGGGTCATTATATACTACACTATTGTCTAATTCAATGACTGACTCATTTTGCAGTGATTGATTATACATAAATCTTTCATTTAGACACCTGTTTTATATATAGCATGAAGGAGTTCAAGAGATTGACTTCGAAAAATGCTAAATTCAATGCTGATAGAGAGTTCAAGAGATTATTGAAAATCAATCCTAGATTTAATCGCGATAGACCCAAAAAACGTATAGTAGACGGAAACATGAAAGAGTTTAAGAGATTATTGAAAATCAATCCTAGATTTAATCGCGATAGACCAAAAAAACGTCCAATAGACGGAAACAAACGTAACAAACGTCCAAGAGACGGAAACATGAAAGAGTTTAAGAGATTATTGAAAATCAATCCTAGATTTAATATCGATAGACCCAAAAAACGTAACAAACGTCCAAGAGACGGAAACATGAAAGAGTTTAAGAGATTATTGAAAATCAATCCTAGATTTAATATCGATAGACCCAAAAAACGTAACAAACGTCCAAGAGACGGAAACATGAGATCACCATGGAAGGATGCTCAATTCAATCTTGATATAGTTTCTAATACACCCAAGAATAAAATTCTTGATAAAGCCATCAGAGACTGTTTTAATGAATTCAAGCGTGATAGAGCATCTTATTGTTGGTCAACATTTCGAATTGATGGTGTTGTTGACGCTACCATGAATGATGAAAAGGCAGCAGTGATCATTTCACGTATTGGGGAAAAAAGTCATTTTTTCCGAATTAAATTCATTATCCGTGAGGATGGCAAATGGATCATTAGGGATAAATTTGAACCCATTCTCAGGGGCAAAAAAACTGTCACCGTGAACCAGGATTCCAAACCGGGAATTTTGACTGGAATTGATAAACCCTACTACAAAAGATCTTATCCTGTCATAGCAGCTGTTTACGGGATCTATCCGCTCAATGAAAAACCTGATATTTCAAAACTAGCACCCATGAAATATTCGACAGGGCTCAATTGTGTAGCAGAACGAATAATAGAACACTTCACAAATGCGTCCCGGGGAAATAAACTAACTGATCTAAGACGAAAAAAAATAACCGAGTGGGAGTTCACGGTAAAAGAGCATGGAGCAACAATTCAGGATATAACTAAATTAGAAAAATCATTAAGATTTCCAATATCGGTAAGGACAATCACCGAAGTATTATACGAATCGAAATATAAATCAAAAGGAGCCCCCATTGAAATTATTGATCATAACGCGCACGCGTGGTCATCTGCAGTAACAATATTCCCACGGGATAGAACCGTAAAATATCTATCCCAAACCGAAGAGTTTTTTCAGAGCAGCAATTATTTGATGCTATTTACCATTTGAGTAAAAACGATCCTGTGTCAGCGTGGCTATTTCATAGTAATTCAGACGAGGAATGCAGATTTGATCAGTTTGTAAGGCCTAACGGAGAATTATACCGTACTGAAGAACTGCAGAATCAAATGAAACAACTAGCTAGTGAGTTTTCTGAGGGGGAAATCGAAGATCAATTATTAGCAAACTGTTTCACAGTACCATCCATTGCAGCACATTTTGCTAGAAAGAAAAACGCGTGGAAACCAACACGAAGTGAGTTTTTATCAGATGTCAAATTGTCCTGTCTTGAATACAGCCACGGCGGATTATGGAACACAAAATACACCGCTGATACCGTTATTTCAGTTGATATGATTGCGTGTTATCCAGGAAGTTTTCTTGGGTATGGAGAATGCGAGAAATATTTCAAACGATTTGGACACCCTACACACGAAATGACCCGTGTTGCTATTAATGGACCACTTCCTGATTTTGATTTAACCGGATTCGCTTGTGTGGTATCATTTGAAATGGCTGAAGGACTTCATCCGTGTAGTTATCTTTGGATTGGTAAACACATGTCTGAAAAACACTGGATGCCAATAGTGTTATTACGGTATATGCTTGATTGTAAGATGTTAAAATCATTAATTGTCAGTGAAGCAATTATATCCTATCGAGCACAGAAATCAGTCTGGTTACCACAACCTGATCTAGAAAAAATAATTAGCGAAGAGCGAAAACTGTTTCCTGATTTTAATGAACAACAAATCATGGATTGGTCCCAACAGTTATTTGAAATCAGAAACAATGAAGCAAAAAATCTTGGACGAAGAATAATCGGTAAATTTACCCAAGGTGGCAAAGATGATAATACGAAATATTCTTCCTGATTGATTATAGACAACGCTGAATACGATTTTGTAATCGCGGATCTAACGAATAGGGGCCTATATGTCAATCGTAAGGACGCATTTCTGTCCGATGGAACCAAATTGGGTACAATTGTTACCTACAATGATGGATACCATCCGCAGTACACACATTTGAGAGCTTCTATGCTTGGTTATGCTTCTATCAATCTGTTTTCAATGATCAATAGATTTCCTACCACCGCAGTTAGAGTTGCTACTGATTTATTTTACATAAATAGCAAAATGGCTGATTTTAAGGCTACTGGCAACGAGAAATGGGGATCATGGAGAATTAAGAAAGAAATGATTCATGATTATATTCCATCAGCAGATGTTACCATTGAAAATAATTACTTAGAAAGCAATCAGTGTTCAGAATTTTCTAGTGCACCACCGATTTCTGATCCAATATGCCTGTATAAAACAGTTTATTTAAACGGCTGTGGTGGGTCAGGAAAAACAACCCGGGCAATTGAGTTATTTCGTGTTTCCAATCCAAACATGATTGTTCTAACACCAACTCATAGACTTGCAAGAGAAATGATACAGAGAGGGGTAAATGCCTGCACTTATCACAGCTTTTTCCGATGGAAGGGAGATAAATGGACTCTTGAGCGCATGGGAGAGAAATTTATTCCTGAAATCATGATTTGGGATGAAATAGACACAGTGTCAGAAGATGTCTTAAAAATATTTCTTGAGTGGTTGTTATTGAAGAATACAAAAGTCGTCATGTGCGGTGATCACGGGCAACCACCACCATTTGTCGGTGCATCTCCCCATGAATGGCTAAAGGGTTTTGTAGACTATTATGAAGAAATTGATACCGATCATAGATCACTTGATGAAAAATTAAAAGAATTGAAGAAACTAATTAGATTACAACCGGATAGAATCCAGTGTGAAATAACCCGTGAAATAATTTCGGAAACTCCCATGAATGAGTTTTGGGAAGCGTGGAGACCAAATGATTTAATCATTGCAAGTAGAAAAATAGTCAGGGACACACTTCAGATGAAGTTATTTGAATTGCATAAACAAAAATTTGCAACACTTCCAGTACCGTTATGTTATAGGCCATCGGATACGCGAAAACAGAATATTGAAGTTGATATTCCAGGACAGAGTGAAAAGCAAATTCTCGTATTAAATGATATTGTGCTGGTTGATATCAATGTCGTTGAAGATGCATTGCGTGCTAATAAATCCCCATGGACGCTAGGATACGCAGCGACGATACATTCTTCACAGGGATTGACTATATCGGATACAATTGTTTGGATGGTAGATAATCGCATAGAATGGTCGAATTTAGTCTATCTTTCAGTATCCAGAGTACGAAAAATAAATCAACTTCGAAGAATTGTCTTCGATGATGAAATCATTGGCGATGATGAAATCATTGGTGACGATAATGATATTATTGATAAAAAACTCTCCGGTTACAAACAACAGGACAAAAAAAAAAACAACGAGAATTTGATATTGATGCTGAATTAATAATCACTTTGAAGAAACAACAGAATAATCACTGCGCGAGTTGCAATTGTATAATGCGTCGGCAGTATTCGGATAAGGATCCTCGCCAATTCACCGTAGACAGAAAAAATAACAATCTCGGTCATGTCAGAAATAATGTGATGTTGACTTGTCTTGAGTGCAATAGACGCAAGGGTGCTAGTTAAGACCATGCGGTGGTAACTGAGTATCGTCAGGAATTACTTGTAGTTGTTGTCTAGTAAACCCACGCTGAGGGGCAGTTGAATCCAGTTTATAGATTGGAAGTCTACCCGTAGATCGTGTTATACTAGATATCTTATGCGTAGTGACGCTCCAAATAGGATCAGTAGCCCTTTTTGTACCACCCTCAAGCTCTCCTGGTTCATATAAATACCTCACAATGACATTACTACCAAGAATTGGTTCTTTGAAATCTTTTTGTGGTTTTTCAGGTATCGACTTCTTTTTAATCGCGTTGATAGGTTTCATGTTGATGGTTCTAGTAATCTCGTTATTCAGTGCGGTAACTACACCTGGTAATCTTTTAACCCATTCACGGGATCTTTTTTCTTGGATGAATTCTTTTGCATATTGATATCCAAATAACCGCTCAGCAAGAATCCGATTAAATCGTTCTACAATGGCCTGATCACGATGCAGTGCAGTATGCCCTCGTCTGATAGCGACATTGTGATATTTCATTGTAGATAACACTGCACCCTGAAATTCCTTGCCCGGGTCAACTTGTAACAGATTTGGCCAGTGCAGAGGGCTCCTTCGATAAATCCTTTCAAATGCAGAAGCCACTTCAGTGGCTGATTTTGTTTTTAACGGTTCTGCTTCTTTGTATCGACTTGCAATATCAACTACAGTTAACGCATATTTGTAACCACGATCATGTGGCAGAAATAATAGATCAGCCTGATGAACTTCATTAGGAAAGGTCACATCAAAATGCGAGAATTGAATTTGTTTAGGCGGTGGTAGATAAATTTGCCATAGTGCCTGTTTGGATAACCAATGAGCCGCAGTGGTTTTTTTCACTTTTGCGGCGCTAGCGAGTTTACTGATTGCAGCGTTACCCCTCCAGTATCCTCTTGGGGAATAATAAATAGATTCCATGTTGCTATTAATTACCAGCACCTAACATCAATTTACTTTTCATAGCCGATTTTATCAAAAAGGAAGCCAATTTTTCTTTGAAGGATTTATCAGTGATAGAATTCAACGCATGAATTAATTTCACATCTGCTAGATGCCTGTGTTGCAAATTGCTACTTTTATAAGCAACATCATGAAGGTGACAGGCCTTATCAATAGCGTTTATTGGTTCCTCACCGGGTCGGGGCTGAGTTTGATCATTGAGTCTGATATCAAGTCTTGTTCCCGGTCCACAATAACTATACCCTGGAAGGTGTTTTTCTCCGGGGTATTTTGCCCATGGGGTTCCAGGGAGTTTTGCTAATTTGGCAGCGATATCACCTCCTCGTTTTTTTTTAAAGGTTCCTTGGGTTCCTTGGGTTTAGAAACAAATCTAAATTTCTTTGTACTACACTGTACGCATTTACCAGAAAGCGCTGATCGGTTATTTTTAGTTGTAATCGTCGTCAAGTCATCTGTGCCAGTACGCGCCTTACACTTCACGCAATATAGATCCATAATTTATGTGTAGAGATATGAATATAATTGATTTTTCAGCGACTAAAACAAGAGAACCAGTGAAGCATCATGCAGCGCTACCAAACTCTATCCGCGCAATTATAATCGGACCATCTGGATCAGGTAAAACGCAATTGCTGCTCAATTTAATAATGAGATGGATGAAGTGGGATAAGTTGTATTTAATTGCCCCTAGCGTAGACGACCAACGATGCTATGAAGTACTAAAAGATTTTAATGAAAACGCTTCAGAGATTGCTGGCGAGGATGTTATTAAATTTATAACCGATATTGACGAAGCACCATCCGTGAATGACCTCGATGGAAGTATCAAGAATTTAGTTGTATACGACGATGTCATGTTAGATAATCAAAAAAATCCTGCTAGAATATTTTTCCGAGGCAGGCATAAAAACACTGATGTGATCTATGTCACTCAACGCTACACTCAGATTCCAAAAGTGATTAGAGATAACTGTAATATGCTTGCTGTATTCAACGGCGTTGATACACATACGCTACGAAATATTTGGCAGACATGGTGCTCCGATATGGACTTCAATCAATTTAGAAATTTCTTTAGTCATGCTCAGTCTGCCCCACACGGATTTGTAACAATAAATTTACATGACCCTCGAACACGATATCGTATCGGACTGGATCAAATATTCGGTTAACCCCAACTGAAAGTTCTAGTGAGTGACAACGACGTTGTAGTCCCTTTTTCCCAAAAAATCGATGGAGGATTTCATTAATTTCATTGATTTTTTCATATTTTTTTTTGGACCTAATCCATGATTCACACACACATTGGGGGGGGGGGCCTGATGTCATTGGTTTCATTGTTTTTAAGCGTGATTTCAGTGAAAACTTGTCTAAAAATGTTGTCCGATTCGCCCCTTCTGCTGCTCTTTGATAGTGAGAATTATAAAGATCTCTCTGATATTAAAATGTGAACCACACATAAGCTTAGAAGAGTATAATGATTATGCACACTGAGTGTGCAGACCATGTTAACATATATTTTTTTCTCTCACAATTATTTATTTTCATATTCATTTTAGAAAACAAATGTTCTTTCACCAAGACATGGCATTACATGGGTGAGACTTATACACGCAATAACAAACACCTTTCCAAAATCGGCCCTTGTGTAACATGACGTGCTTATTAATCATGATATTTCAACTTTTTGCCAAAAACTAACTATACAAGGGTTTATTTATGCTTTAACGTCTCATAGGCTTGGACACTGCAATGAAATTATTTGACCTACTTGCACATAAACAACAACTACAAGAAAAGAAAATGTATCTTAAAATTCAAACGAACGTATTACGCATTAATACATTTTTATACGTATAATCCAGTTGTCTTGATTTAGGCTTTATACAAAAGCATTGTTTTCAAAATAATATGATTTTTGTTTTACAAAAATTAATTTTCTTCATTTCATATTTTCTTTAATAAATAAAATCTATCTGGAAAGTAAGCATAAAAACCACGATACTCTAAAAATGAAATTTAAATCTTGGTCTTAAGAATTTATATATTTTAGGTTACTACTCACGTATTTGTAATTATTTATATACGAGTGAAATAGAAACTAGTTTAAAATGTAAACGTGCCAGTTGTGCATTTTACAGAAGGGATTACTTGCTATTCTCTTGCTATAATTCTACAAGGTTTAAGCTGCTGATATATAGAACAGGCCTATAGGACAGTTGTTTCAGTGTTATCTACAATCTCCATACTGGAAAAGAGGCAATGAAATTACTGTTGTCATAGTTACCCACCGAGGACGATTCACCGCAAGTATTAGTCCCAAAAGGTGAATTAGGGGTCATGTAAGCTGCCTTCATTTCACGAGTCCCACTAATGTGGTATAGATAAAATAAATTTCAAATTGGCACACATATTTTAGGCCTCGGAAAAACTAAGTTGTTTCTTTTGTTACCAAAGTGGAACTCAATAAAGAATTACAATGACATAAAACATTATATGAACAACAATGTAGGATCTTTCACGAGATTCGCAAAAGATGGAAACTATTCAACAGATTTCATAAATTTCATTTTACATAATCTTAAATGTAAGATTATGTTATGTGTATTACATGACAAAAATGATCTTCAATAAAAAAAAATACCAAAAATAGGTTACATAATTGACTTTAAATACATTCGGGTGCATTTGTCATTACACCATCAAATTATATGTCGTCATGCCGTAGTTTGGTGTGCTATTGGGTATTATTAAACATGTGTAATATTGGTAAATATAATGTGAGTATAATAATCTCACGAGGAGCCACCTCGTGGTTAACTCAGTTTTTAGCGTCTCAGATCTGCAAACGAGTCGATGCAGGTTCAAATCCTGCAGCGAATCAAATCCTCGACTTTATTGGAATATAATGAGATAATAAGTATACGCTACAAAGACATTGAACCTAATACATCCACTGGAACGTACGAACCGATCCTCTAAGTTTGCAGGAAAAGTGCTAGCTGCTGAATTCGTATTTTTTTCTCTTTAACGTGTAGTTAAAGAAATTATGATAAGATATATCACATTTTGAAGTTAGAAATCAATTTTTTATTTCTGGCATCATTATACATAAATAAGAAATTAAAGATGAAACCGATCAAATGAGTTATAAACCTTTTATTTTTCTAAAACTAAATCACTCGAAGCAGACGTGATCCCAATACAGTGGAAGCTAGCGCATGACATTCCAATTTATAAGAAAGGAGACAAAACACTGTCGTCTAATTACAGACTATTTGCTGATTCCGCTACATTATATACACTATTCATAGGTCCAACCTTAGAATATTCCTATGGAATCTGGGATAATTGCTGTATTGAAAGTTCGGAAATATTAGAAAGAAAGAAATCAGATGGAAGCTGCACGGATCGTTACAGATCTATACCCAAGAATTCTTCTAGATAGTCTCTTTATGCCCACATTGTTTGGTTTGGAAAACGAAGGAACAAGAAGAGATTCTGCATAATGTATTCGATTATAAATACTCAAGTCCGTAACTATTTAATCGACCTACTTCCGCAAAAAAGATATGACTCATTTAATTATTGTCTACGTTACTCACAAAGTATCACACCAACCTCTACCAGACTTTTCATTTCCTACGACCATTTACCCATATACGATTTGTCTTTAGAACACTCTCCGTGACGATATCCGAAATCCTCCCAAAAATATTTTTTTTAGAATCGTTTCACTAATAGTAATCACACTGTTACGCTCAAATATCCTACATACTAAACTTACACATGCAGGTAGTACCCTGAGATCAGACCTTTAGTTTGTGAAATCAGTTAACTCTTCCATGTGTGCATGTGATTATGATATTGAAGATGTCGAACACTTTGTTTGTCAATTACTCCTTATTAAATACCCAAAGATACCAGTTCTTTCGCTAGTAGTCTAAGTATGGATTTATAATTGACAATGACATCGATATAAATAAAGAACCAAACTATGTAATATTTCTAAATGTTCATAAATATTTACTCGGAACTAAATATTTCTAGTGCTTACAATTATATTTTTTAATAGTAACGAATAAATAAAAAAAAACAGAATATACAATAATGACTTAACCAGTGCACTCTCTCTCTCTCTCTCTCTCTCTCTCTCTCTCTCTCTCTCTCTCTCTCTCTCACACACACACACACGCACACACGTTTGTCCTTTGAAATGTTATATCTATTTTAACAAATTTAAAAGTTTGACCTTGTTATTTCAGGTACTTTCGAATCTTTGTTAAAATAATGAGATCTTTAGACTATTTTGTATCTTTCGGGAAAAAATCGAGATGATATAGACAACTCGTGTCGAATGCAATATTCTAAATTAAATGAAAATAAAATATGTTTAAAACGGTACACTAAAATAAACTTTGAGCAAACTACACAGTTTCTTTCAATACTTCCATCCCTAACTAATATAAGTTGCATTTTAGTTTTCGTGGTTCAAGTCCTCCTGGTGGTTAACTGAGAAATTCAGAGTATCTTCAACTTAAGACAAGCAAACTCCTCGAAAGAATTCAAGTCTGAAATATGTATGGGCAGTCTCTGGATTGTACACGCTTTTATTTGTTTGGGGAAAAAAGCTGTGATTAATTCCTAATATTTAAAAGGACATTTATAACTCACATGTATGTAGGTTTAGAAAAGTGGAAATAATATACTACTACAAAAACCTTATTCTTCTCCATTTATTTACTTAAAATGAAAAGGACAACACTCCCGAAAAGAAGTCTAGTAGTTTTCAAGACTGCCAATCAGTTACAGTGTAGAATACTTGTTTGATTCGATCTTTATATGCAGCATGCACTGATCGATAGTTCTTGGTCAACAGCCAGCGTCTCGATATTTGTATTAATGTGCATTGTTCTAGGGGTAGGAGGTGGGACGTTGTAAATTGAGGTTCAAATTATTAATACAGATGTCCATCTCAAACTGGTCCATAATTCGCCGTAATAAGGTGATGTCAACATTTCTTCCTGGTTATTAAATTCCGTGCCATTACAAATATTAAAAAGAAAAAGAAAACATTTTGCTTCAGGGTATGATTTCGAATATGCATCTGATTGTGATAGGGTTCTGTTATCTACATAGATAAATAATTGCTCTTTGTATGGTTTTTCACAAGAATCGAAAAAGATTGGAATTATTCGACGTATTTCATAAATGTCATTTTAAATAATCTCAAATATACGAGTATGGTACGTGTATCACATGTCAAAAATGAAATTCAGTTTTAAAGAAACGGAAAATTAGGTTACATAACTGACTTTAAATTACATTCGGATGCATTCGTAATTACACTTTCAATTTATATGTCGTCATGCCGTACAATATTGGAAAATATCATATGGTATTATAATCTCAAGAAGAACACCTGCGACGGAAAGAACTTTATCCCTGACGATATCCGAAATACTCCAAATATATTTAGTTTTAAGGAACGTTTCTCTAATTCAACTCATAGGTCATGAACTGTTATTCTACACGTATTGGCAAACGTCACCTTAATATCATACATACTAAACTTGAAAAACAGGTAGTCAGTTCCCTTAAATCAGGCCTTTACCTGGTGAATTTAGCTAACTCATTCACGTTTGCGCGTGATAATGATAATGAAGAAGTTGAACACTTTGCTTGTATATGGCCTCATACCTAATACCCATAGATCCCAGCTCTTTCTCCCTGACTGTCAGCACACTCATTGGCTAAGTCCGGATTTAGCATTGAAAATTGACGTGACAATCCACCTATAATAAGATGTCTTTCTGCTTGTCTACCAAAACCGAAACAGAACTTCCGGGGAAATCCTTCTTCATTCGATCAACAAAAGTCAACTAGTATTGTATTTAGTATTTTCTTAAAAAAATAATTTATATGCCAAAATATTTAACAAATATATTTTGAATACTGCAGTCATGGAAACTATGAATAGGTCCTGAGAAGTTGCGTAGCGACGGGGGAGGGGCGGAGGATGGGTGAGGGTCAGGTAGGGCATTCGCGCCTGGCGCCGGTGGCTAGGGGGCGCTAAAAGGGCCCAAATCGGCCCAAAGTATCAACATAACTGCGCAACAAGGGCAGCCGGGGGCGCACATGTGGGTGTTTTACCCTGGGCGCCTCAAATTTGGGTGTTTTGCCCTGGACGCCAAATATTCTTGCTACGCCACTGGTTCTGAAAGTATATATCATTATGACACATCCCCCTCGAATAATATTATCTAATTAAACTAATGGATTAAAAAACATGTGACACAAAGTACTTCAGATTCATCCGAATACACACAAGCACCCGGGATCTGACAAGTATGTCGCAACTATGTCTAACGTACTTTCCATTTCATTACATAAACTAAACTAAATATGTAGCATACAAGCTATATATACACATAGATGCAGCATGCTTCCCACACATTTTGCATGCCCTCCCCTTTTCATGTCTCCATATTTGGCAAATTGTCCAAATTTGATTGTTACTATTTCCTACTTCCAGTTTGTTCCCCAGTACAGTGCGTTAAACTAGAATACCTCGAAAACCCATGCTAATATAAGTATTCATTCAACAAAAGTAACACCGTTAGATGTATGAAATGTACAGCATTGTGTTGCAAACAGATTTTTCTGCAACATTTGATCCCTTTTATGAATTGGTAGCATCAGACCGTACAAATAGTGCATCAGTGTCAGCAGATTTATTGATCTACTTATTTTTTTATTTTTTTTTTTTGGGGTGGGGGTGGGGGTGGGGGTTTATTTACCAGACAAGGTTGGTTATAGCAATTGCAAAAGGAGCAGCACAGAAGTGATACCTCTGAAGTTGTCAATTTGTTCTGTTTAAAATAAAAAATATCTGGTGACTGAAATGTTTGATATACTTACACAAATACTTCTCTCTCTCTCTCTCTTTCTCTCTCTCTCTCTCTCTCTCTCTCTCTCTCTCTCTATCACACACACACACACACACACACACACACACATATATTTGTCCTTTGAAATGTTATATCTATCTTAACAAATTTAAACGTTTGACCTTGTTATTTCAGGTAAAATCGCATCTTTGTTAAAATAATGAAATCTTTAGACTATTTTGTATCTTTCGGGAAAAATCGTGATGACTTAGACAACTCGTGTCGAATGTGCGATATTCTAAATTAAATGACAATAAAATATGTGTTTAACGGTATGCTAAAATAAAATTTGAGCAAACAACACAGTTTCTTTCAAGCCTTCCATCCCTAACTAATATTAGTCCCATTTTAGTTCTCATGGTTCAAGTCCTCCTGGTGGTTAACTGAGAAATTCAGAATATCTTCAACTTAAGACAAACAAACTCCTCGAAAGAATTAAAGAATGAAATTTGTTTGGGCAGTCTCTGGATTGCACACGCTTTTATTTGTTTGGAGAAAAAAGATGTGATTAATTCCTAATATGTAAAAGTCATTTATAACTCACATTTATGTTGGTTTAGAAATGTGGAAATAATATACTACCACAAAAACCTTATTATTCTCCATTTATTTACTTGACATGAAAAGGACAACACTCCCGAGAATAGGTCTAGTAGTTTTAAAGACTGCCAATCAGTTACAGTGTAGAATAATTGTTTCATTCGGTTTTTATATGCAGCATGCACTGATCAACAGCTCTTGGTCAACAGCCAGCGTCTCGATATTTGTAATAATGTTCATTCTTTTTCACGCAAGCGAAATAATTACATAGATTCCACAATACCTGTTTTAAAATCTAACTTCAGCAATACTATTTTATTATTTTATTATTTTCGAACCGCATTATATTCCGTGTATATGTAATTTTCAGATCTTTCTGCGCATGGTTTTAAGCATTGGTTTTCAAAATGATAAGATTTTGGTTTTACAAAAATTAATTTTCTTCATTTCATATTTTCTTTAATAAAAAAAATCTATCTGGAAAGTAAGCATAAAACCACGATACTCTAAAAATGAAATTTAAATCTTGGTCTTAAGAATTTATATATTTTAGGTTACTACTCACGTATTTGTAACTATTTATAAACGAGTGAAATAGAAACTAGTTTAAAATGTAAACGTGCCAGCTTGTGCATTTTACAGAAGGGATTACTTGCTTTTCTCTTGCTATAATTCTACAAGGTTTAAGCTGCTGATATATAGAACAGGCCTATAGGACAGTTGTTTCAGTGTTATCTACAATCTCCATACTGAAAAAGAGGTAATGAAATTACTGTTGTCATAGTTACCCACCGAGGAGATAGAGACGTTTCTCCGCAAGTATTAGTCTCGAAAGGTGAATTAGGGGTCATGCAACTTGTAAGTTGCCTTCATTTCAGTCCCACTAATGTGGCGTAGATAAAATAAATTTCAAATTGGCACACATATTTTAGGCCTCGGAAAAACTAAGTTGTTTCTTTCGTTATTAAAGTGGAACTCAATAAAGGATTATAATGACATAAAACATTATATGAACAACAATGTAGGATCTTTCACGAGATTCGCAAAAGATGGAAACTATTCAACATATTTCATAAATTTAATTTTACATAATCTTAAATGTAAGATTATGTTATGTGTATCACATGACAAAAATGATCTTCAATAAAAAAAATACCAAAAATAGGTTACATAATTGACTTTAAATACATTCGGGTGCATTTGTCATTACACCATCAAATTATATGTCGTCATGCCGTAGTTTGGTGTTATGAAACATGTGTAATATTGGTAAATATAATGTGAGTATAATAATGTCACGAGGAGCCACCTCGTGGTTAGGTCAGTTTTTAGCGTCTCAGATCTGCAACCGAGTCGATGCGGGTTCAAATCCTGCAGCGAATCAAATCCTCGACTTTATTGGAATATAATGAGATAATAAGTATACGCTACAAAGACATTGAACCTAATACATCCACTGGAACGTACGAACCGATCCTCTAAGTTTGCAGGAAAAGTGCTAGCTGCTGAATTCGTATTTTTTTCTTTTTAACGTGTAGTTAAAGAAATTATGATAAGATATATCACATTTTGAAGTTAGAAATCAAACTTTTATTTTTGGCATCATTATACATAAATAAGAAATTATAGATGTAATAATTAGTCTTGACCTAAACAAAACCGATGAAACCGATCAAATAAGTTATAAACCATTAATTTTTCTAAAACTAAATCACTCGAAGCAGACGTGATCCCAAAACAGTGGAAGCTAGAGCATGACATGCCAATTTATAAGAAAGAAGACAAAACAATGTCGTCTAATTACATACTATTTGCTGATTCCGCAACATTATATACACTATTCATAGGTCCAACCTTAGAATATGCCTATGGAATCTGGGATAATTGCTGTATTGAAAGTTCGGAAATATTAGAAAGAAAGAAATCAGATGGAAGCTGCACGGATCGTTACAGATCTATACCCAAGAATTCTTCTAGATAGTCTCTTTATGCCCACATTGTTTGGTTTGGAAAACGAAGGAACAAGAAGAGATTCTGCATAATGTATTCGATTATAAATACTCAAGTCCGTAACTATTTAATCGACCTACTTCCGCAGAAAAGATATGACTCATTTAATTATTGTCTACGTTACTCACAAAGTATCACACCAACCTCTACCAGACTTTTCATTTCCTACGACCTTTTACCCATATACGATGTGTCTTTAGAACAGTCTCCGTGACGATATCCGAAATCCTCCCAAAAATATTTTTTTTAGAATCGTTTCACTAATTGAACTAATAGTAATCACACTGTTACGCTCAAATATCCTACATACTAAACTTACACACGCAGGTAGTACCCTGAGATCAGACCTTTAGTTTGTGAAATCAGTTAACTCTTCCATGTGTGCATGTGATTATGATATTGAAGATGTCGAACACTTTGTTTGTCAATTACTCCTTATTAAATACCCAAAGATACCAGTTCTTTCGCTAGTAGTCTAAGTATGGATTTATAATTGACAATGACATCGATATAAATAAAGAACCAAACTATGTAATATTTCTAAATGTTCATAAATATTTACCCGGAACTAAATATTTCTAGTGCTTACAATTATATTTTTTAATAGTAACGAATAAATAAAATAAACAGAATATACAATAATGACTTAACCAGTGCTCGCTCTCTCTCTCTCTCTCTCTCTCTCTCTCTCTCTCTCTCTCTCTCTCTCTCTCCACACACACACACACACGCACACACGTTTGTCCTTTGAAATGATATATCTATTTTAACAAATTTAAACGTTTGACCTTGTTATTTCAGGTACTTTCGAATCTTTGTTAAAATAATGAGATCTTTAGACTATTTTGTATCTTTCGGGAAAAAATTGAGATGAGTTAGACAACTCGTGTCGAATGCGATATTCTAAATTAAATGACAATAAAATATGTTTAAAACAAACGTGTTTAACGGTACACTAAAATAAAATTTGAGCAAACTACACAGTTTCTTTCAATACTTCCATCCCTAACTAATATAAGTTGCATTTTAGTTTTCGTGGTTCAAGTCCTCCTGGTGGTTAACTGAGAAATTCAGAGTATCTTCAACTTAAGACAAGCAAACTCCTCGAAAGAATTCAAGTCTGAAATATGTATGGGCAGTCTCTGGATTGTACACGCTTTTATTTGTTTGGGGAAAAAAGCTGTGATTAATTCCTAATATTTAAAAGGACATTTATAACTCACATTGATGTAGATTTAGAAAAGTGGAAATAATATACTACTACAAAACCTTATTCTTCTCCATTTATTTACTTAAAATGAAAAGGACAACACTCCCGAAAAGAAGTCTAGTAGTTTTCAAGACTGCCTATCAGTTACAGTGTAGAATAATTGTTTGATTCGATCTTTATATGCAGCATGCACTGATCGATAGCTCTTGGTCAACAGCCAGCGTCTCGATATTTGTATTAATGTGCATTGTTCTAGGGGTAGGAGGTGGGACGTTGTAAATTGAGGTTCAAATTATTAATACAGATGTCCATCTCAAACTGGTCCATAATTCGCCGTAATAAGGTGATGTCAACATTTCTTCCTGGTTATGAAATTCCGTGCCATTACAAATATTAAAAAGAAAAAGAAAACATTTTGCTTCAGGGTATGATTTCGAATATGCCTCTGATTGTGATAGGGTTCTGTTATCTACATAGATAAATAATTGCTCTTTGTATGTTTTTTCACAAGAATCGAAAAAGATTGGAATTATTCGACGTATTTCATAAATGTCATTTTAAATAATCTCAAATATACGAGTATGGTACGTGTATCACATGTCAAAAATGAAATTCAGTTTTAAAGAAACGGAAAATTAGGTTACATAACTGACTTTAAATTACATTCGGATGCATTCGTAATTACACTTTTAATTTATATGTCGTCATGCCGTACAATATTGGAAAATATCATATGGTATTATAATCTCAAGAAGAACACCTGCGACGGAAAGAACTTTATCCCTGACGATATTCAAAATACTCCAAATATATTTAGTTTTAAGGAACGTTTCTCTAATTCAACTCATAGGCCATGAACTGTTATTCTACACGTATTGGCAAACGTCACCTTAATATCATACATACTAAACTTGAAAAACAGGTAGTCAGTTCCCTTAAATCAGGCCTCTACCTGGTGAATTTAGCTAACTCATTCACGTTTGCGCGTGATAATGATAATGAAGAAGTTGAACACTTTGCTTGTATATGGTCTCATACCTAATACCCATAGATCCCAGCTCTTTCTCCCTGACTGTCAGCACACTCATTGGCTAAGTCTGGATTTAGCATTGAAAATTGACGTGACAATCCACCTATAATAAGATGTCTTTCTGCTTGTCTACCAAAACCGAAACAGAACTTCCGGGGAAATCCTTCTTCATTCGATCAACAAAAGTCAACTAGTATTGTATTTAGTATTTTCTTAAAAAATACTTTATATGCCAAAATATTTAACAAATATATTTTGAATACTGCAGTCATGGAAACTATGAATAGGTCCTGAGAAGTTGCGTAGCGACGGGGGAGGGGCGGAGGATGGGTGAGGGTCAGGTAGGGCATTCGCGCCTGGCGCCGGTGGCTATGGGGCGCTAAAAGGGCCCAAATCGGCCCAAAGTATCAACATAACTGCGCAACAAGGGCAGCCGGGGGCGCACATGTGGGTGTTTTGCCCTGGGCGCCGCAAATTTGGGTGTTTTGCCCTGGACGCCAAATATTCTTGCTACGCCACTGGTTCTGAAAGTATATATCATTATGACACATCCCCCTCGAATAATATTATCCAATTAAACTAATGGATTAAAAAACATGTGACACAAAGTACTTTAGATTCATCCGAATACACACAAGCACCCGGGATCTGACAAGTATGTCGCAACTATGTCTAACGTACTTTCCATTTCATTACATAAAACTAAACTAAATATGTAGCATACAAGCTATATATACAAATAGATGCAGCATGCTGCCCACACATTTTGCATGCCCTCCCCTTTTCATGTCTCCATATTTGGCAACTTGTCCAAATTTGATTGTTACTATTTCCTACTTCCAGTTTGTTCCCCAGTACAGTGCGTTAAACTAGAATACCTCGAAAACCCATGCTAATATAAGTATTCATTCAACAAAAGTAACACCGTTAGATGTATGAAATGTACAGCAATGTGTTGCAAACAGATTCTTCTGCAACATTTGATCCCTTTTATGAATTGGTAGCATCAGACCGTACAAATAGTGCATCAGTGTCAGCAGATTTATTGATCTACTTATTTTTTTTATTTATTTTTTTGGGGTGGGGGTGGGGGTGGGGGTTTATTTACCAGACAAGGTTGGTTATAGCAATTGCAAAAGGAGCAGCACAGAAGTGATACCTCTGAAGTTGTCAATTTGTTCTGTTTAAAATAAAAAATATCTGGTGACTGAAATGTTTGATATACTTACACAAATACTTCTCTCTCTCTCTCTCTCACACATACACACACACACACACACACACACACACACACACACACATGTTTGTCCTTTGAAATGTTATATCTATTTTAACAAATTTAAACGTTTGACCTTGTTATTTCAGGTAAAATCGCATCTTTGTTAAAATAATGAAATCTTTAGACTATTTTGTATCTTTCGGGAAAAATCGTGATGACTTAGACAACTCGTGTCGAATGTGCGATATTCTAAATTAAATGACAATAAAATATGTGTTTAACGGTATACTAAAATAAAATTTGAGCAAACAACACAGTTTCTTTCAAGCCTTCCATCCCTAACTAATATTAGTCCCATTTTAGTTTTCATGGTTCAAGTCCTCCTGGTGGTTAACTGAGAAATTCAGAATATCTTCAACTTAAGACAAACAAACTCCTCGAAAGAATTAAAGAATGAAATTTGTTTGGGCAGTCTCTGGATTGCACACGCTTTTATTTGTTTGGGGAAAAAAGATGTGATTAATTCCTAATATGTAAAAGTCATTTATAACTCACATTTATGTAGGTTTAGAAATGTGGAAATAATATACTACCACAAAAACCTTCTTATTCTCCATTTATTTACTTAACATGAAAAGGACAACACTCCCGAGAATAGGTCTAGTAGTTTTAAAGACTGCCAATCAGTTACAGTGTAGAATAATTGTTTCATTCGGTTTTTATATACAGCATGCACTGATCAACAGCTCTTGGTCAACAGCCAGCGTCTCGATATTTGTAATAATGTGCATTCTTTTTCACGCAAGCGAAATAATTACATAGATTCCACAATACCTGTTTTAAAATCTAACTTCAGCAATACTATTTTATTATTTTCGAACCGCATTATATTCCGTGTATATGTAATTTTCAGATCTTTCTGCGCATGGTTTTAAGCATGGTTTTCAAAATGATAAGATTTTGGTTTTACAAAAATTAATTTTCTTCATTTCATATTTTCTTTAATAAAAAAAATCTATCTGGAAAGTAAGCATAAAACCACGATTCTCTAAAAATGAAATTTAAATCTTGGTCTTAAGAATTTATATATTTTAGGTTACTACTCACGTATTTGTAATTATTTATAAACGAGTGAAATAGAAACTAGTTTAAAATGTAAACGTGCCAGCTTGTGCATTTTACAGAAGGGATTACTTGCTTTTCTCTTGCTATAATTCTACAAGGTTTAAGCTGCTGATATATAGAACAGGCCTATAGGACAGTTGCTTCAGTGTTATCTACAATCTCCATACTGAAAAAGAGGTAATGAAATTACTGTTGTCATAGTTACCCACCGAGGAGATAGAGACGTTTCCCCGCAAGTATTAGTCCCGAAAGGTGATTTAGGGGTCATGTAACTTGTAAGTTGCCTTCATTTCAGTCCCACTAATGTGATATAGATAAAATAAATTTCAAATTGGCACACATATTTTAGGCCTCGGAAAAACTAAGTTGTTTCTTTCGTTATTAAAGTGGAACTCAATAAAAGATTATAATGACATAAAACATTATATGAACAACAATGTAGGATCTTTCACGAGATTCGCAAAAGATGGAAACTATTCAACATATTTCATAAATTTAATTTTATATAATCTTAAATGTAAGATTATGTTATGTGTATCACATGACAAAAATGATCTTCAATAAAAAAAAATACCAACAATAGGTTATATAATTGACTTTAAATACATTCGGGTGCATTTGTCATTACACCATCAAATTATATGTCGTCATGCCGTAGTTTGGTGTTATTAAACATGTGTAATATTGGTAAATATAATGTGAGTATAATAATGTCACGAGGAGCCACCTCGTGGTTAGGTCAGTTTTTAGCGTCTCAGATCTGCAACCGAGTCGATGCGGGTTCAAATCCTGCAGCGAATCAAATCCTCGACTTTATTGGAATATAATGAGATAATAAGTATACGCTACAAAGACATTGAACCTAATACATCCACTGGAACGTACGAACCGATCCTCTAAGTTTGCAGGAAAAGTGCTAGCTGCTGAATTCGTATTTTTTTCTCTTTAACGTGTAGTTAAAGAAATTATGATAAGATATATCACATTTTGAAGTTAGAAATCAAACTTTAATTTTTGGCATCATTATACATAAATAAGAAATTATAGATGTAATAATTAGTCTTGACCTAAACAAAACCGATGAAACCGATCAAATAAGTTATAAACCATTAATTTTTCTAAAACTAAATCACTCGAAGCAGACGTGATCCCAAAACAATGGAAGCTAGAGCATGACATGCCAATTTATAAGAAAGAAGACAAAACACTGTCGTCTAATTACAGACTATTTGCTGATTCCGCTACATTATATACACTATTCATAGGTCCAACCTTAGAATATGCCTATGGAATCTGGGATAATTGCTGTATTGAAAGTTCGGAAATATTAGAAAGAAAGAAATCAGATGGAAGCTGCACGGATCTTTACAGATCTATACCCAAGAACTCTTCTAGATAGTCTCTTTATGCCCACATTGTTTGGTTTGGAAAACGAAGGAACAAGAAGAGATTCTGCATAATGTATTAGATTATAAATACTCAAGTCCGTAACTATTTAATCGACCTACTTCCGCAAAAAAAATATGACTCATTTAATTATTGTCTACGTTACTCACAAAGTATTACACCAACCTCTACCAGACTTTTCATTTCCTACGACCTTTTACCCATATACGATTTGTCTTTAGAACACTCTCCGTGACGATATCCGAAATCCTCCCAAAAATATTTTTTTTAGAATCGTTTCACTAATTGAACTAATAGTAATCACACTGTTACGCTCAAATATCCTACATACTAAACCTACACACGCAGGTAGTACCCTGAGATCAGACCTTTAGTTTGTGAAATCAGTTAACTCTTCCATGTGTGCATGTGATTATGATATTGTAGATGTCGAACACTTTGTTTGTCAATTACTCCTTATTAAATACCCAAGGATACCAGTTCTTTCGCTAGTAGTCTAAGTATGGATTGATAATTGACAATGACATCGATATAAATAAAGAACCAAACTATGTAATATTTCTAAATGTTCAGAAATATTTACTCGGAACTAAATATTTCTAGTGCTTACAATAATATTTTTTAATAGTAACGAATAAAAAAAATAAACAGAATATACAATAATGACTTAACCAGTGCACTCTCTCTCTCTCTCTCTCTCTCTCTCTCTCTCTCTCTCTCTCTCTCTCTCTCTCACTCTCTCTCTCTCTCTCTCTCTCTCTCTCTCTCTCTCTCTCTCTCTCTCTCTCTCCACACACACACACACACACACACGCACACATGTTTGTCCTTTGAAATGTTATATCTATTTTAACAAATTTAAACGTTTGACCTTGTTATTTCAGGTACTTTCGAATCTTTGTTAAAATGATGAGATCTTTAGACTATTTTGTATCTTTCTGGAAAAAATCGAGATGAGTTAGACAATTCGTGTCGAATGCGATATTCTAAATTACATGACAATAAAATATGTTTAAAACAAACGTGTTTAACGGTACACTAAAATAAAATTTGAGCAAACTACACAGTTTCTTTCAATACTTCCATCCCTAACTAATATAAGTTGCATTTTAGTTTTCGTGGTTCAAGTCCTCCTGGTGGTTAACTGAGAAATTCAGAGTATCTTCAACTTAAGACAAGCAAACTCCTCGAAAGAATTCAAGTCTGAAATATGTATGGGCAGTCTCTGGATTGTACACGCTTTTATTTGTTTGGGGAAAAAAGCTGTGATTAATTCCTAATATTTAAAAGGACATTTATAACTCACATTTATGTAGGTTTAGAAAAGTGGAAATAATATACTACCACAAAAACCTTATTCTTCTCCATTTATTTACTCAAAATGAAAAGGACAACACTCCCGAAAAGAAGTCTAGTAGTTTTCAAGACTGCCAATCAGTTACAGTGTAGAATACTTGTTTGATTCGATCTTTATATGCAGCATGCACTGATCGATAGCTCTTGGTCAACAGCCAGCGTCTCGATATTTGTATTAATGTGCATTGTTCTAGGGGTAGGAGGTGGGACGTTGTAAATTGAGGTTCAAATTATTAATACAGATGTCCATCTCAAACTGGTCCATAATTCGCCGTAATAAGGTGATGTCAACATTTCTTCCTGGTTATGAAATTCCGTGCCATTACAAATATTAAAAAGAAAAAGAAAATATTTTGCTTCAGGGTATGATTTCGAATATGCCTCTGATTGTGATAGGGTTCTGTTATCTACATAGATAAATAATTGCTCTTTGTATGGTTTTTCACAAGAATCGAAAAAGATTGGAATTATTCGACGTATTTCATAAATGTCATTTTAAATAATCTCAAATATACGAGTATGGTACGTGTATCACATGTCAAAAATGAAATTCAGTTTTAAAGAAACGGAAAATTAGGTTACATAACTGACTTTAAATTACATTTGGATGCATTCGTAATTACACTTTTAATTTATATGTCGTCATGCCGTACAATATTGGAAAATATCATATGGTATTATAATCTCAAGAAGAACACCTGCGACGGAAAGAACTTTATCCCTGACGATATTCAAAATACTCCAAATATATTTAGTTTTAAGGAACGTTTCTCTAATTCAACTCATTGGCCATGAACTGTTATTCTACACGTATTGGCAAACGTCACCTTAATATCATACATACTAAACTTGAAAAACAGGTAGTCAGTTCCCTTAAATCAGGCCTCTACCTGGTGAATTTAGCTAACTCATTCACGTTTGCGCGTGATAATGATAATGAAGAAGTTCAACACTTTGCTTGTATATGGCCTCATACCTAATACCCATAGATCCCAGCTCTTTCTCCCTGACTGTCAGCACACTCATTGGCTAAGTCTGGATTTAGCATTGAAAATTGACGTGACAATCCAACTATAATAAGATGTCTTTCTGCTTGTCTACCAAAACCGAAACAGAACTTCCGGGGAAATCCTTCTTCATTCGATCAACAAAAGTCAACTAGTATTGTATTTAGTATTTTCTTAAAAAATAATTTATATGCCAAAATATTTAACAAATATATTTTGAATACTGCAGTCATGGAAACTATGAATAGGTCCTGAGAAGTTGCGTAGCGACGGGGGAGGGGCGGAGGATGGGTGAGGGTCAGGTAGGGCATTCGCGCCTGGCGCCGGTGGCTAGGGGGATCTAAAAGGGCCCAAATCGGCCCAAAGTATCAACATAACTGCGCAACAAGGGCAGCCGGGGGCGCACATGTGGGTGTTTTACCCTGGGCGCCGCAAATTTGGGTGTTTTTCCCTGGACGCCAAATATTCTTGCTACGCCACTGGTTCTGAAAGTATATATCATTATGACACATCCCCCTCGAATAATATTATCTAATTAAACTAATGGATTAAAAAACATGTGACACAAAGTACTTCAGATTCATCCGAATACACACAAGCACCCGGGATCTGACAAGTATGTCGCAACTATGTCTAACGTACTTTCCATTTCATTACATAAAACTAAACTAAATATGTAGCATACAAGCTATATATACACATAGATGCAGCATGCTGCCCACACATTTTGCATGCCCTCCCCTTTTCATGTCTCCATATTTGGCAACTTGTCCAAATTTGATTGTTACTATTTCCTACTTCCAGTTTGTTCCCCAGTACAGTGCGTTAAACTAGAATACCTCGAAAACCCATGCTAATATAAGTATTCATTCAACAAAAGTAACACCGTTAGATGTATGAAATGTACAACAATGTGTTGCAAACAGATTCTTCTGCAACATTTGATCCCTTTTATGAATTGGTAGCATCAGACCGTACAAATAGTGCATCAGTGTCAGCAGATTTATTGATCTACTTATTTTTTTTAATTTTTTTTTTGGGGTGGGGGTGGGGGTGGGGGTTGATTTACCAGACAAGGTTGGTTATAGCAATTGCAAAAGGAGCAGCACAGAGGTGATACCTCTGAAGTTGTCAATTTGTTCTGTTTAAAATAAAAAATATCTGGTGACTGAAATGTTTGATATACTTACACAAATACTTCTCTCTCTCTCTCTCTCTCTCTCTCTCTCTCTCTCTCTCTCTCTCTCACACACACACACACACACATGTTTGTCCTTTGAAATGTTATATCTATTTTAACAAATTTAAACGTTTGACCTTGTTATTTCAGGTAAAATCGCATCTTTGTTAAAATAATGAAATCTTTAGACTATTTTGTATCTTTCGGGAAAAATCGTGATGACTTAGACAACTCGTGTCGAATGTGCGATATTCTAAATTAAATGACAATAAAATATGTGTTTAACGGTATACTAAAATAAAATTTGAGCAAACAACACAGTTTCTTTCAAGCCTTCCATCCCTAACTAATATTAGTCCCATTTTAGTTTTCATGGTTCAAGTCCTCCTGGTGGTTAACTGAGAAATTCAGAATATCTTCAACTTAAGACAAACAAACTCCTCGAAAGAATTAAAGAATGAAATTTGTTTGGGCAGTCTCTGGATTGCACACGCTTTTATTTGTTTGGAGAAAAAAGATGTGATTAATTCCTAATATGTAAAAGTCATTTATAACTCACATTTATGTAGGTTTAGAAATGTGGAAATAATATACTACCACAAAAACCTTATTATTCTCCATTTATTTACTTAACATGAAAAGGACAACACTCCCGAGAATAGGTCTAGTAGTTTTAAAGACTGCCAATCAGTTACAGTGTAGAATAATTGTTTCATTCGGTTTTTATATGCAGCATGCACTGATCATCAGCTCTTGGTCAACAGCCAGCGTCTCGATATTTGTAATAATGTGCATTCTTTTTGACGCAAGCGAAATAATTACATAGATTCCACAATACCTGTTTTAAAATCTAACTTCAGCAATACTATTTTATTATTTTATTATTTTCGAACCGCATTATATTCCGTGTATATGTAATTTTCAGATCTTTCTGCGCATGGTTTTAAGCATGGTTTTCAAAATGATAAGATTTTGGTTTTACAAAAATTAATTTTCTTCATTTCATATTTTCTTTAATAAAAAAAATCTATCTGGAAAGTAAGCATAAAACCACGATACTCTAAAAATGAAATTTAAATCTTGGTCTTAAGAATTTATATATTTTAGGTTACTACTCACGTATTTGTAATTATTTATAAACGAGTGAAATAGAAACTAGTTTAAAATGTAAACGTGCCAGCTTGTGCATTTTACAGAAGGGATTACTTGCTTTTCTCTTGCTATAATTCTACAAGGTTTAAGCTGCTGATATATAGAACAGGCCTATAGGACAGTTGTTTCAGTGTTATCTACAATCTCCATACTGAAAAAGAGGTAATGAAATTACTGTTGTCATAGTTACCCACCGAGGAGATAGAGACGTTTCCCCGCAAGTATTAGTCCCGAAAGGTGATTTAGGGGTCATGTATCTTGTAAGTTGCCTTCATTTCAGTCCCACTAATGTGGCATAGATAAAATAAATTTCAAATTGGCACACATATTTTAGGCCTCGGAAAAACTAAGTTGTTTCTTTCGTTATTAAAGTGGAACTCAATAAAGGATTATAATGACATAAAACATTATATGAACAACAATGTAGGATCTTTCACGAGATTCGCAAAAGATGGAAACTATTCAACATATTTCATAAATTTCATTTTACATAATCTTAAATGTAAGATTATGTTATGTGTATCACATGACAAAAATGATCTTCAATAAAAACAAATACCAAAAATAGGTTAGATAATTGACTTTAAATACATTCGGGTGCATTTGTCATTACACCATCAAATTATATGTCGTCATGCCGTAGTTTGGTGTTATTAAACATGTGTAATATTGGTAAATATAATGTGAGTATAATAATGTCACGAGGAGCCACCTCGTGGTTAGGTCAGTTTTTAGCGTCTCAGATCTGCAACCGAGTCGATGCGGGTTCAAATCCTGCAGCGAATCAAATCCTCGACTTTATTGGAATATAATGAGATAATAAGTATACGCTACAAAGACATTGAACCTAATACATCCACTGGAACGTACGAACCGGTCCTCTAAGTTTGCAGGAAAAGTGCTAGCTGCTGAATTCGTATTTTTTTCTTTTTAACGTGTAGTTAAAGAAATTATGATAAGATATATCACATTTCGAAGTTAGAAATCAAACTTTAATTTTTGGCATCATTATACATAAATAAGAAATTATAGATGTAATAATTAGTCTTGACCTAAACAAAACCGATGAAACCGATCAAATAAGTTATAAACCATTAATTTTTCTAAAACTAAATCACTCGAAGCAGACGTGATCCCAAAACAGTGGAAGCTAGAGCATGACATGCCAATTTATAAGAAAGAAGACAAAACAATGTCGTCTAATTACATACTATTTGCTGATTCCGCAACATTATATACACTATTCATAGGTCCAACCTTAGAATATGCCTATGGAATCTGGGATAATTGCTGTATTGAAAGTTCGGAAATATTAGAAAGAAAGAAATCAGATGGAAGCTGCACGGATCGTTACAGATCTATACCCAAGAATTCTTCTAGATAGTCTCTTTATGCCCACATTGTTTGGTTTGGAAAACGAAGGAACAAGAAGAGATTCTGCATAATGTATTCGATTATAAATACTCAAGTCCGTAACTATTTAATCGACCTACTTCCGCAGAAAAGATATGACTCATTTAATTATTGTCTACGTTACTCACAAAGTATCACACCAACCTCTACCAGACTTTTCATTTCCTACGACCTTTTACCCATATACGATTTGTCTTTAGAACAGTCTCCGTGACGATATCCGAAATCCTCCCAAAAATATTTTTTTTAGAATCGTTTCACTAATTGAACTAATAGTAATCACACTGTTACGCTCAAATATCCTACATACTAAACCTACACACGCAGGTAGTACCCTGAGATCAGACCTTTAGTTTGTGAAATCAGTTAACTCTTCCATGTGTGCATGTGATTATGATATTGTAGATGTCGAACACTTTGTTTGTCAATTACTCCTTATTAAATACCCAAAGATACCAGTTCTTTCGCTAGTAGTCTAAGTATGGATTGATAATTGACAATGACATCGATATAAATAAAGAACCAAACTATGTAATATTTCTAAATGTTCAGAAATATTTACTCGGAACTAAATATTTCTAGTGCTTACAATTATATTTTTTAATAGTAACGAATAAAAAAAATAAACAGAATATACAATAATGACTTAACCAGTGCACTCTCTCTCTCTCTCTCTCTCTCTCTCTCTCTCTCTCACTTTCTCTCCCTCTCTCTCTCTCTCTCTCTCTCTCTCTCTCTCTCTCTCTCTCTCCACACACACACACACACACACACGCACACATGTTTGTCCTTTGAAATGTTATATCTATTTTAACAAATTTAAACGTTTGACCTTGTTATTTCAGGTACTTTCGAATCTTTGTTAAAATAATGAGATCTTTAGACTATTTTGTATCTTTCTGGAAAAAATCGAGATGAGTTAGACAACTCGTGTCGAATGCGATATTCTAAATTACATGACAATAAAATATGTTTAAAACAAACGTGTTTAACGGTACACTAAAATAAAATTTGAGCAAACTACACAGTTTCTTTCAATACTTCCATCCCTAACTAATATAAGTTGCATTTTAGTTTTCGTGGTTCAAGTCCTCCTGGTGGTTAACTGAGAAATTCAGAGTATCTTCAACTTAAGACAAGCAAACTCCTCGAAAGAATTCAAGTCTGAAATATGTATGGGCAGTCTCTGGATTGTACACGCTTTTATTTGTTTGGGGAAAAAAGCTGTGATTAATTCCTAATATTTAAAAGGACATTTATAACTCACATTTATGTAGGTTTAGAAAAGTGGAAATAATATACTACCACAAAAACCTTATTCTTCTCCATTTATTTACTCAAAATGAAAAGGACAACACTCCCGAAAAGAAGTCTAGTAGTTTTCAAGACTGCCAATCAGTTACAGTGTAGAATACTTGTTTGATTCGATCTTTATATGCAGCATGCACTGATCGATAGCTCTTGGTCAACAGCCAGCGTCTCGATATTTGTATTAATGTGCATTGTTCTAGGGGTAGGAGGTGGGACGTTGTAAATTGAGGTTCAAATTATTAATACAGATGTCCATCTCAAACTGGTCCATAATTCGCCGTAATAAGGTGATGTCAACATTTCTTCCTGGTTATGAAATTCCGTGCCATTACAAATATTAAAAAGAAAAAGAAAACATTTTGCTTCAGGGTATGATTTCGAATATGCCTCTGATTGTGATAGGGTTCTGTTATCTACATAGATAAATAATTGCTCTTTGTATGGTTTTTCACAAGAATCGAAAAAGATTGGAATTATTCGACGTATTTCATAAATGTCATTTTAAATAATCTCAAATATACGAGTATGGTACGTGTATCACATGTCAAAAATGAAATTCAGTTTTAAAGAAACGGAAAATTAGGTTACATAACTGACTTTAAATTACATTCGGATGCATTCGTAATTACACTTTTAATTTATATGTCGTCATGCCGTACAATATTGGAAAATATCATATGGTATTATAATCTCAAGAAGAACACCTGCGACGGAAAGAACTTTATCCCTGACGATATCCGAAATACTCCAAATATATTTAGTTTTAAGGAACGTTTCTCTAATTCAACTCATAGGCCATGAACTGTTATTCTACACGTATTGGCAAACGTCACCTTAATATCATACATACTAAACTTGAAAAACAGGTAGTCAGTTCCCTTAAATCAGGCCTCTACCTGGTGAATTTAGCTAACTCATTCACGTTTGCGCGTGATAATGATAATGAAGAAGTTGAACACTTTGCTTGTATATGGCCTCATACCTAATACCCATAGATCCCAGCTCTTTCTCCCTGACTGTCAGCACACTCATAGGCTAAGTCTGGATTTAGCATTGAAAATTGACGTGACAATCCAACTATAATAAGATGTCTTTCTGCTTGTCTACCAAAACCGAAACAGAACTTCCGGGGAAATCCTTCTTCATTCGATCAACAAAAGTCAACTAGTATTGTATTTAGTATTTTCTTAAAAAATAATTTATATGCCAAAATATTTAACAAATATATTTTGAATACTGCAGTCATGGAAACTATGAATAGGTCCTGAGAAGTTGCGTAGCGACGGGGGAGGGGCGGAGGATGGGTGAGGGTCAGGTAGGGCATTCGCGCCTGGCGCCGGTGGCTAGGGGGCGCTAAAAGGGCCCAAATCGGCCCAAAGTATCAACATAACTGCGCAACAAGGGCAGCCGGGGGCGCACATGTGGGTGTTTTACCCTGGGCGCCGCAAATTTGGGTGTTTTTCCCTGGACGCCAAATATTCTTGCTACGCCACTGGTTCTGAAAGTATATATCATTATGACACATCCCCCTCGAATAATATTATCTAATTAAACTAATGGATTAAAAAACATGTGACACAAAGTACTTCAGATTCATCCGAATACACACAAGCACCCGGGATCTGACAAGTATGTCGCAACTATGTCTAACGTACTTTCCATTTCATTACATAAAACTAAACTAAATATGTAGCATACAAGCTATATATACACATAGATGCAGCATGCTGCCCACACATTTTGCATGCCCTCCCCTTTTCATGTCTCCATATTTGGCAACTTGTCCAAATTTGATTGTTACTATTTCCTACTTCCAGTTTGTTCCCCAGTACAGTGCGTTAAACTAGAATACCTCGAAAACCCATGCTAATATAAGTATTCATTCAACAAAAGTAACACCGTTAGATGTATGAAATGTACAGCAATGTGTTGCAAACAGATTCTTCTGCAACATTTGATCCCTTTTATGAATTGGTAGCATCAGACCGTACAAATAGTGCATCAGTGTCAGCAGATTTATTGATCTACTTATTTTTTTTAATTTTTTTTTTGGGGTGGGGGTGGGGGTGGGGGTTGATTTACCAGACAAGGTTGGTTATAGCAATTGCAAAAGGAGCAGCACAGAAGTGATACCTCTGAAGTTGTCAATTTGTTCTGTTTAAAATAAAAAATATCTGGTGACTGAAATGTTTGATATACTTACACAAATACTTCTCTCTCTCTCTCTCTCTCTCTCTCTCTCTCTCTCTCTCTCTCTCTCTCTCTCTCTCACACACACACACACACACACACACACACATGTTTGTCCTTTGAAATGTTATATCTATTTTAACAAATTTAAACGTTTGACCTTGTTATTTCAGGTAAAATCGCATCTTTGTTAAAATAATGAAATCTTTAGACTATTTTGTATCTTTCGGGAAAAATCGTGATGACTTAGACAACTCGTGTCGAATGTGCGATATTCTAAATTAAATGACAATAAAATATGTGTTTAACGGTATACTAAAATAAAATTTGAGCAAACAACACAGTTTCTTTCAAGCCTTCCATCCCTAACTAATATTAGTCCCATTTTAGTTTTCATGGTTCAAGTCCTCCTGGTGGTTAACTGAGAAATTCAGAATATCTTCAACTTAAGACAAGCAAACTCCTCGAAAGAATTAAAGAATGAAATTTGTTTGGGCAGTCTCTGGATTGCACACGCTTTTATTTGTTTGGAGAAAAAAGATGTGATTAATTCCTAATATGTAAAAGTCATTTATAACTCACATTTATGTAGGTTTAGAAATGTGGAAATAATATACTACCACAAAAACCTTATTATTCTCCATTTATTTACTTAACATGAAAAGGACAACACTCCGAGAATAGGTCTAGTAGTTTTAAAGACTGCCAATCAGTTACAGTGTAGAATAATTGTTTCATTCGGTTTTTATATGCAGCATGCACTGATCATCAGCTCTTGGTCAACAGCCAGCGTCTCGATATTTGTAATAATGTGCATTTTTTTTGACGCAAGCGAAATAATTACATAGATTCCACAATACCTGTTTTAAAATCTAACTTCAGCAATACTATTTTATTATTTTATTATTTTCGAACCGCATTATATTCCGTGTATATGTAATTTTCAGATCTTTCTGCGCATGGTTTTAAGCATGGTTTTCAAAATGATAAGATTTTGGTTTTACAAACATTAATTTTCTTCATTTCATATTTTCTTTAATAAAAAAAATCTATCTGGAAAGTAAGCATAAAACCACGATACTCTAAAAATGAAATTTAAATCTTGGTCTTAAGAATTTATATATTTTAGGTTACTACTCACGTATTTGTAATTATTTATAAACGAGTGAAATAGAAACTAGTTTAAAATGTAAACGTGCCAGCTTGTGCATTTTACAGAAGGGATTACTTGCTTTTCTCTTGCTATAATTCTACAAGGTTTAAGCTGCTGATATATAGAACAGGCCTATAGGACAGTTGTTTCAGTGTTATCTACAATCTCCATACTGAAAAAGAGGTAATGAAATTACTGTTGTCATAGTTACCCACCGAGGAGATAGAGACGTTTCCCCGCAAGTATTAGTCCCGAAAGGTGATTTAGGGGTCATGTAACTTGTAAGTTGCCTTCATTTCAGTCCCACTAATGTGGTATAGATAAAATAAATTTCAAATTGGCACACATATTTTAGGCCTCGGAAAAACTAAGTTGTTTCTTTCGTTATTAAAGTGGAACTCAATAAAGGATTATAATGACATAAAACATTATATGAAGAACAATGTTGGATCTTTCACGAGATTCGCAAAAGATGGAAACTATTCAACATATTTCATAAATTTAATTTTACATAATCTTAAATGTAAAATTATGTTATGTGTATCACATGACAAAAATGATCTTCAATAAAAAAAATACCAAAAATAGGTTACATAATTGACTTTAAATACATTCGGGTGCATTTGTCATTACACCATCAAATTATATGTCGTCATGCCGTAGTTTGGTGTTATTAAACATGTGTAATATTGGTAAATATAATGTGAGTATAATAATGTCACGAGGAGCCACCTCGTGGTTAGGTCAGTTTTTAGCGTCTCAGATCTGCAACCGAGTCGATGCGGGTTCAAATCCTGCAGCGAATCAAATCCTCGACTTTATTGGAATATAATGAGATAATAAGTATACGCTACAAAGACATTGAACCTAATACATCCACTGGAACGTACGAACCGATCCTCTAAGTTTGCAGGAAAAGTGCTAGCTGCTGAATTCGTATTTTTTTCTCTTTAACGTGTAGTTAAAGAAATTATGATAAGATATATCACATTTTGAAGTTAGAAATCAAACTTTTATTTTTGGCATCATTATACATAAATAAGAAATTATAGATGTAATAATTAGTCTTGACCTAAACAAAACCGATGAAACCGATCAAATAAGTTATAAACCATTAATTTTTCTAAAACTAAATCACTCGAAGCAGACGTGATCCCAAAACAGTGGAAGCTAGAGCATGACATGCCAATTTATAAGAAAGAAGACAAAACACTGTCGTCTAATTACAGACTATTTGCTGATTCCGCTACATTATATACACTATTCATAGGTCCAACCTTAGAATATGCCTATGGAATCTGGGATAATTGCTGTATTGAAAGTTCGGAAATATTAGAAAGAAAGAAATCAGATGGAAGCTGCACGGATCGTTACAGATCTATACCCAAGAATTCTTCTAGATAGTCTCTTTATGCCCACATTGTTTGGTTTGGAAAACGAAGGAACAAGAAGAGATTCTGCATAATGTATTCGATTATAAATACTCAAGTCCGTAACTATTTAATCGACCTACTTCCGCAGAAAAGATATGACTCATTTAATTATTGTCTACGTTACTCACAAAGTATTACACCAACCTCTACCAGACTTTTCATTTCCTACGACCTTTTACCCATATACGATTTGTCTTTAGAACACTCTCCGTGACGATATCCGAAATCCTCCCAAAAATATTTTTTTTAGAATCGTTTCACTAATTGAACTAATAGTAATCACACTGTGACGCTCAAATATCCTACATACTAAACCTACAGACGCAGGTAGTACCCTGAGATCAGACCTTTAGTTTGTGAAATCAGTTAACTCTTCCATGTGTGCATGTGATTATGATATTGAAGATGTCGAACACTTTGTTTGTCAATTACTCTTTATTAAATACCCAAAGATAACAGTTCTTTCGCTAGTAGTCTAAGTAAGGATTTATAATTGACAATGACATCGATATAAATAAAGAACCAAACTATGTAATATTTCTAAATGTTCATAAATATATACTCGGAACTAAATATTTCTAGTGCTTACAATTATATCTTTTAATAGTAACGATTAAAAAAAATAAACAGAATATACAATAATGACTTAACCAGTGCACTCTCTCTCTCTCTCTCTCTCACACTCACACACACACACACACACACACACGCACACATGTTTGTCCTTTGAAATGTTATATCTATTTTAACAAATTTAAACGTTTGACTTTGTTATTTCAGGTACTTTCGAATCTTTGTTAAAATAATGAGATCTTTAGACTATTTTGTATCTTTCGGGAAAAATCGAGATGAGTTAGACAACTCGTGTCGAATGCGATATTCTAAATTAAATGACAATAAAATATGTTTAAAACAAACGTGTTTAACGGTACACTAAAATAAAATTTGAGCAAACTACACAGTTTCTTTCAAGACTTCCATCCCTAACTAATATAAATCGCATTTTAGTTTTCATGGTTCAAGTCCTCCTGGTGGTTAACTGAGAAATTCAGAGTATCTTCAACTTAAGACAAGCAAACTCCTCGAAAGAATTCAAGTCTGAAATATGTATGGGCTGTCTCTGGATTGTGCACGCTTTTATTTGTTTGGGGAAAAAAGCTGTGATTAATTCCTAATATTTAAAAGGACATTTATAACTCACATTTATGTTGGTTTAGAAAAGTGGAAATAATATACTACCACAAAAAACTTATTCTTCTCCATTTATTTACTGAAAATGACAACACTCCCGAAAAAAAGTCTAGTAGTTTTCAAGACTGCCAATCAGTTACAGTGTAGAATAATTGTTTGATTCGATCTTTATATGCAGCATGCACTGATCGATAGCTCTTGGTCAACAGCCAGCGTCTCGATATTTGTAATATTGTGCATTGTTCTAGGGGTAGGAGGTGGGATGTTGTAAATTGAGGTTCAAATTATTAATACAGATGTCCATGTCAAACTGATCCATAATTCGCCGTAATAAGGTGACGTCAAAATTTCTTCCTGGTTATGAAATTCCGTGCCATTACAAATATTGAAAAGAAAAAGAATTCCTTTATCAAAATTTTTATAGGGTTGGATTTAAATTAAATTAGCTTTATAATTGCTATATTAAGAATATGTCACGTATATTCTTTGCACGGACCTAAGGAGAATTATTACGAGAGAAATATTATGAAGTTTATAGTTGCTTTCGAACCCACAACTCCTGCGAGACTATGACAACCCCGTCAGCTTACAGGTGAAAAAAATGCTTTCGTTCCAGACCAACAAACAACTACAAGAATAGTTGCTTGAAGATCGGTTTTAAATGTGCATTTGATCACGTGCAAACCCGTCTCCGTAATTAGATATTTCATACATCGTATACCTTGGTACTGGCGTAGTTAGGATTTAAATTAAATTAACTTTATAATTGCTATAATAAGAATATGTCACGTATATTCCTTGCACGGACCTAAGGAAAATGATTACGAGAGAAATATTATGAAGTTTATAGTGGCTTTCGAACCCACAACTCCTGCGAGACTATGACAAACCCGTCAGCTTACAGGTTAGGGTTAGGGTTAGGTTTTAAGAGTAGGGTGGGAGTTTGTAAAATTCCACGTGCACGGGCCTAGGGAAAATTAATCGCATTACCTCCTTATTTTGTTTCTTATGAGAATGTCGCATAGGTTCTTGTTCTTCCGATATGCCGTTATGAGCTTTTGATGATAAATTCGAGGAAAGTCCTTCTGAATTTTAACGAATCCTTCTCTAATCAATTTTGCTGCAAGAGTTGCTTTAGTATTGTATGTGATAACGAATGGTGTAATGTCTATCACTTTTTCGTGCAAATTAAGGCCGAAAGGGCTAATCGTTCCTAGTTTCTTGATCCAATAGGCCTCTATTTTGGTCAGATTTTCCTTATTTACTACCATTTCAATGGGAAAGATTGAATAGTCATCCAACGAGTGTCCCTCGCTATTAAAATGATTGGAAATGGATTTATTTGCCTTATGAATTATGTAAAAGAGGTGTCTTGTAAAATGATCTCTAAGTGTCAGAGTGGTTTATCCCACATATTGTTTACTGCATAGATTACACGTAATCAAGTAAATGATGTTTCTAGAATTACAAGATAAGTTTTGTTTGATTAAAAAGGTTTGATTATTCGTATGGCTGGTGAAATTGTTTGATTCCCTAACAAATGGGCAGGTCGCGCATCGTCTGCCTTGACATAACGTTGCTTTCCCTAAAGTATGCACTTCCCCCCTAAGTTCACTTAAAGTGGTGTTTTTGATTTTTCTTAGAAATCGTTTGGAGTAGCCCCTCTCTCCCTCAAAGTTCTGAATAGTGTGGTACTAGCCCTCTCAAAGTCATCATTTCTTGTACAAAGCCTGTGGAATCGAATTATTTATGATTTTAGAATTCCCGTAAATGTATGTCTAGGATGGAAGGAAGATTTATGGAGTAACTGCTGCGTGTCGGTGGGTTTAAAATAAACTTTGGAGTCAAGCTTTCCCGTATGTTCAAACTGTGGTCCTTTAAAAATGGTCGTATCTAAAAAATCCACCGAAGTGTCAATCACACATGCCTTTAATTTGACCGATGGGTGGTAACTGTTTAAAATCGATAAAAAGGTATCAAATTTCTTTCGTGAAAATGGCCAAATTAAAAAGATGTCATCCAAAAATCTAAAGTAAACTAGGGGGAGATAATTACACCTTTTGAAAACTTCTTTCTCCTATTCGGCCATAAAGATATTGGCGTAACTAGGGGCAAATTACTTGCCCATGGCGGCCCCAGAGATTTGTAGGTTCCATTTTCCATTGAATTCAAAAACATTATTTACGAGACAAAGTTTCAGCAGTTCTAAAATTTCCAGGTCTGGTCTTTTCGGGTCGGGGTTACTCCTGAAACAATTTAATACTGCTTGCAAGCCGTCTTTGTTATCAATATTAGTGTACATGCTTTCCACGTCTAAAGTAACAAGTAGACTAGTTTGCGGAATTTTGATATGCCTAATTTTATCTAAAAAATCGTTCGTATCTCTAAAATATGCTGGATGTTTCGACGCAAAAGGTGCTAAAAAGGAATCTACGTATTCCGAAATTTGATAAGATTCGCTCCCCACATCCGATACGATAGGTCTACCATGTGGAATTTTGAAGGGATTATACCAAGTTGCTGGTTCTTTATGAATTTTTGGCAAAGTGTACATATGTCTCGGTCTGGGCTTCTAGGGTGGGGTTAGATAAGCTACTTGTTTCTTATTTATGAATCTATTTTTTACCAATCTATGCACAATCAGAAGAAGGTCATTAGATAAGAAATTGGTAAGCATTTCATCGAGTCCCATAGCAAAAGGTGCAACTGCTGCTTTGAATTCCATATCTCGACTGTCCAGGTGTCTGTCTGTTCCAGCACTAAATATATTGGATACGATGGTAAGGTCAAGGTCACCGTCACCGTCACTAAGACGGAGTCTTTCACCAGGGCGACGGTCATTATCCCCGGTAGGGTCGCTTACTACATCTCCGACTGTCCCGAAGCAAACGTATGCCACTATTGTTAGATCATCCACAAAACCGGGCAGAGTAACGAGGCACAATGGCCCAAAGTCGGATTGGGACATATCGAAAATAAGCAGTGCAGATCTGATTATCGTGGACTCAAATCTGTCTAAAATGAGCAATTTGGCGCACAAAAATGTACAGGTGGAGTCGTACTCTGGGGCTAAAATTAAACGTATGATATAATTAGTAAGGAATGATCGCTATCAAGGAAAACCTAAACGAATCATTCTTAGTGTATGAATTAATGATAGGGACAACCCAAACACAACTGAAGTTAGTCAATCTATGAAACACCTACTGAGAAATACTCGGGGAAAATTCACTAAATCCGAGATTTTATAGCGATGATTCCGATTTCGGAAACTCTCCAAACCAATAAGCCAACAGAGGCGTACAACCTATCCGAATTAAACACAACTATCCCCAAGATTCGAATCAAGGGAGTAAATGCGTTGTACACCGGAAATAGAGACATGATGGTGTTCAGTCGGGATGGAATTCATTGGAGCCCAAAGTCGGCACAGGGCGTTTTGCAAAACTGGTACGAACAGATGGACGAACTTAAGCAGGATTTTCAGCAGGTCCGGAAAACTGCACGTAGGAGATAATAAAACAGCTAGGGAATACAGTGGTAAACTTGAGCTCTAGGAGACTCACAGACATAGAATTTTCAGTTTTAAATAAAGGTCTAAAATTCGTTCCGACTCCTAGATATATGGTGTTAGCGACAGTCACTCAACCAGTGAAAGGATTTACTAGAAAGCTGATGATAACTAATCTCTTTCATTTGAAAAACAAATCAGAAAAAGTCCCTTTTGTGGGAAAAAGCGAATGGTGCCCTCCACCATTTACATTTCCGTCAAGCATTAGAAATATTACGGATAGGATTTTTAAACAAATTTCACGACGGAAATATGAGAAAGAAAAACCTAATATAACTCAAGCCCAACGGACTTCAATAACAACTCTAAAACTAGATAAAGATATTGTCATACGAAAAGCCGATAAAGGTTCAACAGCAGTCATTCTAGATACTGCGCACTATATAGAGGAAATTAATCAACAACTAAGTAATACGAAACATTACAAACAAATACAACACCCGATTTATCCCGAAACGGCTAAAAAGATTACACTGCTTGTGCATAGATTGGTAAAAAATAGATTCATAAAAAATGAACCAAGCAGCTTCTCTAACACCACCCGAGAAGCCCAGACCGAGACATATTTACACTTTGCCAAAAATTCATAAAGAACCAGCAACTTGGTATAATCCCTACAAAATTCTACAGGGTAGACCTATCGTATCGGATGTGGGGAGCGAATCTTATCAAATTTCATAGTACGTAGATTCCTTTTTAGCACCTTTGGCGACGAAACATCCAGCATATCTTAGAGATACGAACGATTTTTTAGATAAAATTAGGCATATCAAAATTGCGCAAAATAGTCTACTTGTTACTTTAGACGTGGAAAGCATGTACACTAATATCGATAACAAGGACGGCTTGCAAGCTGTATTAAATTGTTTCAGAAGTAACCCCGACCCGAAAAGACCAGACCTGGAAATATTAGAACTGCTGAAACTTGGTCTCGTAAATAATGTTTTTGAATTCAATGGAAAATGGTACCTCCGAATCTCTGGGACCGCCATGGGCAAGAAATTTGCCCCTAGTTACGCCAATATCTTTATGGCCGAATAGGAGAAAGAAGTTTTCAAAAGGTGTAATTATCTCCCCCTAGTTTACTTTAGATTTAGATGACATCTTTTTAATTTGGCCATTTTCACGAAAGAAATTTGATACCTTTTTATCGATTTTAAACAGTTACCACCCATCGGTCAAATTAAAGGCATGTGTGATGGACACTTCGGTGGATTTTTTAGATACGACCATTTTTTAAGGACCACAGTTTGAACATACGAGAAAGCTTGACTCCAAAGTTTATGTTAAACCCACCGACACGCAGCAGTTACTCCATAAATCTTTCTTCCATCCTAGACATACATTTACGGGAATTCTAAAATCACAAATAATTCGATTCCACAGGCTTTGTACAAGAAATGAGGACTTTGAGAAGGCTAGTACCACACTATTCAGAACTTTGAGGGAGAGGGGCTACTCCAAACGACTCCTAAGAAAAATCAAAACACCACTTTAAGTGAACTTAGGGGGGACGTGCGTACTTTAGGGAAAGCTACGTCATGTCAAGGCCGACGATGCGCGACCTGCCCATTTGTTAGGGAATCAAACAATTTCACCAGCCATACGAATAACCAAACCTTTTTAATCAAACAAAACTTATCTTGTAATTCTAGAAACATCATTTACTTGATTACGTGTAATCTATGCAGTAAACAATATGTGGGATAAACCACTCTGACACTTAGAGATCGTTTTACTAGACACCGCTTTGACATAATTCATAAGGCAAATAAATCCATCTCCACTCATTTTAATAATGAGGGACACTCGTTGGATGACTGTTCAATCTTTCCCATTGAAATGGTAGTAAATATTCAAAATCTTACCAAAAGAGAGGCCTATTGGATCAAGAAACTAGGAACGATTAGACCTTTCGGCCTTAATTTGCACGAAGAAGTGATAGACATTATACCATTCGTTATCACATACAATACTAAAGCAACTCTTGCAGCAAAATTGATTAGAGAAGGATTCGTTAAAATTCAGAAGGACTTTCCTTGCATTTATTATCAAAAGCTCATAACGGCATATCGGAAGAACAAGAACCTATGCGACATTCTCATAAGAAACAAAATAAGGAGGTAATGCGATTAATTTTCCCTAGGCCCGTGCACGTGGGAGTTTACAAACTCCCACCCTACTCTTAAAACCTAACCCTAACCCTAACCCTAACCTGTGAGCTGACGGGTTGTCATAGTCTCGCAGGAGTTGTGGGTTCGAAAGCCACTATAAACTTCATAATATTTCTCTCGTAATAATCCTCCTTAGGTCCGTGCAAAGAATATACGTGATATATTCTTATTATAGCAATTATAAAGCTAATTTAATTTAAATCCTAACTACGCCAGTACCAAGGTATACGATGTATGAAATATCTAATTACGGAAACGAGTTTGCACGTGATCAAATGCACATTTAAAACCGATCTTCAAGCAACTCTTTTTGTAGTTGTTTGTTGGTCTGGAACGAAAGCATTTTTTTCACCTGTAAACTGACGGGGTTGTCATAGTCTCGCAGGAGTTGTGGGTTCGAAAGCCACTATAAACTTCATAATATTTCTCTCGTAATAATTCTCCTTAGGTCCGTGCAAAGAATATGCGTGACATATTCTTATTATAGCAATTATAAAGCTAATTTAATTTAAATCCTAACTCTATATAAATTTTGATAAAGGAATTAGCTATTACAGCTTAAGTAACAAGATAATTGCTTTACTTATTCAACACAAAGTGACGTTCAAACCATTAGATAGATAAATGGATAGACAGACAGGTAAATGTATATATATATATATATATATATATATATATATATATATATATATATATATATATATATATATATATATATATATAATGAAAAAAATTAATTTTAGGTTCAATCAAATTTATTTCTTTTTTACGTTCCGGACTTCAAACTTTAATAACAGCCCGTATTTGTTCATGTCACCTGTAAAATACAAACAAAATAAAAAAATACACAAAATCATGACACAACATTATCTTTGTTGATTTTAGTTAAGGGTTAATTTCTTCAAAATATAAAATAAAAGACGTTGTAGGAGTTAACACTTTTACTTTTTTGATGATTTTCGCATAGTAATTAACCTCAATCAGTCCTTAAATAACATACGAGACTCAAAAGTAAAGACATGGTGTCAACTTGGCTTGTAATGCACACTAAACACATATTTGGTTTGTATGTTCTGTTTATGTAGGGAAGCCTATGAAGTCGAGGTGAATATTAACAAAATATAAACATATAGCAGACAAATGGATTTGTCATACACAATTGTTACCAGTTGGTATTGTTTCTCAAACTCCAATAATTAAAAAATCTAATTTAGATTTATTTGACCAGTGAAAAAAATATAGAGAAAACAGTTGGACTAAGGCATCCAAATGGATAATAATTACAAGTTGGTGCCAAACAAAAATAGTTCCGTTCAAAAAATTACATATGATTATAATCTAAGTGACACATATTCGTACAATTGTAAGTGAAACTAAGAGAGGCAGAGACCAGCAAAAGAAACGTCATGAGAAGTCACCAAAGACTTACGTGGATGTTACGTCGTTCACGATGATGGACAACAAAGTGTCGATTTGTCCGTGCAAGGAGTGAGAATGAATTGTTCCTCACTCCCTATACATCCATCTGGCCGGCAGGTACAATACACTAATAATTAACGATAATAATGATAATAATGATAATAATAACTATAATAATAATAATAATAATAATAATAATAATAATAATAATAATAATAATAATAATTGACACTTATAATAATAATAATAATAGTATTAGTATTAACAATAATTATAATCAAAAGGAAAATATGATTGATGTATAACGAGGAATGCTTTTTTATTAGCCAATGTGAGTGCATCAATGTTCGAAATGTTTTCGTGCTATGGCAACGACTTATGCAGTCCTAACCGTCCGTTCTTGAGGAAATTATATTTAATTTTTTTTTGTCTCCAAGCGATCAGAGATATCATTATAGATTGCTTTATATAATATTAGTTTTTGGACGGTGGGTTGTAATTTGTCCAACAGCCATCAAGAGAAAAATAAATAATGCTTTCAACGTTCTCACTATGTTAAACCTAATAATGTTTCACAGTTCTTTGCGACACGTTGCTACATATACCTATATATACTTGTTACCCGTATTAGTGGTACCAGACAAACAAATATATAACTTCTGCAAATAACAAACCTAACTTTGATACATTTTCCTCAGCAGTTCAAGCTCCACGATATTGATTATTAACGTGTTTGTTTACTTTGTATAGTTTATAGCAATTAGTAGCCTCAAATATTTATCATGGATGAAATCAAACAGTCAGAAACGTTTCCTTTGCCTTCAGTCGTATAAGTGTCAAAATATATCTTAAGAGATCATCACGTAGCTTACTGCTCTGTAAATGTAGATCAGCACAGTTTAATGCCAGAGCAGTTGAAACAAAATGCTAGAGTTTGAAGAAAAAAATTTAAACCAGTTAAGAGTACCGTTTGTGAATTTTGCAGAATTTGACAATTTTAACGCCCAGCTTGATTCTCTTTATATATAAACGAATCATACAACTCGCAAATTGTGCTAGAATCCTGCTGTTTTGTATATAAAATTCATTGTATTGATTCAAGGTATATAAAACCTATATAGACAAAACGCTTGCATTTGCCAAAAATATTTCTTGGTCAGTTCAAAACATGTAGACATCATTGCTAAGTGATTGGTAAAGTCGTTGGAGAGATACATCAAAATGTAACTTGCAATTGTAACCCTCTAACATTAGCACAATTATTATCCATGATTTAAACAATTTGGATATACATTTTCTCTGCCACAGCATTGTGTAATTCAAACAGACGGAGACTAAACCGATTCCAGAAAAATGCATAATGCTACATCCGCTTTGATTAGGATCTCTTCGTTTTGTGGAGAGTCTCCATGTCAAAAATATCTCTTGTGATGGGATGAAAGCATTTTACAAATATCTACCATCAGTCAACATTACCATCTCAAACTCAATTGATATTGGCTAAAAATGTATGTTTAAGTTGCATATATGGTGGAAAAGTGTTTTTTTAAGAAACTTAACTGCAATTCCAAAATGCATTTTATACCATATATAAACACGGACATTTGTTTTTATGTGCGTATCGGTTTTCAAAGAAGTGGTTGTGAGTTTGAAACTTGCAGCTGATCCTCATTGTTTTCCTTTTTTCTTAATTTTAGTAGTTTGTGTACAACCACTTTTTTACTCGCTCCTTGCAAGTTTATAATTATTTTGAAACATTTATTAGAAACGGTTGTAATTCTATCTTTCATTCATCCTTATTATATTTTGTGTAGAGAACTGCATCTTCAGCATTCTTACCCTTTCATTTATGAAACGAGTTATAACCAGAAAGTCTTAAATTTACTTTTCCATTGTGCCTGTGTCAATTGAAAATAGCTCTTGCCATAGTCCATAGTCCAAAGTCAGGAAAATATTCTCCAAACCATGTAAAAATTTCAACTACAGGTCTTAAAGCTTACATATAAATTGAAAATACAAAACTTCTAAAGCTGACGTATATTTCAAGATATTAAACTGATTCACCGTGGATTTTCTTTAAAATCAATACAGTAACCAGAACTTTTTAAACAATTTCTAAGCCTCACAAAAAATAATCCCTTGAAGTAACATACTTTTATGTGCATGATGTGTGTATACAATACCCTTCACATGAAATAGCATGATATGCTACTGTTTAAACTGACACGTGACAACTGGTCAAAGGTTTAATGTTTAGTTGGAAAATGAGCAAAAAAATACTGTTCTAGAAGGAGATAAATTATATTTGCTTGGTAGGCATGCAGGGTAGATCAGATAGATAGATAGATAGATAGATAGATAGATAGATAGATAGATAGATAGATAGATAGATAGATAGATAGATATATAGATAGATAGATAGATAGATAGATAGATAGATAAATATGACAACTAAGTAAGAAAAAGACCAAAGAGTTGTCACGTTTGAGTAACGTAGAATAAACACATTGTGGATTGTTTGGATGAACTTTCTGTGTGGTGCGGGATTGTATTCGTCGAATAGATACACGGATTATGTCTCTACCAAGTCAAGGTATATTTCTCTTGACAACGCGAAAGAATCATATTTATGTCTAACAATGAATTGTTGTCTTCCCGCCGTTTAAAATAAAACACTGTATTATTACGCTGAATTGAGATGTGTTAGGCTTAAAACAACATTTTATTGATGTAGATGGGAAACGTTAATTCGTTCAAAAATGAACCAAAACATTGGCAGGCATAATGTAAAGATAACAGAAACGGAAGCAATAATAAGCACACGTGAAAGTAACTTTTGCCATACCGTTTTGGTGTTATTCTGTACCTCTGTCCATATCATCTCTCATTGGATTAACAAATCCACCAGTATAAATAATAATAATAATAATAACAATAATAATAATAATAATAATAATATTAATAATAATAATAATAATAATAACAATAATTGATGATGATAAAGGGAAATAAGTAGTCTTCGTAGATAAGTGAATGATGCCTTAATGCATCAATGCTAAATACGTTCCTTAGGCTGGTATATAGTTAAATAATAACCACAACTGACATGAGTTTTCCAAACTTCGTCAATAGACTTATCATGATTTTGCGGAAAAAAAATATTGAAATGAACCTGACATATGGCATGATTTCGAACATATTACGCCATGATACGTCACTTCGAGCACAGGAAACACCGATTCTATGACTTTTTGATAATGTATCTTTCTGATTTATTGAAAAATGCTGCTAGGTAATATGACCGAATAAAAATCGCAACGGACAGTTTTAACCGACGAATAATTTAAACAGCTGAACCAGCTACCATTCTAAAAATAACATCATATAGGGAGTGATAAACGATTTTTGCAATTTAAGTAAGAAGATATTTTTCCAATGACTCTTCTCTATGGGATTTAGATCATTGAATTCATAAATGTCTCAAAATTAATCATATCCAACACATGCTATAACGATTAAAATTAGTTCCAACTTTTTGAGAATTATTGGAAACATGATTGTAAATCTAAAACTAGTCATAAATACAAAATTAACATAATTTTAAATATCAAACTATTATGAAGCGTTCATATTTCACAATACGGTCAGTAATCATTATCGTGTATTATTATAAGGTGCTAGATGCAGACGGAGTAATTACCGGTAAGGTTTGTTTCTTTCAAACATGTCATTAAATGTACATGTGCAAGATAGGACTTTCAATGAATGATTTGTAGCGACAGGTAATTATGTTTTTCGGTCAAACATAATTACATGTATCGAGCAATGTATACGTCGGATATAAACTTGCATAGTGCATGTTCATCTTGTCATTTATGTATCCATCCATTTATTAAACTATCCTTTAATGGTCGTGGTGTATAATGCTTCGACACAAAATAATTTTAGACGGTACTTATTAGGTTTAGAATGATTGACTCTAAACATATTGAGTGAAAGAAATATATGATAATTTTATTAACAAAATTCAAAGGAACACCTCAATGTGGTTACAGTTAACATGAGCATTATATTTACGTGAAATATGTTGAACTATTTATAGGTGCCTGAGAAGATTATATTTTATTTCTTCTCTCCAAATGTCGGACGAGCTATCTGAAAATAAATACATTAAGTAGCTGATGCTTACCTAGGGTCCCGGCGATACTTTGTCCAATAGCCATGAAGATGATCAAGAGAAGGAAGATGAACTTCTTCGACATCTTTAAATGTTTCCACTATGTTCGTTGAAAAGAAGCAGTCCCAATCCTTTGCCACCCGTTGCTTTATATGCTAGAGCAAACTTGATGAAAAGGGGTCAACCAAAAGTCACGATATCTAATTTTGTTGACAGTGGTTAAACAAGGTCACATCAGGTAATTAGCTAAAAGTGACCATGTTTGAAGCATTAACCGATTAATTGATTTCATGAGTCAAACTAAGAACACTCTGTACAGTCTACTACAATTTTATGGATGAATGAATTCCAGATATTTTGGTTAAATGTGTTTACCCGTGGAGAGGTGTTGCTAGAGAGAATGAATGTTATGATCATTGTAAGAAGATATGGCCAAATCGCAACTCAGCATGTTTACTTTTACTTTTAAAGAATGAATAAAAATGAAATTAGTGAATTACATTTGACATTAAAATGACGGAAAATATTATGTTTACTTTATGAGCCGTATACATAATTTAAAATTGCACAAAGTTTTTAATTTGGGAATATTTATTATTTTCAATTATTTACTTGAATAACAGATTGTTATGTAATAGATCATTGATTAAATTTGTAAACTATAATTTTGTTAAATCATACAAGCCATTCATAATTAGATGATTTCAATGCATCAAACAAGTTGGTAAATTTGCATAAATGATGCTATAGGCATATCAATACGTTTACTATAATGTTTTATTCGCAATTAAATTGAAAATTCTTCATTTAGAACTTAATATAACAATTTGGACTATTCGGCATTAAATTCGAAATATGTCATTTTTAAAATTACACCTTGTATTTTGGGAAAAATAGATGTTATGTTTAATTTTCCAAAAAGAGCTGTTTACTGATTTCTTCTTTTAATTATTTTTAACCATATGATAGTATTTTTCAACAGGTTTTCATTAAACATTTTTTTCTGCTTTAGCTTTTTCTTTTATTGCAACGTAACTAGGCGTCTCTGTATTAGCTTCCAATACGATGACGCTGGACTAATTTATTTAAATAGAACAGTTTGTGGGCATTGCAATACACTTTATAGAGCCAATGCGTTTCTTTTAAAAACTCTTCAACATCTGAAATTTGTATTCTTTTTGTTGCCTGCATTGTTCTCCAGTTCTATGATTTTACATTATTCTTGAGAGTCTAATCAAAGCTGTCAATTTATTATTACTTTTTTTTCTACATTACCTAAATTACGACGTAAAATCCTATGTGTTGTTGTTAATGGCAGTAATTCATTCTTTAGCTGTTTGATATGAATTGCAAAATCTGCAGAAACCATCGGATATTTTTTTTTATTTTTGCACTAGTTATTTTTCATTTAAGTATCTAAATGTTGTGGTTTTGTATATCATATTTTGTAAAAGCCAAATTCAAGTTATATTTTCAATAATGGAATGTATAATTTCCAGCTATATTTTAAATAGAGCTAAGGTATACGACTGTTTGATTAAGTATATTATGTTCTCTCCGTAAATAATACACCGTAAAAGACATATTGTGCTAAATGATATCGCATGTTTGTCAGATACATCATTTTCAAATATTGTCAAAATACTTGATATCAGAACAAATGTCACTGAATTTTCAGTAGGAATTTTATTTCTCAGATTCAAGAATTCAGGAATACGAAAATTACATTTTACCTCAGGCAAATTGCAAATATTCGCGAGTGTATTCACATCATATTGTCTATGTTACATAAGAATGTCGGGGAAAAAAGCAAATACAAGTAGCGCATTTTCACCATACATTTGATACAAAATATATACAAACAAAACAAATTCTGTAAAATGTGGAGGTGGCGTAATTTTCACCTTTAGTTTGATAAATATGTCGTACGTAGCATTTATGAAATGAGAATTGTTCTATTCCTGAAAGCACAGAGGTGAAATGCAGGTGGAAACAAGATCACTAACCTAGGGATCATTTGTGCAATCTGGTCAATGACATAAATGGTACAGTGCCTACTCATTTTAATCAATGGTTAAGTGTGACATTAGAAATATTTCCCTCACACACATTTGTTTTGAGGATTTGTATTAAGATTTACAGGGGATTCGAAAGATGCATTTTAATATGGAGGATTTATATTTGTGCCATTTTTTATGCGCTGCCCGAAATTTCGACATGTGCGTTTGTTTTGATGCACATTGAGCTGGGATGGAGCATCAATCTTTATTATATTTGCTTCGCCTCTGGGTTAGTTTCTTACTATGAGTGCGGTTCCAAAATGAATAATTATATGGGTATATGATTGCACACACAATTATTTGATCAGATCATAATCGAAATGATGAGGAGTTGAAAATATAATGAAGTTGAGCGTAATTCTCTGTTTCGTATAGAAAAAATACACACTGTATAACATAATTAGAAAGAGAAACATTAACTTAAAATTTAATCTCGAATCAATTAATTGTTTTCTTCGGTTTACCCAAAGTGATATCTCCGCCTAGTTTATATATAATTTCCATTTGTACGATATTATTGGCCAACAAGAGGTATGCTGTTCTTGAGTAGATGTGAATCAGTGCCTCCAAAAACAACTTTATTATAGAGAGAACATAATGTTATGTCAGGAAGCAAATGAATCCATCGTGAAGGTTAACTGAATGTGACTCAATGATGGTCAAATATGTAATGTAAATAAAACCTTTGTTTCAGCTCCACGGACGCTACATTCTCCGGACATACGGAACACTTCAAAACACTCTGATCACTCCGCAAATAATATCCTCCGGATACTCTGGATACCAGACATTAGAGACTCTGGACACACCGGACATTATATACTTTGAAGACACCGGACGTTAGACAGCTCTACAGCTGCATTACTCTAGTAACTCTAGACACTAGACACTCCGGTGCGTTAATCCGTCTGGTGCATTAAACGGCTCTGTTGAATTCAACCCTGTGAAAAGTGATATATCTAATGCAGTGTACTATAAATTATAACAGCATAATAACACACATTCAGTTATATAGATTACATTATCAGCACAATAAATACAAAAGGGCATGTTCGAAATTAAACCTAACCCTGCTCAGTAAGAATCCTGCTATATTAAATAGATCATTAAAACATGTAGCTCTACATTGCTAATAAAAATCCCTTGCAATGTCGCAAACAATAATATACATATGTACAATATCATGCGTAAACAAAAGCTACCTTGCAAACATCCATAAACAAATGTTGTGTTTTGTATTTTTAACACCTAGAAATCAATACACTTACATACCGCTTCAGCTCTAGATATGCAAGTCCTTGAATTCATTAGTGTGGTCGGTCTCAGAATTATTTAATTTGACGCAAACTCTAGATCCGAAAGTTAAAGTATGTTATGTATATTTGTTGATCGCCATAGTTTGTATGTTTGTTTAATTTTATTACAAATTTTAGTTTTTAATAAATTTCGATATAGGGTTACTACACAGCCCTAATTAGTGTAGGACTACTCCTTCACCGTGGCTGGACTTGGAGGTATTTACTAAATTGATCCAGGAAAATAGATCAGATGTGTCCAACAAATTTTATGTGTATGCTCATATATTGTTTGTACGTTATCCGTTTTATTTTTCTTCAGACCGGCCTTTGAAAAAGTAAAAAATCTTTTGAGTTATTAATTATAAATATTAAATTTGTGGAAGCAGTTTAGTGTATGTATAGAATTAGTATAAATGTATTTGTTTTGTATAGATATTAGTAAGGAACATAAAGCCACCTACAAGTGTATAGTGCAAGGGAAGAGCGTGTGCTGCAAGTTTCCTATATTAATTCTCAGTCATATGATAACATTATTAATCAAGGACTAATTTTATAAGTATAAATACGTTCAATTTCAAGTTCAAGTTATTGCGTTTAAGACTGAAAATATGTTTAAGTATGAATTCAAAAAGTGCAAAGTATAGCATTAGTAATATATATATTTTGTATATATTAATTGGACGATTAACTTTATAGCATTGATAATAGTATGATAATGATTTGAACATAAGTTCAGTTAAAAGTCAATTAAATAAGGAACGAGCATCATTTGCTCCTGGCATGAGCCAGTAAAAACTGCTTTGTCTGATAACCTAGAAGGAATTTATAGGAATAATTTTGAAATGTGACTTTATCAATCTTGGAAGTAATTCTTTAAAATAATTAATGATTTCTTATAAATTCCGTACTGTGAATTTTTCCATGGCCCTTTATGTCAATTCATACTTAAAATCCACTATGCAGTATTTCTCACAAATTTCATTTTTGTTCCGTTCCGTAGACTTGTATTCTGGATTTGTTCTGTGTTTTGGGTTGCATTTTTGTTAAATCTGGTTTTGTTCATAGCAACTTGAGACGAACATATTCAGAAGAGTCGACAATAATAGTTAATTTATATTAATTCCACATGAAACACTTTCCTGATCCATAGTTATTCTTACCAAGATACTCTAGGGGGGGAGTCGAGGTTACCCTCATATCCATCTCAATTTTCACAGTAATCAATATTTCCTATTACATAAAACTTCAGACGAAAATTCTTACAACTCCTTGGAGCAGACTGTCGGCTGACTAGACTTATCCACTTAGATTTTTATTTAATTACAAATCATTAGCTAACTCACACAACATATTGCCTAATGTGCGTTGCTATGATTCAAATGAAATGATTTTTAATTGAAACTCCACCTCTTTATTTATTAATCATAAAAAATTGTTTCTCATATTCCAAATGATCATCTTTGATAACGTAGTTGTTTTCGATGTTTGTGTCGCATTACTTCTTGTTATTTTATCTGTAATAATACTGGTAGTAGTATAATTAGTTCTGGTAATAGCAGTAGTAGTGGTTGTTGTAGTAGTTTAGCATAATTAGATCCATTCTTCTTCATTGTATTTGACCTTTCCTAATTTTAGGACGGTGCGGCTTACATTGGCTACATCTTTCCTAGACTTTCTGTAAAAACGAGTGCCACCTTGACAGACGTGTTTCCTTCAAAGCTCAGTGCTTTTATTAAGTGTCATCACGTTATCATCTAGGTTTAATGAAAAATCGTCTTACCGAAACCAAAACAATAGGTACGGTCTGATTAATCATTTTCCTAAAGTTTAATTTACTCCTCTGTGCTTATCTCATTATGTTGATGCTTTCCCGTATTCCTTGCCAGACTAAGTAATAATCACGTCCTCTATATTCATAACTATAGCCATATACAATAGACCGGTTAAATATTCTTGCTCAATAATTACTAATTAGCGTGTTATACGTCAACTTAAAGATTCATCAACGTTTGAGATGTACCATTAGATAAGAATTTAACAGCAGAAGTGCAAGAGACCGCATCTGAAATCATACATAACGAGCAGGCAGAGGAATCAACGCATTTCAATAATAATAAAAATAATAATCCTGATAACAACAACATCAACATTAATAATAATAATAATAATAATAATAATAATAATAATAATAATAATAATAATTTGAAGAAGAAGAAGAAGAAACTATGAAGTCGAAAGACAAAATAATTACCTTTTAATGCATATATATAAAATTTAACTAACAAGTAAGTACATATAAAAACGGTACGCATCTAAGATTTGATTTGAAATGTAGAGGATGCCCATTCAGTTTCAGAATATTCAATTTTTTCTTTATTTACTTTCTAAAGTATGTATGTTAATCAGAGATGCATGAGTTCCTAACCGAAAACCCTAACGCTAACCTTAACCCTTACCCAGACCCAAACCATAATCCTAATTATAACCCTAACACAGAAATGATATTTATCTGATTGACTTACCAGCATGTGAAACTGTAAAAGGTTGGTAGGAGCTTTTAGGATGTATGTGTGCTCTAAAGACGGATATTCTCTCTCTTTTTGTCCAATAACGACCATCGAAAAATCAATATCCAAAACATTAACATATAACGCTGTATCACTTTTCTATCACTGTTGTCTATAAAGCGTTGTTGTGCTATAATATCATGAATTATACTGTATTTGACAAACCTGATGAAACGTATTAAATCATCAATTTCAACAGAGAGAAAGACGGACTAGCAGAGAGATGGAGACATTAAATTTGAAGTATCCTTTTTTTATCGTGTTATCTCTTTTTTCGGTCTAAAGACGAATGATAGAAAGAACACATTGAATCAAACAAAATAAGAGAGCTTCAGCGTCATTGAACTTGGTAGCATATCTTGTGCTCGGTCACTTGCTTGAAAGCAAAAAAATCATTTTGTGTTGCATAAGACAGAAATGTATAGGAATATTGAAAAAGACAGCGCCTTGGCGCAGCTTTTCAGCATGGACTGAAATGGAAGGATTTATTTTCTCTCAACGTAACTAAATTATGTTTATGTTATTTTGATGGCAAGGGTTACATGCCGGGTCGATTCCGTACAATGTACAGGTGGCTTACATTTCACCTTTAGTTTGATTCATATGTCGTCGGTAGCATGTATGACCTGAGGATTGGTCTATTACTGTAACCACAGAGGTGAAATGCAGACGAAAACAAGAATACGAAACATGGGTTCATTTGTGAAAATCTTGACACTGAGATGTTTGGTACAGTGCTTATTCATTTTAATCAATGGTTAAGTATGACTTTAGAAAAACTTCGCTCATATTTACAGCATTTTTTTTATTTGAGGGTTTGTATTAAGATTTACCAAAAAATGCGTTTTAATATGGGAATTTATATATGATCAATTTTTGATGCGCTGCCCGAAATTCCGACTAGTGCGTTTCTTTTGATGCACATTGACCTGGGATGGAGCATCAATATTTGTTATATTTAGTTCGACTCCGGGTTAGTTTCTTACTATGAGTTTGCTGTCCATAATAAATAATTGCATTTCGAACATTGATGCACTCACCTTGGCTAATAAAAAGCATTCCTCGTTATACATCAATCATATTTTCCTTTTGATTATAATTATTGTTAATACTAATACTATTAGTAATATTATTAGTGTCAATTATTATTATTATTATTATTATTATTATTATTATTATTATTATTATTATTATTAATATTATTATTAATATTGTTATTATTATCATTATTATTATTATCGTTATTATTAGTGTATTGTACCTGCCGGCCAGATGGATGTATAGGGAGTGAGGAACAATTCATTCTCACTCCTTTCACGGATAAATCAACACTTTGTTGTCCATCATCGTGAACGACGTAACTCCCACGTAAGTCTTTGGTGACTTCTCATGACGTTTCTTTTGCTGGTCTCTGCCTCTCTTAGTTTCACTTATAATTGTACGAATATGTGTCATTTAGATTATAATCATATGTAATTTTTTGAACGGAACTATTTTTATTTGGCACCAACTTGCAATTATTATCCATTTGGATGTCTTAGTCCAACTGTTTTCTCTATATTTTGTTCACTGGTCAAATAAATTTGAATTAGTTTTTTTAATTATTGGAGTTTGAGAAACAATACCAACTGGTAACAATTGTGTATGACAAATATATTTGTCTGTTATATATTTATATTTTGTTAATATTCACCTCGACTTCATAGGCTTCCCTACATAAACAGCACATACAAACCAACCATGTGTTTAGTGTGCATTACAAGCCAAGTTGACACCATGTCTTTACTTTAGCAACAGGAAGTGTGAACCGAATAAATCCCCGCCCGAAGGACATACTAATCACCCCCATTTATCATTGTGAATTCCCTAATCGATAGCTCCTATTGATAGTTTTATCGTGGAAATAGTATCGAGTAAAAAGGATTAATCAGATAAATAAACCTTAATTGTTAAATCTGAGCCTGTTACAAGGACTAAATTCCCGCCCGAAAGACATACTAAACACCCCATTTATCTATCTATTTTCCCTGAAAACCCTTTGGATTTTAATTTTCATCGATAGCTCTCATCGATAACCTTATCAACGATAGGATAAACAACGAAAGAAAAAGCTATGTGAAAAATCCATAGAAAATTCTTTTGAAATTTTTCACGTAGAGACTAATTTTTAGGGTTTCTCCTCTTAAATCGATTAGGTTACCGGATTGATCAACAAGTTTAAAATTAATTTTTGTTAACCATTTATTATGACACTGCATATAGACTAGATTAACCGGTTTCTCAGTTATTAACCATCCAGGTGGAACTGTTGGTGCAAATGAATATAAAATATAAGCCTGCTGAGCTTGATTTGATTGATCAAGATTTATTTGATAACTTCCTTCGATAACATCACATACCAAATTTAACGCGATTACATTTGATATATTTACATTATGTGGAGCTACATGTTTCCGCCACCTTCTGGATTATTTTTATATTTGAGGATTTTTATTTCTGGTAATGTTTTTTTCTTTCCATTCGTCATAAATTTTTTTAAAACCAATATCGATAACATTACTGAGTCTTTGACGCATCCATGGTGTGTTATGCCCTGGAAGTTTAAATGTAGGAATTTTATATTGCGCTATAAATTGTTCTTTATTATAATGATGGTTTGATAATATATATTTAATAATATCCTGATTATATTTTTCCATATCAGAGATAATTTTATTACATATTTCTACATACTTGATTATATTATCTCGATTAGGTTTATTTGTATTAAATTCAATTACTAAACAATTGATAAATCGCTCAAAATCACTATGTATCAAACTAAATTGGTTAGCATAAAATCCAGGATCATAATAAACACTTGTTTTTTCTGATACATAATATTTTAAAGGTGATCTACTCACCCCCCAGTCACTATCATATACTATTTTGTCGTAGCCATGATAATCTTCTTTCGTGGATACATAATCAGATTTTTTGGGTTCTGGTATAACAACGGTTTCTTTTTGTTGAGGTGGTAGTTCAGGCCATCCTAGTACGATTCTAATAGAACTTTGATAAATATCTACGACATAATCTGGTGAATTTATTTCAATTGCAGATGAAGAGGTTGGTTCATGAACTGTTATAACGATTTTTGATTCTACTCCAGCGAGAGAATTTATTCTACGTTGAAATTCAGCGTTAATATGTTCAATTTGGTAGGATCCAGTTGGAATTGAAATAACATTCCAGTCTGGAGTTCAGTCTGGCTTATTTTTCCAAGCTACCACCAAAGAGTTATTTGGTTGTTGATCACCGAATGGTTTTGATCGAATATTAGGCCAGCTGTGATATACTCGTAATTTTGCTAACGCGATCTCAATTACGGGAACTGGGTTGGGAAAATTTACAATAAATTCAGGTTTTGTTGATGATATTGATATCATACTTGTCTTCACCGGTGTGGTATTTTCTGATATTCGTTGAAACAATTATTGTGATGAAGTTGCCATTGTTATTATTATTATTATCACGCTCCAATTTTGAAATTGTTGATTCATACAACCGGACCACCTTTGAGAACTCTTCGTCGGATATTATCTGATCATCAATTGATGACGAAATCAACATTGATAATTCCGAATATGCGTTTGACGCGGTAATAAGTTTGACGGCGTAATCGTTTAATTTCTGTTGAGAACATGATGATAATTTTTTGTTATCCCGGTGAATATTCCAGCTATTGTTGCTGCTGCGGATATTACAACAGGTACAACAACCGGAGCTATCATTGTAACCGATGATAATATTATTCCAGCGCCTACAATTACGCCTGATACCGAGTATATAGATAAATCTAACGCGGTGATTTTACGTTGGTATTTTTTCTTTTTACTTTTATATTCTTCAATTATTGCTTCGAGTTTACTCTGAAATTCTTTAACAGTGTTATAACGATACTGTGATGATGTTGACATTTGTTTTATTAAGAATCTCCATGTATTTTCAATTTATTTGTGTTATAAATTCCAAATACTATCTTATTGCGGCTCTAACTAAAGTTGAATCAACTGCTGTAATAATAATTCTGATACTATTATAAATAGTGTTTTCGACGAATGATACTGTGTTAACTCCTTCTCCAATACTTTCTCTAATTATATTTGTACCATCATCACTTTTTATGTTTGATACGATAATATTAAATTTATACTTAGAAGCTATTGTAAATCGATAAATACCTTTAACAGTTATATCACTTAAGTTAAGAGTAAAGAATGCGCTAGTCCAATCAATTTCACCCTGTCGAACTACACGTAAAGTATTAATAAGTTTAACTGTATCATAAGTTGATTTTAAATTATTGATTTCTGTTTGAATGTTAATTTTATTTTCCGCATTAGATATTTTTAAATTAGTGATTTATGTTTGAATTTCAGCGAGAGTTGGAGTAACAACCATTGGGGAACCAAAAAATTTATTAATGACATTTCTACGAAATTGATTATAATTTTTCACATGATCGTCAAATTCTTTATCAGTGTCTGTAAATTTTTTATCGTAATTGGTAAATTTATCTGTGATTGTTGAAACAAGTACACCTGGTTTTAGTTTACCATCGTTAGAATATAACGCTATAGCGTTTTCCGCTGCACTACGATTTTGAACTAAAATATCATCTACGGAAACATTACTGGTTTTTAGTTTACCTGTACGATCCTCAAATGTAACTATTTCGCCAGAGTCAATACTTGCTAAATTTAACATATCAGATATTTCATCCTCAATTATTTTTTTTATCTCGTCTGGTTTAATCTCACCAAGTTTTTTTTATTCTTTCGTTGAAGTGGATCTTCCCCAAATATCAACCATTATTATAATCGTTAGTTACTTCTCTAAAATTCCTTGGTTGAAAATCTCTTAAGATTTTCCATTTTTCCCACTGGTATATCCATTCACAGTAATATGTGGTGGTTTCTTTGACTTTAAAATTTCATCAAGAACATTTAATACTTCTTTACCGCATATTGGTGGATCATATAACGTGTGTGAAGGTAGCGTAGAATACCAAATTGGAATTGAATTACTTTGTAATTTATTCACGTATTTATAAAATTCTTTAGGTGGTGGTAAACCATATGAATCAAAATAAACAATTCCACGTGGATCAATCGCGTAACAAACCCAATGAGTGCCAGGTCCATCACCATCATCAACATTAATAATACCGGTTTCTGGTATTTGGGGTTGTGTTGGTAATTGATCTTTCATAAAAACTCCTCGGAAATATTTTATTTGAAGTTTTTTAACAGCTTCTAATAAATCAAAATTTGACCTCGGAAATCCTTCAGATTTTGTCATTAAATTGGTCGTCCTAGTCGTAGGCCGGATCCTCGGTATTCCCATTCCGGAGGTGTTCCAGGTAATCTTAGTCCTCGTCCTTTTTTTTACGTGAAATATTTCCACCTGTACTTTTTCTTATTGCTGTTACAAGTTCTTTACCAACAGCTAATTTAGCCATTGGAGTAATTACACTAGCGATCAATCTTGGAATTGCATTCTTTTGATTTTGATCTGAAATATTTCCCCCGGTTGCATTCTTCAATGCCATTCCGGCTGCAGTACCAACAGCTACTAACGCTGCCGTTTTAGCTACCGCTGGGGCCGCTGCTGCAATCAACGCTGGAATCGCAGCCAACAACGGGAAGATTGCTCCGGTTTTTATCATATTGTTTATTGCAGCTGCAGATAGATTAATCTGAACTCCTTTCTTTTCTTTAAAGGCTTTATTAAAATGATTAACCTGAGTTTTCGTCAACGATAACTTATTTGATCTACCGGTCATCTGATTATGTTTCAATGTAATCGAAGTTCCACATTGTTGGGCTGAACCTGATTGGAGTTTCTTTATCTGACCAGGTGTTAATGTAACATTAATAGTGTTATATGACATTATATAACATCGATTGATTTAATTACTGAAAAATCCTTTGGTAAATCTCGAAATGAAATTCTTTTAGAATTTCCACTCAAACAATTCTGAAGATGAAATCGAAATCTCAAGAGATTTTCAAAGAGATTCAATCAAAGATTTTCCACTGGTGCATCAATAACTCTCATTCGTCCTCCAACTCCTTCTAACATCATTGATTTATCGCTGATAATAACAGCAACTGCTCTGTAATTATCAATACCAGCGGGACGTGTTAACCGAGCTTTGAAAAATATATCAATAACGGATTGTCTTGTTAGTTTGAGATGTTTCAGTGAAAAGTAATATATCGGATATAAATTCTTAAAATCTAGCTGGGATATTTGTAGACCGGTGTCTACGTTTTGGTCCCGCGCCATAAATGATAGTAATCTGTGATATGCTCGTGCAATATGGTTTTGACCATATTCGAGTTGTACTTCTTCACTTGGTTCCTGTTGACCGTTTATTCTTAACGTTGCTTCCCTGACATCTAATTGATCAAATATCATATGACTCCGTTCTTAATTACCAACTCTAGCATCATCCTGCAGCGCTATAAATATATGTCTTGGAGCTGAAAAACCTTGTTAGGATGCTAAATGCCACGTAAACGAGTCATTAATATTATCGATTTTAGAATCCGTAGATACAGATAACCAGCTTAGCAATCTCTTTCCTCCTTGATGCATAAAATCCAGTAACCGAGCTTCCGATGTTATTGATGGTGTCAACACAGGCATCCATAATGCTATTTTTGACAAATTAACCTTATCATTCGCAACTCCAGAACTTCTCTAGATTGCATTATTATCATCACTTTTTCTCATTAACACTATTGTATGCTTAGCTCCATAAATAACCTTTCTGACGTTTCTACAAAATCCAAATATATGATGTAGTGGAATCGCGCATGAAAATTGTCTGCGTTGGCCTTGTAATGTTGCTACTCGTGTTGCAAATCCAAGGTTATATTTTGGATTAGGTCTTTCTATAATATCGAATTTATCAGTTGTTGGTTTTGTTTCATGTTCTAGGTCAACTGGTTGATCACCTTTAATTGTATCATTTTTTACCTGTAGTTTAATATATTGATTATGATCAGCGTTATCTGTAATATCCTTTAAAAACATCATAGACGGCCCAGCAGATCTTGTATAATCGTCAGAGTATCTTGCTAATCCAATTATTCCCGTGGCAATATCGAGATCGTTTGATATAACTTCAATCTCTTTTGCATCGATAAGATACCTAGCAATTTCAAATAACTCCATAATCCCATTATTGATAAATCCAACTCGGATATTTGGGTCATTATCATATGGTGTATTCGCTGCAACATTTGTAACAATTTCCCCTTCTACTTCAATGAATGTTTCACACTTAGAAAATATTTACTGGTATATTGAACTTGAAGTTCTATTCTTCCTCCTTGATTAGGGTTTATAGCTTGATAAGAATAAAATTGATAATTTTGTACAGAATCGTCTTTATCTATTGGAACATCCATATCAAAAGCTGGATCAGGTCAGTGTTTAAACATTTTTTATTATTTATAATCATTATGGTCTAAATTGTCGTCGTCATCGTCGCCGACGACGATAAAAATTCTTTGAATTTTCAAATCCACTTCCCGCTATCTAATTTGCGGTTATACTATCTTGAAGATCCTTCGGTGAAAATCCTTCAGATTTTTCCACCAAAGACGGATTCGCCAAAGACGAAGTCGCCAACGAGTCTAATTTTTGTTGTACCGCTTCATTTATTGCTTTGCTAACTTGCGCTGGCATTACTGTCGTAGACGGTAGCGGCTTCTTTTTTCGTCTAACTAATGAAGTTACCTTATCCTTTGCACAAGATAATGCTTTTCCGCCAAGATCTACAACCGCTGAAGGGATTTTATCACGAACAACCTCAATAGCTTTCATCCCCATCTGTTTTACAAACGGTGCAACCTTTGGAGCCATCATTGAAAATAATCCTTTTATTGAACTACCGAGACCATCACCATAATATATACTATAAACCGAGTGTCTTGAATTTATCACGTAGACGCTATCTGGTTTATCATGATTGTAGTGTATACTCATTCTTTATACTGTTAACGTTTTAATTAATTGTGAAAATTCTCTCTGAAAATCTCAATCGCTGAGATATCCTGGATAATCTTCAACGAGTTCACTAATAAACTCTCGATATGTTGTTGTATCTATAATCCCACCTTGAAATAATCGTCTACAAATATCAGTGATTTCATTAACTATTTCGTGGGAATTATTTCCAGCTCGTTTTCCTCCGATGAGAACTTCTAACCCTGATATATCATTAGGAATATTACCAGGGCAAAAGTGATCTGTGAAATTTGAAGAATTTCCATTTACAAATCCCCGTCCGGTTATTTCTTTCGGAATTTTTTGTGAAGAATCTCCACTTGACTCTTTTTTTATTTCTTCGGGTATTGGATCGGCTGTATACGGTGGTGGTTTTTGTTTTACTTGTACTATTCCTTTTAATATACCATTATATATTTTATAACTATCTTTTAATTTTCCTGTAAGTTTGCTTCCGCCACTATTCGCCAAAAACACCTTTTTTGCCCATTTTTCCTTAGTTGTTATGGCTTTTTCATATTCATCTTTTAGATAATTATTTCTATTTCTAAAATTATCGGCAGTAAACTTAGCTAAATCTTGTATTTTGTCAATATTTCTAATTTCATTTAACGCTTCACTCGTGAATAAAACTTCAGGTGTATATTCTCGTAGGAATATCTACGGTAGCTCCTGCCGAATCTCTTTGAGATTCCGTTTCCGGTTCAACTTGTTGTTGAAGATCTTCTTGAAAATCCGTAAGATTTTCGCGTTCACGTTGCTGAACCGCGGTTACAATATCACCAGGAAGTGATTTTTTATTTGTTTGGATCGTGATGCTATTTTTTTAAATACGGGAAGTACATCCCGCTGTTGAAACCCTGTAAGAGATTCCACTGCGGTTTTCACATCTTTGGTAGCACTGGTTATCGGTGAAAATAATTGTTGTGTATCAGCGGAAAATTCTGTTTGAAGTTGGTGTCGTTGTTGTAGTTGCTCTCTGACAGCGTCTCTCAACGGGATATATTTTTTGAGTGCTGCTAGTCTCTCTCTGGCTAGTCTAGTTGTCAGTGATTCATTTGCCATTATTGAAACGTTATCTCTTTTTTCTAAAATGGAAAAGTTATCTTTGAAAATCTTGGATTTTTATGTGGAAAACGTTTGATTTTCAAAGATATTTTTCAGTGAAGAATCTTTGATTTTCAAATTTTAAATTTTTAAAAACCTTGGATTTTTTCATACTGACTATAATGTTTGACCATATTTCTCAATCATGATTTCTTTATTATCATGATTACTAAGTAAAATTTTTTATTATAATTTTCGATTATAATTTTTCTTCGTGAATTATATATAATGCGAACACCAACATATTTAACGGCTGATGATGAAGAAAGAATACCCTCGCTGAGAGGTGTAAAACGACCAATAGAAGTATCTAAAGAATTTAAAATCGGATTATCCAGATTATACAAAATATGGTCGAAAACACCTTATAGTGCAACAACCGGAGGTAGTTATGAATCGTATAAAGAGGCTAAAAAGCGTCAATTAGAACAGCAACGTTTTCTCGCAGAAGAGATTTCTGCGTTACGAAAGTAGAATGCTGAAAACGACATGGAACTAACTGAGTTAAGAAATAAAAAAAATATCTTTATACAACAGCGTAATGATGAACGAAATCAAATTAAGGGATTAAATCTCAACATCGAAAATCTTGAAAAAAAATAACACGTAGGCAAAAAAAATTGATGATTTATCAGCGGAGTATGATAATCTTAAAAGGTATTACAGCGAATTATCGGAGCGGTGTAATAAAATTCAAGAAGATATCGATTACAAAAAAGTTTGTATGGCTACTCCAATGCCAAGTAAGAAACCTGATCCTGGTAGGAAAGTATTAGGATTTGAACAATCCGGTCATTTAACTTTTATTCCACGTTGAATTTTCACTTCTGAAATTCTAAAAGAAATTGCAAAGTAATTTTCATTTACAATGATTTATCATATTGTTCTGCTACGTTTTTGATGAGTTCTTCTCTGTTAAATACATCTCCGATAGATTTTAACAGCGATTTTAACAATTTTGATATCACCGCAAACTCTTTAAGAGACTCAGAATTAGATTTGTTTAGTTGATAAAGAATTTCATTTCGTGCTCGAATTAGTGTCTTTGTGACACGATACTCTGAGCGGTAAGTTGGATATTGTTTATCCCGTGCAGAAGATATTTTTTGATATTCCCGTTGAAGATATTCTGACGTGAATAAATTGTTGCTGTGGAACTCTCTTAAACGGTCAAGTTCGGTTAGTAATTGTTTAACAGTTTCGTCGTTAAAAATTGATAAATTTTCATCCGTTGGATTTACGTCCGTTAAATTTTCATTAGAATTCATTTTATTATATATGCTAAGAACTTTTAAATTTAATTGTGAAATTGCAAAGTAATTTTCATGGAAATGGAAATGGAAATTCTTTAGAATTTCAGAAAGAATTTCAGAAGATTTCCATTTCCATTGAAAATCTTTTGGATTTTCAGGATAACTTTCTATTTCTTCGTTAAAATCCGTTGGATTTTCATTGGATGGAATTTCTTCAAAATAACCATTTTTCCATAAAAATTATTTTTCCCATTCTTTTTGTGTTTCTGCGTTTTCTTCTTCTATTTTTTTCTTTCTTTCCCAGTCACTTAAATATTCACAATGATTCTTAAATACGTTAATAAGATTTTTGATATCAGGATAATCATTAATACGTGGTTGTATAAATTTATCAAAATAATAACCATTCACAAAATCATTCATTTTATAAAATGATCTACTAGCGTCAATATCACCGTATTTATCAAAATGAATCTTAGTAATCGCGTTAAGATATTTTTTATTAGTAGCAAATTGCTGAAGAAGTTCGATGATTTGTTTGATATTCGTCTCTCGGTTATGTGTCATTATATAATAATGTAAAAATATTATACGTCTAAATGTTATTCAGGTAATGAAAAAAAATACGAATATACGAATGACACTCTGCAGTTAAACCTTTTCGAATACGCTGTTGAAATAATTCCTTCAGCAGCGAATCTCACAGATCCAATATCCATGTCAAAGTATTTAGCCGCCGATCTTATTGATGGGAAGTCTTCAATTGTAGTATCGCAAAACGCTGTCACAGGTCTTGGTATAGGATTTTTACTCTGTAGAGGATTTTTATTATGACAATTTTCTCGTTGGGTTATGATTCTTTAATTGTCAGCGCGATTATTCAATTTATTTTGGTTAACGTGGTCAACTACAAAACCTTTCGGGATAACCCCAATGAAAACTTCAGCGATGAATTTATGAGCGTAATAATCTTTTCTTTGTTGTCCTAGACGAACTGTAATTAATAGATATCCCATATTATTAATTCTACCAATAGAAATTCTTCGTTGCCTATGTCTGATAGTTCCATCTCGTGACGCTTCGTAGTTAATGTAAATCGGGTGTGAAACGTATTCGTCGTTAACTTTGTTAGTATTCATTATTTTTATATAAGATTTTATCCATTTAAATGTTATTACCATTTTTCCTATTTACATAATCCTGCGGAGATCTTACAATTGGAACACGATGATTAATATGTGTATGCGAATCATAGTAACGTTTAAGATCTCTATATTTTTCAGCACCGTGACTAGAACACAATTGAGATTTTCCTCTTACTCCTACGCCACACACAAGACAAGGTTGTGGACCGGTACTTCCATTACGAAAACGTTGCATATGAGAGAAACAGTATTGGTTTTTACAGGGTTTTCGAGATAACCTGCCGATAGGTAGCCAATTACATTTATTTGTTGCCATTATATAATAATTAATTAATTAAATTTTATTTAAATTATAATTATATAGATGAAAAATATTACTGATGATTACCGAGGTAAAACACATTCGAGGACCTATTTTAACCTTGATGCGATTTCGGGTTTTTCAATACAAAAAATAAAAAATAAATCGCTTATTAAAAAAATTAAAACAAGTATTGATCAGTTTTAAAGAGATGGTGCGGCACACACTTATGCAACCCATCGAATCATATCCTGGGATGTTAATGAACCAACAATTGATGGAACTATGGAAGATGGAAGAGCGGCGGTGATGTTATCGCTGTTGCCACCGGGAGTATCCTATCTAATAAGGATAAAATATATAACATACGATGATGAGAATCAACGATGGATCATCAGGGATAATTTAGACCCGGAGATGAAAAATAAGAAAAATATTATCGTGAGTCGAAATTCTAAATACGGGATGTTAACCGGAATTGATAGTCATTATTATAAAAAGACTTATCCTGTAAAGGTGGTTATTTATGGATTATAAGCGATAAATAATAATCCCAACATTAGAAAATTATCCCCTTGAAAGTATCAAGGTCGACGACTTTATCGTTGAACTGTGTAGCATAACGTGTAATGGAACATTTTAAGAATGCATCACGAGGAAATAAACTAACTGAACAGCGACGTAGCAAAATAATATCCTGGGGAGAAAAAGTAAAAACCACCAGAGCTACAATTGCAGATGTTGCAAAATTAGAACAATTATTATTATTTCCAATATCTGTAAAAACTATAACCAGAGATGTATTACACGGTGGAAAATATACGTCGAGAGGAGCTCCAATTGAAATTATTGACCATAATTCCCACGCATGGAGTTCAGCGGTGTTAATATTTCCACGAGAAAAGATTGTAAAATATATTTCTGAGAAATTTTGTAAAGAGAATTTTTACGAAGAAAAGTTATTTGATGCTATTTACCAGTTAAATAAAAATGATCCTGTATCTGTATGGTTGTTGAGAAGTCTTGAGGATGAGCAGGGACAATTTGATCAGTTTGTTACCCCGTGTGGAGAATTATATCGTACTGAAGAATTAAAAAACAGAATGAAAACGATTACTGAACAATTTGTAAAGGATTTTGATGAGAAACTTCTCATGAAAAGTTTTACAACTTCGTCAGTGGTAGCTCACTTCGCCAGAGAAAGAAACTCTTGGAGAGTAACTAATAAAGAATTTCTCGAAGATGTTAAATTAAATTGCGTTAAGTATGGTCATGGTGGTTTATGGAACACAAAATACTCTCGTGATGGGATGATTGCAATTGATATAGCTGCGTGTTATCCTGGAAGTTTTCTCGCGTATGGAGAATGTAATAAATATTTTAAACGGTTTGGTCATCCAACCCACGAAAGGTGTCGTGTTGCTATTAATGGTCCATTGCCTGATTTTGATATAACGGGATTTGTTCGTCATGTATCATTTGAACTTAATAGTAGATTGCATCCGTGTAGTTACGCTTGGATCGGTAAACACATATCTGAAAAAGCGTGGATACCAATTGTATTATTGAGATATATGTTAGATAGTGGTATGTTAGCATCGCTTATATATATATCCAATATATTTAGTGCTGGAACAGACAGACACCTGGACAGTCGAGATATGGAATTCAAAGCAGCAGTTGCACCTTTTGCTATGGGACTCGATGAAATGCTTACCAATTTCTTATCTAATGACCTTCTTCTGATTGTGCATAGATTGGTAAAAAAATAGATTCATAAATAAGAAACAAGTAGCTTATCTAACCCCACCCGAGAAGCCCAGACCGAGACATATTTACACTTTGCCAAAAATTCATAAAGAACCAGCAACTTGGTATAATCCCTACAAAATTCTACAGGGTAGACCTATCGTATCGGATGTGGGGAGCGAATCTTATCAAATTTCATAGTACGTAGATTCCTTTTTAGCACCTTTGGCGACGAAACATCCAGCATATCTTAGAGATACGAACGATTTTTTTAGATAAAATTAGGCATATCAAAATTGCGCAAAATAGTCTACTTGTTACTTTAGACGTGGAAAGCATGTACACTAATATCGATAACAAGGACGGCTTGCAAGCTGTATTAAATTGTTTCAGAAGTAACCCCGACCCGAAAAAACCAGACCTGGAAATTTTAGAACTGCTGAAACTTGGTCTCGTAAATAATGTTTTTGAATTCAATGGAAAATGGTACCTCCGAATCTCTGGGACCACCATGGGCAAGAAATTTGCCCCTAATTACGCCAATATCTTTATGGCCGAATGGGAGAAAGAAGTTTTCAAAAGGTGTAATTATCTCCCCCTAGTTTACTTTAGATTTAGATGACATCTTTTTAATTTGGCCATTTTCACGAAAGAAATTTGATACCTTTTTATCGATTTTAAACAGTTACCACCCATCGGTCAAATTAAAGGCATGTGTGATGGACACTTCGGTGGATTTTTTAGATACGACCATTTTTAAAGGACCACAGTTTGAACATACGAGAAAGCTTGACTCCAAAGTTTATTTTAAACCCACCGACACGCAGCAGTTACTCCATAAATCTTCCTTCCATCCTAGACATACATTTACGGGAATTCTAAAATCACAAATAATTCGATTCCACAGGCTTTGTACAAGAAATGAGGACTTTGAGAAGGCTAGTACCACACTATTCAGAACTTTGAGGGAGAGGGGCTACTCCAAACGACTCCTAAGAAAAATCAAAAACACCACTTTAAGTGAACTTAGGGGGGACGTGCGTACTTTAGGGAAAGCTACGTCATGTCAAGGCCGACGATGCGCGACCTGCCCATTTGTTAGGGAATCAAACAATTTCACCAGCCATACGAATAACCAAACCTTTTTAATCAAACAAAACTTATCTTGTAATTCTAGAAACATCATTTACTTGATTACGTGTAATCTATGCAGTAAACAATATGTGGGATAAACCACTCTGACACTTAGAGATCGTTTTACTAGACACCGCTTTGACATAATTCATAAGGCAAATAAATCCATCTCCAATCATTTTAATAATGAGGGACACTCGTTGGATGACTGTTCAATCTTTCCCATTGAAATGGTAGTAAATATTCAAAATCTTACCAAAAGAGAGGCCTATTGGATCAAGAAACTAGGAACGATTAGCCCTTTCGGCCTTAATTTGCACGAAGAAGTGATAGACATTATACCATTCGTTATCACATACAATACTAAAGCAACTCTTGCAGCAAAATTGATTAGAGAAGGATTCGTTAAAATTCAGAAGGACTTTCCTTGCATTTATTATCAAAAGCTCATAACGGCATATCGGAAGAACAAGAACCTATGCGACATTCTCATAAGAAACAAAATAAGGAGGTAATGCGATTAATTTTCCCTAGGCCCGTGCACGTGGGAGTTTACAAACTCCCACCCTACTCTTAAAACCTAACCCTAACCCTAACCCTAACCCTAACCCTAACCTATAAGCTGACGGGTTGTCATAGTCTCGCAGGAGTTGTGGGTTCGAAAGCCACTATAAACTTCATAATATTTCTCTCGTAATAATCCTCCTTAGGTCCGTGCAAAGAATATACGTGACATATTCTTATTATAGCAATTATAAAGCTAATTTAATTTAAATCCTAACTACGCCAGTACCAAGCTATACGATGTATGAAATAACTAATTACGGAGACGAGTTTGCACGTGATCAAATGTACATTTAAAACCGATCTTCAAGCAACTATTTTTGTAGTTGTTTGTTGGTCTGGAACGAAAGCATTTTTTTCACCTGTAAGCTGACGGGGTTGTCATAGTCTCGCAGGAGTTGTGGGTTCGAAAGCCACTATAAACTTCATAATATTTCTCTCGTAATAATTCTCCTTAGGTCCGTGCAAAGAATATGCGTGACATATTCTTATTATAGCAATTATAAAGCTAATTTAATTTAAATCCTAACTCTATATAAATTTTGATAAAGGAATTAGCTATTACAGCTTAAGTAACAAGATAAACGCTTTACTTATTCAACACAAAGTGACGTTCAAACCATTAGATAGATAAATAGATAGACAGACAGGTAAATGTATATATATATATATATATATATATATATATATATATATATATATATATATATATATATATATATATATAATGAAAAAAATTAATTTTAGGTTCAATCAAATTTATTTCTTTTTTTACGTTCCGGACTTCAAACTTTAATAACAGCCCGTATTTGTTCATGTCACCTGTAAAATACAAACAAAATAAAAAAATACACAAAATCATGACACAACATTATCTTTGTTGATTTTAATTATGGGTTAATTTCTTCAAAATATAAAATAAAAGACGTTGTAGAAACTAACACTTTTACTTTTTTGATGAATTTCGCATAGTAATAAACCTCAATCAGTCCTTAAATAACATACGAGACTCAAAAGTAAAGACATGGTGTCAACTTGGCTTGTAATGCACACTAAACGCATAGTTGGTTTGTATGTTCTGTTTATGTAGGGAAGCCTATGAAGTCGAGGTGAATATTAAAAAAATATAAACATATAGCAGACAAATGGATTTGTCATACACAATTGTTACCAGTTGGTATTGTTTCTCAAACTCCAATAATTAAAAAATCTAATTTAGATTTATTTGACCAGTGAAAAAAATATAGAGAAAACAGTTGGACTAAGGCATCCAAATGGATAATAATTGCAAGTTGGTGCCAAACAAAAATAGTTCCGTTCAAAAAATTACATATGATTATAATCTAAGTGACACATATTCGTACAATTGTAAGTGAAACTAAGAGAGGCAGAGACCAGCAAAAGAAACGTCATGAGAAGTCACCAAAGACTTACGTGGATGTTACGTCGTTCACGATGATGGACAACAAAGTGGCGATTTGTCCGTGCAAGGAGTGAGAATGAATTGTTCCTCACTCCCTATACATCCATCTGGCCGGCAGGTACAATACACTAATAATTAACGATAATAATGATAATAATGATAATAATAACTATAATAATAATAATAATAATAATAATAATAATATAATAATAATAATAATAATAATAGTAATAATAATAATAATTGACACTTATAATAATAATAATAATAGTATTAGTATTAACAATAATTATAATCAAAAGGAAAATATGATTGATATATAACGAGGAATGTTTTTTTATTAGCCAATGTGAGTGCATCAATGTTCGAAATGTTTTCGTGCTATGGCAACGATTTATGCAGTCCTAACCGTCCGTTCTTGAGGAAATTATATTTAATTTTTTTTTTGTCTCCAAGCGATCAGAGATATCATTATAGATTGCTTTATATAATATTAGTTTTTGGACGGTGGGTTGTAATTTGTCCAACAGCCATCAAGAGAAAAATAAATAATGCTTTCAACGTTCTCACTATGTTAAACGAAATAATGTTTCACAGTTCTTTGCGACACATTGCTACATATACCTATATATACTTGTTACCCGTATTAGTGGTACCAGACAAACAAATATATAACTTCTGCAAATAACAAACCTAACTTTGATACATTTTCCTCAGCAGTTCAAGCTCCACGATATTGATTATTAACGTGTTTGTTTACTTTGTATAGTTTATAGCAATTAGTAGCCTCAAATATTTATCATGGATGAAATCAAACAGTCAGAAACGTTTCCTTTGCCTTCAGTCGTATAAGTGTCAAAATATATCTTAAGAGATCATCACGTAGCTTACTGCTCTGTAAATGTAGATCAGCACAGTTTAATGCCAGAGCAGTTGAAACAAAATGCTAGAGTTTGAAGAAAAAAATTTAAACCAGTTAAGAGTACCGTTTGTGAATTTTGCAGAATTTGACAATTTTAACGCCCAGCTTGATTCTCTTTATATATAAACGAATCATACAACTCGCAAATTGTGCTAGAATCCTGCTGTTTTGTATATAAAATTCATTGTATTGATTCAAGGTATATAAAACCTATATAGACAAAACGATTGCATTTGCCAAAAATATTTCTTGGTCAGTTCAAAACATGTAGACATCATTGCTAAGTGATTGGTAAAGTCGTTGGAGAGATACATCAAAATGTAACTTGCAATTGTAACCCTCTAACATTAGCACAATTATTATCCATGATTTAAACAATTTGGATATACATTTTCTCTGCCACAGCATTGTGTAATTCAAACAGACGGAGACTAAACCGATTCCAGAAAAATACATAATGCTACATCCGCTTTGATTAGGATCTCTTCGTTTTGTGGAGAGTCTCCATGTCAAAAATATCTCTTGTGATGGGATGAAAGCATTTTACAAATATCTACCATCAGTCAACATTACCATCTCAAACTCAATTGATATTGGCTAAAAATGTATGTTTAAGTTGCATATATGGTGGAAAAGTGTTTTTTTAAGAAACTGAACTGCAATTCCAAAATGCATTTTATACCATATATAAACACGCACATTTGTTTTTATGTGCGTATCGGTTTTCAAAGAAGTGGTTGTGAGTTTGAAACTTGCAGCTGATCCTCATTGTTTTCCTTTTTTCTTAATTTTTAGTAGTTTGTGTACAACCACTTTTTTACTCGCTCCTTGCAAGTTTATAATTATTTTGAAACATTTATTAGAAACGGTTGTAATTCTATCTTTCATTCATCCTTATTATATTTTGTGTAGAGAACTGCATCTTCAGCATTCTTACCTTTTCATTTATGAAACGAGTTATAACCAGAAAGTCTTAAATTTACTTTTCCATTGTGCCTGTGTCAATTGAAAATAGCTCTTGCCATAGTCCATAGTCCAAAGTCAGGAAAATATTCTCCAAACCATGTAAAAATTTCAACTACAGGTCTTAAAGCTTACATATAAATTGAAAATACAAAACTTCTAAAGCTGACGTATATTTCAAGATATTAAACTGATTCACCGTGGATTTTCTTTAAAATCAATACAGTAACCAGAACTTTTTAAACAATTTCTAAGCCTCACAAAAAATAATCCCTTGAAGTAACATACTTTTATGTGCATGATGTGTGTATACAATACCCTTCACATGAAATAGCATGATATGCTACTGTTTAAACTGACACGTGACAACTGGTCAAAGGTTTAATGTTTAGTTGGAAAATGAGCAAAAAAATACTGTTCTAGAAAGAGATAAATTATATTTGCTTGGTAGGCATGCAGGGTAGATCAGATAGATAGATAGATAGATAGATAGATAGATAGATAGATAGATAAATATGACAACTAAGTAAGAAAAAGACCAAAGAGTTGTCACGTTTGAGTAACGTAGAATAAACACATTGTGGATTGTTTGGATGAACTTTCTGTGTGTTGCGGGATTGTATTCGTCGAATAGATACACGGATTATGTCTCTACCAAGTCAAGGTATATTTCTCTTGACAACGCGAATGAATCATACTTATGTCTAACAATGAATTGTTGTCTTCCCGCCGTTTAAAATAAAACACTGTATTATTACGCTGAATAAGGATGTGTTAGGCTTAAAACAACAACATTTTATTGATGTAGATGGGAAACGTTAATTCGTTAAAAAATGAACCAAAACATTGGCAGGCATAATGTAAAGATAACAGAAACGGAAGCAATAATAAGCACACGTGAAAGTAACTTTTGCCATACCGTTTTGGTGTTATTCTGTACCTCTGTCCATATCATCTCTCATTGGATTAACAAATCCACCAGTATAAATAATAATAATAATAATAACAATAATAATAATAATAATAATAATAATAATAATAATAATAATAACAATAATTGATGATGATAAAGGGAAATAAGTAGTCTTCGTAGATAAGTGAATGATGCCTTAATGCATCAATGTTAAATACGTTCCTTAGGCTGGTATATAGTTAAATAATAACCACAACTGACATGAGTTTTCCAAACTTCGTCAATAGACTTATCATGATTTTGCGGAAAAAAAATATTGAAATGAACCTGACATATGGCATGATTTCGAACATATTACGCCATGATACGTCACTTCGAGCACAGGAAACACCGATTCTATGACTTTTTGATAATGTATCTTTCTGATTTATTGAAAAATGCTGCTAGGTAATATGACCGAATAAAAATCGCAACGGACAGTTTTAACCGACGCATAATTCAAACAGCTGAACCAGCTACCATTCTAAAAATAACATCATATAGGGAGTGATAAACGATTTTTGCAATTTAAGTAAGAAGATATTTTTCCAATGACTCTTCTCTATGGGATTTAGATCATTGAATTCATAAATGTCTCAAAATTAATCATATCCAACACATGCTATAACGATTAAAATTAGTTCCAACTTTTTGAGAATTATTGGAAACATGATTGTAAATCTAAAACTAGTCATAAATACAAAATTAACATAATTTTAAATATCAAACTATTATGAAGCGTTCATATTTCACAATACTGTCAGTAATCATTATCGTGTATTATTATAAGGTGCTAGATGCAGACGGAGTAATTACCGGTAAGGTTTGTTTCTTTCAAACATGTCATTAAATGTACATGTGCAAGATAGGACTTTCAATGAATGATTTATAGCGACAGGTATTTATGTTTTTCGGTCAAACATAATTACATGTATCGAGCAATGTATACGTCGGATATAAACTTGCATAGTGCATGTTCATCTTGTCATTTATGTATCCATCCATTTATTAAACTATCCTTTAATGGTCGTGGTGTATAATGCTTCGACACAAAATAATTTTAGACGGTACTTATTAGGTTTAGAATGATTGACTCTAAACATATTGAGTGAAAGAAATATATGATAATTTTATTAACAAAATTCAAAGGAACACCTCAATGTGGTTACAGTTAACATGAGCATTATATTTACGTGAAATATGTTGAACTATTTATAGGTGCCTGAGAAGATTATATTTTATTTCTTCTCTCCAAATGTCGGACGAGCTATCTGAAAATAAATACATTAAGTAGCTGATGCTTACCTAGGGTCCCGGCGATACTTTGTCCAATAGCCATGAAGATGATCAAGAAAAGGAAGATGAACTTATTCGACATCTTTAAATGTTTCCACTATGTTCGTTGAAAAGAAGCAGTCCCAATCCTTTGCCACCCGTTGCTTTATATGCTAGAGCAAACTTGATGAAATGGGGTCAACCAAAAGTCACGATATCTAATTTTGTTGACAGTGGTTAAACAAGGTCACATCAGGTAATTAGCTAAAAGTGACCATGTTTGAAGCATTAACCGGTTAATTGATTTCATGAGTCAAACTAAGAACACTCTGTACAGTCTACTACAATTTTATGGATGAATGAATTCCAGATATTTTGGTTAAATGTGTTTACCCGTGGAGAGGTGTTGCTAGAGAGAATGAATGTTATGATCATTGTAAGAAGATATGGCCAAATCGCAACTCAGCATGTTTACTTTTACTTTTAAAGATAGAGAAAATGAAATTAGTGAATTACATTTGACATTAAAACGACGGAAAATATTATGTTTACTTTATGAGCCGTATACATAATTTAAAATTGCACAAAGTTTTTTATTTGGGAATATTTATTATTTTCAATTATTTACTTGAATAACAGATTGTTCTGTAATAGATCATTGATTAAATTTGTAAACTATAATTTTGTTAAATCATACAAGCCATTCATAATTAGATGATTTCAATGCATCAAACAAGTTGGTAAATTTGCATAAATGATGCTATAGGCATATCAATACGTTTACTATAATGTTTTATTCGCAATTAAATTGAAAATTCTTCATTTAGAACTTAATATAACAATTTGGACTATTCGGCATTAAATTCGCAATATGTCATTTTTAAAATTACACCTTGTATTTTGGGAAAAATAGATGTTATGTTTAATTTTCCAAAAAGAGCTGTTTACTGATTTCTTCTTTTAATTATTTATAACCATATGATAGTATTTTTCAACAGGTTTTCATTAAACATTTTTTTCTGCTTTAGCTTTTTCTTTTATTGCAACGTAACTAGGCGTCTCTGTATTAGCTTCCAATAAGATGACGCTGGACTAATTTATTTAAATAGAACAGTTTGTGGGCATTGCAATACACTTTATAGAGCCAATGCGTTTCTTTCAAAAACTCTTCAACATCTGAAATTTGTATTCTTTTTGTTGCCTGCATTGTTCTCCAGTTCTATGATTTTACATTATTCTTGAGAGTCTATTCAAAGCTGTCAATTTATTATTACTTTCTTTTCTACATTACCTAAATTACGACGTAAAATCCTATGTGTTGTTGTTAATGGCAGTAATTCATTCTATAGCTGTTTGATATGAATTGCAAAATCTGCAGAAACCATCGGATATTTTTTTTTATTTTTGCACTAGTTATTTTTCATTTAAGTATCTAAATGTTGTGGTTTTGTATATCATATTTTGTAAAAGCCAAATTCAAGTTATATTTTCAATAATGGAATGTATAATTTCCAGCTATATTTTAAATAGAGCTAAAGTATACGACTGTTTGATTAAGTATATTATGTTCTCTCCGTAAATAATACACCGTAAAAGACATATTGTGCTAAATGATATCGCATATTTGTCAGATACATCATTTTCAAATATTGTCAAAATACTTGATATCAGAACAAATGTCACTGAATTTTCAGTAGGAATTTTATTTCTCAGATTCAAGAATTCAGGAATACAAAAATTACATTTTACCTCAGGCAAATTGCAAATATTCGCGAGTGTATTCACATCATATTGTCTATGTTACATAAGAATGTCGGGGAAAAAAGCAAATACAAGTAGCGCATTTTCACCATACATTTGATACAAAATATATACAAACAAAACACATTCTGTAAAATGTGGAGGTGGCGTAATTTTCACCTTTAGTTTGATAAATATGTCGTACGTAGCATTTATGAAATGAGAATTGTTCTATTCCTGAAATCACAGAGGTGAAATGCAGGTGGAAACAAGATCACTAACCTAGGGATCATTTGTGCAATCTGGTCAATGACATAAATGGTACAGTGCCTACTCATTTTAATCAATGGTTAAGTGTGACATTAGAAATATTTCCCTCACACACATTTGTTTTGAGGATTTGTATTAAGATTTACAGGGGATTCGAAAGATGCATTTTAATATGGGGGATTTATATTTGTGCCATTTTTTATGCGCTGCCCGAAATTTCGACATGTGCGTTTGTTTTGATGCACATTGAGCTGGGATGGAGCATCAATCTTTATTATATTTGCTTTGCCTCTGGGTTAGTTTCTTACTATGAGTGCGGTTCCAAAATAAATAATTATATTGGTATATGATTGCACACACAATTATTTGATCAGATCATAATCGAAATGATGAGGAGTTGAAAAGAAAATGAAGTTGAGCGTAATTCTCTGTTTCGTATAGAAAAAATACACACTGTATAACATAATTAGAAAGAGAAACATTAACTTAAAATTTAATCTCGAATCAATTAATTGTTTTCTTCGGTTTACCCAAAGTGATATCTCCGCCTAGTTTATATATAATTTCCATTTGTACGATATTATTGGCCAACAAGAGGTATGCTGTTCTTGAGTAGATGTGAATCAGTGCCTCCAAAAACAACTTTATTATGGAGAGAACATAATGTTATGTCAGGAAGCAAATGAATCCATCGTGAAGGTTAACTGAATGTGACTCAATGATGGTCAAATATGTAATGTAAATAAAACCTTTGTTTCAGCTCCACGGACGCTACATTCTCCGGACAAACGGAACACTTCAAAACACTCTGATCACTCCGCAAATAATATCCTCCGGATACTCTGGATACCAGACATTAGAGACTCTGGACACACCGGACATTATATACTTTGAAGACACCGGACGTTTGACAGCTCTACAGCTGCATTACTCTAGTAACTCTAGACACTAGACACTCCGGTGCGTTAATCCGTCTGGTGCATTAAACGGTTCTGTTGAATTAAACCCTGTGAAAAGTGATATATCTAATGCAGTGTACTATAAATTATAACAGCATAATAACACACATTCAGTTATATAGATTACATTATCAGCACAATAAATACAAAAGGGCATGTTCGAAATTAAACCTAACCCTGCTCAGTAAGAATCCTGCTATATTAAATAGATCATTAAAACATGTAGCTCTACATTGCTAATACAAATCCCTTGCAATGTCGCAAACAATAATATACATATGTACAATATCATGCGTAAACAAAAGCTACCTTGCAAACATCCATAAACAAATGTTGTGTTTTGTATTTTTAACACCTAGAAATTAATACACTTACATACCGCTTCAGCTCTAGATATGCAAGTCCTTGAATTCAATAGTGTGGTCGGTCTCAGAATTATTTAATTTGACGCAAACTCTAGATCCGAAAGTTAAAGTATGTTATGTATATTTGTTGATCGCCATAGTTTGTATGTTTGTTTAATTTTATTACAAATTTTAGTTTTTAATAAATTTCGATATAGGGTTACTACACAGCCCTAATTAGTGTAGGACTACTCCTTCACCGTGGCTGGACTTGGAGGTATTTACTAAATTGATCCAGGAAAATAGATCAGATGTGTCCAACAAATTTTATGTGTATGCTCATATATTGTTTGTACGTTATCCTTTTTATTTTTCTTCAGACCGGCCTTTGAAAAAGTCAAAAATCTTTTGAGTTATTAATTATAAATATTAAATTTGTGGAAGCAGTTTAGTGTATGTATAGAATTAGTATAAATGTATTTGTTTTGTATAGATATTAGTAAGGAACATAAAGCCACCTACAAGTGTATAGTGCAAGGGAAGAGCGTGTGCTGCAAGTTTCCTATATTAATTCTCAGTCATATGATAACATTATTAATCAAGGACTAATTTTATAAGTATAAATACGTTCAAATTCAAGTTCAAGTTATTGCGTTTAAGACTGAAAATATGTTTAAGTATGAATTCAAAAAGTGCAAAGTATAGCATTAGTAATATATATATTTTGTATATATTAATTGGACGATTAACTTTATAGCATTGATAATAGTATGATAATGATTTGAACATAAGTTCAGTTAAAAGTCAATTAAATAAGGAACGAGCATCATTTGCTCCTGGCATGAGCCAGTAAAAACTGCTTTGTCTGATAACCTAGAAGGAATTTATAGCAATAATTTTAAAATGTGACTTTATCAATCTTGGAAGTAATTCTTTAAAATAATTAATGATTTCTTATAAATTCCGTACTGTGAATTTTTCCATGGCTCTTTATGTCAATTCATACTTAAAATCCACTATGCAGTATTTCTCACAAATTTCATTTTTGTTCCGTTCCGTAGACTTGTATTCTGGATTTGTTCTGTGTTTTGGGTTGCATTTTTGTTAGTTCTGGTTTTGTTCATAGCAACTTGAGACGAACATATTCAGAAGAGTCGACAATAATAGTTAATTTATATTAATTCCACATGAAACACTTTCCTGATCCATAGTTATTCTTACCAAGATACTCTAGGGGGGAGTCGAGGTTACCCTCATATCCATCTCAATTTTCACAGTAATCAATATTTCCTATTACATAAAACTTCAGACGAAAATTCTTACAACTCCTTGGAGCAGACTGTCGGCTGACTAGACTTATCCACTTAGATTTTTATTTAATTACAAATCATTAGCTAACTCACACAAAATATTGCCTAATGTGCGTTGCTATGATTCAAATGAAATGATTTTTAATTGAAACTCCACCTCTTTATTTATTAATCATAAAAAATTGTTTCTCATATTCCAAATGATCATCTTTGATAACGTAGTTGTTTTCGATGTTTGTGTCGCATTACTTCTTGTTATTTTATCTGTAATAATACTGGTAGTAGTATAATTAGTTCTGGTAATAGCAGTAGTAGTGGTTGTTGTAGTAGTTTAGCATAATTAGATCCATTCTTCTTCATTGTATTTGACCTTTCCTAATTTTAGGACGGTGCGGCTTACATTGGCTACATCTTTCCTAGACTTTCTGTAAAATCAAGTGCCACCTTGACAGACGTGTTTCCTTCAAAGCTCAGTGCTTTTATTAAGTGTCATCACGTTATCATCTAGGTTTAATGAAAAATCGTCTTACCGAAACCAAAACAATAGGTACGGTCTGATTAATCATTTTCCTAAAGTTTAATTTACTCCTCTGTGCTTATCTCATTATGTTGATGCTTTCCCTTATTCCTTGCCAGACTAAGTAATAATCACGTCCTCTATATTCATAACTATAGCCATATACAATAGACCGGTTAAATATTCTTGCTCAATAATTACTAATTAGCGTGTTATACGTCAACTTAAAGATTCATCAACGTTTGAGATGTACCATTAGATAAGAATTTAACAGCAGAAGTGCAAGAGACCGCATCTGAAATCATACATAACGAGCAGGCAGAGGAATCAACGCATTTCAATAATAATAAAAATAATAATCCTGATAACAACAACATCAACATTACTAATAATAATAATAATAATAATAATAATAGTAATAATTTGAAGAAGAAGAAGAAGAAACTATGACGTCGAAAGACAAAATAATTACCTTTTAATGCATATATATAAAATTTAACTAACAAGTAAGTACATATAAAAACGGTACGCATCTAAGATATGATTTGAAATGTAGAGGATGCCCATTCAGTTTCAGAATATTCAATTTTTTCTTTATTTACTTTCTAAAGTATGTATGTTAATCAGAGATGCATGAGTTCCTAACCGAAAACCCTAACGCTAACCTTAACCCTTACCCAGACCCAAACCATAATCCTAATTATAACCCTAACACAGAAATGATATTTATCTGATTGACTTACCAGCATGTGAAACTGTAAAAGGTTGGTAGGAGCTTTTAGGATGTATGTGTGCTCTAAAGACGGATATTCTCTCTCTTTTCGTCCAATAACGACCATCAAAAAATCAATATCAAAACATTAACATATAACGCTGTATCACTTTTCTATCACTGTTGTCTATAAAGCGTTGTTGTGCTATAATATCATGAATTATACTGTATTTGACAAACCTGATGAAACGTATTAAATCATCAATTTCAACAGAGAGAAAGACGGACTAGCAGAGAGATGGAGACATTAAATTTGAAGTATCCTTTTTTAATCGTGTTATCTCTTTTTTCGGTCTAAAGACGAATGATAGAAAGAACACATTGAATCAAACAAAATAAGAGAGCTTCAGCGTCATTGAACTTGGTAGCATATCTTGTGCTTGGTCACTTGCTTGAAAGCAAAAAAATCATTTTGTGTTGCATAAGACAGAAATGTATAGGAATATTGAAAAAGACAGCGCCTTGGCGCAGCTTTTCAGTATGGACTGGAATGGAAGGATTTATTTTCTCTCAACGTAACTAAATTATGTTTATGTTATTTTGATGGCAAGGGTTACATGCCGGGTCGATTCCGTACAATGTACAGGTGGCTTACATTTCACCTTTAGTTTGATTCATATGTCGTCGGTAGCATGTATGACCTGAGGATTGGTCTATTACTGTAACCACAGAGGTGAAATGCAGACGAAAACAAGAATACGAAACATGGGTTCATTTGTGAAAATCTTGACACTGAGATGTTTGGTACAGTGCTTATTTATTTTAATCAATGGTTAAGTATGACTTTAGAAAAACTTCGCTCATATTTACAGCATTTTTTTTATTTGAGGGTTTGTATTCAGATTTACCAAAAAATGCGTTTTAATATGGGAATTTATATATGATCAATTTTTGATGCGCTGCCCGAAATTCCGACTAGTGCGTTTCTTTTGACGCACATTGACCTGGGATGGAGCATCAATATTTGTTATATTTATTTCGACTCCGGGTTAGTTTCTTACTATGAGTTCGCTGTCCATAATAAATAATTGCATTTCGAACATTGATGCACTCACCTTGGCTAATAAAAAAGCATTCCTCGTTATACATCAATCATATTTTCCTTTTGATTATAATTATTGTTAATACTAATACTATTAGTATTATTATTAGTGTCAATTATTATTATTATTATTTTTATTATTATTATTATTAATATTAATAATATTATTATTAATATTGTTATTATTATCATTATTATTATTATCGTTATTATTAGTGTATTGTACCTGCCGGCCAGATGGATGTATAGGGAGTGAGGAACAATTCATTCTCACTCCTTTCACGGATAAATCAACACTTTGTTGTCCATCATCGTGAACGACGTAACTCCCACGTAAGTCTTTGGTGACTTCTCATGACGTTTCTTTTGCTGGTCTCTGCCTCTCTTAGTTTCACTTATAATTGTACGAATATGTGTCATTTAGATTATAATCATATGTAATTTTTTGAACGGAACTATTTTTATTTGGCACCAACTTGCAATTATTATCCATTTGGATGTCTTAGTCCAACTGTTTTCTCTATATTTTGTTCACTGGTCAAATAAATTTGAATTAGTTTTTTTAATTATTGGAGTTTGAGAAACAATACCAACTGGTAACAATTGTGTATGACAAATATATTTGTCTGTTATATATTTATATTTTGTTAATATTCACCTCGACTTCATAGGCTTCCCTACATAAACAGCACATACAAACCAACCATGTGTTTAGTGTGCATTACAAGCCAAGTTGACACCATGTCTTTACTTTAGCAACAGGAAGTGTGAACCGAATAAATCCCCGCCCGAAGGACATACTAAACACCCCCATTTATCATTGTGAATTCCCTAATCGATAGCTCCTATTGATAATTTTATCGTGGAAATAGTATCGAGTAAAAAGGATGAATCAGATAAATAAACCTTAATTGTTAAATCTGAGCCTGTTACAAGGACTAAATCCCCGCCCGAAAGACATACTAAACACCCCATTTATCTATCTATTTTCCCTGAAAACCCTTTGGATTTTTCATCGATAGCTCTCATCGATAACCTTATCAACGATAGGATAAACAACGAAAGAAAAAGCTATGTGAAAAATCCATAGAAAATTCTTTAGAAATTTTTCGCGTAGAGACTAATTTTTAGGGTTTCTCCTCTTAAATCGATTAGGTTACCGGATTGATCAACAAGTTTAAAATTAATTTTTGTTAACCATTTATTATGACACTGCATATAGACTAGATTAACCGGTTTCTCAGTTATTAACCATCCAGGTGGAACTGTTGGTGCAAATGAATATAAAATATAAGCCTGCTGAGCTTGATTTGATTGATCAAGATTTATTTGATAACTTCCTTCGATAACATCACATACCAAATTTAACGCGATTACATTTGATATATTTACATTATGTGGAGCTACATGTTTTTCGCCACCTTCTGGATTATTTTTATATTTGAGGATTTTTATTTCTGGTAATGTTTTTTTCTTTCCATTCGTCATAAATTTTTTTAAAACCAATATCGATAACATTACTGAGTCTTTGACGCATCCATGGTGTGTTATGCCCTGGAAGTTTAAATGTAGGAATTTTATAATGCGCTATAAATTGTTCTTTATTATAATGATGGTTTGATAATATATATTTAATAATATCCTGATTATATTTTTCCATATCAGAGATAATTTTATTACATATTTCTACATACTTGATTATATTATCTCGATTAGGTTTATTTGTATTAAATTCAATTACTAAACAATTGATAAATCGCTCAAAATCACTATGTATCAAACTAAATTGGTTAGCATAAAATCCAGGATGATAATAAACACTTGTTTTTTCTGATACATAATATTTTAAAGGTGATCTACTCACCCGCCAATCACTATCATATACTATTTTGTTGTAGCCATGATAATCTTCTTTCGTGCATACATAATCAGATTTTTTGGGTTCTGGTATAACAACGGTTTCTTTTTGTTGAGGTGGTAGTTCAGGCCATCCTAGTACGGTTCTAATAGAACTTTGATAAATATCTACGACATAATCTGGTGAATTTATTTCAATTGCAGATGATAAGGTTGGTTCATGAACTGTTATAACGATTTTTGATTCTACTCCTGCAAGAGAATTTATTCTACGTTGAAATTCAGCGTTAATATGTTCAATTTGGTAGGATCCAGTTGGAATTGAAATAACATTCCAGTCTGGAGTTCCGTCTGGCTTATTTTTCCAAGCTACCACCAAAAAGTTATTTGGTTGTTGATCACCGAATGGTTTCGATCGAATATTAGGCCAGCTGTGATATACTCGTAATTTTGCTAACGCGATCTGAATTACGGGAACTGGGTTGGGAAAATTTACATTAAATTCAGGTTTTGTTGATTATATTGATATCATACTTGTCTTCACCGGTGTGGTATTTTCTGATATTCGTTGAAACAATTCTTGTGATGATGTTGCCATTGTTATTATTATTATTATCACGCTCCAATTTTGAAATTGTTGATTCATACAACCGGACCACCTTTGAGAACTCTTCGTCGGATATTATCTGATCATCAATTGATGACGAAATCAACATTGATAATTCCGAATATGCGTTTGACGCGGTAATAAGTTTGACGGCGTAATCGTTTAATTTCTGTTGAGAACATGATGATAATTTTTTTGTTATCCCGGTGAATATTCCAGCTATTGTTGCTGCTGCGGATATTACAACAGGTACAACAACCGGAGCTATCATTGTAACCGATGATAATATTATTCCAGCGCCTACAATTACGCCTGATACCGAGTATATAGATATATCTAACGCGGTGATTTTACGTTGGTATTTTTCTTTTTACTTTTATATTCTTCAATTATTGCTTCGAGTTTACTCTGAAATTCTTTAACAGTGTTATAACGATACTGTGATGATGTTGACATTTGTTTTATTAAGAATCTCCATGTATTTTCAATTTATTTGTGTTATAAATTCCAAATACCATCTTATTGCGGCTCCAACTAAAGTTGAATCAACTGCTGTAATAATAATTCTGTTACTATTATAAATAGTGTTTTCGACGAATGATACTGTGTTAACTCATTCTTCAATACTTTCTCTAATTATATTTGTACCATCATCACTTTTTATGTTTGATACGATAATATTAAATTTATACTTAGAAGCTATTGTAAATCGGTAAATACCTTTAACAGTTATATCACTTAAGTTAAGAGTAAAGAATGCGCTAGTCCAATCAATTTCACCCTGTCGAACTACACGTAAAGTATTAATAAGTTTAACTGTATCATAAGTTGATTTTAAATTATTGATTTCTGTTTGAATGTTAATTTTATTTTCCGCATTAGATATTTTTAAATTAGTGATTTATGTTTGAATTTCAGCGAGAGTTGGAGTAACAACCATTGGGGAACCAAAAAACTTATTAATGACATTTCTACGAAATTGATTATAATTTTTCACATGATCGTCAAATTCTTTATCAGTGTCTGTAAATTTTTTATCGTAATTGGTAAATTTATCTGTGATTGTTGAAACAAGTACACCTGGTTTTAGTTTACCATCGTTAGAATATAACGCTATAGCGTTTTCCGCTGCACTACGATTTTGAACTAAAATATCATCTACGGAAACATTACTGGTTTTTAGTTTACCTGTACGATCCTCAAATGTAACTATTTCGCCAGAGTCAATACTTGCTAAATTTAACATATCAGATATTTCATCCTCAATTATTTTTTTTATCTCGTCTGGTTTAATCTCACCAAGTTTTTTTATTCTTTCGTTGAAGTGGATCTTCCCCAAATATCAACCATTATTATAATCGTTAGTTACTTCTCTAAAATTCCTTGGTTGAAAATCTCTTAAGATTTTCCATTTTTCCCACTGGTATATCCATTCACAGTAATATGTGGTGGTTTCTTTGACTTTAAAATTTCATCAAGAACATTTAATACTTCTTTACCGCATATTGGTGGATCATATAACGTTTGTGAAGGTAGCGTAGAATACCAAATTGGAATTGAATTACTTTGTAATTTATTCACGTATTTATAAAATTCTTTAGGTGGTGGTAAACCATATGAATCAAAATAAACAATTCCACGTGGATCAATCGCGTAACAAACCCAATGAGTGCCAGGTCCATCACCATCATCAACATTAATAATACCGGTTTCTGGTATTTGGGGTTGTGTTGGTAATTGATCTTTCATAAAAACTCCTCGGAAATATTTTATTTGAAGTTTTTAAACAGCTTCTAATAAATCAAAATTTGACCTCGGAAATCCTTCAGATTTTGTCATTAAATTGGTCGTCCTAGTCGTAGGCCGGATCCTCGGTATTCCCATTCCGGAGGTGTTCCAGGTAATCTTAGTCCTCGTCCTTTTTTTTACGTGAAATATTTCCACCTGTGCTTTTTCTTATTGCTGTTACAAGTTCTTTACCAACAGCTAATTTAGCCATTGGAGTAATTACACTAGCGATCAATCTTGGAATTGCATTCTTTTGATTTTGATCTGAAATATTTTCCCCGGTTGCCTTCTTCAGTGCCATTCCGGCTGCAGTACCAACAGCTACTAACGCTGCCGTTTTAGCTACTGCTGGGGCCGCTGCTGCAATCAACGCTGGAATCGCAGCCAACAACGGAAAGATTGCTCCGGTTTTTATCATATTTTTTATTGCAGTTGCAGATAGATTAATCTGAACTCCTTTCTTTTCTTTAAAGGCTTGATTAACCTGAGTTTTCGTCAACGATAACTTATTTGATCTACCGGTCATCTGATTATGTTTCAATGTAATCGAAGTTCCACATTGTTGGGCTGAACCTGATTGGAGTTTCTTTATCTGACCAGGTGTTAATGTAACATTAATAGTGTTTTATGACATTATATAACATCGATTGATTTAATTACTGAAAAATCCTTTGGTAAATCTCGAAATGAAATTCTTTTAGAATTTCCACTCAAACAATTCTGAAGATGAAATCGAAATTTCAAGAGATTTTCAAAGAGATTCAATCAAAGATTTTCCACTGGTGCATAAATACTCTCATTCGTCCTCCAACTCCTTCTAGCATCATTGATTTATCGCTGAGAATAACAGCAACTGCTCTGTAATTATCAATACCAGCGGGACGTGTTAACCGAGCTTTGAAAAATATATCAATAACGGATTGTCTTGTTAGTTTGAGATGTTTCAGTGAAAAGTAATATATCGGATATAAATTCTTAAAATCTAGCTGGGATATTTGTAGACCGGTGTCTACGTTTTGGTCCCGCGCCATAAATGATAGTAATCTGTGATATGCTCGTGCAATATGGTTTTGACCATATTCGAGTTGTACTTCTTCACTTGGTTCCTGTTGACCGTTTATTCTTAACGTTGCTTCCCTGACATCTAATTGATCAAATATCATATGACTCCGTTCTTAATTACCAACTCTAGCATCATCCTGCAGCGCTATAAATATATGTCTTGGAGCTGAAAAACCTTGTTAGGATGCTAAATGCCACGTAAACGAGTCATTAATATTATCGATTTTAGAATCCGTAGATACAGATAACCAGCTTAGCAATCTCTTTCCTCCTTGATGCATAAAATCCAGTAACCGAGCTTCCGATGTTATTGATGGTGTCAACACAGGCATCCATAATGCTATTTTTGACAAATTAACCTTATCATTCGCAACTCCAGTACTTCTCCAGATTGCATTATTATCATCACTTTTTCTCATTAACACTATTGTATGCTTAGCTCCATAAATAACCTTTCTGACGTTTCTACAAAATCCAAATATATGATGTAGTGGAATCGCGCATGAAAATTGTCTGCGTTGGCCTTGTAATGTTGCTACTCGTGTTGCAAATCCAAGGTTATATTTTGGATTAGGTCTTTCTATAATATCGAATTTATCAGTTGTTGGTTTTGTTTCATGTTCTAGGTCAACTGGTTGATCACCTTTAATTGTATCATTTTTTACCTGTAGTTTAATATATTGATTATGATCAGCGTTATCTGTAATATCCTTTGAAGACATCATAGACGGCCCAGCAGATCTTGTATAATCGTCAGAGTATCTTGCTAATCCAATTATTCCCGTGGCAATATCGAGATCATTTGATATAACTTCAATCTCTTTTGCATCGATAAGATACCTAGCACTTTCAAATAACGCCATAATCCCATAATTGATAAATCCAACTCGGATATTTGGGTTATTATCATATGGTGTATTCGCTGCAACATTTGTAACAATTTCCCCTTCTACTTCAATGAATGTTTCACACTTAGAAAATATTTACTGGTATATTGAACTTGAAGTTCTATTCTTCCTCCTTGATAAGGGTTTATAGCTTGATAAGAATAAAATTGATAATTTTGTACAGAATCGTCTTTATCTATTGGAACATCCATATCAAAAGCTGGATCAGGTCAGTGTTTAAACATTTTTTATTATTTATAATCATTATGGTCTAAATTGTCGTCGTCATCGTCGCCGACGACGATAAAAATTCTTTGAATTTTCAAATCCACTTCCCGCTATCAAATTTGCGGTTATACTATCTTGAAGATCCTTCGGTGAAAATCCTTCAGATTTTTCCACCAAAGACGGAGTCGCCAAAGACGAAGTCGCCAAAGACGAAGTCGCCAACGAGTCTAATTTTTGTTGTACCGCTTCATTTATTGCTTTGCTAACTTGCGCTGGCATTACTGTCGTAGACGGTAGCGGCTTCTTTTTTCGTCTAACTAATGAAGTTACCTTATCCTTTGCACAAGATAATGCTTTTCCGCCAAGATCTACAACCGCTGAAGGGATTTTATCACGAACAACCTCAATAGCTTTCATCCCCATCTGTTTTACAAACGGTGCAACCTTTGGAGCCATCATTGAAAATAATCCTTTTATTGAACTACCGAGACCATCACCATAATATATACTATAAACCGAGTGTCTTGAATTTATCACGTAGACGCTATCTGGTTTATCATGATTGTAGTGTATACTCATTCTTTATACTGTTAACGTTTTAATTAATTGTGAAAATTCTCTCTGAAAATCTCAATCGCTGAGATATCCTGGATAATCTTCAACGAGTTCACTAATAAACTCTCGATATGTTGTTGTATCTATAATTCCACCTTGAAATAATCGTCTACAAATATCAGTGATTTCATTAACTATTTCGTGGGAATTATTTCCAGCTCGTTTTCCTCCGATGAGAACTTCTAACCCTGATATATCATTAGGAATATTACCAGGGCAAAAGTGATCTGTGAAATTTGAAGAATTTCCATTTACAAATCCCCGTCCGGTTATTTCTTTCGGAATTTTTTGTGAAGAATCTCCACTTGACTCTTTTTTTATTTCTTCGGGTATTGGATCGGCTGTATACGGTGGTGGTTTTTGTTTTACTTGTACTATTCCTTTTAATATACCATTATATATTTTATAACTATCTTTTAATTTTCCTGTAAGTTTGGTTCCGCCACTATTCGCCAAAAACACCTTTTTTGCCCATTTTTCCTTAGTTGTTATGGCTTTTTCATATTCATCTTTTAGATAATTATTTCTATTTCTAAAATTATCGGCAGTAAACTTAGCTAAATCTTGTATTTTGTCAATATTTCTAATTTCATTTAACGCTTCACTCGTGAATAAAACTTCAGGTGTATATTCTCGTAGGAATATCTACGGTAGCTCCTGCCGAATCTCTTTGAGATTCCGTTTCCGGTTCAACTTGTTGTTGAAGATCTTCTTGAAAATCCGTAAGATTTTCGCGTTCACGTTGCTGAACCACGGTTACAATATCACCAGGAAGTGTTCTCGTTGATTTTTTATTTGTTTCGATCGTGATGCTATTTTTTTAAATACGGGAAGTACATCCCGCTGTTGAAACCCTGTAAGAGATTCCACTGCGGTTTTCACATCTTTGGTAGCACTGGTTATCGGTGAAAATAATTGTTGTGTATCAGCGGAAAATTCTGTTTGAAGTTGGTGTCGTTGTTGTAGTTGCTCTCTGACAGCGTCTCTCAACGGGATATATTTTTTGAGTGCTGCTAGTCTCTCTCTGGCTAGTCTAGTTGTCAGTGATTCATTTGCCATTATTGAAACGTTATCTCTTTTTTCTAAAATGGAAAAGTTATCTTTGAAAATCTTGGATTTTTATGTGGAAAACGTTTGATTTTCAAAGATATTTTTCAGTGAAGAATCTTTGATTTTCAAATTTTAAATTTTTAAAAACCTTGGATTTTTTCATACTGACTATAATGTTTGACCATAATTCTCAATCATGATTTCTGTATTATCATGATTACTAAGTAAAATTTTTTATTATAATTTTCGATTATAATTTTTCTTCGTGAATTATATATAATGCGAACACCAACATATTTAACGGCTGATGATGAAGAAAGAATACTCTCGCTGAGAGGTGTAAAACGACCAATAGAAGTATCTAAAGAATTTAAAATCGGATTATCCAGATTATACAAAATATGGTCGAAAACACCTTATAGTGCAACAACCGGAGGTAGTTATGAATCGTATAAAGAGGCTAAAAAGCGTCAATTAGAACAGCAACGTTTTCTCGCAGAAGAGATTTCTGCGTTACGAAAGGAGAATGCTGAAAACGACATGGAACTAACTGAGTTAAGAAATAAAAAAAATATCTTTATACAACAGCGTAATGATGAACGAAATCAAATTAAGGGATTAAATCTCAACATCGAAAATCTTGAAAAAAAAATATCACGTAGGCAAAAAAAATTGATGATTTATCAGCGGAGTATGATAATCTTAAAAGGTATTACAGCGAATTATCGGAGCGGTGTAATAAAATTCAAGAAGATATCGATTACAAAAAAGTTTGTATGGCTACTCCAATGCCAAGTAAGAAACCTGATCCTGGTAGGAAAGTATTAGGATTTGAACAATCCGGTCATTTAACTTTTATTCCACGTTGAATTTTCACTTCTGAAATTCTAAAAGAAATTGCAAAGTAATTTTCATTTACAATGATTTATCATATTGTTCTGCTACGTTTTTGATGAGTTCTTCTCTGTTAAATACATCTCCGATAGATTTTAACAGCGATTTTAACAATTTTGATATCACCGCAAACTCTTTAAGAGACTCAGAATTAGATTTGTTTAGTTGATAAAGAATTTCATTTCGTGCTCGAATTAGTGTCTTTGTGACACGATACTCTGAGCGGTAAGTTGGATATTGTTTATCCCGTGCAGAAGATATATTTTGATATTCCCGTTGAAGATATTCTGACGTGAATAAATTGTTGCTGTGGAACTCTCTTAAACGGTCAAGTTCGGTTAGTAATTGTTTAACAGTTTCGTCGTTAAAAATTGATAAATTTTCATCCGTTGGATTTACGTCCGTTAAATTTTCATTCGAATTCATTTTATTATATATGCTAAGAACTTTTAAATTTAATTGTGAAATTGCAAAGTAATTTTCATGGAAATGGAAATGGAAATTCTTTAGAATTTCAGAAAGAATTTCAGAAGATTTCCATTTCCATTGAAAATCTTTTGGATTTTCAAGATAACTTTCTATTTCTTCGTTAAAATCCGTTGGATTTTCATTGGATGGAATTTCTTCAAAATAACCATTTTTCCATAAAAATTATTTTTCCCATTCTTTTTGTGTTTCTGCGTTTTCTTCTTCTATTTTTTTCTTTCTTTCCCAGTCACTTAAATATTCACAATGATTCTTAAATACGTTAATAAGATTTTTGATATCAGGATAATCATTAATACGTGGTTGTATAAATTTATCAAAATAATAACCATTCACAAAATCATTCATTTTATAAAATGATCTACTAGCGTCAATATCACCGTATTTATCAAAATGAATCTTAGTAATCGCGTTAAGATATTTTTTATTAGTAGCAAATTGCTGAAGAAGTTCGATGATTTGTTTGATATTCGTCTCTCGGTTATGTGTCATTATATAATAATGTAAAAATATTATACGTCTAAATGTTATTCAGGTAATGAAAAAAAATACGAATATACGAATGACACTCTGCAGTTAAACCTTTTCGAATACGCCGTTGAAATAATTCCTTCAGCAGCGAATCTCACAGATCCAATATCCATGTCAAAGTATTTAGCCGCCGATCTTATTGATGGGAAGTCTTCAATTGTAGTATCGCAAAACGCTGTCACAGGTCTTGGTATAGGATTTTTACTCTGTAGAGGATTTTTATTATGACAATTTTCTCGTTGGGTTATGATTCTTTAATTGTCAGCGCGATTATTCAATTTATTTTGGTTAACGTGGTCAACTACAAAACCTTTCGGGATAACCCCAATGAAAACTTCAGCGATGAATTTATGAGCGTAATAATCTTTTCTTTGTTGTCCTAGACGAACTGTAATTAATAGATATCCCATATTATTAATTCTACCAATAGAAATTCTTCGTTGCCTATGTCTGATAGTTCCATCTCGTGACGCTTCGTAGTTAATGTAAATCGGGTGTGAAACGTATTCGTCGTTAACTTTGTTAGTATTCATTATTTTTATATAAGATTTTATCCATTTAAATGTTATTACCATTTTTCCTATTTACATAATCCTGCGGAGATCTTACAATTGGAACACGATGATTAATATGTGTATGCGAATCATAGTAACATTTAAGATCTCTATATTTTTCAGCACCGTGACTAGAACACAATTGAGATTTTCCTCTTACTCCTACGCCACACACAAGACAAGGTTGTGGACCGGTACTTCCATTACGAAAACGTTGCATATGAGAGAAACAGTATTGGTTTTTACATGGTTTTCGAGATAACCTGCCGATAGGTAGCCAATTACATTTATTTGTTGCCATTATATAATAATTAATTAATTAAATTTTATTTAAATTATAATTATATAGATGAAAAATATTACTGATGATTACCGAGGTAAAACACATTCGAGGACCTATTTTAACCTTGATGCGATTTCGGGTTTTTCAATACAAAAAATAAAAATAAATCGCTTATTAAAACAATTAAAACAAGTATTGATCAGTTTTAAAGAGATGGTGCGGCACACACTTATGCAACCCATCGAATCATATCCTGGGATGTTAATGAACCAACAATTGATGGAACTATGGAAGATGGAAGAGCGGCGGTGATGTTATCGCTGTTGCCACCGGGAGTATCCTATCTAATAAGGATAAAATATATAACATACGATGATGAGAATCAACGATGGATCATCAGGGATAATTTAGACCCGGAGATGAAAAATAAGAAAAATATTATCGTGAGTCGAAATTCTAAATACGGGATGTTAACCGGAATTGATAGTCATTATTATAAAAAGACTTATCCTGTAAAGGTGGTTATTTATGGATTATAAGCGATAAATAATAATCCCAACATTAGAAAATTATCCCCTTGAAAGTATCAAGGTCGATGACTTTATCGTTGAACTGTGTAGCATAACGTGTAATGGAACATTTTAAGAATGCATCACGAGGAAATAAACTAACTGAACAGCGACGTAGCAAAATAATATCCTGGGGAGTAAAAGTAAAAACCACCAGAGCTACAATTGCAGATGTTGCAAAATTAGAACAATTATTATTATTTCCAATATCTGTAAAAACTATAACCAGAGATGTATTACACGGTGGAAAATATACGTCGAGAGGAGCTCCAATTGAAATTATTGACCATAATTCCCACGCATGGAGTTCAGCGGTGTTAATATTTCCACGAGAAAAGATTGTAAAATATATTTCTGAGAAATTTTGTAAAGAGAATTTTTACGAAGAAAAGTTATTTGATGCTATTTACCAGTTAAATAAAAATGATCCTGTATCTGTATGGTTGTTGAGAAGTCTTGAGGATGAGCAGGGACAATTTGATCAGTTTGTTACCCCGTGTGGAGAATTATATCGTACTGAAGAATTAAACAACAGAATGAAAACGATTACTGAACAATTTGTAAAGGATTTTGATGAGAAACTTCTCATGAAAAGTTTTACAACTTCGTCAGTGGTAGCTCACTTCGCCAGAGAAAGAAACTCTTGGAGAGTAACTAATAAAGAATTTCTCGAAGATGTTAAATTAAATTGCGTTAAGTATGGTCATGGTGGTTTATGGAACACAAAATACTCTCGTGATGGGATGATTGCAATTGATATAGCTGCGTGTTATCCTGGAAGTTTTCTCGCGTATGGAGAATGTAATAAATATTTTAAACGGTTTGGTCATCCAACCCACGAAAGGTGTCGTGTTGCTATTAATGGTCCATTGCCTGATTTTGATATAACGGGATTTGTTCGTCATGTATCATTTGAACTTAATAGTAGATTGCATCCGTGTAGTTACGCTTGGATCGGTAAACACATATCTGAAAAAGCGTGGATACCAATTGTATTATTGAGATATATGTTAGATAGTGGTATGTTAGCATCGCTAATATATATATCCAATATATTTAGTGCTGGAACAGACAGACACCTGGACAGTCGAGATATGGAATTCAAAGCAGCAGTTGCACCTTTTGCTATGGGACTCGATGAAATGCTTACCAATTTCTTATCTAATGACCTTCTTCTGATTGTGCATAGATTGGTAAAAAAATAGATTCATAAATAAGAAACAAGTAGCTTATCTAACCCCACCCGAGAAGCCCAGACCGAGACATATTTACACTTTGCCAAAAATTCATAAAGAACCAGCAACTTGGTATAATCCCTACAAAATTCTACAGGGTAGACCTATCGTATCGGATGTGGGGAGCGAATCTTATCAAATTTCATAGTACGTAGATTCCTTTTTAGCACCTTTGGCGACGAAACATCCAGCATATCTTAGAGATACGAACGATTTTTTAGATAAAATTAGGCATATCAAAATTGTGCAAAATAGTCTACTTGTTACTTTAGACGTGGAAAGCATGTACACTAATATCGATAACAAGGACGGCTTGCAAGCTGTATTAAATTGTTTCAGAAGTAACCCCGACCCGAAAAGACCAGACCTGGAAATTTTAGAACTGCTGAAACTTGGTCTCGTAAATAATGTTTTTGAATTCAATGGAAAATATGAACCTCCGAATCTCTGGGACCGCCATGGGCAAGAAATTTGCCCCTAATTACGCCAATATCTTTATGGCCGAATGGGAGAAAGAAGTTTTCAAAAGGTGTAATTATCTCCCCCTAGTTTACTTTAGATTTAGATGACATCTTTTTAATTTGGCCATTTTCACGAAAGAAATTTGATACCTTTTTATCGATTTTAAACAGTTACCACCCATCGGTCAAATTAAAGGCATGTGTGATGGACACTTCGGTGGATTTTTTAGATACGACCATTTTTAAAGGACCACAGTTTGAACATACGAGAAAGCTTGACTCCAAAGTTTATTTTAAACCCACCGACACGCAGCAGTTACTCCATAAATCTTCCTTCCATCCTAGACATACATTTACGGGAATTCTAAAATCACAAATAATTCGATTCCACAGGCTTTGTACAAGAAATGAGGACTTTGAGAAGGCTAGTACCACACTATTCAGAACTTTGAGGGAGAGGGGCTACTCCAAACGACTCCTAAGAAAAATCAAAAACACCACTTTAAGTGAACTTAGGGGGGACGTGCGTACTTTAGGGAAAGCTACGTCATGTCAAGGCCGACGATGCGCGACCTGCCCATTTGTTAGGGAATCAAACAATTTCACCAGCCATACGAATAACCAAACCTTTTTAATCAAACAAAACTTATCTTGTAATTCTAGAAACATCATTTACTTGATTACGTGTAATCTATGCAGTAAACAATATGTGGGATAAACCACTCTGACACTTAGAGATCGTTTTACTAGACACCGCCTTGACATAATTCATAAGGCAAATAAATCCATCTCCAATCATTTTAATAATGAGGGACACTCGTTGGATGACTGTTCAATCTTTCCCATTGAAATGGTAGTAAATATTCAAAATCTTACCAAAAGAGAGGCCTATTGGATCAAGAAACTAGGAACGATTAGCCCTTTCGGCCTTAATTTGCACGAAGAAGTGATAGACATTATACCATTCGTTATCACATACAATACTAAAGCAACTCTTGCAGCAAAATTGATTAGAGAAGGATTCGTTAAAATTCAGAAGGACTTTCCTTGCATTTATTATCAAAAGCTCATAACGGCATATCGGAAGAACAAGAACCTATGCGACATTCTCATAAGAAACAAAATAAGGAGGTAATGCGATTAATTTTCCCTAGGCCCGTGCACGTGGGAGTTTACAAACTCCCACCCTACTCTTAAAACCTAACCCTAACCCTAACCCTAACCCTAACCTATAAGCTGACGGGTTGTCATAGTCTCGCAGGAGTTGTGGGTTCGAAAGCCACTATAAACTTCATAATATTTCTCTCGTAATAATCCTCCTTAGGTCCGTGCAAAGAATATACGTGACATATTCTTATTATAGCAATTATAAAGCTAATTTAATTTAAATCCTAACTACGCCAGTACCAAGCTATACGATGTATGAAATATCTAATTACGGAGACGAGTTTGCACGTGATCAAATGTACATTTAAAACCGATCTTCAAGCAACTATTTTTGTAGTTGTTTGTTGGTCTGGAACGAAAGCATTTTTTTCACCTGTAAGCTGACGGGGTTGTCATAGTCTCGCAGGAGTTGTGGGTTCGAAAGCCACTATAAACTTCATAATATTTCTCTCGTAATAATTCTCCTTAGGTCCGTGCAAAGAATATGCGTGACATATTCTTATTATAGCAATTATAAAGCTAATTTAATTTAAATCCTAACTCTATATAAATTTTGATAAAGGAATTAGCTATTACAGCTTAAGTAACAAGATAAACGCTTTACTTATTCAACACAAAGTGACGTTCAAACCATTAGATAGATAAATAGATAGACAGACAGGTAAATGTATATATATATAAATATATATATATATATATATATATATATATATATATATATATATATATATATATATATATATATATATATATATATATATATATATATATATAAATATATATATATATATATATAATGAAAAAAATTAATTTTAGGTTCAATCAAATTTATTTCTTTTTTTACGTTCCGGACTTCAAACTTTAATAACAGCCCGTATTTGTTCATGTCACCTGTAAAATACAAACAAAATAAAAAAATACACAAAATCATGACACAACATTATCTTTGTTGATTTTAATTATGGGTTAATTTCTTCAAAATATAAAATAAAAGACGTTGTAGGAACTAACACTTTTACTTTTTTGATGAATTTCGCATAGTAATTAACCTCAATCAGTCCTTAAATAACATACGAGACTCAAAAGTAAAGACATGGTGTCAACTTGGCTTGTAATGCACACTAAACGCATAGTTGGTTTGTATGTTCTGTTTATGTAGGGAAGCCTATGAAGTCGAGGTGAATATTAACAAAATATAAACATATAGCAGACAAATGGATTTGTCATACACAATTGTTACCAGTTGGTATTGTTTCTCAAACTCCAATAATTAAAAAATCTAATTTAGATTTATTTGACCAGTGAAAAAAATATAGAGAAAACAGTTGGAGTAAGGCATCCAAATGGATAATAATTGCAAGTTGGTGCCAAACAAAAATAGTTCCGTTCAAAAAATTACATATGATTATAATCTAAGTGACACATATTCGTACAATTGTAAGTGAAACTAAGAGAGGCAGAGACCAGCAAAAGAAACGTCATGAGAAGTCACCAAAGACTTACGTGGATGTTACGTCGTTCACGATGATGGACAACAAAGTGGCGATTTGTCCGTGCAAGGAGTGAGAATGAATTGTTCCTCACTCCCTATACATCCATCTGGCCGGCAGGTACAATACACTAATAATTAACGATAATAATGATAATAATGATAATAATAACTATAATAATAATAATAATAATAATAATAATAATATAATAATAATAATAATAATAATAGTAATAATAATAATAATTGACACTTATAATAATAATAATAATAGTATTAGTATTAACAATAATTATAATCAAAAGGAAAATATGATTGATATATAACGAGGAATGTTTTTTTATTAGCCAATGTGAGTGCATCAATGTTCGAAATGTTTTCGTGCTATGGCAACGATTTATGCAGTCCTAACCGTCCGTTCTTGAGGAAATTATATTTAATTTTTTTTTTGTCTCCAAGCGATCAGAGATATCATTATAGATTGCTTTATATAATATTAGTTTTTGGACGGTGGGTTGTAATTTGTCCAACAGCCATCAAGAGAAAAATAAATAATGCTTTCAACGTTCTCACTATGTTAAACGAAATAATGTTTCACAGTTCTTTGCGACACGTTGCTACATATACCTATATATACTTGTTACCCGTATTAGTGGTACCAGACAAACAAATATATAACTTCTGCAAATAACAAACCTAACTTTGATACATTTTCCTCATCAGTTCAAGCTCCACGATATTGATTATTAACGTGTTTGTTTACTTTGTATAGTTTATAGCAATTAGTAGCCTCAAATATTTATCATGGATGAAATCAAACAGTCAGAAACGTTTCCTTTGCCTTCAGTCGTATAAGTGTCAAAATATATCTTAAGAGATCATCACGTAGCTTACTGCTCTGTAAATGTAGATTAGCACAGTTTAATGCCAGAGCAGTTGAAACAAAATGCTAGAGTTTGAAGAAAAAAATTTAAACCAGTTAAGAGTACCGTTTGTGAATTTTGCAGAATTTGACAATTTTAACGCCCAGCTTGATTCTCTTTATATATAAACGAATCATACAACTCGCAAATTGTGCTAGAATCCTGCTGTTTTGTATATAAAATTCATTGTATTGATTCAAGGTATATAAAACCTATATAGACAAAACGCTTGCATTTGCCAAAAATATTTCTTGGTCAGTTCAAAACATGTAGACATCATTGCTAAATGATTGGTAAAGTCGTTGGAGAGATACATCAAAATGTAACTTGCAATTGTAACCCTCTAACATTAGCACAATTATTATCCATGATTTAAACAATTTGGATATACATTTTCTCTGCCACAGCATTGTGTAATTCAAACAGACGGAGACTAAACCGATTCCAGAAAAATACATAATGCTACATCCGCTTTGATTAGGATCTCTTCGTTTTGTGGAGAGTCTCCATGTCAAAAATATCTCTTGTGATGGGATGAAAGCGTTTTGCAAATATCTACCATCAGTCAACATTACCATCTCAAACTCAATTGATATTGGCTAAAAATGTATGTTTAAGTTGCATATATGGTGGAAAAGTGTTTTTTTAAGAATTTTAACTGCAATTCCAAAATGCATTTTATACCATATATAAACACGCACATTTGTTTTTATGTGCGTATCGGTTTTCAAAGAAGTGGTTGTGAGTTTGAAACTTGCAGCTGATCCTCATTGTTTTCCTTTTTTCTTAATTTTTAGTAGTTTGTGTACAACCACTTTTTTACTCGCTCCTTGCAAGTTTATAATTATTTTGAAACATTTATTAGAAACGGTTGTAATTCTATCTTTCATTCATCCTTATTATATTTTGTGTAGAGAACTGCATCTTCAGCATTCTTACCCTTTCATTTATGAAACGAGTTATAACCAGAAAGTCTTAAATTTACTTTTCCATTGTGCCTGTGTCAATTGAAAATAGCTCTTGCCATAGTCCATAGTCCAAAGTCAGGAAAATATTCTCCAAACCATGTAAAAATTTCAACTACAGGTCTTAAAGCTTACATATAAATTGAAAATACAAAACTTCTAAAGCTGACGTATATTTCAAGATATTAAACTGATTCACCGTGGATTTTCTTTAAAATCAATACAGTAACCAGAACTTTTTAAACAATTTCTAAGCCTCACAAAAAATAATCCCTTGAAGTAACATACTTTTATGTGCATGATGGGTGTATACAATACCCTTCACATGAAATAGCATGATATGCTACTGTTTAAACTGACACGTGACAACTGGTCAAAGGTTTAATGTTTAGTTGGAAAATGAGCAAAAAAATACTGTTCTAGAAAGAGATAAATTATATTTGCTTGGTAGGCATGCAGGGTAGATCAGATAGATAGATAGATAGATAGATAGATAGATAGATAGATAGATAGATAGATAGATAGATAGATAGATAGATAGATAAATATGACAACTAAGTAAGAAAAAGACCAAAGAGTTGTCACGTTTGAGTAACGTAGAATAAACACATTGTGGATTGTTTGGATGAACTTTCTGTGTGGTGCGGGATTGTATTCGTCGAATAGATACACGGATTATGTCTCTACCAAGTCAAGGTATATTTCTCTTGACAACGCGAATGAATTATACTTATGTCTAACAATGAATTGTTGTCTTCCCGCCGTTTAAAATAAAACACTGTATTATTACGCTGAATAAGGATGTGTTAGGCTTAAAACAACAACATTTTATTGATGTAGATGGGAAACGTTAATTCGTTAAAAAATGAACCAAAACATTGGCAGGCATAATGTAAAGATAACAGAAACGGAAGCAATAATAAGCACACGTGAAAGTAACTTTTGCCATACCGTTTTGGTGTTATTCTGTACCTCTGTCCATATCATCTCTCATTGGATTAACAAATCCACCAGTATAAATAATAATGATAATAATAATAATAATAATAATAATAATAATAATAATAATAATAATAACAATAATTGATGATGATAAAGGGAAATAAGTAGTCTTCGTAGATAAGTGAATGATGCCTTAATGCATCAATGTTAAATACGTTCCTTAGGCTGGTATATAGTTAAATAATAACCACAACTGACATGAGTTTTCCAAACTTCGTCAATAGACTTATCATGATTTTGCGGAAAAAAAATATTGAAATGAACCTGACATATGGCATGATTTCGAACATATTACGCCATGATACGTCACTTCGAGCACAGGAAACACCGATTCTATGACTTTTTGATAATGTATCTTTCTGATTTATTGAAAAATGCTGCTAGGTAATATGACCGAATAAAAATCGCAACGGACAGTTTTAACCGACGCATAATTCAAACAGCTGAACCAGCTACCATTCTAAAAATAACATCATATAGGGAGTGATAAACGATTTTTGCAATTTAAGTAAGAAGATATTTTTCCAATGACTCTTCTCTATGGGATTTAGATCATTGAATTCATAAATGTCTCAAAATTAATCATATCCAACACATGCTATAACGATTAAAATTAGTTCCAACTTTTTGAGAATTATTTGAAACATGATTGTAAATCTAAAATTAGTCATAAATACAAAATTAACATAATTTTAAATATCAAACTATTATGAAGCGTTCATATTTCACAATACTGTCAGTAATCATTATCGTGTATTATTATAAGGTGCTAGATGCAGACGGAGTAATTACCGGTAAGGTTTGTTTCTTTCAAACATGTCATTAAATGTACATGTGCAAGATAGGACTTTCAATGAATGATTTGTAGCGACAGGTATTTATGTTTTTCGGTCAAACATAATTACATGTATCGAGCAATGTATACGTCGGATATAAACTTGCATAGTGCATGTTCATCTTGTCATTTATGTATCCATCCATTTATTAAACTATCCTTTAATGGTCGTGGTGTATAATGCTTCGACACAAAATAATTTTAGACGGTACTTATTAGGTTTATAATGATTGACTCTAAACATATTGAGTGAAAGAAATATATGATAATTTTATTAACAAAATTCAAAGGAACACCTCAATGTGGTTACAGTTAACATGAGCATTATATTTACGTGAAATATGTTGAACTATTTATAGGTTCCTGAGAAGATTATATTTTATTTGTTCTCTCCAAATGTCGGACGAGCTATCTGAAAATAAATACATTAAGTAGCTGATGCTTACCTAGGGTCCCGGCGATACTTTGTCCAATAGCCATGAAGATGATCAAGAGAAGGAAGATGAACTTCTTCGACATCTTTAAATGTTTCCACTATGTTCGTTGAAAAGAAGCAGTCCCAATCCTTTGCCACCCGTTGCTTTATATGCTAGAGCAAACTTGATGAAATGGGGTCAACCAAAAGTCACGATATCTAATTTTGTTGACAGTGGTTAAACAAGGTCACATCAGGTAATTAGCTAAAAGTGACCATGTTTGAAGCATTAACCGATTAATTGATTTCATGAGTCAAACTAAGAACACTCTGTACAGTCTACTACAATTTTATGGATGAATGAATTCCAGATATTTTGGTTAAATGTGTTTACCCGTGGAGAGGTGTTGCTAGAGAGAATGAATGTTATGATCATTGTAAGAAGATATGGCCAAATCGCAACTCAGCATGTTTACTTTTACTTTTAAAGATAGAGAAAATGAAATTAGTGAATTACATTTGACATTAAAATGACGGAAAATATTATGTTTACTTTATGAGCCGTATACATAATTTAAAATTGCACAAAGTTTTTTATTTGGGAATATTTATTATTTTCAATTATTTACTTGAATAACAGATTGTTCTGTAATAGATCATTGATTAAATTTGTAAACTATAATTTTGTTAAATCATACAAGCCATTCATAATTAGATGATTTCAATGCATCAAACAAGTTGGTAAATTTGCATAAATGATGCTATAGGCATATCAATACGTTTACTATAATGTTTTATTCGCAATTAAATTGAAAATTCTTCATTTAGAACTTAATATAACAATTTGGACTATTCGGCATTAAATTCGCAATATGTCATTTTTAAAATTACACCTTGTATTTTGGGAAAAATAGATGTTATGTTTAATTTTCCAAAAAGAGCTGTTTACTGATTTCTTCTTTTAATTATTTATAACCATATGATAGTATTTTTCAACAGGTTTTCATTAAACATTTTTTTCTGCTTTAGCTTTTTCTTTTATTGCAACGTAACTAGGCGTCTCTGTATTAGCTTCCAATAAGATGACGCTGGACTAATTTATTTAAATAGAACAGTTTGTGGGCATTGCAATACACTTTATAGAGCCAATGCGTTTCTTTTAAAAACTCTTCAACATCTGAAATTTGTATTCTTTTTGTTGCCTGCATTGTTCTCCAGTTCTATGATTTTACATTATTCTTGAGAGTCTAATCAAAGCTGTCAATTTATTATTACTTTCTTTTCTACATTACCTAAATTACGACGTAAAATCCTATGTGTTGTTGTTAATGGCAGTAATTCATTTTTTAGCTGTTTGATATGAATTGCAAAATCTGCAGAAACCATCGGATATTTTTTTTTATTTTTGCACTAGTTATTTTTCATTTAAGTATCTAAATGTTGTGGTTTTGTATATCATATTTTGTAAAAGCCAAATTCAAGTTATATTTTCAATAATGGAATGTATAATTTCCAGCTATATTTTAAATAGAGCTAAAGTATACGACTGTTTGATTAAGTATATTATGTTCTCTCCGTAAATAATACACCGTAAAAGACATATTGTGCTAAATGATATCGCATATTTGTCAGATACATCATTTTCAAATATTGTCAAAATACTTGATATCAGAACAAATGTCACTGAATTTTCAGTAGGAATTTTATTTCTCAGATTCAAGAATTCAGGAATACAAAAATTACATTTTACCTCAGGCAAATTGCAAATATTCGCGAGTGTATTCACATCATATTGTCTATGTTACATAAGAATGTCGGGGAAAAAAGCAAATACAAGTAGCGCATTTTCACCATACATTTGATACAAAATATATACAAACAAAACACATTCTGTAAAATGTGGAGGTGGCGTAATTTTCACCTTTAGTTTGATAAATATGTCGTACGTAGCATTTATGAAATGAGAATTGTTCTATTCCTGAAAGCACAGAGGTGAAATGCAGGTGGAAACAAGATCACTAACCTAGGGATCATTTGTGCAATCTGGTCAATGACATAAATGGTACAGTGCCTACTCATTTTAATCAATGGTTAAGTGTGACATTAGAAATATTTCCCTCACACACATTTGTTTTGAGGATTTGTATTAAGATTTACAGGGGATTCGAAAGATGCATTTTAATATGGGGGATTTATATTTGTGCCATTTTTTATGCGCTGCCCGAAATTTCGACATGTGCGTTTGTTTTGATGCACATTGAGCTGGGATGGAGCATCAATCTTTATTATATTTGCTTCGCCTCTGGGTTAGTTTCTTACTATGAGTGCGGTTCCAAAATAAATAATTATATTGGTATATGATTGCACACACAATTATTTGATCAGATCATAATCGAAATGATGAGGAGTTGAAAATATAATGAAGTTGAGCGTAATTCTCTGTTTCGTATAGAAAAAATACACACTGTATAACATAATTAGAAAGAGAAACATTAACTTAAAATTTAATCTCGAATCAATTAATTGTTTTCTTCGGTTTACCCAAAGTGATATCTCCGCCTAGTTTATATATAATTTCCATTTGTACGATATTATTGGCCAACAAGAGGTATGCTGTTCTTGAGTAGATGTGAATCAGTGCCTCCAAAAACAACTTTATTATGGAGAGAACATAATGTTATGTCAGGAAGCAAATGAATCCATCGTGAAGGTTAACTGAATGTGACTCAATGATGGTCAAATATGTAATGTAAATAAAACCTTTGTTTCAGCTCCACGGACGCTACATTCTCCGGACAAACGGAACACTTCAAAACACTCTGATCACTCCGCAAATAATATCCTCCGGATACTCTGGATACCAGACATTAGAGACTCTGGACACACCGGACATTATATACTTTGAAGACACCGGACGTTTGACAGCTCTACAGCTGCATTACTCTAGTAACTCTAGACACTAGACACTCCGGTGCGTTAATCCGTCTGGTGCATTAAACGGCTCTGTTGAATTAAACCCTGTGAAAAGTGATATATCTAATGCAGTGTACTATAAATTATAACAGCATAATAACACACATTCAGTTATATAGATTACATTATCAGCACAATAAATACAAAAGGGCATGTTCGAAATTAAACCTAACCCTGCTCAGTAAGAATCCTGCTATATTAAATAGATCATTAAAACATGTAGCTCTACATTGCTAATACAAATCCCTTGCAATGTCGCAAACAATAATATACATATGTACAATATCATGCGTAAACAAAAGCTACCTTGCAAACATCCATAAACAAATGTTGTGTTTTGTATTTTTAACACCTAGAAATTAATACACTTACATACCGCTTCAGCTCTAGATATGCAAGTCCTTGAATTCAATAGTGTGGTCGGTCTCAGAATTATTTAATTTGACGCAAACTCTAGATCCGAAAGTTAAAGTATGTTATGTATATTTGTTGATCGCCATAGTTTGTATGTTTGTTTAATTTTATTACAAATTTTAGTTTTTAATAAATTTCGATATAGGGTTACTACACAGCCCTAATTAGTGTAGGACTACTCCTTCACCGTGGCTGGACTTGGAGGTATTTACTAAATTGATCCAGGAAAATAGATCAGATGTGTCCAACAAATTTTATGTGTATGCTCATATATTGTTTGTACGTTATCCTTTTTATTTTTCTTCAGACCGGCCTTTGAAAAAGTCAAAAATCTTTTGAGTTATTAATTATAAATATTAAATTTGTGGAAGCAGTTTAGTGTATGTATAGAAGTAGTATAAATGTATTTGTTTTGTATAGATATTAGTAAGGAACATAAAGCCACCTACAAGTGTATAGTGCAAGGGAAGAGCATGTGCTGCAAGTTTCCTATATTAATTCTCAGTCATATGATAACATTATTAATCAAGGACTAATTTTATAAGTATAAATACTTTTAAATTCAAGTTCAAGTTATTGCGTTTAAGACTGAAAATATGTTTAAGTATGAATTCAAAAAGTGCAAAGTATAGCATTAGTAATATATATATTTTGTATATATTAATTGGACGATTAACTTTATAGCATTGATAATAGTATGATAATGATTTGAACATAAGTTCAGTTAAAAGTCAATTAAATAAGGAACGAGCATCATTTGCTCCTGGCATGAGCCAGTAAAAACTGCTTTGTCTGATAACCTAGAAGGAATTTATAGCAATAATTTTGAAATGTGACTTTATCAATCTTGGAAGTAATTCTTTAAAATAATTAATGATTTCTTATAAATTCCGTACTGTGAATTTTTCCATGGCCCTTTATGTCAATTCATACTTAAAATCCACTATGCAGTATTTCTCACAAATTTCATTTTTGTTCCGTTCCGTAGACTTGTATTCTGGATTTGTTCTGTGTTTTGGGTTGCATTTTTGTTAGTTCTGGTTTTGTTCATAGCAACTTGAGACGAACATATTCAGAAGAGTCGACAATAATAGTTAATTTATATTAATTCCACATGAAACACTTTCCTGATCCATAGTTATTCTTACCAAGATACTCTAGGGGGGAGTCGAGGATACCCTCATATCCATCTCAATTTTCACAGTAATCAATATTTCCTATTACATAAAACTTCAGACGAAAATTCTTACAACTCCTTGGAGCAGACTGTCGGCTGACTAGACTTATCCACTTAGATTTTTATTTAATTACAAATCATTAGCTAACTCACACAAAATATTGCCTAATGTGCGTTGCTATGATTCAAACGAAATGATTTTTAATTGAAACTCCACCTCTTTATTTATTAATCATAAAAAATTGTTTCTCATATTCCAAATGATCATCTTTGATAACGTAGTTGTTTTCGATGTTTGTGTCGCATTACTTCTTGTTATTTTATCTGTAATAATACTGGTAGTAGTATATTTAGTTCTGGTAATAGCAGTAGTAGTGGTTGTTGTAGTAGTTTAGCATAATTAGATCCATTCTTCTTCATTGTATTTGACCTTTCCTAATTTTAGGACGGTGCGGCTTACATTGGCTACATCTTTCCTAGACTTTCTGTAAAATCGAGTGCCACCTTGACAGACGTGTTTCCTTCAAAGCTCAGTGCTTTTATTAAGTGTCATCACGTTATCATCTAGGTTTAATGAAAAATCGTCTTACCGAAACCAAAACAATAGGTACGGTCTGATTAATCATTTTCCTAAAGTTTAATTTACTCCTCTGTGCTTATCTCATTATGTTGATGCTTTCCCTTATTCCTTGCCAGACTAAGTAATAATCACGTCCTCTATATTCATAACTATAGCCATATACAATAGACCGGTTAAATATTCTTGCTCAATAATTACTAATTAGCGTGTTATACGTCAACTTAAAGATTCATCAACGTTTGAGATGTACCATTAGATAAGAATTTAAAAGCAGAAGTGCAAGAGACCGCATCTGAAATCATACATAACGAGCAGGCAGAGGAATCAACGTATTTCAATAATAATAAAAATAATAATCCTGATAACAACAACATCAACATTAATAATAATAATAATAATAATAATAATAATAATAATAATAATTTGAAGAAGAAGAAGAAGAAACTATGAAGTCGAAAGACAAAATAATTACCTTTTAATGCATATATATAAAATTTAACTAACAAGTAAGTACATATAAAAACGGTACGCATCTAAGATATGATTTGAAATGTAGAGGATGCCCATTCAGTTTCAGAATATTCAATTTTTTCTTTATTTACTTTCTAAAGTATGTATGTTAATTAGAGATGCATGAGTTCCTAACCGAAAACCCTAACGCTAACCTTAACCCTTACCCAGACCCAAACCATAATCCTAATTATAACCCTAACACAGAAATGATATTTATCTGATTGACTTACCAGCATGTGAACTGTAAAAGGTTGGTAGGAGCTTTTAGGATGTATGTGTGCTCTAAAGACGGATATTCTCTCTCTTTTCGTCCAATAACGACCATCAAAAAATCAATATCAAAACATTAACATATAACGCTGTATCACTTTTCTATCACTGTTGTCTATAAAGCGTTGTTGTGCTATAATATCATGAATTATACTGTATTTGACAAACCTGATGAAACGTATTAAATCATCAATTTCAACAGAGAGAAAGACGGACTAGCAGAGAGATGGAGACATTAAATTTGAAGTATCCTTTTTTTATCGTGTTATCTCTTTTTTCGGTCTAAAGACGAATGATAGAAATAACACATTGAATCAAACAAAATAAGAGAGCTTCAGCGTCATTGAACTTGGTAGCATATCTTGTGCTTGGTCACTTGCTTGAAAGCAAAAAAATCATTTTGTGTTGCATAAGACAGAAATGTATAGGAATATTGAAAAAGACAGCGCCTTGGCGCAGCTTTTCAGTATGGACTGGAATGGAAGGATTTATTTTCTCTCAACGTAACTAAATTATGTTTATGTTATTTTGATGGCAAGGGTTACATGCCGGGTCGATTCCGTACAATGTACAGGTGGCTTACATTTCACCTTTAGTTTGATTCATATGTCGTCGGTAGCATGTATGACCTGAGGATTGGTCTATTACTGTAACCACAGAGGTGAAATGCAGACGAAAACAAGAATACGAAACATGGGTTCATTTGTGAAAATCTTGACACTGAGATGTTTGGTACAGTGCTTATTCATTTTAATCAATAGTTAAGTATGACTTTAGAAAAACTTCGCTCATATTTACAGCATTTTTTTTATTTGAGGGTTTGTATTCAGATTTACCAAAAAATGCGTTTTAATATGGGAATATATATATGATCAATTTTTGATGCGCTGCCCGAAATTCCGACTAGTGCGTTTCTTTTGACGCACATTGACCTGGGATGGAGCATCAATATTTGTTATATTTATTTCGACTCCGGGTTAGTTTCTTACTATGAGTTCGCTGTCCATAATAAATAATTGCATTTCGAACATTGATGCACTCACCTTGGCTAATAAAAAAGCATTCCTCGTTATACATCAATCATATTTTCCTTTTGATTATAATTATTGTTAATACTAATACTATTAGTATTATTATTAGTGTCAATTATTATTATTATTATTTTTATTATCATTATTATTAATATTAATAATATTATTATTAATATTGTTATTATTATCATTATTATTATTATCGTTATTATTAGTGTATTGTACCTGCCGGCCAGATGGATGTATAGGGAGTGAGGAACAATTCATTCTCACTCCTTTCACGGATAAATCAACACTTTGTTGTCCATCATCGTGAACGACGTAACTCCCACGTAAGTCTTTGGTGACTTCTCATGACGTTTCTTTTGCTGGTCTCTGCCTCTCTTAGTTTCACTTATAATTGTACGAATATGTGTCATTTAGATTATAATCATATGTAATTTTTTGAACGGAACTATTTTTATTTGGCACCAACTTGCAATTATTATCCATTTGGATGTCTTAGTCCAACTGTTTTCTCTATATTTTGTTCACTGGTCAAATAAATTTGAATTAGTTTTTTTAATTATTGGAGTTTGAGAAACAATACCAACTGGTAACAATTGTGTATGACAAATATATTTGTCTGTTATATATTTATATTTTGTTAATATTCACCTCGACTTCATAGGCTTCCCTACATAAACAGCACATACAAACCAACCATGTGTTTAGTGTGCATTACAAGCCAAGTTGACACCATGTCTTTACTTTAGCAACAGGAAGTGTGAACCGAATAAATCCCCGCCCGAAGGACATACTAAACACCCCCATTTATCATTGTGAATTCCCTAATCGATAGCTCCTATTGATAATTTTATCGTGGAAATAGTATCGAGTAAAAAGGATGAATCAGATAAATAAACCTTAATTGTTAAATCTGAGCCTGTTACAAGGACTAAATCCCCGCCCGAAAGACATACTAAACACCCCATTTATCTATCTATTTTCCCTGAAAACCCTTTGGATTTTTCATCGATAGCTCTCATCGATAACCTTATCAACGATAGGATAAACAACGAAAGAAAAAGCTATGTGAAAAATCCATAGAAAATTCTTTAGAAATTTTTCACGTAGAGACTAATTTTTAGGGTTTCTCCTCTTAAATCGATTAGGTTACCGGATTGATCAACAAGTTTAAAATTAATTTTTGTTAACCATTTATTATGACACTGCATATAGACTAGATTAACCGGTTTCTCAGTTATTAACCATCCAGGTGGAACTGTTGGTGCAAATGAATATAAAATATAAGCCTGCTGAGCTTGATTTGATTGATCAAGATTTATTTGATAACTTCCTTCGATAACATCACATACCAAATTTAACGCGATTACATTTGATATATTTACATTATGTGGAGCTACATGTTTTCCGCCACCTTCTGGATTATTTTTATATTTGAGGATTTTTATTTCTGGTAATGTTTTTTTCTTTCCATTCGTCATAAATTTTTTTAAAACCAATATCGATAACATTACTGAGTCTTTGACGCATCCATGGTGTGTTATGCCCTGGAAGTTTAAATGTAGGAATTTTATAATGCGCTATAAATTGTTCTTTATTATAATGATGGTTTGATAATATATATTTAATAATATCCTGATTATATTTTTCCATATCAGAGATAATTTTATTACATATTTCTACATACTTGATTATATTATCTCGATTAGGTTTATTTGTATTAAATTCAATTACTAAACAATTGATAAATCGCTCAAAATCACTATGTATCAAACTAAATTGGTTAGCATAAAATCCAGGATGATAATAAACACTTGTTTTTTCTGATACATAATATTTTAAAGGTGATCTACTCACCCGCCAATCACTATCATATACTATTTTGTCGTAGCCATGATAATCTTCTTTCGTGCATACATAATCAGATTTTTTGGGTTCTGGTATAACATCGGTTTCTTTTTGTTGAGGTGGTAGTTCCGGCCATCCTAGCACGGTTCTAATAGAACTTTGATAAATATCTACGACATAATCTGGTGAATTTATTTCAATTGCAGATGATAAGGTTGGTTCATGAACTGTTATAACGATTTTTGATTCTACTCCTGCAAGAGAATTTATTCTACGTTGAAATTCAGCGTTAATATGTTCAATTTGGTAGGATCCAGTTGGAATTGAAATAACATTCCAGTCTGGAGTTCCGTCTGGCTTATTTTTCCAAGCTACCACCAAAAAGTTATTTGGTTGTTGATCACCGAATGGTTTCGATCGAATATTAGGCCAGCTGTGATATACTCGTAATTTTGCTAACGCGATCTGAATTACGGGAACTGGGTTGGGAAAATTTACACTAAATTCAGGTTTTGTTGATGATATTGATATCATACTTGTCTTCACCGGTGTGGTATTTTCTGATATTCGTTGAAACAATTCTTGTGATGATGTTGCCATTGTTATTATTATTATTATTATCACGCTCCAATTTTGAAATTGTTGATTCATACAACCGGACCACCTTTGAGAACTCTTCGTCGGATATTATCTGATCATCAATTGATGACGAAATCAACATTGATAATTCCGAATATGCGTTTGACGCGGTAATAAGTTTGACGGCGTAATCGTTTAATTTCTGTTGAGAACATGATGATAATTTTTTTGTTATCCCGGTGAATATTCCAGCTAGTGTTGCTGCTGCGGATATTACAACAGGTACAACAACCGGAGCTATCATTGTAACCGATGATAATATTATTCCAGCGCCTACAATTACGCCTGATACCGAGTATATAGATATATCTAACGCGGTGATTTTACGTTGGTATTTTTCTTTTTACTTTTATATTCTTCAATTATTGCTTCGAGTTTACTCTGAAATTCTTTAACAGTGTTATAACGATACTGTGATGATGTTGACATTTGTTTTATTAAGAATCTCCATGTATTTTCAATTTATTTGTGTTATAAATTCCAAATACCATCTTATTGCGGCTCTAACTAAAGTTGAATCAACTGCTGTAATAATAATTCTGATACTATTATAAATAGTGTTTTCGACGAATGATACTGTGTTAACTCCTTCTCCAATACTTTCTCTAATTATATTTGTACCATCATCACTTTTTATGTTTGATACGATAATATTAAATTTATACTTAGAAGCTATTGTAAATCGATAAATACCTTTAACAGTTATATCACTTAAGTTAAGAGTAAAGAATGCGCTAGTCCAATCGATTTCACCCTGTCGAACTACACGTAAAGTATTAATAAGTTTAACTGTATCATAAGTTGATTTTAAATTATTGATTTCTGTTTGAATGTTAATTTTATTTTCCGCATTAGATATTTTTAAATTAGTGATTTATGTTTGAATTTCAGCGAGAGTTGGAGTAACAACCATTGGGGAACCAAAAAACTTATTAATGACATTTCTACGAAATTGATTATAATTTTTCACATGATCGTCAAATTCTTTATCAGTGTCTGTAAATTTTTTATCGTAATTGGTAAATTTATCTGTGATTGTTGAAACAAGTACGCCTGGTTTTAGTTTACCATCGTTAGAATATAACGCTATAGCGTTTTCCGCTGCACTACGATTTTGAACTAAAATATCATCTACGGAAACATTACTGGTTTTTAGTTTACCTGTACGATCCTCAAATGTAACTATTTCGCCAGAGTCAATACTTGCTAAATTTAACATATCAGATATTTCATCCTCAATTATTTTTTTTTATCTCGTCTGGTTTAATCTCACCAAGTTTTTTTTATTCCTTCGTTGAAGTGGATCTTCCCCAAATATCAACCATTATTATAATCGTTAGTTACTTCTCTAAAATTCCTTGGTTGAAAATCTCTTAAGATTTTCCATTTTTCCCACTGGTATATCCATTCACAGTAATATGTGGTGGTTTCTTTGACTTTAAAATTTCATCAAGAACATTTAATACTTCTTCACCGCATATTGGTGGATCATATAACGTGTGTGAAGGTAGCGTAGAATACCAAATTGGAATTGAATTACTTTGTAATTTATTCACGTATTTATAAAATTCTTTAGGTGGTGGTAAACCATATGAATCAAAATAAACAATTCCACGTGGATCAATCGCGTAACAAACCCAATGAGTGCCAGGTCCATCACCATCATCAACATTAATAATACCGGTTTCTGGTATTTGGGGTTGTGTTGGTAATTGATCTTTCATAAAAACTCCTCGGAAATATTTTATTTGAAGCTTTTAAACAGCTTCTAATAAATCAAAATTTGACCTCGGAAATCCTTCAGATTTTGTCATTAAATTGGTCGTCCTAGTCGTAGGCCGGATCCTCGGTATTCCCATTCCGGAGGTGTTCCAGGTAATCTTAGTCCTCGTCCTTTTTTTTACGTGAAATATTTCCACCTGTGCTTTTTCTTATTGCTGTTACAAGTTCTTTACCAACAGCTAATTTAGCCATTGGAGTAATTACACTAGCGATCAATCTTGGAATTGCATTCTTTTGATTTTGATCTGAAATATTTTCCCCGGTTGCCTTCTTCAGTGCCATTCCGGCTGCAGTACCAACAGCTACTAACGCTGCCGTTTTAGCTACCGCTGGGGCCGCTGCTGCAATCAACGCTGGAATCGCAGCCAACAACGGGAAGATTGCTACGGTTTTTATCATATTTTTTATTGCAGCTGCAGATAGATTAATCTGAACTCCTTTCTTTTCTTTAAAGGCTTTATTAAAATGATTAACCTGAGTTTTCGTCAACGATAACTTATTTGATCTACCGGTCATCTGATTATGTTTCAATGTAATCGAAGTTCCACATTGTTGGGCTGAACCTGATTGGAGTTTCTTTATCTGACCAGGTGTTAATGTAACATTAATAGTGTTATATGACATTATATAACATCGATTGATTTAATTACTGAAAAATCCTTTGGTAAATCTCGAAATGAAATTCTTTTAGAATTTCCACTCAAACAATTCTGAAGATGAAATCGAAATCTCAAGAGATTTTCAAAGAGATTCAATCAAAGATTTTCCACTGGTGCATAAATACTCTCATTCGTCCTCCAACTCCTTCTAGCATCATTGATTTATCGCTGAGAATAACAGCAACTGCTCTGTAATTATCAATACCAGCGGGACGTGTTAACCGAGCTTTGAAAAATATATCAATAACGGATTGTCTTGTTAGTTTGAGATGTTTCAGTGAAAAGTAATATATCGGATATAAATTCTTAAAATCTAGCTGGGATATTTGTAGACCGGTGTCTACGTTTTGGTCCCGCGCCATAAATGATAGTAATCTGTGATATGCTCGTGCAATATGGTTTTGACCATATTCGAGTTGTACTTCTTCACTTGGTTCCTGTTGACCGTTTATTCTTAACGTTGCTTCCCTGACATCTAATTGATCAAATATCATATGACTCCGTTCTTAATTACCAACTCTAGCATCATCCTGCAGCGCTATAAATATATGTCTTGGAGCTGAAAAACCTTGTTAGGATGCTAAATGCCACGTAAACGAGTCATTAATATTATCGATTTTAGAATCCGTAGATACAGATAACCAGCTTAGCAATCTCTTTCCTCCTTGATGCATAAAATCCAGTAACCGAGCTTCCGATGTTATTGATGGTGTCAACACAGGCATCCATAATGCTATTTTTGACAAATTAACCTTATCATTCGCAACTCCAGTACTTCTCCAGATTGCATTATTATCATCACTTTTTCTCATTAACACTATTGTATGCTTAGCTCCATAAATAACCTTTCTGACGTTTCTACAAAATCCAAATATATGATGTAGTGGAATCGCGCATGAAAATTGTCTGCATTGGCCTTGTAATGTTGCTACTCGTGTTGCAAATCCAAGGTTATATTTTGGATTAGGTCTTTCTATAATATCGAATTTATCAGTTGTTGGTTTTGTTTCATGTTCTAGGTCAACTGGTTGATCACCTTTAATTGTATCATTTTTTACCTGTAGTTTAATATATTGATTATGATCAGCGTTATCTGTAATATCCTTTGAAGACATCATAGACGGCCCAGCAGATCTTGTATAATCGTCAGAGTATCTTGCTAATCCAATTATTCCCGTGGCAATATCGAGATCATTTGATATAACTTCAATCTCTTTTGCATCGATAAGATACCTAGCACTTTCAAATAACGCCATAATCCCATAATTGATAAATCCAACTCGGATATTTGGGTTATTATCATATGGTGTATTCGCTGCAACATTTGTAACAATTTCCCCTTCTACTTCAATGAATGTTTCACACTTAGAAAATATTTACTGGTATATTGAACTTGAAGTTCTATTCTTCCTCCTTGATAAGGGTTTATAGCTTGATAAGAATAAAATTGATAATTTTGTACAGAATCGTCTTTATCTATTGGAACATCCATATCAAAAGCTGGATCAGGTCAGTGTTTAAACATTTTTTATTATTTATAATCATTATGGTCTAAATTGTCGTCGTCATCGTCGCCGACGACGATAAAAATTCTTTGAATTTTCAAATCCACTTCCCGCTATCAAATTTGCGGTTATACTATCTTGAAGATCCTTCGGTGAAAATCCTTCAGATTTTTCCACCAAAGACGGAGTCGCCAAAGACGAAGTCGCCAAAGACGAAGTCGCCAACGAGTCTAATTTTTGTTGTACCGCTTCATTTATTGCTTTGCTAACTTGCGCTGGCATTACTGTCGTAGACGGTAGCGGCTTCTTTTTTCGTCTAACTAATGAAGTTACCTTATCCTTTGCACAAGATAATGCTTTTCCGCCAAGATCTACAACCGCTGAAGGGATTTTATCACGAACAACCTCAATAGCTTTCATCCCCATCTGTTTTACAAACGGTGCAACCTTTGGAGCCATCATTGAAAATAATCCTTTTATTGAACTACCGAGACCATCACCATAATATATACTATAAACCGAGTGTCTTGAATTTATCACGTAGACGCTATCTGGTTTATCATGATTGTAGTGTATACTCATTCTTTATACTGTTAACGTTTTAATTAATTGTGAAAATTCTCTCTGAAAATCTCAATCGCTGAGATATCCTGGATAATCTTCAACGAGTTCACTAATAAACTCTCGATATGTTGTTGTATCTATAATTCCACCTTGAAATAATCGTCTACAAATATCAGTGATTTCATTAACTATTTCGTGGGAATTATTTCCAGCTCGTTTTCCTCCGATGAGAACTTCTAACCCTGATATATCATTAGGAATATTACCAGGGCAAAAGTGATCTGTGAAATTTGAAGAATTTCCATTTACAAATCCCCGTCCGGTTATTTCTTTCGGAATTTTTTGTGAAGAATCTCCACTTGACTCTTTTTTTATTTCTTCGGGTATTGGATCGGCTGTATACGGTGGTGGTTTTTGTTTTACTTGTACTATTCCTTTTAATATACCATTATATATTTTATAACTATCTTTTAATTTTCCTGTAAGTTTGGTTCCGCCACTATTCGCCAAAAACACCTTTTTTGCCCATTTTTCCTTAGTTGTTATGGCTTTTTCATATTCATCTTTTAGATAATTATTTCTATTTCTAAAATTATCGGCAGTAAACTTAGCTAAATCTTGTATTTTGTCAATATTTCTAATTTCATTTAACGCTTCACTCGTGAATGAAACTTCAGGTGTATATTCTCGTAGGAATATCTACGGTAGCTCCTGCCGAATCTCTTTGAGATTCCGTTTCCGGTTCAACTTGTTGTTGAAGATCTTCTTGAAAATCCGTAAGATTTTCGCGTTCACGTTGCTGAACCGCGGTTACAATATCACCAGGAAGTGTTCTCGTTGATTTTTTATTTGTTTGGATCGTGATGCTATTTTTTTAAATACGGGAAGTACATCCCGCTGTTGAAACCCTGTAAGAGATTCCACTGCGGTTTTCACATCTTTGGTAGCACTGGTTATCGGTGAAAATAATTGTTGTGTATCAGCGGAAAATTCTGTTTGAAGTTGGTGTCGTTGTTGTAGTTGCTCTCTGACAGCGTCTCTCAACGGGATATATTTTTTGAGTGCTGCTAGTCTCTCTCTGGCTAGTCTAGTTGTCAGTGATTCATTTGCCATTATTGAAACGTTATCTCTTTTTTCTAAAATGGAAAAGTTATCTTTGAAAATCTTGGATTTTTATGTGGAAAACGTTTGATTTTCAAAGATATTTTTCAGTGAAGAATCTTTGATTTTCAAATTTTAAATTTTTAAAAACCTTGGATTTTTTCATACTGACTATAATGTTTGACCATAATTCTCAATCATGATTTCTTTATTATCATGATTACTAAGTAAAATTTTTTATTATAATTTTCGATTATAATTTTTCTTCGTGAATTATATATAATGCGAACACCAACATATTTAACGGCTGATGATGAAGAAAGAATACTCTCGCTGAGAGGTGTAAAACGACCAATAGAAGTATCTAAAGAATTTAAAATCGGATTATCCAGATTATACAAAATATGGTCGAAAACACCTTATAGTGCAACAACCGGAGGTAGTTATGAATCGTATAAAGAGGCTAAAAAGCGTCAATTAGAACAGCAACGTTTTCTCGCAGAAGAGATTTCTGCGTTACGAAAGGAGAATGCTGAAAACGACATGGAACTAACTGAGTTAAGAAATAAAAAAAATATCTTTATACAACAGCGTAATGATGAACGAAATCAAATTAAGGGATTAAATCTCAACATCGAAAATCTTAAAAAAAAAATATCACGTAGGCAAAAAAAATTGATGATTTATCAGCGGAGTATGATAATCTTAAAAGGTATTACAGCGAATTATCGGAGCGGTGTAATAAAATTCAAGAAGATATCGATTACAAAAAAGTTTGTATGGCTACTCCAATGCCAAGTAAGAAACCTGATCCTGGTAGGAAAGTATTAGGATTTGAACAATCCGGTCATTTAACTTTTATTCCACGTTGAATTTTCACTTCTGAAATTCTAAAAGAAATTGCAAAGTAATTTTCATTTACAATGATTTATCATATTGTTCTGCTACGTTTTTGATGAGTTCTTCTCTGTTAAATACATCTCCGATAGATTTTAACAGCGATTTTAACAATTTTGATATCACCGCAAACTCTTTAAGAGACTCAGAATTAGATTTGTTTAGTTGATAAAGAATTTCATTTCGTGCTCGAATTAGTGTCTATGTGACACGATACTCTGAGCGGTAAGTTGGATATTGTTTATCCCGTGCAGAAGATATTTTTTGATATTCCCGTTGAAGATATTCTGACGTGAATAAATTGTTGCTGTGGAACTCTCTTAAACGGTCAAGTTCGGTTAGTAATTGTTTAACAGTTTCGTCGTTAAAAATTGATAAATTTTCATCCGTTGGATTTACGTCCGTTAAATTTTCATTCGAATTCATTTTATTATATATGCTAAGAACTTTTAAATTTAATTGTGAAATTGCAAAGTAATTTTCATGGAAATGGAAATGGAAATTCTTTAGAATTTCAGAAAGAATTTTAGAAGATCTCCATTTCCATTGAAAATCTTTTGGATTTTCAAGATAACTTTCTATTTCTTCGTTAAAATCCGTTGGATTTTCATTCTTCAAAATAACCATTTTTCCATAAAAATTATTTTTCCCATTCTTTTTGTGTTTCTGCGTTTTCTTCTTCTATTTTTTTCTTTCTTTCCCAGTCACTTAAATATTCACAATGATTCTTAAATACGTTAATAAGATTTTTGATATCAGGATAATCATTAATACGTGGTTGTATAAATTTATCAAAATAATAACCATTCACAAAATCATTCATTTTATAAAATGATCTACTAGCGTCAATTTCACCGTATTTATCAAAATGAATCTTAGTAATCGCGTTAAGATATTTTTTATTAGTAGCAAATTGCTGAAGAAGTTCGATGATTTGTTTGATATTCGTCTCTCGGTTATGTGTCATTATATAATAATGTAAAAATATTATACGTCTAAATGTTATTCAGGTAATGAAAAAAAATACGAATATACGAATGACACTCTGCAGTTAAACCTTTTCGAATACGCCGTTGAAATAATTCCTTCAGCAGCGAATCTCACAGATCCAATATCCATGTCAAAGTATTTAGCCGCCGATCTTATTGATGGGAAGTCTTCAATTGTAGTATCGCAAAACGCTGTCACAGGTCTTGGTATAGGATTTTTACTCTGTAGAGGATTTTTATTATGACAATTTTCTCGTTGGGTTATGATTCTTTAATTGTCAGCGCGATTATTCAATTTATTTTGGTTAACGTGGTCAACTACAAAACCTTTCGGGATAACCCCAATGAAAACTTCAGCGATGAATTTATGAGCGTAATAATCTTTTCTTTGTTGTCCTAGACGAACTGTAATTAATAGATATCCCATATTATTAATTCTACCAATAGAAATTCTTCGTTGCCTATGTCTGATAGTTCCATCTCGTGACGCTTCGTAGTTAATGTAAATCGGGTGTGAAACGTATTCGTCGTTAACTTTGTTAGTATTCATTATTTTTATATAAGATTTTATCCATTTAAATGTTATTACCATTTTTCCTATTTACATAATCCTGCGGAGATCTTACAATTGGAACACGATGATTAATATGTGTATGCGAATCATAGTAACATTTAAGATCTCTATATTTTTCAGCACCGTGACTAGAACACAATTGAGATTTTCCTCTTACTCCTACGCCACACACAAGACAAGGTTGTGGACCGGTACTTCCATTACGAAAACGTTGCATATGAGAGAAACAGTATTGGTTTTTACATGGTTTTCGAGATAACCTGCCGATAGGTAGCCAATTACAGGAGCTCCAATTGAAATTATTGACCATAATTCCCACGCATGGAGTTCAGCGGTGTTAATATTTCCACGAGAAAAGATTGTAAAATATATTTCTGAGAAATTTTGTAAAGAGAATTTTTACGAAGAAAAGTTATTTGATGCTATTTACCAGTTAAATAAAAATGATCCTGTATCTGTATGGTTGTTGAGAAGTCTTGAGGATGAGCAGGGACAATTTGATCAGTTTGTTACCCCGTGTGGAGAATTATATCGTACTGAAGAATTAAACAACAGAATGAAAACGATTACTGAACAATTTGTAAAGGATTTTGATGAGAAACTTCTCATGAAAAGTTTTACAACTTCGTCAGTGGTAGCTCACTTCGCCAGAGAAAGAAACTCTTGGAGAGTAACTAATAAAGAATTTCTCGAAGATGTTAAATTAAATTGCGTTAAGTATGGTCATGGTGGTTTATGGAACACAAAATACTCTCGTGATGGGATGATTGCAATTGATATAGCTGCGTGTTATCCTGGAAGTTTTCTCGCGTATGGAGAATGTAATAAATATTTTAAACGGTTTGGTCATCCAACCCACGAAAGGTGTCGTGTTGCTATTAATGGTCCATTGCCTGATTTTGATATAACGGGATTTGTTCGTCATGTATCATTTGAACTTAATAGTAGATTGCATCCGTGTAGTTACGCTTGGATCGGTAAACACATATCTGAAAAAGCGTGGATACCAATTGTATTATTGAGATATATGTTAGATAGTGGTATGTTAGCATCGCTAATATATATATCCAATATATTTAGTGCTGGAACAGACAGACACCTGGACAGTCGAGATATGGAATTCAAAGCAGCAGTTGCACCTTTTGCTATGGGACTCGATGAAATGCTTACCAATTTCTTATCTAATGACCTTCTTCTGATTGTGCATAGATTGGTAAAAAAATAGATTCATAAATAAGAAACAAGTAGCTTATCTAACCCCACCCGAGAAGCCCAGACCGAGACATATTTACACTTTGCCAAAAATTCATAAAGAACCAGCAACTTGGTATAATCCCTACAAAATTCTACAGGGTAGACCTATCGTATCGGATGTGGGGAGCGAATCTTATCAAATTTCATAGTACGTAGATTCCTTTTTAGCACCTTTGGCGACGAAACATCCAGCATATCTTAGAGATACGAACGATTTTTTAGATAAAATTAGGCATATCAAAATTGTGCAAAATAGTCTACTTGTTACTTTAGACGTGGAAAGCATGTACACTAATATCGATAACAAGGACGGCTTGCAAGCTGTATTAAATTGTTTCAGAAGTAACCCCGACCCGAAAAGACCAGACCTGGAAATTTTAGAACTGCTGAAACTTGGTCTCGTAAATAATGTTTTTGAATTCAATGGAAAATATGAACCTCCGAATCTCTGGGACCGCCATGGGCAAGAAATTTGCCCCTAATTACGCCAATATCTTTATGGCCGAATGGGAGAAAGAAGTTTTCAAAAGGTGTAATTATCTCCCCCTAGTTTACTTTAGATTTAGATGACATCTTTTTAATTTGGCCATTTTCACGAAAGAAATTTGATACCTTTTTATCGATTTTAAACAGTTACCACCCATCGGTCAAATTAAAGGCATGTGTGATGGACACTTCGGTGGATTTTTTAGATACGACCATTTTTAAAGGACCACAGTTTGAACATACGAGAAAGCTTGACTCCAAAGTTTATTTTAAACCCACCGACACGCAGCAGTTACTCCATAAATCTTCCTTCCATCCTAGACATACATTTACGGGAATTCTAAAATCACAAATAATTCGATTCCACAGGCTTTGTACAAGAAATGAGGACTTTGAGAAGGCTAGTACCACACTATTCAGAACTTTGAGGGAGAGGGGCTACTCCAAACGACTCCTAAGAAAAATCAAAAACACCACTTTAAGTGAACTTAGGGGGGACGTGCGTACTTTAGGGAAAGCTACGTCATGTCAAGGCCGACGATGCGCGACCTGCCCATTTGTTAGGGAATCAAACAATTTCACCAGCCATACGAATAACCAAACCTTTTTAATCAAACAAAACTTATCTTGTAATTCTAGAAACATCATTTACTTGATTACGTGTAATCTATGCAGTAAACAATATGTGGGATAAACCACTCTGACACTTAGAGATCGTTTTACTAGACACCGCCTTGACATAATTCATAAGGCAAATAAATCCATCTCCAATCATTTTAATAATGAGGGACACTCGTTGGATGACTGTTCAATCTTTCCCATTGAAATGGTAGTAAATATTCAAAATCTTACCAAAAGAGAGGCCTATTGGATCAAGAAACTAGGAACGATTAGCCCTTTCGGCCTTAATTTGCACGAAGAAGTGATAGACATTATACCATTCGTTATCACATACAATACTAAAGCAACTCTTGCAGCAAAATTGATTAGAGAAGGATTCGTTAAAATTCAGAAGGACTTTCCTTGCATTTATTATCAAAAGCTCATAACGGCATATCGGAAGAACAAGAACCTATGCGACATTCTCATAAGAAACAAAATAAGGAGGTAATGCGATTAATTTTCCCTAGGCCCGTGCACGTGGGAGTTTACAAACTCCCACCCTACTCTTAAAACCTAACCCTAACCCTAACCCTAACCCTAACCTATAAGCTGACGGGTTGTCATAGTCTCGCAGGAGTTGTGGGTTCGAAAGCCACTATAAACTTCATAATATTTCTCTCGTAATAATCCTCCTTAGGTCCGTGCAAAGAATATACGTGACATATTCTTATTATAGCAATTATAAAGCTAATTTAATTTAAATCCTAACTACGCCAGTACCAAGCTATACGATGTATGAAATATCTAATTACGGAGACGAGTTTGCACGTGATCAAATGTACATTTAAAACCGATCTTCAAGCAACTATTTTTGTAGTTGTTTGTTGGTCTGGAACGAAAGCATTTTTTTCACCTGTAAGCTGACGGGGTTGTCATAGTCTCGCAGGAGTTGTGGGTTCGAAAGCCACTATAAACTTCATAATATTTCTCTCGTAATAATTCTCCTTAGGTCCGTGCAAAGAATATGCGTGACATATTCTTATTATAGCAATTATAAAGCTAATTTAATTTAAATCCTAACTCTATATAAATTTTGATAAAGGAATTAGCTATTACAGCTTAAGTAACAAGATAAACGCTTTACTTATTCAACACAAAGTGACGTTCAAACCATTAGATAGATAAATAGATAGACAGACAGGTAAATGTATATATATATAAATATATATATATATATATATATATATATATATATATATATATATATATATATATATATATATATATATATATATATATATATATATATAATGAAAAAAATTAATTTTAGGTTCAATCAAATTTATTTCTTTTTTTACGTTCCGGACTTCAAACTTTAATAACAGCCCGTATTTGTTCATGTCACCTGTAAAATACAAACAAAATAAAAAAATACACAAAATCATGACACAACATTATCTTTGTTGATTTTAATTATGGGTTAATTTCTTCAAAATATAAAATAAAAGACGTTGTAGGAACTAACACTTTTACTTTTTTGATGAATTTCGCATAGTAATTAACCTCAATCAGTCCTTAAATAACATACGAGACTCAAAAGTAAAGACATGGTGTCAACTTGGCTTGTAATGCACACTAAACGCATAGTTGGTTTGTATGTTCTGTTTATGTAGGGAAGCCTATGAAGTCGAGGTGAATATTAACAAAATATAAACATATAGCAGACAAATGGATTTGTCATACACAATTGTTACCAGTTGGTATTGTTTCTCAAACTCCAATAATTAAAAAATCTAATTTAGATTTATTTGACCAGTGAAAAAAATATAGAGAAAACAGTTGGAGTAAGGCATCCAAATGGATAATAATTGCAAGTTGGTGCCAAACAAAAATAGTTCCGTTCAAAAAATTACATATGATTATAATCTAAGTGACACATATTCGTACAATTGTAAGTGAAACTAAGAGAGGCAGAGACCAGCAAAAGAAACGTCATGAGAAGTCACCAAAGACTTACGTGGATGTTACGTCGTTCACGATGATGGACAACAAAGTGGCGATTTGTCCGTGCAAGGAGTGAGAATGAATTGTTCCTCACTCCCTATACATCCATCTGGCCGGCAGGTACAATACACTAATAATTAACGATAATAATGATAATAATGATAATAATAACTATAATAATAATAATAATAATAATAATAATAATATAATAATAATAATAATAATAATAGTAATAATAATAATAATTGACACTTATAATAATAATAATAATAGTATTAGTATTAACAATAATTATAATCAAAAGGAAAATATGATTGATATATAACGAGGAATGTTTTTTTATTAGCCAATGTGAGTGCATCAATGTTCGAAATGTTTTCGTGCTATGGCAACGATTTATGCAGTCCTAACCGTCCGTTCTTGAGGAAATTATATTTAATTTTTTTTTTGTCTCCAAGCGATCAGAGATATCATTATAGATTGCTTTATATAATATTAGTTTTTGGACGGTGGGTTGTAATTTGTCCAACAGCCATCAAGAGAAAAATAAATAATGCTTTCAACGTTCTCACTATGTTAAACGAAATAATGTTTCACAGTTCTTTGCGACACGTTGCTACATATACCTATATATACTTGTTACCCGTATTAGTGGTACCAGACAAACAAATATATAACTTCTGCAAATAACAAACCTAACTTTGATACATTTTCCTCATCAGTTCAAGCTCCACGATATTGATTATTAACGTGTTTGTTTACTTTGTATAGTTTATAGCAATTAGTAGCCTCAAATATTTATCATGGATGAAATCAAACAGTCAGAAACGTTTCCTTTGCCTTCAGTCGTATAAGTGTCAAAATATATCTTAAGAGATCATCACGTAGCTTACTGCTCTGTAAATGTAGATTAGCACAGTTTAATGCCAGAGCAGTTGAAACAAAATGCTAGAGTTTGAAGAAAAAAATTTAAACCAGTTAAGAGTACCGTTTGTGAATTTTGCAGAATTTGACAATTTTAACGCCCAGCTTGATTCTCTTTATATATAAACGAATCATACAACTCGCAAATTGTGCTAGAATCCTGCTGTTTTGTATATAAAATTCATTGTATTGATTCAAGGTATATAAAACCTATATAGACAAAACGCTTGCATTTGCCAAAAATATTTCTTGGTCAGTTCAAAACATGTAGACATCATTGCTAAATGATTGGTAAAGTCGTTGGAGAGATACATCAAAATGTAACTTGCAATTGTAACCCTCTAACATTAGCACAATTATTATCCATGATTTAAACAATTTGGATATACATTTTCTCTGCCACAGCATTGTGTAATTCAAACAGACGGAGACTAAACCGATTCCAGAAAAATACATAATGCTACATCCGCTTTGATTAGGATCTCTTCGTTTTGTGGAGAGTCTCCATGTCAAAAATATCTCTTGTGATGGGATGAAAGCGTTTTGCAAATATCTACCATCAGTCAACATTACCATCTCAAACTCAATTGATATTGGCTAAAAATGTATGTTTAAGTTGCATATATGGTGGAAAAGTGTTTTTTTAAGAATTTTAACTGCAATTCCAAAATGCATTTTATACCATATATAAACACGCACATTTGTTTTTATGTGCGTATCGGTTTTCAAAGAAGTGGTTGTGAGTTTGAAACTTGCAGCTGATCCTCATTGTTTTCCTTTTTTCTTAATTTTTAGTAGTTTGTGTACAACCACTTTTTTACTCGCTCCTTGCAAGTTTATAATTATTTTGAAACATTTATTAGAAACGGTTGTAATTCTATCTTTCATTCATCCTTATTATATTTTGTGTAGAGAACTGCATCTTCAGCATTCTTACCCTTTCATTTATGAAACGAGTTATAACCAGAAAGTCTTAAATTTACTTTTCCATTGTGCCTGTGTCAATTGAAAATAGCTCTTGCCATAGTCCATAGTCCAAAGTCAGGAAAATATTCTCCAAACCATGTAAAAATTTCAACTACAGGTCTTAAAGCTTACATATAAATTGAAAATACAAAACTTCTAAAGCTGACGTATATTTCAAGATATTAAACTGATTCACCGTGGATTTTCTTTAAAATCAATACAGTAACCAGAACTTTTTAAACAATTTCTAAGCCTCACAAAAAATAATCCCTTGAAGTAACATACTTTTATGTGCATGATGGGTGTATACAATACCCTTCACATGAAATAGCATGATATGCTACTGTTTAAACTGACACGTGACAACTGGTCAAAGGTTTAATGTTTAGTTGGAAAATGAGCAAAAAAATACTGTTCTAGAAAGAGATAAATTATATTTGCTTGGTAGGCATGCAGGGTAGATCAGATAGATAGATAGATAGATAGATAGATAGATAGATAGATAGATAGATAGATAGATAGATAGATAGATAAATATGACAACTAAGTAAGAAAAAGACCAAAGAGTTGTCACGTTTGAGTAACGTAGAATAAACACATTGTGGATTGTTTGGATGAACTTTCTGTGTGGTGCGGGATTGTATTCGTCGAATAGATACACGGATTATGTCTCTACCAAGTCAAGGTATATTTCTCTTGACAACGCGAATGAATTATACTTATGTCTAACAATGAATTGTTGTCTTCCCGCCGTTTAAAATAAAACACTGTATTATTACGCTGAATAAGGATGTGTTAGGCTTAAAACAACAACATTTTATTGATGTAGATGGGAAACGTTAATTCGTTAAAAAATGAACCAAAACATTGGCAGGCATAATGTAAAGATAACAGAAACGGAAGCAATAATAAGCACACGTGAAAGTAACTTTTGCCATACCGTTTTGGTGTTATTCTGTACCTCTGTCCATATCATCTCTCATTGGATTAACAAATCCACCAGTATAAATAATAATGATAATAATAATAATAATAATAATAATAATAATAATAATAATAATAATAATAATAACAATAATTGATGATGATAAAGGGAAATAAGTAGTCTTCGTAGATAAGTGAATGATGCCTTAATGCATCAATGTTAAATACGTTCCTTAGGCTGGTATATAGTTAAATAATAACCACAACTGACATGAGTTTTCCAAACTTCGTCAATAGACTTATCATGATTTTGCGGAAAAAAAATATTGAAATGAACCTGACATATGGCATGATTTCGAACATATTACGCCATGATACGTCACTTCGAGCACAGGAAACACCGATTCTATGACTTTTTGATAATGTATCTTTCTGATTTATTGAAAAATGCTGCTAGGTAATATGACCGAATAAAAATCGCAACGGACAGTTTTAACCGACGCATAATTCAAACAGCTGAACCAGCTACCATTCTAAAAATAACATCATATAGGGAGTGATAAACGATTTTTGCAATTTAAGTAAGAAGATATTTTTCCAATGACTCTTCTCTATGGGATTTAGATCATTGAATTCATAAATGTCTCAAAATTAATCATATCCAACACATGCTATAACGATTAAAATTAGTTCCAACTTTTTGAGAATTATTGGAAACATGATTGTAAATCTAAAATTAGTCATAAATACAAAATTAACATAATTTTAAATATCAAACTATTATGAAGCGTTCATATTTCACAATACTGTCAGTAATCATTATCGTGTATTATTATAAGGTGCTAGATGCAGACGGAGTAATTACCGGTAAGGTTTGTTTCTTTCAAACATGTCATTAAATGTACATGTGCAAGATAGGACTTTCAATGAATGATTTGTAGCGACAGGTATTTATGTTTTTCGGTCAAACATAATTACATGTATCGAGCAATGTATACGTCGGATATAAACTTGCATAGTGCATGTTCATCTTGTCATTTATGTATCCATCCATTTATTAAACTATCCTTTAATGGTCGTGGTGTATAATGCTTCGACACAAAATAATTTTAGACGGTACTTATTAGGTTTATAATGATTGACTCTAAACATATTGAGTGAAAGAAATATATGATAATTTTATTAACAAAATTCAAAGGAACACCTCAATGTGGTTACAGTTAACATGAGCATTATATTTACGTGAAATATGTTGAACTATTTATAGGTTCCTGAGAAGATTATATTTTATTTGTTCTCTCCAAATGTCGGACGAGCTATCTGAAAATAAATACATTAAGTAGCTGATGCTTACCTAGGGTCCCGGCGATACTTTGTCCAATAGCCATGAAGATGATCAAGAGAAGGAAGATGAACTTCTTCGACATCTTTAAATGTTTCCACTATGTTCGTTGAAAAGAAGCAGTCCCAATCCTTTGCCACCCGTTGCTTTATATGCTAGAGCAAACTTGATGAAATGGGGTCAACCAAAAGTCACGATATCTAATTTTGTTGACAGTGGTTAAACAAGGTCACATCAGGTAATTAGCTAAAAGTGACCATGTTTGAAGCATTAACCGATTAATTGATTTCATGAGTCAAACTAAGAACACTCTGTACAGTCTACTACAATTTTATGGATGAATGAATTCCAGATATTTTGGTTAAATGTGTTTACCCGTGGAGAGGTGTTGCTAGAGAGAATGAATGTTATGATCATTGTAAGAAGATATGGCCAAATCGCAACTCAGCATGTTTACTTTTACTTTTAAAGATAGAGAAAATGAAATTAGTGAATTACATTTGACATTAAAATGACGGAAAATATTATGTTTACTTTATGAGCCGTATACATAATTTAAAATTGCACAAAGTTTTTTATTTGGGAATATTTATTATTTTCAATTATTTACTTGAATAACAGATTGTTCTGTAATAGATCATTGATTAAATTTGTAAACTATAATTTTGTTAAATCATACAAGCCATTCATAATTAGATGATTTCAATGCATCAAACAAGTTGGTAAATTTGCATAAATGATGCTATAGGCATATCAATACGTTTACTATAATGTTTTATTCGCAATTAAATTGAAAATTCTTCATTTAGAACTTAATATAACAATTTGGACTATTCGGCATTAAATTCGCAATATGTCATTTTTAAAATTACACCTTGTATTTTGGGAAAAATAGATGTTATGTTTAATTTTCCAAAAAGAGCTGTTTACTGATTTCTTCTTTTAATTATTTATAACCATATGATAGTATTTTTCAACAGGTTTTCATTAAACATTTTTTTCTGCTTTAGCTTTTTCTTTTATTGCAACGTAACTAGGCGTCTCTGTATTAGCTTCCAATAAGATGACGCTGGACTAATTTATTTAAATAGAACAGTTTGTGGGCATTGCAATACACTTTATAGAGCCAATGCGTTTCTTTTAAAAACTCTTCAACATCTGAAATTTGTATTCTTTTTGTTGCCTGCATTGTTCTCCAGTTCTATGATTTTACATTATTCTTGAGAGTCTAATCAAAGCTGTCAATTTATTATTACTTTCTTTTCTACATTACCTAAATTACGACGTAAAATCCTATGTGTTGTTGTTAATGGCAGTAATTCATTTTTTAGCTGTTTGATATGAATTGCAAAATCTGCAGAAACCATCGGATATTTTTTTTTATTTTTGCACTAGTTATTTTTCATTTAAGTATCTAAATGTTGTGGTTTTGTATATCATATTTTGTAAAAGCCAAATTCAAGTTATATTTTCAATAATGGAATGTATAATTTCCAGCTATATTTTAAATAGAGCTAAAGTATACGACTGTTTGATTAAGTATATTATGTTCTCTCCGTAAATAATACACCGTAAAAGACATATTGTGCTAAATGATATCGCATATTTGTCAGATACATCATTTTCAAATATTGTCAAAATACTTGATATCAGAACAAATGTCACTGAATTTTCAGTAGGAATTTTATTTCTCAGATTCAAGAATTCAGGAATACAAAAATTACATTTTACCTCAGGCAAATTGCAAATATTCGCGAGTGTATTCACATCATATTGTCTATGTTACATAAGAATGTCGGGGAAAAAAGCAAATACAAGTAGCGCATTTTCACCATACATTTGATACAAAATATATACAAACAAAACACATTCTGTAAAATGTGGAGGTGGCGTAATTTTCACCTTTAGTTTGATAAATATGTCGTACGTAGCATTTATGAAATGAGAATTGTTCTATTCCTGAAAGCACAGAGGTGAAATGCAGGTGGAAACAAGATCACTAACCTAGGGATCATTTGTGCAATCTGGTCAATGACATAAATGGTACAGTGCCTACTCATTTTAATCAATGGTTAAGTGTGACATTAGAAATATTTCCCTCACACACATTTGTTTTGAGGATTTGTATTAAGATTTACAGGGGATTCGAAAGATGCATTTTAATATGGGGGATTTATATTTGTGCCATTTTTTATGCGCTGCCCGAAATTTCGACATGTGCGTTTGTTTTGATGCACATTGAGCTGGGATGGAGCATCAATCTTTATTATATTTGCTTCGCCTCTGGGTTAGTTTCTTACTATGAGTGCGGTTCCAAAATAAATAATTATATTGGTATATGATTGCACACACAATTATTTGATCAGATCATAATCGAAATGATGAGGAGTTGAAAATATAATGAAGTTGAGCGTAATTCTCTGTTTCGTATAGAAAAAATACACACTGTATAACATAATTAGAAAGAGAAACATTAACTTAAAATTTAATCTCGAATCAATTAATTGTTTTCTTCGGTTTACCCAAAGTGATATCTCCGCCTAGTTTATATATAATTTCCATTTGTACGATATTATTGGCCAACAAGAGGTATGCTGTTCTTGAGTAGATGTGAATCAGTGCCTCCAAAAACAACTTTATTATGGAGAGAACATAATGTTATGTCAGGAAGCAAATGAATCCATCGTGAAGGTTAACTGAATGTGACTCAATGATGGTCAAATATGTAATGTAAATAAAACCTTTGTTTCAGCTCCACGGACGCTACATTCTCCGGACAAACGGAACACTTCAAAACACTCTGATCACTCCGCAAATAATATCCTCCGGATACTCTGGATACCAGACATTAGAGACTCTGGACACACCGGACATTATATACTTTGAAGACACCGGACGTTTGACAGCTCTACAGCTGCATTACTCTAGTAACTCTAGACACTAGACACTCCGGTGCGTTAATCCGTCTGGTGCATTAAACGGCTCTGTTGAATTAAACCCTGTGAAAAGTGATATATCTAATGCAGTGTACTATAAATTATAACAGCATAATAACACACATTCAGTTATATAGATTACATTATCAGCACAATAAATACAAAAGGGCATGTTCGAAATTAAACCTAACCCTGCTCAGTAAGAATCCTGCTATATTAAATAGATCATTAAAACATGTAGCTCTACATTGCTAATACAAATCCCTTGCAATGTCGCAAACAATAATATACATATGTACAATATCATGCGTAAACAAAAGCTACCTTGCAAACATCCATAAACAAATGTTGTGTTTTGTATTTTTAACACCTAGAAATTAATACACTTACATACCGCTTCAGCTCTAGATATGCAAGTCCTTGAATTCAATAGTGTGGTCGGTCTCAGAATTATTTAATTTGACGCAAACTCTAGATCCGAAAGTTAAAGTATGTTATGTATATTTGTTGATCGCCATAGTTTGTATGTTTGTTTAATTTTATTACAAATTTTAGTTTTTAATAAATTTCGATATAGGGTTACTACACAGCCCTAATTAGTGTAGGACTACTCCTTCACCGTGGCTGGACTTGGAGGTATTTACTAAATTGATCCAGGAAAATAGATCAGATGTGTCCAACAAATTTTATGTGTATGCTCATATATTGTTTGTACGTTATCCTTTTTATTTTTCTTCAGACCGGCCTTTGAAAAAGTCAAAAATCTTTTGAGTTATTAATTATAAATATTAAATTTGTGGAAGCAGTTTAGTGTATGTATAGAAGTAGTATAAATGTATTTGTTTTGTATAGATATTAGTAAGGAACATAAAGCCACCTACAAGTGTATAGTGCAAGGGAAGAGCATGTGCTGCAAGTTTCCTATATTAATTCTCAGTCATATGATAACATTATTAATCAAGGACTAATTTTATAAGTATAAATACTTTTAAATTCAAGTTCAAGTTATTGCGTTTAAGACTGAAAATATGTTTAAGTATGAATTCAAAAAGTGCAAAGTATAGCATTAGTAATATATATATTTTGTATATATTAATTGGACGATTAACTTTATAGCATTGATAATAGTATGATAATGATTTGAACATAAGTTCAGTTAAAAGTCAATTAAATAAGGAACGAGCATCATTTGCTCCTGGCATGAGCCAGTAAAAACTGCTTTGTCTGATAACCTAGAAGGAATTTATAGCAATAATTTTGAAATGTGACTTTATCAATCTTGGAAGTAATTCTTTAAAATAATTAATGATTTCTTATAAATTCCGTACTGTGAATTTTTCCATGGCCCTTTATGTCAATTCATACTTAAAATCCACTATGCAGTATTTCTCACAAATTTCATTTTTGTTCCGTTCCGTAGACTTGTATTCTGGATTTGTTCTGTGTTTTGGGTTGCATTTTTGTTAGTTCTGGTTTTGTTCATAGCAACTTGAGACGAACATATTCAGAAGAGTCGACAATAATAGTTAATTTATATTAATTCCACATGAAACACTTTCCTGATCCATAGTTATTCTTACCAAGATACTCTAGGGGGGAGTCGAGGATACCCTCATATCCATCTCAATTTTCACAGTAATCAATATTTCCTATTACATAAAACTTCAGACGAAAATTCTTACAACTCCTTGGAGCAGACTGTCGGCTGACTAGACTTATCCACTTAGATTTTTATTTAATTACAAATCATTAGCTAACTCACACAAAATATTGCCTAATGTGCGTTGCTATGATTCAAACGAAATGATTTTTAATTGAAACTCCACCTCTTTATTTATTAATCATAAAAAATTGTTTCTCATATTCCAAATGATCATCTTTGATAACGTAGTTGTTTTCGATGTTTGTGTCGCATTACTTCTTGTTATTTTATCTGTAATAATACTGGTAGTAGTATATTTAGTTCTGGTAATAGCAGTAGTAGTGGTTGTTGTAGTAGTTTAGCATAATTAGATCCATTCTTCTTCATTGTATTTGACCTTTCCTAATTTTAGGACGGTGCGGCTTACATTGGCTACATCTTTCCTAGACTTTCTGTAAAATCGAGTGCCACCTTGACAGACGTGTTTCCTTCAAAGCTCAGTGCTTTTATTAAGTGTCATCACGTTATCATCTAGGTTTAATGAAAAATCGTCTTACCGAAACCAAAACAATAGGTACGGTCTGATTAATCATTTTCCTAAAGTTTAATTTACTCCTCTGTGCTTATCTCATTATGTTGATGCTTTCCCTTATTCCTTGCCAGACTAAGTAATAATCACGTCCTCTATATTCATAACTATAGCCATATACAATAGACCGGTTAAATATTCTTGCTCAATAATTACTAATTAGCGTGTTATACGTCAACTTAAAGATTCATCAACGTTTGAGATGTACCATTAGATAAGAATTTAAAAGCAGAAGTGCAAGAGACCGCATCTGAAATCATACATAACGAGCAGGCAGAGGAATCAACGTATTTCAATAATAATAAAAATAATAATCCTGATAACAACAACATCAACATTAATAATAATAATAATAATAATAATAATAATAATAATAATAATTTGAAGAAGAAGAAGAAGAAACTATGAAGTCGAAAGACAAAATAATTACCTTTTAATGCATATATATAAAATTTAACTAACAAGTAAGTACATATAAAAACGGTACGCATCTAAGATATGATTTGAAATGTAGAGGATGCCCATTCAGTTTCAGAATATTCAATTTTTTCTTTATTTACTTTCTAAAGTATGTATGTTAATTAGAGATGCATGAGTTCCTAACCGAAAACCCTAACGCTAACCTTAACCCTTACCCAGACCCAAACCATAATCCTAATTATAACCCTAACACAGAAATGATATTTATCTGATTGACTTACCAGCATGTGAACTGTAAAAGGTTGGTAGGAGCTTTTAGGATGTATGTGTGCTCTAAAGACGGATATTCTCTCTCTTTTCGTCCAATAACGACCATCAAAAAATCAATATCAAAACATTAACATATAACGCTGTATCACTTTTCTATCACTGTTGTCTATAAAGCGTTGTTGTGCTATAATATCATGAATTATACTGTATTTGACAAACCTGATGAAACGTATTAAATCATCAATTTCAACAGAGAGAAAGACGGACTAGCAGAGAGATGGAGACATTAAATTTGAAGTATCCTTTTTTTATCGTGTTATCTCTTTTTTCGGTCTAAAGACGAATGATAGAAATAACACATTGAATCAAACAAAATAAGAGAGCTTCAGCGTCATTGAACTTGGTAGCATATCTTGTGCTTGGTCACTTGCTTGAAAGCAAAAAAATCATTTTGTGTTGCATAAGACAGAAATGTATAGGAATATTGAAAAAGACAGCGCCTTGGCGCAGCTTTTCAGTATGGACTGGAATGGAAGGATTTATTTTCTCTCAACGTAACTAAATTATGTTTATGTTATTTTGATGGCAAGGGTTACATGCCGGGTCGATTCCGTACAATGTACAGGTGGCTTACATTTCACCTTTAGTTTGATTCATATGTCGTCGGTAGCATGTATGACCTGAGGATTGGTCTATTACTGTAACCACAGAGGTGAAATGCAGACGAAAACAAGAATACGAAACATGGGTTCATTTGTGAAAATCTTGACACTGAGATGTTTGGTACAGTGCTTATTCATTTTAATCAATAGTTAAGTATGACTTTAGAAAAACTTCGCTCATATTTACAGCATTTTTTTTATTTGAGGGTTTGTATTCAGATTTACCAAAAAATGCGTTTTAATATGGGAATATATATATGATCAATTTTTGATGCGCTGCCCGAAATTCCGACTAGTGCGTTTCTTTTGACGCACATTGACCTGGGATGGAGCATCAATATTTGTTATATTTATTTCGACTCCGGGTTAGTTTCTTACTATGAGTTCGCTGTCCATAATAAATAATTGCATTTCGAACATTGATGCACTCACCTTGGCTAATAAAAAAGCATTCCTCGTTATACATCAATCATATTTTCCTTTTGATTATAATTATTGTTAATACTAATACTATTAGTATTATTATTAGTGTCAATTATTATTATTATTATTTTTATTATCATTATTATTAATATTAATAATATTATTATTAATATTGTTATTATTATCATTATTATTATTATCGTTATTATTAGTGTATTGTACCTGCCGGCCAGATGGATGTATAGGGAGTGAGGAACAATTCATTCTCACTCCTTTCACGGATAAATCAACACTTTGTTGTCCATCATCGTGAACGACGTAACTCCCACGTAAGTCTTTGGTGACTTCTCATGACGTTTCTTTTGCTGGTCTCTGCCTCTCTTAGTTTCACTTATAATTGTACGAATATGTGTCATTTAGATTATAATCATATGTAATTTTTTGAACGGAACTATTTTTATTTGGCACCAACTTGCAATTATTATCCATTTGGATGTCTTAGTCCAACTGTTTTCTCTATATTTTGTTCACTGGTCAAATAAATTTGAATTAGTTTTTTTAATTATTGGAGTTTGAGAAACAATACCAACTGGTAACAATTGTGTATGACAAATATATTTGTCTGTTATATATTTATATTTTGTTAATATTCACCTCGACTTCATAGGCTTCCCTACATAAACAGCACATACAAACCAACCATGTGTTTAGTGTGCATTACAAGCCAAGTTGACACCATGTCTTTACTTTAGCAACAGGAAGTGTGAACCGAATAAATCCCCGCCCGAAGGACATACTAAACACCCCCATTTATCATTGTGAATTCCCTAATCGATAGCTCCTATTGATAATTTTATCGTGGAAATAGTATCGAGTAAAAAGGATGAATCAGATAAATAAACCTTAATTGTTAAATCTGAGCCTGTTACAAGGACTAAATCCCCGCCCGAAAGACATACTAAACACCCCATTTATCTATCTATTTTCCCTGAAAACCCTTTGGATTTTTCATCGATAGCTCTCATCGATAACCTTATCAACGATAGGATAAACAACGAAAGAAAAAGCTATGTGAAAAATCCATAGAAAATTCTTTAGAAATTTTTCACGTAGAGACTAATTTTTAGGGTTTCTCCTCTTAAATCGATTAGGTTACCGGATTGATCAACAAGTTTAAAATTAATTTTTGTTAACCATTTATTATGACACTGCATATAGACTAGATTAACCGGTTTCTCAGTTATTAACCATCCAGGTGGAACTGTTGGTGCAAATGAATATAAAATATAAGCCTGCTGAGCTTGATTTGATTGATCAAGATTTATTTGATAACTTCCTTCGATAACATCACATACCAAATTTAACGCGATTACATTTGATATATTTACATTATGTGGAGCTACATGTTTTCCGCCACCTTCTGGATTATTTTTATATTTGAGGATTTTTATTTCTGGTAATGTTTTTTTCTTTCCATTCGTCATAAATTTTTTTAAAACCAATATCGATAACATTACTGAGTCTTTGACGCATCCATGGTGTGTTATGCCCTGGAAGTTTAAATGTAGGAATTTTATAATGCGCTATAAATTGTTCTTTATTATAATGATGGTTTGATAATATATATTTAATAATATCCTGATTATATTTTTCCATATCAGAGATAATTTTATTACATATTTCTACATACTTGATTATATTATCTCGATTAGGTTTATTTGTATTAAATTCAATTACTAAACAATTGATAAATCGCTCAAAATCACTATGTATCAAACTAAATTGGTTAGCATAAAATCCAGGATGATAATAAACACTTGTTTTTTCTGATACATAATATTTTAAAGGTGATCTACTCACCCGCCAATCACTATCATATACTATTTTGTCGTAGCCATGATAATCTTCTTTCGTGCATACATAATCAGATTTTTTGGGTTCTGGTATAACATCGGTTTCTTTTTGTTGAGGTGGTAGTTCCGGCCATCCTAGCACGGTTCTAATAGAACTTTGATAAATATCTACGACATAATCTGGTGAATTTATTTCAATTGCAGATGATAAGGTTGGTTCATGAACTGTTATAACGATTTTTGATTCTACTCCTGCAAGAGAATTTATTCTACGTTGAAATTCAGCGTTAATATGTTCAATTTGGTAGGATCCAGTTGGAATTGAAATAACATTCCAGTCTGGAGTTCCGTCTGGCTTATTTTTCCAAGCTACCACCAAAAAGTTATTTGGTTGTTGATCACCGAATGGTTTCGATCGAATATTAGGCCAGCTGTGATATACTCGTAATTTTGCTAACGCGATCTGAATTACGGGAACTGGGTTGGGAAAATTTACACTAAATTCAGGTTTTGTTGATGATATTGATATCATACTTGTCTTCACCGGTGTGGTATTTTCTGATATTCGTTGAAACAATTCTTGTGATGATGTTGCCATTGTTATTATTATTATTATTATCACGCTCCAATTTTGAAATTGTTGATTCATACAACCGGACCACCTTTGAGAACTCTTCGTCGGATATTATCTGATCATCAATTGATGACGAAATCAACATTGATAATTCCGAATATGCGTTTGACGCGGTAATAAGTTTGACGGCGTAATCGTTTAATTTCTGTTGAGAACATGATGATAATTTTTTTGTTATCCCGGTGAATATTCCAGCTAGTGTTGCTGCTGCGGATATTACAACAGGTACAACAACCGGAGCTATCATTGTAACCGATGATAATATTATTCCAGCGCCTACAATTACGCCTGATACCGAGTATATAGATATATCTAACGCGGTGATTTTACGTTGGTATTTTTCTTTTTACTTTTATATTCTTCAATTATTGCTTCGAGTTTACTCTGAAATTCTTTAACAGTGTTATAACGATACTGTGATGATGTTGACATTTGTTTTATTAAGAATCTCCATGTATTTTCAATTTATTTGTGTTATAAATTCCAAATACCATCTTATTGCGGCTCTAACTAAAGTTGAATCAACTGCTGTAATAATAATTCTGATACTATTATAAATAGTGTTTTCGACGAATGATACTGTGTTAACTCCTTCTCCAATACTTTCTCTAATTATATTTGTACCATCATCACTTTTTATGTTTGATACGATAATATTAAATTTATACTTAGAAGCTATTGTAAATCGATAAATACCTTTAACAGTTATATCACTTAAGTTAAGAGTAAAGAATGCGCTAGTCCAATCGATTTCACCCTGTCGAACTACACGTAAAGTATTAATAAGTTTAACTGTATCATAAGTTGATTTTAAATTATTGATTTCTGTTTGAATGTTAATTTTATTTTCCGCATTAGATATTTTTAAATTAGTGATTTATGTTTGAATTTCAGCGAGAGTTGGAGTAACAACCATTGGGGAACCAAAAAACTTATTAATGACATTTCTACGAAATTGATTATAATTTTTCACATGATCGTCAAATTCTTTATCAGTGTCTGTAAATTTTTTATCGTAATTGGTAAATTTATCTGTGATTGTTGAAACAAGTACGCCTGGTTTTAGTTTACCATCGTTAGAATATAACGCTATAGCGTTTTCCGCTGCACTACGATTTTGAACTAAAATATCATCTACGGAAACATTACTGGTTTTTAGTTTACCTGTACGATCCTCAAATGTAACTATTTCGCCAGAGTCAATACTTGCTAAATTTAACATATCAGATATTTCATCCTCAATTATTTTTTTTTATCTCGTCTGGTTTAATCTCACCAAGTTTTTTTTATTCCTTCGTTGAAGTGGATCTTCCCCAAATATCAACCATTATTATAATCGTTAGTTACTTCTCTAAAATTCCTTGGTTGAAAATCTCTTAAGATTTTCCATTTTTCCCACTGGTATATCCATTCACAGTAATATGTGGTGGTTTCTTTGACTTTAAAATTTCATCAAGAACATTTAATACTTCTTCACCGCATATTGGTGGATCATATAACGTGTGTGAAGGTAGCGTAGAATACCAAATTGGAATTGAATTACTTTGTAATTTATTCACGTATTTATAAAATTCTTTAGGTGGTGGTAAACCATATGAATCAAAATAAACAATTCCACGTGGATCAATCGCGTAACAAACCCAATGAGTGCCAGGTCCATCACCATCATCAACATTAATAATACCGGTTTCTGGTATTTGGGGTTGTGTTGGTAATTGATCTTTCATAAAAACTCCTCGGAAATATTTTATTTGAAGCTTTTAAACAGCTTCTAATAAATCAAAATTTGACCTCGGAAATCCTTCAGATTTTGTCATTAAATTGGTCGTCCTAGTCGTAGGCCGGATCCTCGGTATTCCCATTCCGGAGGTGTTCCAGGTAATCTTAGTCCTCGTCCTTTTTTTTACGTGAAATATTTCCACCTGTGCTTTTTCTTATTGCTGTTACAAGTTCTTTACCAACAGCTAATTTAGCCATTGGAGTAATTACACTAGCGATCAATCTTGGAATTGCATTCTTTTGATTTTGATCTGAAATATTTTCCCCGGTTGCCTTCTTCAGTGCCATTCCGGCTGCAGTACCAACAGCTACTAACGCTGCCGTTTTAGCTACCGCTGGGGCCGCTGCTGCAATCAACGCTGGAATCGCAGCCAACAACGGGAAGATTGCTACGGTTTTTATCATATTTTTTATTGCAGCTGCAGATAGATTAATCTGAACTCCTTTCTTTTCTTTAAAGGCTTTATTAAAATGATTAACCTGAGTTTTCGTCAACGATAACTTATTTGATCTACCGGTCATCTGATTATGTTTCAATGTAATCGAAGTTCCACATTGTTGGGCTGAACCTGATTGGAGTTTCTTTATCTGACCAGGTGTTAATGTAACATTAATAGTGTTATATGACATTATATAACATCGATTGATTTAATTACTGAAAAATCCTTTGGTAAATCTCGAAATGAAATTCTTTTAGAATTTCCACTCAAACAATTCTGAAGATGAAATCGAAATCTCAAGAGATTTTCAAAGAGATTCAATCAAAGATTTTCCACTGGTGCATAAATACTCTCATTCGTCCTCCAACTCCTTCTAGCATCATTGATTTATCGCTGAGAATAACAGCAACTGCTCTGTAATTATCAATACCAGCGGGACGTGTTAACCGAGCTTTGAAAAATATATCAATAACGGATTGTCTTGTTAGTTTGAGATGTTTCAGTGAAAAGTAATATATCGGATATAAATTCTTAAAATCTAGCTGGGATATTTGTAGACCGGTGTCTACGTTTTGGTCCCGCGCCATAAATGATAGTAATCTGTGATATGCTCGTGCAATATGGTTTTGACCATATTCGAGTTGTACTTCTTCACTTGGTTCCTGTTGACCGTTTATTCTTAACGTTGCTTCCCTGACATCTAATTGATCAAATATCATATGACTCCGTTCTTAATTACCAACTCTAGCATCATCCTGCAGCGCTATAAATATATGTCTTGGAGCTGAAAAACCTTGTTAGGATGCTAAATGCCACGTAAACGAGTCATTAATATTATCGATTTTAGAATCCGTAGATACAGATAACCAGCTTAGCAATCTCTTTCCTCCTTGATGCATAAAATCCAGTAACCGAGCTTCCGATGTTATTGATGGTGTCAACACAGGCATCCATAATGCTATTTTTGACAAATTAACCTTATCATTCGCAACTCCAGTACTTCTCCAGATTGCATTATTATCATCACTTTTTCTCATTAACACTATTGTATGCTTAGCTCCATAAATAACCTTTCTGACGTTTCTACAAAATCCAAATATATGATGTAGTGGAATCGCGCATGAAAATTGTCTGCATTGGCCTTGTAATGTTGCTACTCGTGTTGCAAATCCAAGGTTATATTTTGGATTAGGTCTTTCTATAATATCGAATTTATCAGTTGTTGGTTTTGTTTCATGTTCTAGGTCAACTGGTTGATCACCTTTAATTGTATCATTTTTTACCTGTAGTTTAATATATTGATTATGATCAGCGTTATCTGTAATATCCTTTGAAGACATCATAGACGGCCCAGCAGATCTTGTATAATCGTCAGAGTATCTTGCTAATCCAATTATTCCCGTGGCAATATCGAGATCATTTGATATAACTTCAATCTCTTTTGCATCGATAAGATACCTAGCACTTTCAAATAACGCCATAATCCCATAATTGATAAATCCAACTCGGATATTTGGGTTATTATCATATGGTGTATTCGCTGCAACATTTGTAACAATTTCCCCTTCTACTTCAATGAATGTTTCACACTTAGAAAATATTTACTGGTATATTGAACTTGAAGTTCTATTCTTCCTCCTTGATAAGGGTTTATAGCTTGATAAGAATAAAATTGATAATTTTGTACAGAATCGTCTTTATCTATTGGAACATCCATATCAAAAGCTGGATCAGGTCAGTGTTTAAACATTTTTTATTATTTATAATCATTATGGTCTAAATTGTCGTCGTCATCGTCGCCGACGACGATAAAAATTCTTTGAATTTTCAAATCCACTTCCCGCTATCAAATTTGCGGTTATACTATCTTGAAGATCCTTCGGTGAAAATCCTTCAGATTTTTCCACCAAAGACGGAGTCGCCAAAGACGAAGTCGCCAAAGACGAAGTCGCCAACGAGTCTAATTTTTGTTGTACCGCTTCATTTATTGCTTTGCTAACTTGCGCTGGCATTACTGTCGTAGACGGTAGCGGCTTCTTTTTTCGTCTAACTAATGAAGTTACCTTATCCTTTGCACAAGATAATGCTTTTCCGCCAAGATCTACAACCGCTGAAGGGATTTTATCACGAACAACCTCAATAGCTTTCATCCCCATCTGTTTTACAAACGGTGCAACCTTTGGAGCCATCATTGAAAATAATCCTTTTATTGAACTACCGAGACCATCACCATAATATATACTATAAACCGAGTGTCTTGAATTTATCACGTAGACGCTATCTGGTTTATCATGATTGTAGTGTATACTCATTCTTTATACTGTTAACGTTTTAATTAATTGTGAAAATTCTCTCTGAAAATCTCAATCGCTGAGATATCCTGGATAATCTTCAACGAGTTCACTAATAAACTCTCGATATGTTGTTGTATCTATAATTCCACCTTGAAATAATCGTCTACAAATATCAGTGATTTCATTAACTATTTCGTGGGAATTATTTCCAGCTCGTTTTCCTCCGATGAGAACTTCTAACCCTGATATATCATTAGGAATATTACCAGGGCAAAAGTGATCTGTGAAATTTGAAGAATTTCCATTTACAAATCCCCGTCCGGTTATTTCTTTCGGAATTTTTTGTGAAGAATCTCCACTTGACTCTTTTTTTATTTCTTCGGGTATTGGATCGGCTGTATACGGTGGTGGTTTTTGTTTTACTTGTACTATTCCTTTTAATATACCATTATATATTTTATAACTATCTTTTAATTTTCCTGTAAGTTTGGTTCCGCCACTATTCGCCAAAAACACCTTTTTTGCCCATTTTTCCTTAGTTGTTATGGCTTTTTCATATTCATCTTTTAGATAATTATTTCTATTTCTAAAATTATCGGCAGTAAACTTAGCTAAATCTTGTATTTTGTCAATATTTCTAATTTCATTTAACGCTTCACTCGTGAATGAAACTTCAGGTGTATATTCTCGTAGGAATATCTACGGTAGCTCCTGCCGAATCTCTTTGAGATTCCGTTTCCGGTTCAACTTGTTGTTGAAGATCTTCTTGAAAATCCGTAAGATTTTCGCGTTCACGTTGCTGAACCGCGGTTACAATATCACCAGGAAGTGTTCTCGTTGATTTTTTATTTGTTTGGATCGTGATGCTATTTTTTTAAATACGGGAAGTACATCCCGCTGTTGAAACCCTGTAAGAGATTCCACTGCGGTTTTCACATCTTTGGTAGCACTGGTTATCGGTGAAAATAATTGTTGTGTATCAGCGGAAAATTCTGTTTGAAGTTGGTGTCGTTGTTGTAGTTGCTCTCTGACAGCGTCTCTCAACGGGATATATTTTTTGAGTGCTGCTAGTCTCTCTCTGGCTAGTCTAGTTGTCAGTGATTCATTTGCCATTATTGAAACGTTATCTCTTTTTTCTAAAATGGAAAAGTTATCTTTGAAAATCTTGGATTTTTATGTGGAAAACGTTTGATTTTCAAAGATATTTTTCAGTGAAGAATCTTTGATTTTCAAATTTTAAATTTTTAAAAACCTTGGATTTTTTCATACTGACTATAATGTTTGACCATAATTCTCAATCATGATTTCTTTATTATCATGATTACTAAGTAAAATTTTTTATTATAATTTTCGATTATAATTTTTCTTCGTGAATTATATATAATGCGAACACCAACATATTTAACGGCTGATGATGAAGAAAGAATACTCTCGCTGAGAGGTGTAAAACGACCAATAGAAGTATCTAAAGAATTTAAAATCGGATTATCCAGATTATACAAAATATGGTCGAAAACACCTTATAGTGCAACAACCGGAGGTAGTTATGAATCGTATAAAGAGGCTAAAAAGCGTCAATTAGAACAGCAACGTTTTCTCGCAGAAGAGATTTCTGCGTTACGAAAGGAGAATGCTGAAAACGACATGGAACTAACTGAGTTAAGAAATAAAAAAAATATCTTTATACAACAGCGTAATGATGAACGAAATCAAATTAAGGGATTAAATCTCAACATCGAAAATCTTAAAAAAAAAATATCACGTAGGCAAAAAAAATTGATGATTTATCAGCGGAGTATGATAATCTTAAAAGGTATTACAGCGAATTATCGGAGCGGTGTAATAAAATTCAAGAAGATATCGATTACAAAAAAGTTTGTATGGCTACTCCAATGCCAAGTAAGAAACCTGATCCTGGTAGGAAAGTATTAGGATTTGAACAATCCGGTCATTTAACTTTTATTCCACGTTGAATTTTCACTTCTGAAATTCTAAAAGAAATTGCAAAGTAATTTTCATTTACAATGATTTATCATATTGTTCTGCTACGTTTTTGATGAGTTCTTCTCTGTTAAATACATCTCCGATAGATTTTAACAGCGATTTTAACAATTTTGATATCACCGCAAACTCTTTAAGAGACTCAGAATTAGATTTGTTTAGTTGATAAAGAATTTCATTTCGTGCTCGAATTAGTGTCTATGTGACACGATACTCTGAGCGGTAAGTTGGATATTGTTTATCCCGTGCAGAAGATATTTTTTGATATTCCCGTTGAAGATATTCTGACGTGAATAAATTGTTGCTGTGGAACTCTCTTAAACGGTCAAGTTCGGTTAGTAATTGTTTAACAGTTTCGTCGTTAAAAATTGATAAATTTTCATCCGTTGGATTTACGTCCGTTAAATTTTCATTCGAATTCATTTTATTATATATGCTAAGAACTTTTAAATTTAATTGTGAAATTGCAAAGTAATTTTCATGGAAATGGAAATGGAAATTCTTTAGAATTTCAGAAAGAATTTTAGAAGATCTCCATTTCCATTGAAAATCTTTTGGATTTTCAAGATAACTTTCTATTTCTTCGTTAAAATCCGTTGGATTTTCATTCTTCAAAATAACCATTTTTCCATAAAAATTATTTTTCCCATTCTTTTTGTGTTTCTGCGTTTTCTTCTTCTATTTTTTTCTTTCTTTCCCAGTCACTTAAATATTCACAATGATTCTTAAATACGTTAATAAGATTTTTGATATCAGGATAATCATTAATACGTGGTTGTATAAATTTATCAAAATAATAACCATTCACAAAATCATTCATTTTATAAAATGATCTACTAGCGTCAATTTCACCGTATTTATCAAAATGAATCTTAGTAATCGCGTTAAGATATTTTTTATTAGTAGCAAATTGCTGAAGAAGTTCGATGATTTGTTTGATATTCGTCTCTCGGTTATGTGTCATTATATAATAATGTAAAAATATTATACGTCTAAATGTTATTCAGGTAATGAAAAAAAATACGAATATACGAATGACACTCTGCAGTTAAACCTTTTCGAATACGCCGTTGAAATAATTCCTTCAGCAGCGAATCTCACAGATCCAATATCCATGTCAAAGTATTTAGCCGCCGATCTTATTGATGGGAAGTCTTCAATTGTAGTATCGCAAAACGCTGTCACAGGTCTTGGTATAGGATTTTTACTCTGTAGAGGATTTTTATTATGACAATTTTCTCGTTGGGTTATGATTCTTTAATTGTCAGCGCGATTATTCAATTTATTTTGGTTAACGTGGTCAACTACAAAACCTTTCGGGATAACCCCAATGAAAACTTCAGCGATGAATTTATGAGCGTAATAATCTTTTCTTTGTTGTCCTAGACGAACTGTAATTAATAGATATCCCATATTATTAATTCTACCAATAGAAATTCTTCGTTGCCTATGTCTGATAGTTCCATCTCGTGACGCTTCGTAGTTAATGTAAATCGGGTGTGAAACGTATTCGTCGTTAACTTTGTTAGTATTCATTATTTTTATATAAGATTTTATCCATTTAAATGTTATTACCATTTTTCCTATTTACATAATCCTGCGGAGATCTTACAATTGGAACACGATGATTAATATGTGTATGCGAATCATAGTAACATTTAAGATCTCTATATTTTTCAGCACCGTGACTAGAACACAATTGAGATTTTCCTCTTACTCCTACGCCACACACAAGACAAGGTTGTGGACCGGTACTTCCATTACGAAAACGTTGCATATGAGAGAAACAGTATTGGTTTTTACATGGTTTTCGAGATAACCTGCCGATAGGTAGCCAATTACAGGAGCTCCAATTGAAATTATTGACCATAATTCCCACGCATGGAGTTCAGCGGTGTTAATATTTCCACGAGAAAAGATTGTAAAATATATTTCTGAGAAATTTTGTAAAGAGAATTTTTACGAAGAAAAGTTATTTGATGCTATTTACCAGTTAAATAAAAATGATCCTGTATCTGTATGGTTGTTGAGAAGTCTTGAGGATGAGCAGGGACAATTTGATCAGTTTGTTACCCCGTGTGGAGAATTATATCGTACTGAAGAATTAAACAACAGAATGAAAACGATTACTGAACAATTTGTAAAGGATTTTGATGAGAAACTTCTCATGAAAAGTTTTACAACTTCGTCAGTGGTAGCTCACTTCGCCAGAGAAAGAAACTCTTGGAGAGTAACTAATAAAGAATTTCTCGAAGATGTTAAATTAAATTGCGTTAAGTATGGTCATGGTGGTTTATGGAACACAAAATACTCTCGTGATGGGATGATTGCAATTGATATAGCTGCGTGTTATCCTGGAAGTTTTCTCGCGTATGGAGAATGTAATAAATATTTTAAACGGTTTGGTCATCCAACCCACGAAAGGTGTCGTGTTGCTATTAATGGTCCATTGCCTGATTTTGATATAACGGGATTTGTTCGTCATGTATCATTTGAACTTAATAGTAGATTGCATCCGTGTAGTTACGCTTGGATCGGTAAACACATATCTGAAAAAGCGTGGATACCAATTGTATTATTGAGATATATGTTAGATAGTGGTATGTTAGCATCGCTAATATATATATCCAATATATTTAGTGCTGGAACAGACAGACACCTGGACAGTCGAGATATGGAATTCAAAGCAGCAGTTGCACCTTTTGCTATGGGACTCGATGAAATGCTTACCAATTTCTTATCTAATGACCTTCTTCTGATTGTGCATAGATTGGTAAAAAAATAGATTCATAAATAAGAAACAAGTAGCTTATCTAACCCCACCCGAGAAGCCCAGACCGAGACATATTTACACTTTGCCAAAAATTCATAAAGAACCAGCAACTTGGTATAATCCCTACAAAATTCTACAGGGTAGACCTATCGTATCGGATGTGGGGAGCGAATCTTATCAAATTTCATAGTACGTAGATTCCTTTTTAGCACCTTTGGCGACGAAACATCCAGCATATCTTAGAGATACGAACGATTTTTTAGATAAAATTAGGCATATCAAAATTGTGCAAAATAGTCTACTTGTTACTTTAGACGTGGAAAGCATGTACACTAATATCGATAACAAGGACGGCTTGCAAGCTGTATTAAATTGTTTCAGAAGTAACCCCGACCCGAAAAGACCAGACCTGGAAATTTTAGAACTGCTGAAACTTGGTCTCGTAAATAATGTTTTTGAATTCAATGGAAAATATGAACCTCCGAATCTCTGGGACCGCCATGGGCAAGAAATTTGCCCCTAATTACGCCAATATCTTTATGGCCGAATGGGAGAAAGAAGTTTTCAAAAGGTGTAATTATCTCCCCCTAGTTTACTTTAGATTTAGATGACATCTTTTTAATTTGGCCATTTTCACGAAAGAAATTTGATACCTTTTTATCGATTTTAAACAGTTACCACCCATCGGTCAAATTAAAGGCATGTGTGATGGACACTTCGGTGGATTTTTTAGATACGACCATTTTTAAAGGACCACAGTTTGAACATACGAGAAAGCTTGACTCCAAAGTTTATTTTAAACCCACCGACACGCAGCAGTTACTCCATAAATCTTCCTTCCATCCTAGACATACATTTACGGGAATTCTAAAATCACAAATAATTCGATTCCACAGGCTTTGTACAAGAAATGAGGACTTTGAGAAGGCTAGTACCACACTATTCAGAACTTTGAGGGAGAGGGGCTACTCCAAACGACTCCTAAGAAAAATCAAAAACACCACTTTAAGTGAACTTAGGGGGGACGTGCGTACTTTAGGGAAAGCTACGTCATGTCAAGGCCGACGATGCGCGACCTGCCCATTTGTTAGGGAATCAAACAATTTCACCAGCCATACGAATAACCAAACCTTTTTAATCAAACAAAACTTATCTTGTAATTCTAGAAACATCATTTACTTGATTACGTGTAATCTATGCAGTAAACAATATGTGGGATAAACCACTCTGACACTTAGAGATCGTTTTACTAGACACCGCCTTGACATAATTCATAAGGCAAATAAATCCATCTCCAATCATTTTAATAATGAGGGACACTCGTTGGATGACTGTTCAATCTTTCCCATTGAAATGGTAGTAAATATTCAAAATCTTACCAAAAGAGAGGCCTATTGGATCAAGAAACTAGGAACGATTAGCCCTTTCGGCCTTAATTTGCACGAAGAAGTGATAGACATTATACCATTCGTTATCACATACAATACTAAAGCAACTCTTGCAGCAAAATTGATTAGAGAAGGATTCGTTAAAATTCAGAAGGACTTTCCTTGCATTTATTATCAAAAGCTCATAACGGCATATCGGAAGAACAAGAACCTATGCGACATTCTCATAAGAAACAAAATAAGGAGGTAATGCGATTAATTTTCCCTAGGCCCGTGCACGTGGGAGTTTACAAACTCCCACCCTACTCTTAAAACCTAACCCTAACCCTAACCCTAACCCTAACCTATAAGCTGACGGGTTGTCATAGTCTCGCAGGAGTTGTGGGTTCGAAAGCCACTATAAACTTCATAATATTTCTCTCGTAATAATCCTCCTTAGGTCCGTGCAAAGAATATACGTGACATATTCTTATTATAGCAATTATAAAGCTAATTTAATTTAAATCCTAACTACGCCAGTACCAAGCTATACGATGTATGAAATATCTAATTACGGAGACGAGTTTGCACGTGATCAAATGTACATTTAAAACCGATCTTCAAGCAACTATTTTTGTAGTTGTTTGTTGGTCTGGAACGAAAGCATTTTTTTCACCTGTAAGCTGACGGGGTTGTCATAGTCTCGCAGGAGTTGTGGGTTCGAAAGCCACTATAAACTTCATAATATTTCTCTCGTAATAATTCTCCTTAGGTCCGTGCAAAGAATATGCGTGACATATTCTTATTATAGCAATTATAAAGCTAATTTAATTTAAATCCTAACTCTATATAAATTTTGATAAAGGAATTAGCTATTACAGCTTAAGTAACAAGATAAACGCTTTACTTATTCAACACAAAGTGACGTTCAAACCATTAGATAGATAAATAGATAGACAGACAGGTAAATGTATATATATATAAATATATATATATATATATATATATATATATATATATATATATATATATATATATATATATATATATAATGAAAAAAATTAATTTTAGGTTCAATCAAATTTATTTCTTTTTTACGTTCCGGACTTCAAACTTTAATAACAGCCCGTATTTGTTCATGTCACCTGTAAAATACAAACAAAATAAAAAAATACACAAAATCATGACACAACATTATCTTTGTTGATTTTAATTATGGGTTAATTTCTTCAAAATATAAAATAAAAGACGTTGTAGGAACTAACACTTACTTTTTTGATGAATTTCGCATAGTAATTAACCTCAATCAGTCCTTAAATAACATACGAGACTCAAAAGTAAAGACATGGTGTCAACTTGGCTTGTAATGCACACTAAACACATAGTTGGTTTGTATGTTCTGTTTATGTAGGGAAGCCTATGAAGTCGAGGTGAATATTAACAAAATATAAACATATAGCAGACAAATGGATTTGTCATACACAATTGTTACCAGTTGGTATTGTTTCTCAAACTCCAATAATTAAAAAATCTAATTTAGATTTATTTGACCAGTGAAAAAAATATAGAGAAAACAGTTGGACTAAGGCATCCAAATGGATAATAATTGCAAGTTGGTGCCAAACAAAAATAGTTCCGTTCAAAAAATTACCTATGATTATAATCTAAGTGACACATATTCGTACAATTGTAAGTGAAACTAAGAGAGGCAGAGACCAGCAAAAGAAACGTCATGAGAAGTCACCAAAGACTTACGTGGATGTTACGTCGTTGACGATGATGGACAACAAAGTGGCGATTTGTCCGTGCAAGGAGTGAGAATGAATTGTTCCTCACTCCCTATACATCCATCTGGCCGGCAAGTACAATACACTAATAATTGACGATAATAATGATAATAATGATAATAATAACTATAATAATAATAATAATAATAATAATAATAATAATAATAATAATAATAATAATAGTAATAATAATAATAATTGACACTTATAATAATAATAATAGTATTAGTATTAACAATAATTATAATCAAAAGGAAAATATGATTGATATATAACGAGGAATGTTTTTTTATTAGCCAATGTGAGTGCATCAATGTTCGAAATGTTTTCGTGCTATGGCAACGACTTATGCAGTCCTAACCGTCCGTTCTTGAGGAAATTATATTTAATTTTTTTTTGTCTCCAAGCAATCAGAGATATCATTATAGATTGCTTTATATAATATTAGTTTTTGGACGGTGGGTTGTAATTTGTCCAACAGCCATCAAGAGAAAAATAAATAATGCTTTCAACGTTCTCACTATGTTAAACGAAATAATGTTTCACAGTTCTTTGCGACACGTTGCTACATATACCTATATATACTTGTTACCCGTATTAGTGGTACCAGACAAACAAATATATAACTTCTGCAAATAACAAACCTAACTTTGATACATTTTCCTCAGCAGTTCAAGCTCCACGATATTGATTATTAACGTGTTTGTTTACTTTGTATAGTTTATAGCAATTAGTAGCCTCAAATATTTATCATGGATGAAATCAAACAGTCAGAAACGTTTCCTTTGCCTTCAGTCGTATAAGTGTCAAAATATATCTTAAGAGATCATCACGTAGCTTACTGCTCTGTAAATGTAGATCAGCACAGTTTAATGCCAGAGCAGTTGAAACAAAATGCTAGAGTTTGAAGAAAAAAATTTAAACCAGTTAAGAGTACCGTTTGTGAATTTTGCAGAATTTGACAATTTTAACGCCCAGCTTGATTCTCTTTATATATAAACGAATCATACAACTCGCAAATTGTGCTAGAATCCTGCTATTTTGTATATAAAATTCATTTTATTGATTCAAGGTATATAAAACCTATATAGACAAAACGCTTGCATTTGCCAAAAATATTTCTTGGTCAGTTCAGAACATGTAGACATCATTGCTAAGTGATTGGTAAAGTCGTTGGAGAGATACATCAAAATGTAACTTGCAATTGTAACCCTCTAACATTAGCACAATTATTATCCATGATTTAAACAATTTGGATATACATTTTCTCTGCCACAGCATTGTGTAATTCAAACAGACGGAGACTAAACCGATTCCAGAAAAATACATAATGCTACATCCGCTTTGATTAGGATCTCTTCGTTTTGTGGAGAGTCTCCATGTCAAAAATATCTCTTGTGATGGGATGAAAGCATTTTGCAAATATCTACCATCAGTCAACATTACCATCTCAAACTCAATTGATATTGGCTAAAAATGTATGTTTAAGTTGCATATATGGTGGAAAAGTGTTTTTTTAAGAAACTTAACTGCAATTCCAAAATGCATTTTATACCATATATAAACACGCACATTTGTTTTTATGTGCGTATCGGTTTTCAAAAAAGTGGTTGTGAGTTTGAAACTTGCAGCTGATCCTCATTGTTTTCCTTTTTTCTTAATTTTTAGTAGTTTGTGTACAACCACTTTTTTACTCGCTCCTTGCAAGTTTATAATTATTTTGAAACATTTATTAGAAACGGTTGTAATTCTATCTTTCATTCATCCTTATTATATTTTGTGTAGAGAACTGCATCTTCAGCATTCTTACCCTTTCATTTATGAAACGAGTTATAACCAGAAAGTCTTAAATTTACTTTTCCATTGTGCCTGTGTCAATTGAAAATAGCTCTTGCCATAGTCCATAGTCCAAAGTCAGGAAAATATTCTCCAAACCATGTAAAAATTTCAACTACAGGTCTTAAAGCTTACATATAAATTGAAAATACAAAACTTCTAAAGCTGACGTATATTTCAAGATATTAAACTGATTCACCGTGGATTTTCTTTAAAATCAATACAGTAACCAGAACTTTTTAAACAATTTCTAAGCCTCACAAAAAATAATCCCTTGAAGTAACATACTTTTATGTGCATGATGTGTGTATACAATACCCTTCACATGAAATAGCATGATATGCTACTGTTTAAACTGACACGTGGCAACTGGTCAAAGGTTTAATGTTTAGTTGAAAAATGAGCAAAAAAATACTGTTCTAGAAAGAGATAAATTATATTTGCTTGGTAGGCATGCAGGGTAGATCAGATAGATAGATAGATAGATAGATAGATAGATAGATAGATAGATAGATAGATAGATAGATAGATAGATATATATGACAACTAAGTAAGAAAAAGACCAAAGAGTTGTCACGTTTGAGTAACGTAGAATAAACACATTGTGGATTGTTTGGATGAACTTTCTGTGTGGTGCGGGATTGTATTCGTCGAATAGATACACGGATTATGTCTCTACCAAGTCAAGGTATATTTCTCTTGACAACGCGAATGAATTATACTTATGTCTAACAATGAATTGTTGTCTTCCCGCCGTTTAAAATAAAACACTGTATTATTACGCTGAATAAGGATGTGTTAGGCTTAAAACAACAACATTTTATTGATGTAGATGGGAAACGTTAATTCGTTAAAAAATGAACCAAAACATTGGCAGGCATAATGTAAAGATAACAGAAACGGAAGCAATAATAAGCACACGTGAAAGTAACTTTTGCCATACCGTTTTGGTGTTATTCTGTACCTCTGTCCATATCATCTCTCATTGGATTAACAAATCCACCAGTATAAATAATAATGATAATAATAATAATAATAATAATAATAATAATAATAATAATAATAACAATAATTGATGATGATAAAGGGAAATAAGTAGTCTTCGTAGATAAGTGAATGATGCCTTAATGCATCAATGTTAAATACGTTCCTTAGGCTGGTATATAGTTAAATAATAACCACAACTGACATGAGTTTTCCAAACTTCGTCAATAGACTTATCATGATTTTGCGGAAAAAAAATATTGAAATGAACCTGACATATGGCATGATTTCGAACATATTACGCCATGATACGTCACTTCGAGCACAGGAAACACCGATTCTATGACTTTTTGATAATGTATCTTTCTGATTTATTGAAAAATGCTGCTAGGTAATATGACCGAATAAAAATCGCAACGGACAGTTTTAACCGACGCATAATTCAAACAGCTGAACCAGCTACCATTCTAAAAATAACATCATATAGGGAGTGATAAACGATTTTTGCAATTTAAGTAAGAAGATATTTTTCCAATGACTCTTCTCTATGGGATTTAGATCATTGAATTCATAAATGTCTCAAAATTAATCATATCCAACACATGCTATAACGATTAAAATTAGTTCCAACTTTTTGAGAATTATTGGAAACATGATTGTAAATCTAAAATTAGTCATAAATACAAAATTAACATAATTTTAAATATCAAACTATTATGAAGCGTTCATATTTCACAATACTGTCAGTAATCATTATCGTGTATTATTATAAGGTGCTAGATGCAGACGGAGTAATTACCGGTAAGGTTTGTTTCTTTCAAACATGTCATTAAATGTACATGTGCAAGATAGGACTTTCAATGAATGATTTGTAGCGACAGGTATTTATGTTTTTCGGTCAAACATAATTACATGTATCGAGCAATGTATACGTCGGATATAAACTTGCATAGTGCATGTTCATCTTGTCATTTATGTATCCATCCATTAATTAAACTATCCTTTAATGGTCGTGGTGTATAATGCTTCGACACAAAATAATTTTAGACGGTACTTATTAGGTTTATAATGATTGACTCTAAACATATTGAGTGAAAGAAATATATGATAATTTTATTAACAAAATTCAAAGGAACACCTCAATGTGGTTACAGTTAACATGAGCATTATATTTACGTGAAATATGTTGAACTATTTATAGGTTCCTGAGAAGATTATATTTTATTTGTTCTCTCCAAATGTCGGATGAGCTATCTGAAAATAAATACATTAAGTAGCTGATGCTTACCTAGGGTCCCGGCGATACTTTGTCCAATAGCCATGAAGATGATCAAGAGAAGGAAGATGAACTTCTTCGACATCTTTAAATGTTTCCACTATGTTCGTTGAAAAGAAGCAGTCCCAATCCTTTGCCACCCGTTGCTTTATATGCTAGAGCAAACTTGATGAAATGGGGTCAACCAAAAGTCACGATATCTAATTTTGTTGACAGTGGTTAAACAAGGTCACATCAGGTAATTAGCTAAAAGTGACCATGTTTGAAGCATTAACCGATTAATTGATTTCATGAGTCAAACTAAGAACACTCTGTACAGTCTACTACAATTTTATGGATGAATGAATTCCAGATATTTTGGTTAAATGTGTTTACCCGTGGAGAGGTGTTGCTAGAGAGAATGAATGTTATGATCATTGTAAGAAGATATGGCCAAATCGCAACTCAGCATGTTTACTTTTACTTTTAAAGATAGAGAAAATGAAATTAGTGAATTACATTTGACATTAAAATGACGGAAAATATTATGTTTACTTTATGAGCCGTATACATAATTTAAAATTGCACAAAGTTTTTTATTTGGGAATATTTATTATTTTCAATTATTTACTTGAATAACAGATTGTTCTGTAATAGATCATTGATTAAATTTGTAAACTATAATTTTGTTAAATCATACAAGCCATTCATAATTAGATGATTTCAATGCATCGAACAAGTTGGTAAATTTGCATAAATGATGCTATAGGCATATCAATACGTTTACTATAATGTTTTATTCGCAATTAAATTGAAAATTCTTCATTTAGAACTTAATATAACAATTTGGACTATTCGGCATTAAATTCGCAATATGTCATTTTTAAAATTACACCTTGTATTTTGGGAAAAATAGATGTTATGTTTAATTTTCCAAAAAGAGCTGTTTACTGATTTCTTCTTTTAATTATTTATAACCATATGATAGTATTTTTCAACAGGTTTTCATTAAACATTTTTTTCTGCTTTAGCTTTTTCTTTTATTGCAACGTAACTAGGCGTCTCTGTATTAGCTTCCAATAAGATGACGCTGGACTAATTTATTTAAATAGAACAGTTTGTGGGCATTGCAATACACTTTATAGAGCCAATGCGTTTCTTTTAAAAACTCTTCAACATCTGAAATTTGTATTCTTTTTGTTGCCTGCATTGTTCTCCAGTTCTATGATTTTACATTATTCTTGAGAGTCTAATCAAAGCTGTCAATTTATTATTACTTTCTTTTCTACATTACCTAAATTACGACGTAAAATCCTATGTGTTGTTGTTAATGGCAGTAATTCATTTTTTAGCTGTTTGATATGAATTGCAAAATCTGCAGAAACCATCGGATATTTTTTTTTATTTTTGCACTAGTTATTTTTCATTTAAGTATCTAAATGTTGTGGTTTTGTATATCATATTTTGTAAAAGCCAAATTCAAGTTATATTTTCAATAATGGAATGTATAATTTCCAGCTATATTTTAAATAGAGCTAAAGTATACGACTGTTTGATTAAGTATATTATGTTCTCTCCGTAAATAATACACCGTAAAAGACATATTGTGCTAAATGATATCGCATATTTGTCAGATACATCATTTTCAAATATTGTCAAAATACTTGATATCAGAACAAATGTCACTGAATTTTCAGTAGGAATTTTATTTCTCAGATTCAAGAATTCAGGAATACAAAAATTACATTTTACCTCAGGCAAATTGCAAATATTCGCGAGTGTATTCACATCATATTGTCTATGTTACATAAGAATGTCGGGGAAAAAAGCAAATACAAGTAGCGCATTTTCACCATACATTTGATACAAAATATATACAAACAAAACACATTCTGTAAAATGTGGAGGTGGCGTAATTTTCACCTTTAGTTTGATAAATATGTCGTACGTAGCATTTATGAAATGAGAATTGTTCTATTCCTGAAAGCACAGAGGTGAAATGCAGGTGGAAACAAGATCACTAACCTAGGGATCATTTGTGCAATCTGGTCAATGACATAAATGGTACAGTGCCTACTCATTTTAATCAATGGTTAAGTGTGACATTAGAAATATTTCCCTCACACACATTTGTTTTGAGGATTTGTATTAAGATTTACAGGGGATTCGAAAGATGCATTTTAATATGGGGGATTTATATTTGTGCCATTTTGTATGCGCTGCCCGAAATTTCGACATGTGCGTTTGTTTTGATGCACATTGAGCTGGGATGGAGCATCAATCTTTATTATATTTGCTTCGCCTCTGGGTTAGTTTCTTACTATGAGTGCGGTTCCAAAATAAATAATTATATTGGTATATGATTGCACACACAATTATTTGATCAGATCATAATCGAAATGATGAGGAGTTGAAAATATAATGAAGTTGAGCGTAATTCTCTGTTTCGTATAGAAAAAATACACACTGTATAACATAATTAGAAAGAGAAACATTAACTTAAAATTTAATCTCGAATCAATTAATTGTTTTCTTCGGTTTACCCAAAGTGATATCTCCGCCTAGTTTATATATAATTTCCATTTGTACGATATTATTGGCCAACAAGAGGTATGCTGTTCTTGAGTAGATGTGAATCAGTGCCTCCAAAAACAACTTTATTATGGAGAGAACATAATGTTATGTCAGGAAGCAAATGAATCCATCGTGAAGGTTAACTGAATGTGACTCAATGATGGTCAAATATGTAATGTAAATAAAACCTTTGTTTCAGCTCCACGGACGCTACATTCTCCGGACAAACGGAACACTTCAAAACACTCTGATCACTCCGCAAATAATATCCTCCGGATACTCTGGATACCAGACATTAGAGACTCTGGACACACCGGACATTATATACGTTGAAGACACCGGACGTTTGACAGCTCTACAGCTGCATTACTCTAGTAACTCTAGACACTAGACACTCCGGTGCGTTAATCCGTCTGGTGCATTAAACGGCTCTGTTGAATTAAACCCTGTGAAAAGTGATATATCTAATGCAGTGTACTATAAATTATAACAGCATAATAACACACATTCAGTTATATAGATTACATTATCAGCACAATAAATACAAAAGGGCATGTTCGAAATTAAACCTAACCCTGCTCAGTAAGAATCCTGCTATATTAAATAGATCATTAAAACATGTAGCTCTACATTGCTAATACAAATCCCTTGCAATGTCGCAAACAATAATATACATATGTACAATATCATGCGTAAACAAAAGCTACCTTGCAAACATCCATAAACAAATGTTGTGTTTTGTATTTTTAACACCTAGAAATTAATACACTTACATACCGCTTCAGCTCTAGATATGCAAGTCCTTGAATTCAATAGTGTGGTCGGTCTCAGAATTATTTAATTTGACGCAAACTCTAGATCCGAAAGTTAAAGTATGTTATGTATATTTGTTGATCGCCATAGTTTGTATGTTTGTTTAATTTTATTACAAATTTTAGTTTTTAATAAATTTCGATATAGGGTTACTACACAGCCCTAATTAGTGTAGGACTACTCCTTCACCGTGGCTGGACTTGGAGGTATTTACTAAATTGATCCAGGAAAATAGATCAGATGTGTCCAACAAATTTTATGTGTATGCTCATATATTGTTTGTACGTTATCCTTTTTATTTTTCTTCAGACCGGCCTTTGAAAAAGTCAAAAATCTTTTGAGTTATTAATTATAAATATTAAATTTGTGGAAGCAGTTTAGTGTATGTATAGAATTAGTATAAATGTATTTGTTTTGTATAGATATTAGTAAGGAACATAAAGCCACCTACAAGTGTATAGTGCAAGGGAAGAGCATGTGCTGCAAGTTTCCTATATTAATTCTCAGTCATATGATAACATTATTAATCAAGGACTAATTTTATAAGTATAAATACTTTTAAATTCAAGTTCAAGTTATTGCGTTTAAGACTGAAAATATGTTTAAGTATGAATTCAAAAAGTGCAAAGTATAGCATTAGTAATATATATATTTTGTATATATTAATTGGACGATTAACTTTATAGCATTGATAATAGTATGATAATGATTTGAACATAAGTTCAGTTAAAAGTCAATTAAATAAGGAACGAGCATCATTTGCTCCTGGCATGAGCCAGTAAAAACTGCTTTGTCTGATAACCTAGAAGGAATTTATAGCAATAATTTTGAAATGTGACTTTATCAATCTTGGAAGTAATTCTTTAAAATAATTAATGATTTCTTATAAATTCCGTACTGTGAATTTTTCCATGGCCCTTTATGTCAATTCATACTTAAAATCCACTATGCAGTATTTCTCACAAATTTCATTTTTGTTCCGTTCCGTAGACTTGTATTCTGGATTTGTTCTGTGTTTTGGGTTGCATTTTTGTTAGTTCTGGTTTTGTTCATAGCAACTTGAGACGAACATATTCAGAAGAGTCGACAATAATAGTTAATTTATATTAATTCCACATGAAACACTTTCCTGATCCATAGTTATTCTTACCAAGATACTCTAGGGGGGAGTCGAGGATACCCTCATATCCATCTCAATTTTCACAGTAATCAATATTTCCTATTACATAAAACTTCAGACGAAAATTCTTACAACTCCTTGGAGCAGACTGTCGGCTGACTAGACTTATCCACTTAGATTTTTATTTAATTACAAATCATTAGCTAACTCACACAAAATATTGCCTAATGTGCGTTGCTATGATTCAAGCGAAATGATTTTTAATTGAAACTCCACCTCTTTATTTATTAATCATAAAAAATTGTTTCTCATATTCCAAATGATCATCTTTGATAACGTAGTTGTTTTCGATGTTTGTGTCGCATTACTTCTTGTTATTTTATCTGTAATAATACTGGTAGTAGTATAATTAGTTCTGGTAATAGCAGTAGTAGTGGTTGTTGTAGTAGTTTAGCATAATTAGATCCATTCTTCTTCATTGTATTTGACCTTTCCTAATTTTAGGACGGTGCGGCTTACATTGGCTACATCTTTCCTAGACTTTCTGTAAAATCGAGTGCCACCTTGACAGACGTGTTTCCTTCAAAGCTCAGTGCTTTTATTAAGTGTCATCACGTTATCATCTAGGTTTAATGAAAAATCGTCTTACCGAAACCAAAACAATAGGTACGGTCTGATTAATCATTTTCCTAAAGTTTAATTTACTCCTCTGTGCTTATCTCATTATGTTGATGCTTTCCCTTATTCCTTGCCAGACTAAGTAATAATCACGTCCTCTATATTCATAACTATAGCCATATACAATAGACCGGTTAAATATTCTTGCTCAATAATTACTAATTAGCGTGTTATACGTCAACTTAAAGATTCATCAACGTTTGAGATGTACCATTAGATAAGAATTTAACAGCAGAAGTGCAAGAGACCGCATCTGAAATCATACATAACGAGCAGGCAGAGGAATCAACGTATTTCAATAATAATAAAAATAATAATCCTGATAACAACAACATCAACATTAATAATAATAATAATAATAATAATAATAATAATAATAATAATAATTTGAAGAAGAAGAAGAAGAAACTATGAAGTCGAAAGACAAAATAATTACCTTTTAATGCATATATATAAAATTTAACTAACAAGTAAGTACATATAAAAACGGTACGCATCTAAGATATGATTTGAAATGTAGAGGATGCCCATTCAGTTTCAGAATATTCAATTTTTTCTTTATTTACTTTCTAAAGTATGTATGTTAATCAGAGATGCATGAGTTCCTAACCGAAAACCCTAACGCTAACCTTAACCCTTACCCAGACCCAAACCATAATCCTAATTATAACCCTAACACAGAAATGATATTTATCTGATTGACTTACCACCATGTGAAACTGTAAAAGGTTGGTAGGAGCTTTTAGGATGTATGTGTGCTCTAAAGACGGATATTCTCTCTCTTTTCGTCCAATAACGACCATCAAAAAATCAATATCAAAACATTAACATATAACGCTGTATCACTTTTCTATCACTGTTGTCTATAAAGCGTTGTTGTGCTATAATATCATGAATTATACTGTATTTGACAAACCTGATGAAACGTATTAAATCATCAATTTCAACAGAGAGAAAGACGGACTAGCAGAGAGATGGAGACATTAAATTTGAAGTATCCTTTTTTTATCGTGTTATCTCTTTTTTCGGTCTAAAGACGAATGATAGAAAGAACACATTGAATCAAACAAAATAAGAGAGCTTCAGCGTCATTGAACTTGGTAGCATATCTTGTGCTTGGTCACTTGCTTGAAAGCAAAAAAATCATTTTGTGTTGCATAAGACAGAAATGTATAGGAATATTGAAAAAGACAGCGCCTTGGCGCAGCTTTTCAGTATGGACTGGAATGGAAGGATTTATTTTCTCTCAACGTAACTAAATTATGTTTATGTTATTTTGATGGCAAGGGTTACATGCCGGGTCGATTCCGTACAATGTACAGGTGGCTTACATTTCACCTTTAGTTTGATTCATATGTCGTCGGTAGCATGTATGACCTGAGGATTGGTCTATTACTGTAACCACAGAGGTGAAATGCAGACGAAAACAAGAATACGAAACATGGGTTCATTTGTGAAAATCTTGACACTGAGATGTTTGGTACAGTGCTTATTCATTTTAATCAATGGTTAAGTATGACTTTAGAAAAACTTCGCTCATATTTACAGCATTTTTTTATTTGAGGGTTTGTATTCAGATTTACCAAAAAATGCGTTTTAATATGGGAATTTATATATGATCAATTTTTGATGCGCTGCCCGAAATTCCGACTAGTGCGTTTCTTTTGACGCACATTGACCTGGGATGGAGCATCAATATTTGTTATATTTATTTCGACTCCGGGTTAGTTTCTTACTATGAGTTCGCTGTCCATAATAAATAATTGCATTTCGAACATTGATGCACTCACCTTGGCTAATAAAAAAGCATTCCTCGTTATACATCAATCATATTTTCCTTTTGATTATAATTATTGTTAATACTAATACTATTAGTATTATTATTAGTGTCAATTATTATTATTATTATTTTTATTATCATTATTATTAATATTAATAATATTATTATTAATATTGTTATTATTATCATTATTATTATTATCGTTATTATTAGTGTATTGTACCTGCCGGCCAGATGGATGTATAGGGAGTGAGGAACAATTCATTCTCACTCCTTTCACGGATAAATCAACACTTTGTTGTCCATCATCGTGAACGACGTAACTCCCACGTAAGTCTTTGGTGACTTCTCATGACGTTTCTTTTGCTGGTCTCTGCCTCTCTTAGTTTCACTTATAATTGTACGAATATGTGTCATTTAGATTATAATCATATGTAATTTTTTGAACGGAACTATTTTTATTTGGCACCAACTTGCAATTATTATCCATTTGGATGTCTTAGTCCAACTGTTTTCTCTATATTTTGTTCACTGGTCAAATAAATTTGAATTAGTTTTTTTAATTATTGGAGTTTGAGAAACAATACCAACTGGTAACAATTGTGTATGACAAATATATTTGTCTGTTATATATTTATATTTTGTTAATATTCACCTCGACTTCATAGGCTTCCCTACATAAACAGCACATACAAACCAACCATGTGTTTAGTGTGCATTACAAGCCAAGTTGACACCATGTCTTTACTTTAGCAACAGGAAGTGTGAACCGAATAAATCCCCGCCCGAAGGACATACTAAACACCCCCATTTATCATTGTGAATTCCCTAATCGATAGCTCCTATTGATAATTTTATCGTGGAAATAGTATCGAGTAAAAAGGATGAATCAGATAAATAAACCTTAATTGTTAAATCTGAGCCTGTTACAAGGACTAAATCCCCGCCCGAAAGACATACTAAACACCCCATTTATCTATCTATTTTCCCTGAAAACCTTTTGGATTTTTCATCGATAGCTCTCATCGATAACCTTATCAACGATAGGATAAACAACGAAAGAAAAAGCTATGTGAAAAATCCATAGAAAATTCTTTAGAAATTTTTCACGTAGAGACTAATTTTTAGGGTTTCTCCTCTTAAATCGATTAGGTTACCGGATTGATCAACAAGTTTAAAATTAATTTTTGTTAACCATTTATTATGACACTGCATATAGACTAGATTAACCGGTTTCTCAGTTATTAACCATCCAGGTGGAACTGTTGGTGCAAATGAATATAAAATATAAGCCTGCTGAGCTTGATTTGATTGATCAAGATTTATTTGATAACTTCCTTCGATAACATCACATACCAAATTTAACGCGATTACATTTGATATATTTACATTATGTGGAGCTACATGTTTTCCGCCACCTTCTGGATTATTTTTATATTTGAGGATTTTTATTTCTGGTAATGTTTTTTTCTTTCCATTCGTCATAAATTTTTTTAAAACCAATATCGATAACATTACTGAGTCTTTGACGCATCCATGGTGTGTTATGCCCTGGAAGTTTAAATGTAGGAATTTTATAATGCGCTATAAATTGTTCTTTATTATAATGATGGTTTGATAATATATATTTAATAATATCCTGATTATATTTTTCCATATCAGAGATAATTTTATTACATATTTCTACATACTTGATTATATTATCTCGATTAGGTTTATTTGTATTAAATTCAATTACTAAACAATTGATAAATCGCTCAAAATCACTATGTATCAAACTAAATTGGTTAGCATAAAATCCAGGATGATAATAAACACTTGTTTTTTCTGATACATAATATTTTAAAGGTGATCTACTCACCCGCCAATCACTATCATATACTATTTTGTCGTAGCCATGATAATCTTCTTTCGTGCATACATAATCAGATTTTTTGGGTTCTGGTATAACATCGGTTTCTTTTTGTTGAGGTGGTAGTTCCGGCCATCCTAGCACGGTTCTAATAGAACTTTGATAAATATCTACGACATAATCTGGTGAATTTATTTCAATTGCAGATGATAAGGTTGGTTCATGAACTGTTATAACGATTTTTGATTCTACTCCTGCAAGAGAATTTATTCTACGTTGAAATTCAGCGTTAATATGTTCAATTTGGTAGGATCCAGTTGGAATTGAAATAACATTCCAGTCTGGAGTTCCGTCTGGCTTATTTTTCCAAGCTACCACCAAAAAGTTATTTGGTTGTTGATCACCGAATGGTTTCGATCGAATATTAGGCCAGCTGTGATATACTCGTAATTTTGCTAACGCGATCTGAATTACGGGAACTGGGTTGGGAAAATTTACACTAAATTCAGGTTTTGTTGATGATATTGATATCATACTTGTCTTCACCGGTGTGGTATTTTCTGATATTCGTTGAAACAATTCTTGTGATGATGTTGCCATTGTTATTATTATTATTATCACGCTCAAATTTTGAAATTGTTGATTCATACAACCGGACCACCTTTGAGAACTCTTCGTCGGATATTATCTGATCATCAATTGATGACGAAATCAACATTGATAATTCCGAATATGCGTTTGACGCGGTAATAAGTTTGACGGCGTAATCGTTTAATTTCTGTTGAGAACATGATGATAATTTTTTTGTTATCCCGGTGAATATTCCAGCTAGTGTTGCTGCTGCGGATATTACAACAGGTACAACAACCGGAGCTATCATTGTAACCGATGATAATATTATTCCAGCGCCTACAATTACGCCTGATACCGAGTATATAGATATATCTAACGCGGTGATTTTACGTTGGTATTTTTCTTTTTACTTTTATATTCTTCAATTATTGCTTCGAGTTTACTCTGAAATTCTTTAACAGTGTTATAACGATACTGTGATGATGTTGACATTTGTTTTATTAAGAATCTCCATGTATTTTCAATTTATTTGTGTTATAAATTCCAAATACCATCTTATTGCGGCTCTAACTAAAGTTGAATCAACTGCTGTAATAATAATTCTGATACTATTATAAATAGTGTTTTCGACGAATGATACTGTGTTAACTCCTTCTCCAATACTTTCTCTAATTATATTTGTACCATCATCACTTTTTATGTTTGATACGATAATATTAAATTTATACTTAGAAGCTATTGTAAATCGATAAATACCTTTAACAGTTATATCACTTAAGTTAAGAGTAAAGAATGCGCTAGTCCAATCGATTTCACCCTGTCGAACTACACGTAAAGTATTAATAAGTTTAACTGTATCATAAGTTGATTTTAAATTATTGATTTCTGTTTGAATGTTAATTTTATTTACCGCATTAGATATTTTTAAATTAGTGATTTATGTTTGAATTTCAGCGAGAGTTGGAGTAACAACCATTGGGGAACCAAAAAACTTATTAATGACATTTCTACGAAATTGATTATAATTTTTCACATGATCGTCAAATTCTTTATCAGTGTCTGTAAATTTTTTATCGTAATTGGTAAATTTATCTGTGATTGTTGAAACAAGTACACCTGGTTTTAGTTTACCATCGTTAGAATATAACGCTATAGCGTTTTCCGCTGCACTACGATTTTGAACTAAAATATCATCTACGGAAACATTACTGGTTTTTAGTTTACCTGTACGATCCTCAAATGTAACTATTTCGCCAGAGTCAATACTTGCTAAATTTAACATATCAGATATTTCATCCTCAATTATTTTTTTTATCTCGTCTGGTTTAATCTCACCAAGTTTTGTTTATTCCTTCGTTGAAGTGGATCTTCCCCAAATATCAACCATTATTATAATCGTTAGTTACTTCTCTAAAATTCCTTGGTTGAAAATCTCTTAAGATTTTCCATTTTTCCCACTGGTATATCCATTCACAGTAATATGTGGTGGTTTCTTTGACTTTAAAATTTCATCAAGAACATTTAATACTTCTTCACCGCATATTGGTGGATCATATAACGTGTGTGAAGGTAGCGTAGAATACCAAATTGGAATTGAATTACTTTGTAATTTATTCACGTATTTATAAAATTCTTTAGGTGGTGGTAAACCATATGAATCAAAATAAACAATTCCACGTGGATCAATCGCGTAACAAACCCAATGAGTGCCAGGTCCATCACCATCATCAACATTAATAATACCGGTTTCTGGTATTTGGGGTTGTGTTGGTAATTGATCTTTCATAAAAACTCCTCGGAAATATTTTATTTGAAGTTTTTAAACAGCTTCTAATAAATCAAAATTTGACCTCGGAAATCCTTCAGATTTTGTCATTAAATTGGTCGTCCTAGTCGTAGGCCGGATCCTCGGTATTCCCATTCCGGAGGTGTTCCAGGTAATCTTAGTCCTCGTCCTTTTTTTTACGTGAAATATTTCCACCTGTGCTTTTTCTTATTGCTGTTACAAGTTCTTTACCAACAGCTAATTTAGCCATTGGAGTAATTACACTAGCGATCAATCTTGGAATTGCATTCTTTTGATTTTGATCTGAAATATTTTCCCCGGTTGCCTTCTTCAGTGCCATTCCGGCTGCAGTACCAACAGCTACTAACGCTGCCGTTTTAGCTACCGCTGGGGCCGCTGCTGCAATCAACGCTGGAATCGCAGCCAACAACGGGAAGATTGCTCCGGTTTTTATCATATTTTTTATTGCAGCTGCAGATAGATTAATCTGAACTCCTTTCTTTTCTTTAAAGGCTTTATTAAAATGATTAACCTGAGTTTTCGTCTACGATAACTTATTTGATCTACCGGTCATCTGATTATGTTTCAATGTAATCGAAGTTCCACATTGTTGGGCTGAACCTGATTGGAGTTTCTTTATCTGACCAGGTGTTAATGTAACATTAATAGTGTTATATGACATTATATAACATCGATTGATTTAATTACTGAAAAATCCTTTGGTAAATCTCGAAATGAAATTCTTTTAGAATTTCCACTCAAACAATTCTGAAGATGAAATCGAAATCTCAAGAGATTTTCAAAGAGATTCAATCAAAGATTTTCCACTGGTGCATAAATACTCTCATTCGTCCTCCAACTCCTTCTAGCATCATTGATTTATCGCTGAGAATAACAGCAACTGCTCTGTAATTATCAATACCAGCGGGACGTGTTAACCGAGCTTTGAAAAATATATCAATAACGGATTGTCTTGTTAGTTTGAGATGTTTCAGTGAAAAGTAATATATCGGATATAAATTCTTAAAATCTAGCTGGGATATTTGTAGACCGGTGTCTACGTTTTGGTCCCGCGCCATAAATGATAGTAATCTGTGATATGCTCGTGCAATATGGTTTTGACCATATTCGAGTTGTACTTCTTCACTTGGTTCCTGTTGACCGTTTATTCTTAACGTTGCTTCCCTGACATCTAATTGATCAAATATCATATGACTCCGTTCTTAATTACCAACTCTAGCATCATCCTGCAGCGCTATAAATATATGTCTTGGAGCTGAAAAACCTTGTTAGGATGCTAAATGCCACGTAAACGAGTCATTAATATTATCGATTTTAGAATCCGTAGATACAGATAACCAGCTTAGCAATCTCTTTCCTCCTTGATGCATAAAATCCAGTAACCGAGCTTCCGATGTTATTGATGGTGTCAACACAGGCATCCATAATGCTATTTTTGACAAATTAACCTTATCATTCGCAACTCCAGTACTTCTCCAGATTGCATTATTATCATCACTTTTTCTCATTAACACTATTGTATGCTTAGCTCCATAAATAACCTTTCTGACGTTTCTACAAAATCCAAATATATGATGTAGTGGAATCGCGCATGAAAATTGTCTGCGTTGGCCTTGTAATGTTGCTACTCGTGTTGCAAATCCAAGGTTATATTTTGGATTAGGTCTTTCTATAATATCGAATTTATCAGTTGTTGGTTTTGTTTCATGTTCTAGGTCAACTGGTTGATCACCTTTAATTGTATCATTTTTTACCTGTAGTTTAATATATTGATTATGATCAGCGTTATCTGTAATATCCTTTGAAGACATCATAGACGGCCCAGCAGATCTTGTATAATCGTCAGAGTATCTTGCTAATCCAATTATTCCCGTGGCAATATCGAGATCATTTGATATAACTTCAATCTCTTTTGCATCGATAAGATACCTAGCACTTTCAAATAACGCCATAATCCCATAATTGATAAATCCAACTCGGATATTTGGGTTATTATCATATGGTGTATTCGCTGCAACATTTGTAACAATTTCCCCTTCTACTTCAATGAATGTTTCACACTTAGAAAATATTTACTGGTATATTGAACTTGAAGTTCTATTCTTCCTCCTTGATAAGGGTTTATAGCTTGATAAGAATAAAATTGATAATTTTGTACAGAATCGTCTTTATCTATTGGAACATCCATATCAAAAGCTGGATCAGGTCAGTGTTTAAACATTTTTTATTATTTATAATCATTATGGTCTAAATTGTCGTCGTCATCGTCGCCGACGACGATAAAAATTCTTTGAATTTTCAAATCCACTTCCCGCTATCAAATTTGCGGTTATACTATCTTGAAGATCCTTCGGTGAAAATCCTTCAGATTTTTCCACCAAAGACGGAGTCGCCAAAGACGAAGTCGCCAAAGACGAAGTCGCCAACGAGTCTAATTTTTGTTGTACCGCTTCATTTATTGCTTTGCTAACTTGCGCTGGCATTACTGTCGTAGACGGTAGCGGCTTCTTTTTTCGTCTAACTAATGAAGTTACCTTATCCTTTGCACAAGATAATGCTTTTCCGCCAAGATCTACAACCGCTGAAGGGATTTTATCACGAACAACCTCAATAGCTTTCATCCCCATCTGTTTTACAAACGGTGCAACCTTTGGAGCCATCATTGAAAATAATCCTTTTATTGAACTACCGAGACCATCACCATAATATATACTATAAACCGAGTGTCTTGAATTTATCACGTAGACGCTATCTGGTTTATCATGATTGTAGTGTATACTCATTCTTTATACTGTTAACGTTTTAATTAATTGTGAAAATTCTCTCTGAAAATCTCAATCGCTGAGATATCCTGGATAATCTTCAACGAGTTCACTAATAAACTCTCGATATGTTGTTGTATCTATAATTCCACCTTGAAATAATCGTCTACAAATATCAGTGATTTCATTAACTATTTCGTGGGAATTATTTCCAGCTCGTTTTCCTCCGATGAGAACTTCTAACCCTGATATATCATTAGGAATATTACCAGGGCAAAAGTGATCTGTGAAATTTGAAGAATTTCCATTTACAAATCCCCGTCCGGTTATTTCTTTCGGAATTTTTTGTGAAGAATCTCCACTTGACTCTTTTTTTATTTCTTCGGGTATTGGATCGGCTGTATACGGTGGTGGTTTTTGTTTTACTTGTACTATTCCTTTTAATATACCATTATATATTTTATAACTATCTTTTAATTTTCCTGTAAGTTTGGTTCCGCCACTATTCGCCAAAAACACCTTTTTTGCCCATTTTTCCTTAGTTGTTATGGCTTTTTCATATTCATCTTTTAGATAATTATTTCTATTTCTAAAATTATCGGCAGTAAACTTAGCTAAATCTTGTATTTTGTCAATATTTCTAATTTCATTTAACGCTTCACTCGTGAATGAAACTTCAGGTGTATATTCTCGTAGGAATATCTACGGTAGCTCCTGCCGAATCTCTTTGAGATTCCGTTTCCGGTTCAACTTGTTGTTGAAGATCTTCTTGAAAATCCGTAAGATTTTCGCGTTCACGTTGCTGAACCGCGGTTACAATATCACCAGGAAGTGTTCTCGTTGATTTTTTATTTGTTTGGATCGTGATGCTATTTTTTTAAATACGGGAAGTACATCCCGCTGTTGAAACCCTGTAAGAGATTCCACTGCGGTTTTCACATCTTTGGTAGCACTGGTTATCGGTGAAAATAATTGTTGTGTATCAGCGGAAAATTCTGTTTGAAGTTGGTGTCGTTGTTGTAGTTGCTCTCTGACAGCGTCTCTCAACGGGATATATTTTTTGAGTGCTGCTAGTCTCTCTCTGGCTAGTCTAGTTGTCAGTGATTCATTTGCCATTATTGAAACGTTATCTCTTTTTTCTAAAATGGAAAAGTTATCTTTGAAAATCTTGGATTTTTATGTGGAAAACGTTTGATTTTCAAAGATATTTTTCAGTGAAGAATCTTTGATTTTCAAATTTTAAATTTTTAAAAACCTTGGATTTTTTCATACTGACTATAATGTTTGACCATAATTCTCAATCATGATTTCTTTATTATCATGATTACTAAGTAAAATTTTTTATTATAATTTTCGATTATAATTTTTCTTCGTGAATTATATATAATGCGAACACCAACATATTTAACGGCTGATGATGAAGAAAGAATACTCTCGCTGAGAGGTGTAAAACGACCAATAGAAGTATCTAAAGAATTTAAAATCGGATTATCCAGATTATACAAAATATGGTCGAAAACACCTTATAGTGCAACAACCAGAGGTAGTTATGAATCGTATAAAGAGGCTAAAAAGCGTCAATTAGAACAGCAACGTTTTCTCGCAGAAGAGATTTCTGCGTTACGAAAGGAGAATGCTGAAAACGACATGGAACTAACTGAGTTAAGAAATAAAAAAAATATCTTTATACAACAGCGTAATGATGAACGAAATCAAATTAAGGGATTAAATCTCAACATCGAAAATCTTGAAAAAAAATATCACGTAGGCAAAAAAAATTGATGATTTATCAGCGGAGTATGATAATCTTTAAAGGTATTACAGCGAATTATCGGAGCGGTGTAATAAAATTCAAGAAGATATCGATTACAAAAAGTTTGTATGGCTACTCCAATGCCAAGTAAGAAACCTGATCCTGGTAGGAAAGTATTAGGATTTGAACAATCCGGTCATTTAACTTTTATTCCACGTTGAATTTTCACTTCTGAAATTCTAAAAGAAATTGCAAAGTAATTTTCATTTACAATGATTTATCATATTGTTCTGCTACGTTTTTGATGAGTTCTTCTCTGTTAAATACATCTCCGATAGATTTTAACAGCGATTTTAACAATTTTGATATCACCGCAAACTCTTTAAGAGACTCAGAATTAGATTTGTTTAGTTGATAAAGAATTTCATTTCGTGCTCGAATTAGTGTCTATGTGACACGATACTCTGAGCGGTAAGTTGGATATTGTTTATCCCGTGCAGAAGATATTTTTTGATATTCCCGTTGAAGATATTCTGACGTGAATAAATTGTTGCTGTGGAACTCTCTTAAACGGTCAAGTTCGGTTAGTAATTGTTTAACAGTTTCGTCGTTAAAAATTGATAAATTTTCATCCGTTGGATTTACGTCCGTTAAATTTTCATTCGAATTCATTTTATTATATATGCTAAGAACTTTTAAATTTAATTGTGAAATTGCAAAGTAATTTTCATGGAAATGGAAATGGAAATTCTTTAGAATTTCAGAAAGAATTTTAGAAGATCTCCATTTCCATTGAAAATCTTTTGGATTTTCAAGATAACTTTCTATTTCTTCGTTAAAATCCGTTGGATTTTCATTCTTCAAAATAACCATTTTTCCATAAAAATTATTTTTCCCATTCTTTTTGTGTTTCTGCGTTTTCTTCTTCTATTTTTTTCTTTCTTTCCCAGTCACTTAAATATTCACAATGATTCTTAAATACGTTAATAAGATTTTTGATATCAGGATAATCATTAATACGTGGTTGTATAAATTTATCAAAATAATAACCATTCACAAAATCATTCATTTTATAAAATGATCTACTAGCGTCAATATCACCGTATTTATCAAAATGAATCTTAGTAATCGCGTTAAGATATTTTTTATTAGTAGCAAATTGCTGAAGAAGTTCGATGATTTGTTTGATATTCGTCTCTCGGTTATGTGTCATTATATAATAATGTAAAAATATTATACGTCTAAATGTTATTCAGGTAATGAAAAAAAATACGAATATACGAATGACACTCTGCAGTTAAACCTTTTCGAATACGCCGTTGAAATAATTCCTTCAGCAGCGAATCTCACAGATCCAATATCCATGTCAAAGTATTTAGCCGCCGATCTTATTGATGGGAAGTCTTCAATTGTAGTATCGCAAAACGCTGTCACAGGTCTTGGTATAGGATTTTTACTCTGTAGAGGATTTTTATTATGACAATTTTCTCGTTGGGTTATGATTCTTTAATTGTCAGCGCGATTATTCAATTTATTTTGGTTAACGTGGTCAACTACAAAACCTTTCGGGATAACCCCAATGAAAACTTCAGCGATGAATTTATGAGCGTAATAATCTTTTCTTTGTTGTCCTAGACGAACTGTAATTAATAGATATCCCATATTATTAATTCTACCAATAGAAATTCTTCGTTGCCTATGTCTGATAGTTCCATCTCGTGACGCTTCGTAGTTAATGTAAATCGGGTGTGAAACGTATTCGTCGTTAACTTTGTTAGTATTCATTATTTTTATATAAGATTTTATCCATTTAAATGTTATTACCATTTTTCCTATTTACATAATCCTGCGGAGATCTTACAATTGGAACACGATGATTAATATGTGTATGCGAATCATAGTAACATTTAAGATCTCTATATTTTTCAGCACCGTGACTAGAACACAATTGAGATTTTCCTCTTACTCCTACGCCACACACAAGACAAGGTTGTGGACCGGTACTTCCATTACGAAAACGTTGCATATGAGAGAAACAGTATTGGTTTTTACATGGTTTTCGAGATAACCTGCCGATAGGTAGCCAATTACATTTATTTGTTGCCATTATATAATAATTAATTAATTAAATTTTATTTAAATTATAATTATATAGATGAAAAATATTACTGATGATTACCGAGGTAAAACACATTCGAGGACCTATTTTAACCTTGATGCGATTTCGGGTTTTTCAATACAAAAAATAAAAAATAAATCGCTTATTAAAAAAATTAAAACAAGTATTGATCAGTTTTAAAGAGATGGTGCGGCACACACTTATGCAACCCATCGAATCATATCCTGGGATGTTAATGAACCAACAATTGATGGAACTATGGAAGATGGAAGAGCGGCGGTGATGTTATCGCTGTTGCCACCGGGAGTATCCTATCTAATAAGGATAAAATATATAACATACGATGATGAGAATCAACGATGGATCATCAGGGATAATTTAGACCCGGAGATGAAAAATAAGAAAAATATTATCGTGAGTCGAAATTCTAAATACGGGATGTTAACCGGAATTGATAGTCATTATTATAAAAAGACTTATCCTGTAAAGGTGGTTATTTATGGATTATAAGCGATAAATAATAATCCCAACATTAGAAAATTATCCCCTTGAAAGTATCAAGGTCGACGACTTTATCGTTGAACTGTGTAGCATAACGTGTAATGGAACATTTTAAGAATGCATCACGAGGAAATAAACTAACTGAACAGCGACGTAGCAAAATAATATCCTGGGGAGAAAAAGTAAAAACCACCAGAGCTACAATTGCAGATGTTGCAAAATTAGAACAATTATTATTATTTCCAATATCTGTAAAAACTATAACCAGAGATGTATTACACGGTGGAAAATATACGTCGAGAGAAGCTCCAATTGAAATTATTGACCATAATTCCCACGCATGGAGTTCAGCGGTGTTAATATTTCCACGAGAAAAGATTGTAAAATATATTTCTGAGAAATTTTGTAAAGAGAATTTTTACGAAGAAAAGTTATTTGATGCTATTTACCAGTTAAATAAAAATGATCCTGTATCTGTATGGTTGTTGAGAAGTCTTGAGGATGAGCAGGGACAATTTGATCAGTTTGTTACCCCGTGTGGAGAATTATATCGTACTGAAGAATTAAACAACAGAATGAAAACGATTACTGAACAATTTGTAAAGGATTTCGATGAGAAACTTCTCATGAAAAGTTTTACAACTTCGTCAGTGGTAGCTCACTTCGCCAGAGAAAGAAACTCTTGGAGAGTAACTAATAAAGAATTTCTCGAAGATGTTAAATTAAATTGCGTTAAGTATGGTCATGGTGGTTTATGGAACACAAAATACTCTCGTGATGGGATGATTGCAATTGATATAGCTGCGTGTTATCCTGGAAGTTTTCTCGCGTATGGAGAATGTAATAAATATTTTAAACGGTTTGGTCATCCAACCCACGAAAGGTGTCGTGTTGCTATTAATGGTCCATTGCCTGATTTTGATATAACGGGATTTGTTCGTCATGTATCATTTGAACTTAATAGTAGATTGCATCCGTGTAGTTACGGTTGGATCGGTAAACACATATCTGAAAAAGCGTGGATGCCAATTGTATTATTGAGATATATGTTAGATAGTGGTATGTTAGCATCGCTAATATATATATCCAATATATTTAGTGCTGGAACAGACAGACACCTGGACAGTCGAGATATGGAATTCAAAGCAGCAGTTGCACCTTTTGCTATGGGACTCGATGAAATGCTTACCAATTTCTTATCTAATGACCTTCTTCTGATTGTGCATAGATTGGTAAAAAAATAGATTTATAAATAAGAAACAAGTAGCTTATCTAACCCCACCCGAGAAGCCCAGACCGAGACATATTTACACTTTGCCAAAAATTCATAAAGAACCAGCAACTTGGTATAATCCCTACAAAATTCTACAGGGTAGACCTATCGTATCGGATGTGGGGAGCGAATCTTGTCAAATTTCATAGTACGTAGATTCCTTTTTAGCACCTTTGGCGACGAAACATCCAGCATATCTTAGAGATACGAACGATTTTTTAGATAAATTAGGCATATCAAAATTGCGCAAAATAGTCTACTTGTTACTTTAGACGTGGAAAGCATGTACACTAATATCGATAACAAGGACGGCTTGCAAGCTGTATTAAATTGTTTCAGAAGTAACCCCGACCCGAAAAGACCAGACCTGGAAATTTTAGAACTGCTGAAACTTGGTCTCGTAAATAATGTTTTTGAATTCAATGGAAAATGGTACCTTCGAATCTCTGGGACCGCCATGGGCAAGAAATTTGCCCCTAATTACGCCAATATCTTTATGGCCGAATGGGAGAAAGAAGTTTTCAAAAGGTGTAATTATCTCCCCCTAGTTTACTTTAGATTTAGATGACATCTTTTTAATTTGGCCATTTTCACGAAAGAAATTTGATACCTTTTTATCCATTTTAAACAGTTACCACCCATCGGTCAAATTAAAGTCATGTGTGATGGACACTTCGGTGGATTTTTTAGATACGACCATTTTTAAAGGACCACAGTTTGAACATACGAGAAAGCTTGACTCCAAAGTTTATTTTAAACCCACCGACACGCAGCAGTTACTCCATAAATCTTCCTTCCATCCTAGACATACATTTACGGGAATTCTAAAATCACAAATAATTCGATTCCACAGGCTTTGTACAAGAAATGAGGACTTTGAGAAGGCTAGTACCACACTATTCAGAACTTTGAGGGAGAGGGGCTACTCCAAACGACTCCTAAGAAAAATCAAAAACACCACTTTAAGTGAACTTAGGGGGGACGTGCGTACTTTAGGGAAAGCTACGTCATGTCAAGGCCGACGATGCGCGACCTGCCCATTTGTTAGGGAATCAAACAATTTAACCAGCCATACGAATAACCAAACCTTTTTAATCAAACAAAACTTATCTTGTAATTCTAGAAACATCATTTACTTGATTACGTGTAATCTATGCAGTAAACAATATGTGGGATAAACCACTCTGACACTTAGAGATCGTTTTACTAGACACCGCCTTGACATAATTCATAAGGGAAATAAATCCATCTCCAATCATTTTAATAATGAGGGACACTCGTTGGATGACTGTTCAATCTTTCCCATTGAAATGGTAGTAAATATTCAAAATCTTACCAAAAGAGAGGCCTATTGGATCAAGAAACTAGGAACGATTAGCCCTTTCGGCCTTAATTTGCACGAAGAAGTGATAGACATTATACCATTCGTTATCACATACAATACTAAAGCAACTCTTGCAGCAAAATTGATTAGAGAAGGATTCGTTAAAATTCAGAAGGACTTTCCTTGCATTTATTATCAAAAGCTCATAACGGCATATCGGAAGAACAAGAACCTATGCGACATTCTCATAAGAAACAAAATAAGGAGGTAATGCGATTAATTTTCCCTAGGCCCGTGCACGTGGGAGTTTACAAACTCCCACCCTACTCTTAAAACCTAACCCTAACCCTAACCCTAACCCTAACCCTAACCTATAAGCTGACGGGTTGTCATAGTCTCGCAGGAGTTGTGGGTTCGAAAGCCACTATAAACTTCATAATATTTCTCTCGTAATAATCCTCCTTAGGTCCGTGCAAAGAATATACGTGACATATTCTTATTATAGCAATTATAAAGCTAATTTAATTTAAATCCTAACTACGCCAGTACCAAGCTATACGATGTATGAAATATCTAATTACGGAGACGAGTTTGCACGTGATCAAATGTACATTTAAAACCGATCTTCAAGCAACTATTTTTGTAGTTGTTTGTTGGTCTGGAACGAAAGCATTTTTTTCACCTGTAAGCTGACGGGGTTGTCATAGTCTCGCAGGAGTTGTGGGTTCGAAAGCCACTATAAACTTCATAATATTTCTCTCGTAATAATTCTCCTTAGGTCCGTGCAAAGAATATGCGTGACATATTCTTATTATAGCAATTATAAAGCTAATTTAATTTAAATCCTAACTCTATATAAATTTTGATAAAGGAATTAGCTATTACAGCTTAAGTAACAAGATAAACGCTTTACTTATTCAACACAAAGTGACGTTCAAACCATTAGATAGATAAATAGATAGACAGACAGGTAAATGTATATATATATAAATATATATATATATATATATATATATATATATATATATATATATATATAATGAAAAAAATTAATTTTAGGTTCAATCAAATTTATTTCTTTTTTACGTTCCGGACTTCAAACTTTAATAACAGCCCGTATTTGTTCATGTCACCTGTAAAATACAAACAAAATAAAAAAATACACAAAATCATGACACAACATTATCTTTGTTGATTTTAATTATGGGTTAATTTCTTCAAAATATAAAATAAAAGACGTTGTAGGAACTAACACTTTTACTTTTTTGATGAATTTCGCATAGTAATTAACCTCAATCAGTCCTTAAATAACATACGAGACTCAAAAGTAAAGACATGGTGTCAACTTGGCTTGTAATGCACACTAAACACATAGTTGGTTTGTATGTTCTGTTTATGTAGGGAAGCCTATGAAGTCGAGGTGAATATTAACAAAATATAAACATATAGCAGACAAATGGATTTGTCATACACAATTGTTACCAGTTGGTATTGTTTCTCAAACTCCAATAATTAAAAAATCTAATTTAGATTTATTTGACCAGTGAAAAAAATATAGAGAAAACAGTTGGACTAAGGCATCCAAATGGATAATAATTGCAAGTTGGTGCCAAACAAAAATAGTTCCGTTCAAAAAATTACATATGATTATAATCTAAGTGACACATATTCGTACAATTGTAAGTGAAACTAAGAGAGGCAGAGACCAGCAAAAGAAACGTCATGAGAAGTCACCAAAGACTTACGTGGATGTTACGTCGTTCACGATGATGGACAACAAAGTGGCGATTTGTCCGTGCAAGGAGTGAGAATGAATTGTTCCTCACTCCCTATACATCCATCTGGCCGGCAAGTACAATACACTAATAATTGACGATAATAATGATAATAATGATAATAATAACTATAATAATAATAATAATAATAATAATAATAATAATAATAATAATAATAATAATAGTAATAATAATAATAATTGACACTTATAATAATAATAATAGTATTAGTATTAACAATAATTATAATCAAAAGGAAAATATGATTGATATATAACGAGGAATGTTTTTTTATTAGCCAATGTGAGTGCATCAATGTTCGAAATGTTTTCGTGCTATGGCAACGACTTATGCAGTCCTAACCGTCCGTTCTTGAGGAAATTATATTTAATTTTTTTTTTGTCTCCAAGCGATCAGAGATATCATTATAGATTGCTTTATATAATATTAGTTTTTGGACGGTGGGTTGTAATTTGTCCAACAGCCATCAAGAGAAAAATAAATAATGCTTTCAACGTTCTCACTATGTTAAACGAAATAATGTTTCACAGTTCTTTGCGACACGTTGCTACATATACCTATATATACTTGTTACCCGTATTAGTGGTACCAGACAAACAAATATATAACTTCTGCAAATAACAAACCTAACTTTGATACATTTTCCTCAGCAGTTCAAGCTCCACGATATTGATTATTAACGTGTTTGTTTACTTTGTATAGTTTATAGCAATTAGTAGCCTCAAATATTTATCATGGATGAAATCAAACAGTCAGAAACGTTTCCTTTGCCTTCAGTCGTATAAGTGTCAAAATATATCTTAAGAGATCATCACGTAGCTTACTGCTCTGTAAATGTAGATCAGCACAGTTTAATGCCAGAGCAGTTGAAACAAAATGCTAGAGTTTGAAGAAAAAAATTTAAACCAGTTAAGAGTACCGTTTGTGAATTTTGCAGAATTTGACAATTTTAACGCCCAGCTTGATTCTCTTTATATATAAACGAATCATACAACTCGCAAATTGTGCTAGAATCCTGCTATTTTGTATATAAAATTCATTTTATTGATTCAAGGTATATAAAACCTATATAGACAAAACGCTTGCATTTGCCAAAAATATTTCTTGGTCAGTTCAAAACATGTAGACATCATTGCTAAGTGATTGGTAAAGTCGTTGGAGAGATACATCAAAATGTAACTTGCAATTGTAACCCTCTAACATTAGCACACTTATTATCCATGATTTAAACAATTTGGATATACATTTTCTCTGCCACAGCATTGTGTAATTCAAACAGACGGAGACTAAACCGATTCCAGAAAAATACATAATGCTACATCCGCTTTGATTAGGATCTCTTCGTTTTGTGGAGAGTCTCCATGTCAAAAATATCTCTTGTGATGGGATGAAAGCATTTTGCAAATATCTACCATCAGTCAACATTACCATCTCAAACTCAATTGATATTGGCTAAAAATGTATGTTTAAGTTGCATATATGGTGGAAAAGTGTTTTTTTAAGAAACTTAACTGCAATTCCAAAATGCATTTTATACCATATATAAACACGCACATTTGTTTTTATGTGCGTATCGGTTTTCAAAGAAGTGGTTGTGAGTTTGAAACTTGCAGCTGATCCTCATTGTTTTCCTTTTTTCTTAATTTTTAGTAGTTTGTGTACAACCACTTTTTTACTCGCTCCTTGCAAGTTTATAATTATTTTGAAACATTTATTAGAAACGGTTGTAATTCTATCTTTCATTCATCCTTATTATATTTTGTGTAGAGAACTGCATCTTCAGCATTCTTACCCTTTCATTTATGAAACGAGTTATAACCAGAAAGTCTTAAATTTACTTTTCCATTGTGCCTGTGTCAATTGAAAATAGCTCTTGCCATAGTCCATAGTCCAAAGTCAGGAAAATATTCTCCAAACCATGTAAAAATTTCAACTACAGGTCTTAAAGCTTACATATAAATTGAAAATACAAAACTTCTAAAGCTGACGTATATTTCAAGATATTAAACTGATTCACCGTGGATTTTCTTTAAAATCAATACAGTAACCAGAACTTTTTAAACAATTTCTAAGCCTCACAAAAAATAATCCCTTGAAGTAACATACTTTTATGTGCATGATGTGTGTATACAATACCCTTCACATGAAATAGCATGATATGCTACTGTTTAAACTGACACGTGGCAACTGGTCAAAGGTTTAATGTTTAGTTGGAAAATGAGCAAAAAAATACTGTTCTAGAAAGAGATAAATTATATTTGCTTGGTAGGCATGCAGGGTAGATCAGATAGATAGATAGATAGATAGATAGATAGATAGATAGATAGATAGATAGATAGATAGATAGATAGATAGATAGATAGATAAATATGACAACTAAGTAAGAAAAAGACCAAAGAGTTGTCACGTTTGAGTAACGTAGAATAAACACATTGTGGATTGTTTGGATGAACTTTCTGTGTGGTGCGGGATTGTATTCGTCGAATAGATACACGGATTATGTCTCTACCAAGTCAAGGTATATTTCTCTTGACAACGCGAATGAATCATACTTATGTCTAACAATGAATTGTTGTCTTCCCGACGTTTAAAATAAAACACTGTATTATTACGCTGAATAAGGATGTGTTAGGCTTAAAACAACAACATTTTATTGATGTAGATGGGAAACGTTAATTCGTTAAAAAATGAACCAAAACATTGGCAGGCATAATGTAAAGATAACAGAAACGGAAGCAATAATAAGCACACGTGAAAGTAACTTTTGCCATACCGTTTTGGTGTTATTCTGTACCTCTGTCCATATCATCTCTCATTGGATTAACAAATCCACCAGTATAAATAATAATGATAATAATAATAATAATGATAATAATAATAATAATAATAATAATAATAATAATAATAATAATAACAATAATTGATGATGATAAAGGGAAATAAGTAGTCTTCGTAGATAAGTGAATGATGCCTTAATGCATCAATGTTAAATACGTTCCTTTGGCTGGTATATAGTAAAATAATAACCACAACTGACATGAGTTTTCCAAACTTCGTCAATAGACTTATCATGATTTTGCGGAAAAAAAATATTGAAATGAACCTGACATATGGCATGATTTCGAACATATTACGCCATGATACGTCACTTCGAGCACAGGATACACCGATTCTATGACTTTTTGATAATGTATCTTTCTGATTTATTGAAAAATGCTGCTAGGTAATATGACCGAATAAAAATCGCAACGGACAGTTTTAACCGACGCATAATTCAAACAGCTGAACCAGCTACCATTCTAAAAATAACATCATATAGGGAGTGATAAACGATTTTTGCAATTTAAGTAAGAAGATATTTTTCCAATGACTCTTCTCTATGGGATTTAGATCATTGAATTCATAAATGTCTCAAAATTAATCATATCCAACACATGCTATAACGATTAAAATTAGTTCCAACGTTTTGAGAATTATTGGAAACATGATTGTAAATCTAAAACTAGTCATAAATACAAAATTAACATAATTTTAAATATCAAACTATTATGAAGCGTTCGTATTTCACAATACTGTCAGTAATCATTATCGTGTATTATTATAAGTTGCTAGATGCAGACGGAGTAATTACCGGTAAGGTTTATTTCTTTCAAACATGTCATTAAATGTACATGTGCAAGATAGGACTTTCAATGAATGATTTGTAGCGACAGGTATTTATGTTTTTCGGTCAAACATAATTACATGTATCGAGCAATGTATACGTCGGATATAAACTTGCATAGTGCATGTTCATCTTGTCATTTATGTATCCATCCATTTATTAAACTATCCTTTAATGGTCGTGGTGTATAATGCTTCGACACAAAATAATTTTAGACGGTACTTATTAGGTTTAGAATGATTGACTCTAAACATATTGAGTGAAAGAAATATATGATAATTTTATTAACAAAATTCAAAGGAACACCTCAATGTGGTTACAGTTAACATGAGCATTATATTTACGTGAAATATGTTGAACTATTTATAGGTGCCTGAGAAGATTATATTTTATTTGTTCTCTCCAAATGTCGGACGAGCTATCTGAAAATAAATACATTAAGTAGCTGATGCTTACCTAGGGTCCCGGCGATACTTTGTCCAATAGCCATGAAGATGATCAAGAGAAGGAAGATGAACTTCTTCGACATCTTTAAATGTTTCCACTATGTTCGTTGAAAAGAAGCAGTCCCAATCCTTTGCCACCCGTTGCTTTATATGCTAGAGCAAACTTGATGAAATGGGGTCAACCAAAAGTCACGATATCTAATTTTGTTGACAGTGGTTAAACAAGGTCACATCAGGTAATTAGCTAAAAGTGACCATGTTTGAAGCATTAACCGATTAATTGATTTCATGAGTCAAACTAAGAACACTCTGTACAGTCTACTACAATTTTATGGATGAATGAATTCCAGATATTTTGGTTAAATGTGTTTACCCGTGGAGAGGTGTTGCTAGAGAGAATGAATGTTATGATCATTGTAAGAAGATATGGCCAAATCGCAACTCAGCATGTTTACTTTTACTTTTAAAGATAGAGAAAATGAAATTAGTGAATTACATTTGACATTAAAATGACGGAAAATATTATGTTTACTTTATGAGCCGTATACATAATTTAAAATTGCACAAAGTGTTTTATTTGGGAATATTTATTATTTTCAATTATTTACTTGAATAACAGATTGTTCTGTAATAGATCATTGATTAAATTTGTAAACTATAATTTTGTTAAATCATACAAGCCATTCATAATTAGATGATTTCAATGCATCAAACAAGTTGGTAAATTTGCATAAATGATGCTATAGGCATATCAATACGTTTACTATAATGTTTTATTCGCAATTAAATTGAAAATTCTTCATTTAGAACTTGATATAACAATTTGGACTATTCGGCATTAAATTCGCAATATGTCATTTTTAAAATTACACCTTGTATTTTGGGAAAAATAGATGTTATGTTTAATTTTCCAAAAAGAGCTGTTTACTGATTTCTTCTTTTAATTATTTATAACCATATGATAGTATTTTTCAACAGGTTTTCATTAAACATTTTTTTCTGCTTTAGCTTTTTCTTTTATTGCAACGTAACTAGGCGTCTCTGTATTAGCTTCCAATAAGATGACGCTGGACTAATTTATTTAAATAGAACAGTTTGTGGGCATTGCAATACACTTTATAGAGCCAATGCGTTTCTTTTAAAAACTCTTCAACATCTGAAATTTGTATTCTTTTTGTTGCCTGCATTGTTCTCCAGTTCTATGATTTTACATTATTCTTGAGAGTCTAATCAAAGCTGTCAATTTATTATTACTTTCTTTTCTACATTACCTAAATTACGACGTAAAATCCTATGTGTTGTTGTTAATGGCAGTAATTCATTCTTTAGCTGTTTGATATGAATTGCAAAATCTGCAGAAACCATCGGATATTTTTTTTTATTTTTGCACTAGTTATTTTTCATTTAAGTATCTAAATGTTGTGGTTTTGTATATCATATTTTGTAAAAGCCAAATTCAAGTTATATTTTCAATAATGGAATGTATAATTTCCAGCTATATTTTAAATAGAGCTAAAGTATACGACTGTTTGATTAAGTATATTATGTTCTCTCCGTAAATAATACACCGTAAAAGACATATTGTGCTAAATGATATCGCATATTTGTCAGATACATCATTTTCAAATATTGTCAAAATACTTGATATCAGAACAAATGTCACTGAATTTTCAGTAGGAATTTTATTTCTCAGATTCAAGAATTCAGGAATACAAAAATTACATTTTACCTCAGGCAAATTGCAAATATTCGCGAGTGTATTCACATCATATTGTCTATGTTACATAAGAATGTCGGGGAAAAAAGCAAATACAAGTAGCGCATTTTCACCATACATTTGATACAAAATATATACAAACAAAACACATTCTGTAAAATGTGGAGGTGGCGTAATTTTCACCTTTAGTTTGATAAATATGTCGTACGTAGCATTTATGAAATGAGAATTGTTCTATTCCTGAAAGCACAGAGGTGAAATGCAGGTGGAAACAAGATCACTAACCTAGGGATCATTTGTGCAATCTGGTCAATGACATAAATGGTACAGTGCCTACTCATTTTAATCAATGGTTAAGTGTGACATTAGAAATATTTCCCTCACACACATTTGTTTTGAGGATTTGTATTAAGATTTACAGGGGATTCGAAAGATGCATTTTAATATGGGGGATTTATATTTGTGCCATTTTTTATGCGCTGCCCGAAATTTCGACATGTGCGTTTGTTTTGATGCACATTGAGCTGGGATGGAGCATCAATCTTTATTATATTTGCTTCGCCTCTGGGTTAGTTTCTTACTATGAGTGCGGTTCCAAAAAAAATAATTATATTGGTATATGATTGCACACACAATTATTTGATCAGATCATAATCGAAATGATGAGGAGTTGAAAATATAATGAAGTTGAGCGTAATTCTCTGTTTCGTATAGAAAAAATACACACTGTATAACATAATTAGAAAGAGAAACATTAACTTAAAATTTAATCTCGAATCAATTAATTGTTTTCTTCGGTTTACCCAAAGTGATATCTCCGCCTAGTTTATATATAATTTCCATTTGTACGATATTATTGGCCAACAAGAGGTATGCTGTTCTTGAGTAGATGTGAATCAGTGCCTCCAAAAACAACTTTATTATGGAGAGAACATAATGTTATGTCAGGAAGCAAATGAATCCATCGTGAAGGTTAACTGAATGTGACTCAATGATGGTCAAATATGTAATGTAAATAAAACCTTTGTTTCAGCTCCACGGACGCTACATTCTCCGGACAAACGGAACACTTCAAAACACTCTGATCACTCCGCAAATAATATCCTCCGGATACTCTGGATACCAGACATTAGAGACTCTGGACACACCGGACATTATATACGTTGAAGACACCGGACGTTTGACAGCTCTACAGCTGCATTACTCTAGTAACTCTAGACACTAGACACTCCGGTGCGTTAATCCGTCTGGTGCATTAAACGGCTCTGTTGAATTAAACCCTGTGAAAAGTGATATATCTAATGCAGTGTACTATAAATTATAACAGCATAATAACACACATTCAGTTATATAGATTACATTATCAGCACAATAAATACAAAAGGGCATGTTCGAAATTAAACCTAACCCTGCTCAGTAAGAATCCTGCTATATTAAATAGATCATTAAAACATGTAGCTCTACATTGCTAATACAAATCCCTTGCAATGTCGCAAACAATAATATACATATGTACAATATCATGCGTAAACAAAAGCTACCTTGCAAACATCCATAAACAAATGTTGTGTTTTGTATTTTTAACACCTAGAAATTAATACACTTACATACCGCTTCAGCTCTAGATATGCAAGTCCTTGAATTCAATAGTGTGGTCGGTCTCAGAATTATTTAATTTGACGCAAACTCTAGATCCGAAAGTTAAAGTATGTTATGTATATTTGTTGATCGCCATAGTTTGTATGTTTGTTTAATTTTATTACAAATTTTAGTTTTTAATAAATTTCGATATAGGGTTACTACACAGCCCTAATTAGTGTAGGACTACTCCTTCACCGTGGCTGGACTTGGAGGTATTTACTAAATTGATCCAGGAAAATAGATCAGATGTGTCCAACAAATTTTATGTGTATGCTCATATATTGTTTGTACGTTATCCTTTTTATTTTTCTTCAGACCGGCCTTTGAAAAAGTCAAAAATCTTTTGAGTTATTAATTATAAATATTAAATTTGTGGAAGCAGTTTAGTGTATGTATAGAATTAGTATAAATGTATTTGTTTTGTATAGATATTAGTAAGGAACATAAAGCCACCTACAAGTGTATAGTGCAAGGGAAGAGCATGTGCTGCAAGTTTCCTATATTAATTCTCAGTCATATGATAACATTATTAATCAAGGACTAATTTTATAAGTATAAATACTTTTAAATTCAAGTTCAAGTTATTGCGTTTAAGACTGAAAATATGTTTAAGTATGAATTCAAAAAGTGCAAAGTATAGCATTAGTAATATATATATTTTGTATATATTAATTGGACGATTAACTTTATAGCATTGATAATAGTATGATAATGATTTGAACATAAGTTCAGTTAAAAGTCAATTAAATAAGGAACGAGCATCATTTGCTCCTGGCATGAGCCAGTAAAAACTGCTTTGTCTGATAACCTAGAAGGAATTTATAGCAATAATTTTGAAATGTGACTTTATCAATCTTGGAAGTAATTCTTTAAAATAATTAATGATTTCTTATAAATTCCGTACTGTGAATTTTTCCATGGCCCTTTATGTCAATTCATACTTAAAATCCACTATGCAGTATTTCTCACAAATTTCATTTTTGTTCCGTTCCGTAGACTTGTATTCTGGATTTGTTCTGTGTTTTGGGTTGCATTTTTGTTAGTTCTGGTTTTGTTCATAGCAACTTGAGACGAACATATTCAGAAGAGTCGACAATAATAGTTAATTTATATTAATTCCACATGAAACACTTTCCTGATCCATAGTTATTCTTACCAAGATACTCTAGGGGGGAGTCGAGGATACCCTCATATCCATCTCAATTTTCACAGTAATCAATATTTCCTATTACATAAAACTTCAGACGAAAATTCTTACAACTCCTTGGAGCAGACTGTCGGCTGACTAGACTTATCCACTTAGATTTTTATTTAATTACAAATCATTAGCTAACTCACACAAAATATTGCCTAATGTGCGTTGCTATGATTCAAGCGAAATGATTTTTAATTGAAACTCCACCTCTTTATTTATTAATCATAAAAAATTGTTTCTCATATTCCAAATGATCATCTTTGATAACGTAGTTGTTTTCGATGTTTGTGTCGCATTACTTCTTGTTATTTTATCTGTAATAATACTGGTAGTAGTATAATTAGTTCTGGTAATAGCAGTAGTAGTGGTTGTTGTAGTAGTTTAGCATAATTAGATCCATTCTTCTTCATTGTATTTGACCTTTCCTAATTTTAGGACGGTGCGGCTTACATTGGCTACATCTTTCCTAGACTTTCTGTAAAATCGAGTGCCACCTTGACAGACGTGTTTCCTTCAAAGCTCAGTGCTTTTATTAAGTGTCATCACGTTATCATCTAGGTTTAATGAAAAATCGTCTTACCGAAACCAAAACAATAGGTACGGTCTGATTAATCATTTTCCTAAAGTTTAATTTACTCCTCTGTGCTTATCTCATTATGTTGATGCTTTCCCTTATTCCTTGCCAGACTAAGTAATAATCACGTCCTCTATATTCATAACTATAGCCATATACAATAGACCGGTTAAATATTCTTGCTCAATAATTACTAATTAGCGTGTTATACGTCAACTTAAAGATTCATCAACGTTTGAGATGTACCATTAGATAAGAATTTAACAGCAGAAGTGCAAGAGACCGCATCTGAAATCATACATAACGAGCAGGCAGAGGAATCAACGTATTTCAATAATAATAAAAATAATAATCCTGATAACAACAACATCAACATTAATAATAATAATAATAATAATAATAATAATAATAATAATAATAATTTGAAGAAGAAGAAGAAGAAACTATGAAGTCGAAAGACAAAATAATTACCTTTTAATGCATATATATAAAATTTAACTAACAAGTAAGTACATATAAAAACGGTACGCATCTAAGATATGATTTGAAATGTAGAGGATGCCCATTCAGTTTCAGAATATTCAATTTTTTCTTTATTTACTTTCTAAAGTATGTATGTTAATCAGAGATGCATGAGTTCCTAACCGAAAACCCTAACGCTAACCTTAACCCTTACCCAGACCCAAACTATAATCCTAATTATAACCCTAACACAGAAATGATATTTATCTGATTGACTTACCACCATGTGAAACTGTAAAAGGTTGGTAGGAGCTTTTAGGATGTATGTGTGCTCTAAAGACGGATATTCTCTCTCTTTTCGTCCAATAACGACCATCAAAAAATCAATATCAAAACATTAACATATAACGCTGTATCACTTTTCTATCACTGTTGTCTATAAAGCGTTGTTGTGCTATAATATCATGAATTATACTGTATTTGACAAACCTGATGAAACGTATTAAATCATCAATTTCAACAGAGAGAAAGACGGACTAGCAGAGAGATGGAGACATTAAATTTGAAGTATCCTTTTTTTATCGTGTTATCTCTTTTTTCGGTCTAAAGACGAATGATAGAAAGAACACATTGAATCAAACAAAATAAGAGAGCTTCAGCGTCATTGAACTTGGTAGCATATCTTGTGCTTGGTCACTTGCTTGAAAGCAAAAAAATCATTTTGTGTTGCATAAGACAGAAATGTATAGGAATATTGAAAAAGACAGCGCCTTGGCGCAGCTTTTCAGTATGGACTGGAATGGAAGGATTTATTTTCTCTCAACGTAACTAAATTATGTTTATGTTATTTTGATGGCAAGGGTTACATGCCGGGTCGATTCCGTACAATGTACAGGTGGCTTACATTTCACCTTTAGTTTGATTCATATGTCGTCGGTAGCATGTATGACCTGAGGATTGGTCTATTACTGTAACCACAGAGGTGAAATGCAGACGAAAACAAGAATACGAAACATGGGTTCATTTGTGAAAATCTTGACACTGAGATGTTTGGTACAGTGCTTATTCATTTTAATCAATGGTTAAGTATGACTTTAGAAAAACTTCGCTCATATTTACAGCATTTTTTTATTTGAGGGTTTGTATTCAGATTTACCAAAAAATGCGTTTTAATATGGGAATTTATATATGATCAATTTTTGATGCGCTGCCCGAAATTCCGACTAGTGCGTTTCTTTTGACGCACATTGACCTGGGATGGAGCATCAATATTTGTTATATTTATTTCGACTCCGGGTTAGTTTCTTACTATGAGTTCGCTGTCCATAATAAATAATTGCATTTCGAACATTGATGCACTCACCTTGGCTAATAAAAAAGCATTCCTCGTTATACATCAATCATATTTTCCTTTTGATTATAATTATTGTTAATACTAATACTATTAGTATTATTATTAGTGTCAATTATTATTATTATTATTTTTATTATTATTATTATTAATATTAATAATATTATTATTAATATTGTTATTATTATCATTATTATTATTATCGTTATTATTAGTGTATTGTACCTGCCGGCCAGATGGATGTATAGGGAGTGAGGAACAATTCATTCTCACTCCTTTCACGGATAAATCAACACTTTGTTGTCCATCATCGGGAACGACGTAACTCCCACGTAAGTCTTTGGTGACTTCTCATGACGTTTCTTTTGCTGGTCTCTGCCTCTCTTAGTTTCACTTATAATTGTACGAATATGTGTCATTTAGATTATAATCATATGTAATTTTTTGAACGGAACTATTTTTATTTGGCACCAACTTGCAATTATTATCCATTTGGATGTCTTAGTCCAACTGTTTTCTCTATATTTTGTTCACTGGTCAAATAAATTTGAATTAGTTTTTTTAATTATTGGAGTTTGAGAAACAATACCAACTGGTAACAATTGTGTATGACAAATATATTTGTCTGTTATATATTTATATTTTGTTAATATTCACCTCGACTTCATAGGCTTCCCTACATAAACAGCACATACAAACCAACCATGTGTTTAGTGTGCATTACAAGCCAAGTTGACACCATGTCTTTACTTTAGCAACAGGAAGTGTGAACCGAATAAATCCCCGCCCGAAGGACATACTAAACACCCCCATTTATCATTGTGAATTCCCTAATCGATAGCTCCTATTGATAATTTTATCGTGGAAATAGTATCGAGTAAAAAGGATGAATCAGATAAATAAACCTTAATTGTTAAATCTGAGCCTGTTACAAGGACTAAATCCCCGCCCGAAAGACATACTAAACACCCCATTTATCTATCTATTTTCCCTGAAAACCTTTTGGATTTTTCATCGATAGCTCTCATCGATAACCTTATCAACGATAGGATAAACAACGAAAGAAAAAGCTATGTGAAAAATCCATAGAAAATTCTTTAGAAATTTTTCACGTAGAGACTAATTTTTAGGGTTTCTCCTCTTAAATCGATTAGGTTACCGGATTGATCAACAAGTTTAAAATTAATTTTTGTTAACCATTTATTATGACACTGCATATAGACTAGATTAACCGGTTTCTCAGTTATTAACCATCCAGGTGGAACTGTTGGTGCAAATGAATATAAAATATAAGCCTGCTGAGCTTGATTTGATTGATCAAGATTTATTTGATAACTTCCTTCGATAACATCACATACCAAATTTAACGCGATTACATTTGATATATTTACATTATGTGGAGCTACATGTTTTCCGCCACCTTCTGGATTATTTTTATATTTGAGGATTTTTATTTCTGGTAATGTTTTTTTCTTTCCATTCGTCATAAATTTTTTTAAAACCAATATCGATAACATTACTGAGTCTTTGACGCATCCATGGTGTGTTATGCCCTGGAAGTTTAAATGTAGGAATTTTATAATGCGCTATAAATTGTTCTTTATTATAATGATGGTTTGATAATATATATTTAATAATATCCTGATTATATTTTTCCATATCAGAGATAATTTTATTACATATTTCTACATACTTGATTATATTATCTCGATTAGGTTTATTTGTATTAAATTCAATTACTAAACAATTGATAAATCGCTCAAAATCACTATGTATCAAACTAAATTGGTTAGCATAAAATCCAGGATGATAATAAACACTTGTTTTTTCTGATACATAATATTTTAAAGGTGATCTACTCACCCGCCAATCACTATCATATACTATTTTGTCGTAGCCATGATAATCTTCTTTCGTGCATACATAATCAGATTTTTTGGGTTCTGGTATAACATCGGTTTCTTTTTGTTGAGGTGGTAGTTCCGGCCATCCTAGCACGGTTCTAATAGAACTTTGATAAATATCTACGACATAATCTGGTGAATTTATTTCAATTGCAGATGATAAGGTTGGTTCATGAACTGTTATAACGATTTTTGATTCTACTCCTGCAAGAGAATTTATTCTACGTTGAAATTCAGCGTTAATATGTTCAATTTGGTAGGATCCAGTTGGAATTGAAATAACATTCCAGTCTGGAGTTCCGTCTGGCTTATTTTTCCAAGCTACCACCAAAAAGTTATTTGGTTGTTGATCACCGAATGGTTTCGATCGAATATTAGGCCAGCTGTGATATACTCGTAATTTTGCTAACGCGATCTGAATTACGGGAACTGGGTTGGGAAAATTTACACTAAATTCAGGTTTTGTTGATGATATTGATATCATACTTGTCTTCACCGGTGTGGTATTTTCTGATATTCGTTGAAACAATTCTTGTGATGATGTTGCCATTGTTATTATTATTATTATCACGCTCCAATTTTGAAATTGTTGATTCATACAACCGGACCACCTTTGAGAACTCTTCGTCGGATATTATCTGATCATCAATTGATGACGAAATCAACATTGATAATTCCGAATATGCGTTTGACGCGGTAATAAGTTTGACGGCGTAATCGTTTAATTTCTGTTGAGAACATGATGATAATTTTTTTGTTATCCCGGTGAATATTCCAGCTAGTGTTGCTGCTGCGGATATTACAACAGGTACAACAACCGGAGCTATCATTGTAACCGATGATAATATTATTCCAGCGCCTACAATTACGCCTGATACCGAGTATATAGATATATCTAACGCGGTGATTTTACGTTGGTATTTTTCTTTTTACTTTTATATTCTTCAATTATTGCTTCGAGTTTACTCTGAAATTCTTTAACAGTGTTATAACGATACTGTGATGATGTTGACATTTGTTTTATTAAGAATCTCCATGTATTTTCAATTTATTTGTGTTATAAATTCCAAATACCATCTTATTGCGGCTCTAACTAAAGTTGAATCAACTGCTGTAATAATAATTCTGATACTATTATAAATAGTGTTTTCGACGAATGATACTGTGTTAACTCCTTCTCCAATACTTTCTCTAATTATATTTGTACCATCATCACTTTTTATGTTTGATACGATAATATTAAATTTATACTTAGAAGCTATTGTAAATCGATAAATACCTTTAACAGTTATATCACTTAAGTTAAGAGTAAAGAATGCGCTAGTCCAATCGATTTCACCCTGTCGAACTACACGTAAAGTATTAATAAGTTTAACTGTATCATAAGTTGATTTTAAATTATTGATTTCTGTTTGAATGTTAATTTTATTTTCCGCATTAGATATTTTTAAATTAGTGATTTATGTTTGAATTTCAGCGAGAGTTGGAGTAACAACCATTGGGGAACCAAAAAACTTATTAATGACATTTCTACGAAATTGATTATAATTTTTCACATGATCGTCAAATTCTTTATCAGTGTCTGTAAATTTTTTATCGTAATTGGTAAATTTATCTGTGATTGTTGAAACAAGTACACCTGGTTTTAGTTTACCATCGTTAGAATATAACGCTATAGCGTTTTCCGCTGCACTACGATTTTGAACTAAAATATCATCTACGGAAACATTACTGGTTTTTAGTTTACCTGTACGATCCTCAAATGTAACTATTTCGCCAGAGTCAATACTTGCTAAATTTAACATATCAGATATTTCATCCTCAATTATTTTTTTTATCTCGTCTGGTTTAATCTCACCAAGTTTTGTTTATTCCTTCGTTGAAGTGGATCTTCCCCAAATATCAACCATTATTATAATCGTTAGTTACTTCTCTAAAATTCCTTGGTTGAAAATCTCTTAAGATTTTCCATTTTTCCCACTGGTATATCCATTCACAGTAATATGTGGTGGTTTCTTTGACTTTAAAATTTCATCAAGAACATTTAATACTTCTTCACCGCATATTGGTGGATCATATAACGTGTGTGAAGGTAGCGTAGAATACCAAATTGGAATTGAATTACTTTGTAATTTATTCACGTATTTATAAAATTCTTTAGGTGGTGGTAAACCATATGAATCAAAATAAACAATTCCACGTGGATCAATCGCGTAACAAACCCAATGAGTGCCAGGTCCATCACCATCATCAACATTAATAATACCGGTTTCTGGTATTTGGGGTTGTGTTGGTAATTGATCTTTCATAAAAACTCCTCGGAAATATTTTATTTGAAGTTTTTAAACAGCTTCTAATAAATCAAAATTTGACCTCGGAAATCCTTCAGATTTTGTCATTAAATTGGTCGTCCTAGTCGTAGGCCGGATCCTCGGTATTCCCATTCCGGAGGTGTTCCAGGTAATCTTAGTCCTCGTCCTTTTTTTTACGTGAAATATTTCCACCTGTGCTTTTTATTATTGCTGTTACAAGTTCTTTACCAACAGCTAATTTAGCCATTGGAGTAATTACACTAGCGATCAATCTTGGAATTGCATTCTTTTGATTTTGATCTGAAATATTTTCCCCGGTTGCCTTCTTCAGTGCCATTCCGGCTGCAGTACCAACAGCTACTAACGCTGCCGTTTTAGCTACCGCTGGGGCCGCTGCTGCAATCAACGCTGGAATCGCAGCCAACAACGGGAAGATTGCTCCGGTTTTTATCATATTTTTTATTGCAGCTGCAGATAGATTAATCTGAACTCCTTTCTTTTCTTTAAAGGCTTTATTAAAATGATTAACCTGAGTTTTCGTCTACGATAACTTATTTGATCTACCGGTCATCTGATTATGTTTCAATGTAATCGAAGTTCCACATTGTTGGGCTGAACCTGATTGGAGTTTCTTTATCTGACCAGGTGTTAATGTAACATTAATAGTGTTATATGACATTATATAACATCGATTGATTTAATTACTGAAAAATCCTTTGGTAAATCTCGAAATGAAATTCTTTTAGAATTTCCACTCAAACAATTCTGAAGATGAAATCGAAATCTCAAGAGATTTTCAAAGAGATTCAATCAAAGATTTTCCACTGGTGCATAAATACTCTCATTCGTCCTCCAACTCCTTCTAGCATCATTGATTTATCGCTGAGAATAACAGCAACTGCTCTGTAATTATCAATACCAGCGGGACGTGTTAACCGAGCTTTGAAAAATATATCAATAACGGATTGTCTTGTTAGTTTGAGATGTTTCAGTGAAAAGTAATATATCGGATATAAATTCTTAAAATCTAGCTGGGATATTTGTAGACCGGTGTCTACGTTTTGGTCCCGCGCCATAAATGATAGTAATCTGTGATATGCTCGTGCAATATGGTTTTGACCATATTCGAGTTGTACTTCTTCACTTGGTTCCTGTTGACCGTTTATTCTTAACGTTGCTTCCCTGACATCTAATTGATCAAATATCATATGACTCCGTTCTTAATTACCAACTCTAGCATCATCCTGCAGCGCTATAAATATATGTCTTGGAGCTGAAAAACCTTGTTAGGATGCTAAATGCCACGTAAACGAGTCATTAATATTATCGATTTTAGAATCCGTAGATACAGATAACCAGCTTAGCAATCTCTTTCCTCCTTGATGCATAAAATCCAGTAACCGAGCTTCCGATGTTATTGATGGTGTCAACACAGGCATCCATAATGCTATTTTTGACAAATTAACCTTATCATTCGCAACTCCAGTACTTCTCCAGATTGCATTATTATCATCACTTTTTCTCATTAACACTATTGTATGCTTAGCTCCATAAATAACCTTTCTGACGTTTCTACAAAATCCAAATATATGATGTAGTGGAATCGCGCATGAAAATTGTCTGCGTTGGCCTTGTAATGTTGCTACTCGTGTTGCAAATCCAAGGTTATATTTTGGATTAGGTCTTTCTATAATATCGAATTTATCAGTTGTTGGTTTTGTTTCATGTTCTAGGTCAACTGGTTGATCACCTTTAATTGTATCATTTTTTACCTGTAGTTTAATATATTGATTATGATCAGCGTTATCTGTAATATCCTTTGAAGACATCATAGACGGCCCAGCAGATCTTGTATAATCGTCAGAGTATCTTGCTAATCCAATTATTCCCGTGGCAATATCGAGATCATTTGATATAACTTCAATCTCTTTTGCATCGATAAGATACCTAGCACTTTCAAATAACGCCATAATCCCATAATTGATAAATCCAACTCGGATATTTGGGTTATTATCATATGGTGTATTCGCTGCAACATTTGTAACAATTTCCCCTTCTACTTCAATGAATGTTTCACACTTAGAAAATATTTACTGGTATATTGAACTTGAAGTTCTATTCTTCCTCCTTGATAAGGGTTTATAGCTTGATAAGAATAAAATTGATAATTTTGTACAGAATCGTCTTTATCTATTGGAACATCCATATCAAAAGCTGGATCAGGTCAGTGTTTAAACATTTTTTATTATTTATAATCATTATGGTCTAAATTGTCGTCGTCATCGTCGCCGACGACGATAAAAATTCTTTGAATTTTCAAATCCACTTCCCGCTATCAAATTTGCGGTTATACTATCTTGAAGATCCTTCGGTGAAAATCCTTCAGATTTTTCCACCAAAGACGGAGTCGCCAAAGACGAAGTCGCCAAAGACGAAGTCGCCAACGAGTCTAATTTTTGTTGTACCGCTTCATTTATTGCTTTGCTAACTTGCGCTGGCATTACTGTCGTAGACGGTAGCGGCTTCTTTTTTCGTCTAACTAATGAAGTTACCTTATCCTTTGCACAAGATAATGCTTTTCCGCCAAGATCTACAACCGCTGAAGGGATTTTATCACGAACAACCTCAATAGCTTTCATCCCCATCTGTTTTACAAACGGTGCAACCTTTGGAGCCATCATTGAAAATAATCCTTTTATTGAACTACCGAGACCATCACCATAATATATACTATAAACCGAGTGTCTTGAATTTATCACGTAGACGCTATCTGGTTTATCATGATTGTAGTGTATACTCATTCTTTATACTGTTAACGTTTTAATTAATTGTGAAAATTCTCTCTGAAAATCTCAATCGCTGAGATATCCTGGATAATCTTCAACGAGTTCACTAATAAACTCTCGATATGTTGTTGTATCTATAATTCCACCTTGAAATAATCGTCTACAAATATCAGTGATTTCATTAACTATTTCGTGGGAATTATTTCCAGCTCGTTTTCCTCCGATGAGAACTTCTAACCCTGATATATCATTAGGAATATTACCAGGGCAAAAGTGATCTGTGAAATTTGAAGAATTTCCATTTACAAATCCCCGTCCGGTTATTTCTTTCGGAATTTTTTGTGAAGAATCTCCACTTGACTCTTTTTTTATTTCTTCGGGTATTGGATCGGCTGTATACGGTGGTGGTTTTTGTTTTACTTGTACTATTCCTTTTAATATACCATTATATATTTTATAACTATCTTTTAATTTTCCTGTAAGTTTGGTTCCGCCACTATTCGCCAAAAACACCTTTTTTGCCCATTTTTCCTTAGTTGTTATGGCTTTTTCATATTCATCTTTTAGATAATTATTTCTATTTCTAAAATTATCGGCAGTAAACTTAGCTAAATCTTGTATTTTGTCAATATTTCTAATTTCATTTAACGCTTCACTCGTGAATGAAACTTCAGGTGTATATTCTCGTAGGAATATCTACGGTAGCTCCTGCCGAATCTCTTTGAGATTCCGTTTCCGGTTCAACTTGTTGTTGAAGATCTTCTTGAAAATCCGTAAGATTTTCGCGTTCACGTTGCTGAACCGCGGTTACAATATCACCAGGAAGTGTTCTCGTTGATTTTTTATTTGTTTGGATCGTGATGCTATTTTTTTAAATACGGGAAGTACATCCCGCTGTTGAAACCCTGTAAGAGATTCCACTGCGGTTTTCACATCTTTGGTAGCACTGGTTATCGGTGAAAATAATTGTTGTGTATCAGCGGAAAATTCTGTTTGAAGTTGGTGTCGTTGTTGTAGTTGCTCTCTGACAGCGTCTCTCAACGGGATATATTTTTTGAGTGCTGCTAGTGTCTCTCTGGCTAGTCTAGTTGTCAGTGATTCATTTGCCATTATTGAAACGTTATCTCTTTTTTCTAAAATGGAAAAGTTATCTTTGAAAATCTTGGATTTTTATGTGGAAAACGTTTGATTTTCAAAGATATTTTTCAGTGAAGAATCTTTGATTTTCAAATTTTAAATTTTTAAAAACCTTGGATTTTTTCATACTGACTATAATGTTTGACCATAATTCTCAATCATGATTTCTTTATTATCATGATTACTAAGTAAAATTTTTTATTATAATTTTCGATTATAATTTTTCTTCGTGAATTATATATAATGCGAACACCAACATATTTAACGGCTGATGATGAAGAAAGAATACTCTCGCTGAGAGGTGTAAAACGACCAATAGAAGTATCTAAAGAATTTAAAATCGGATTATCCAGATTATACAAAATATGGTCGAAAACACCTTATAGTGCAACAACCAGAGGTAGTTATGAATCGTATAAAGAGGCTAAAAAGCGTCAATTAGAACAGCAACGTTTTCTCGCAGAAGAGATTTCTGCGTTACGAAAGGAGAATGCTGAAAACGACATGGAACTAACTGAGTTAAGAAATAAAAAAAATATCTTTATACAACAGCGTAATGATGAACGAAATCAAATTAAGGGATTAAATCTCAACATCGAAAATCTTGAAAAAAAATATCACGTAGGCAAAAAAAATTGATGATTTATCAGCGGAGTATGATAATCTTTAAAGGTATTACAGCGAATTATCGGAGCGGTGTAATAAAATTCAAGAAGATATCGATTACAAAAAGTTTGTATGGCTACTCCAATGCCAAGTAAGAAACCTGATCCTGGTAGGAAAGTATTAGGATTTGAACAATCCGGTCATTTAACTTTTATTCCACGTTGAATTTTCACTTCTGAAATTCTAAAAGAAATTGCAAAGTAATTTTCATTTACAATGATTTATCATATTGTTCTGCTACGTTTTTGATGAGTTCTTCTCTGTTAAATACATCTCCGATAGATTTTAACAGCGATTTTAACAATTTTGATATCACCGCAAACTCTTTAAGAGACTCAGAATTAGATTTGTTTAGTTGATAAAGAATTTCATTTCGTGCTCGAATTAGTGTCTATGTGACACGATACTCTGAGCGGTAAGTTGGATATTGTTTATCCCGTGCAGAAGATATTTTTTGATATTCCCGTTGAAGATATTCTGACGTGAATAAATTGTTGCTGTGGAACTCTCTTAAACGGTCAAGTTCGGTTAGTAATTGTTTAACAGTTTCGTCGTTAAAAATTGATAAATTTTCATCCGTTGGATTTACGTCCGTTAAATTTTCATTCGAATTCATTTTATTATATATGCTAAGAACTTTTAAATTTAATTGTGAAATTGCAAAGTAATTTTCATGGAAATGGAAATGGAAATTCTTTAGAATTTCAGAAAGAATTTTAGAAGATCTCCATTTCCATTGAAAATCTTTTGGATTTTCAAGATAAATTTCTATTTCTTCGTTAAAATCCGTTGGATTTTCATTCTTCAAAATAACCATTTTTCCATAAAAATTATTTTTCCCATTCTTTTTGTGTTTCTGCGTTTTCTTCTTCTATTTTTTTCTTTCTTTCCCAGTCACTTAAATATTCACAATGATTCTTAAATACGTTAATAAGATTTTTGATATCAGGATAATCATTAATACGTGGTTGTATAAATTTATCAAAATAATAACCATTCACAAAATCATTCATTTTATAAAATGATCTACTAGCGTCAATATCACCGTATTTATCAAAATGAATCTTAGTAATCGCGTTAAGATATTTTTTATTAGTAGCAAATTGCTGAAGAAGTTCGATGATTTGTTTGATATTCGTCTCTCGGTTATGTGTCATTATATAATAATGTAAAAATATTATACGTCTAAATGTTATTCAGGTAATGAAAAAAAATACGAATATACGAATGACACTCTGCAGTTAAACCTTTTCGAATACGCCGTTGAAATAATTCCTTCAGCAGCGAATCTCACAGATCCAATATCCATGTCAAAGTATTTAGCCGCCGATCTTATTGATGGGAAGTCTTCAATTGTAGTATCGCAAAACGCTGTCACAGGTCTTGGTATAGGATTTTTACTCTGTAGAGGATTTTTATTATGACAATTTTCTCGTTGGGTTATGATTCTTTAATTGTCAGCGCGATTATTCAATTTATTTTGGTTAACGTGGTCAACTACAAAACCTTTCGGGATAACCCCAATGAAAACTTCAGCGATGAATTTATGAGCGTAATAATCTTTTCTTTGTTGTCCTAGACGAACTGTAATTAATAGATATCCCATATTATTAATTCTACCAATAGAAATTCTTCGTTGCCTATGTCTGATAGTTCCATCTCGTGACGCTTCGTAGTTAATGTAAATCGGGTGTGAAACGTATTCGTCGTTAACTTTGTTAGTATTCATTATTTTTATATAAGATTTTATCCATTTAAATGTTATTACCATTTTTCCTATTTACATAATCCTGCGGAGATCTTACAATTGGAACACGATGATTAATATGTGTATGCGAATCATAGTAACATTTAAGATCTCTATATTTTTCAGCACCGTGACTAGAACACAATTGAGATTTTCCTCTTACTCCTACGCCACACACAAGACAAGGTTGTGGACCGGTACTTCCATTACGAAAACGTTGCATATGAGAGAAACAGTATTGGTTTTTACATGGTTTTCGAGATAACCTGCCGATAGGTAGCCAATTACATTTATTTGTTGCCATTATATAATAATTAATTAATTAAATTTTATTTAAATTATAATTATATAGATGAAAAATATTACTGATGATTACCGAGGTAAAACACATTCGAGGACCTATTTTAACCTTGATGCGATTTCGGGTTTTTCAATACAAAAAATAAAAAATAAATCGCTTATTAAAAAAATTAAAACAAGTATTGATCAGTTTTAAAGAGATGGTGCGGCACACACTTATGCAACCCATCGAATCATATCCTGGGATGTTAATGAACCAACAATTGATGGAACTATGGAAGATGGAAGAGCGGCGGTGATGTTATCGCTGTTGCCACCGGGAGTATCCTATCTAATAAGGATAAAATATATAACATACGATGATGAGAATCAACGATGGATCATCAGGGATAATTTAGACCCGGAGATGAAAAATAAGAAAAATATTATCGTGAGTCGAAATTCTAAATACGGGATGTTAACCGGAATTGATAGTCATTATTATAAAAAGACTTATCCTGTAAAGGTGGTTATTTATGGATTATAAGCGATAAATAATAATCCCAACATTAGAAAATTATCCCCTTGAAAGTATCAAGGTCGACGACTTTATCGTTGAACTGTGTAGCATAACGTGTAATGGAACATTTTAAGAATGCATCACGAGGAAATAAACTAACTGAACAGCGACGTAGCAAAATAATATCCTGGGGAGAAAAAGTAAAAACCACCAGAGCTACAATTGCAGATGTTGCAAAATTAGAACAATTATTATTATTTCCAATATCTGTAAAAACTATAACCAGAGATGTATTACACGGTGGAAAATATACGTCGAGAGAAGCTCCAATTGAAATTATTGACCATAATTCCCACGCATGGAGTTCAGCGGTGTTAATATTTCTACGAGAAAAGATTGTAAAATATATTTCTGAGAAATTTTGTAAAGAGAATTTTTACGAAGAAAAGTTATTTGATGCTATTTACCAGTTAAATAAAAATGATCCTGTATCTGTATGGTTGTTGAGAAGTCTTGAGGATGAGCAGGGACAATTTGATCAGTTTGTTACCCCGTGTGGAGAATTATATCGTACTGAAGAATTAAACAACAGAATGAAAACGATTACTGAACAATTTGTAAAGGATTTCGATGAGAAACTTCTCATGAAAAGTTTTACAACTTCGTCAGTGGTAGCTCACTTCGCCAGAGAAAGAAACTCTTGGAGAGTAACTAATAAAGAATTTCTCGAAGATGTTAAATTAAATTGCGTTAAGTATGGTCATGGTGGTTTATGGAACACAAAATACTCTCGTGATGGGATGATTGCAATTGATATAGCTGCGTGTTATCCTGGAAGTTTTCTCGCGTATGGAGAATGTAATAAATATTTTAAACGGTTTGGTCATCCAACCCACGAAAGGTGTCGTGTTGCTATTAATGGTCCATTGCCTGATTTTGATATAACGGGATTTGTTCGTCATGTATCATTTGAACTTAATAGTAGATTGCATCCGTGTAGTTACGCTTGGATCGGTAAACACATATCTGAAAAAGCGTGGATGCCAATTGTATTATTGAGATATATGTTAGATAGTGGTATGTTAGCATCGCTAATATATATATCCAATATATTTAGTGCTGGAACAGACAGACACCTGGACAGTCGAGATATGGAATTCAAAGCAGCAGTTGCACCTTTTGCTATGGGACTCGATGAAATGCTTACCAATTTCTTATCTAATGACCTTCTTCTGATTGTGCATAGATTGGTAAAAAAATAGATTTATAAATAAGAAACAAGTAGCTTATCTAACCCCACCCGAGAAGCCCAGACCGAGACATATTTACACTTTGCCAAAAATTCATAAAGAACCAGCAACTTGGTATAATCCCTACAAAATTCTACAGGGTAGACCTATCGTATCGGATGTGGGGAGCGAATCTTGTCAAATTTCATAGTACGTAGATTCCTTTTTAGCACCTTTGGCGACGAAACATCCAGCATATCTTAGAGATACGAACGATTTTTTAGATAAATTAGGCATATCAAAATTGCGCAAAATAGTCTACTTGTTACTTTAGACGTGGAAAGCATGTACACTAATATCGATAACAAGGACGGCTTGCAAGCTGTATTAAATTGTTTCAGAAGTAACCCCGACCCGAAAAGACCAGACCTGGAAATTTTAGAACTGCTGAAACTTGGTCTCGTAAATAATGTTTTTGAATTCAATGGAAAATGGTACCTTCGAATCTCTGGGACCGCCATGGGCAAGAAATTTGCCCCTAATTACGCCAATATCTTTATGGCCGAATGGGAGAAAGAAGTTTTCAAAAGGTGTAATTATCTCCCCCTAGTTTACTTTAGATTTAGATGACATCTTTTTAATTTGGCCATTTTCACGAAAGAAATTTGATACCTTTTTATCCATTTTAAACAGTTACCACCCATCGGTCAAATTAAAGTCATGTGTGATGGACACTTCGGTGGATTTTTTAGATACGACCATTTTTAAAGGACCACAGTTTGAACATACGAGAAAGCTTGACTCCAAAGTTTATTTTAAACCCACCGACACGCAGCAGTTACTCCATAAATCTTCCTTCCATCCTAGACATACATTTACGGGAATTCTAAAATCACAAATAATTCGATTCCACAGGCTTTGTACAAGAAATGAGGACTTTGAGAAGGCTAGTACCACACTATTCAGAACTTTGAGGGAGAGGGGCTACTCCAAACGACTCCTAAGAAAAATCAAAAACACCACTTTAAGTGAACTTAGGGGGGACGTGCGTACTTTAGGGAAAGCTACGTCATGTCAAGGCCGACGATGCGCGACCTGCCCATTTGTTAGGGAATCAAACAATTTCACCAGCCATACGAATAACCAAACCTTTTTAATCAAACAAAACTTATCTTGTAATTCTAGAAACATCATTTACTTGATTACGTGTAATCTATGCAGTAAACAATATGTGGGATAAACCACTCTGACACTTAGAGATCGTTTTACTAGACACCGCCTTGACATAATTCATAAGGCAAATAAATCCATCTCCAATCATTTTAATAATGAGGGACACTCGTTGGATGACTGTTCAATCTTTCCCATTGAAATGGTAGTAAATATTCAAAATCTTACCAAAAGAGAGGCCTATTGGATCAAGAAACTAGGAACGATTAGCCCTTTCGGCCTTAATTTGCACGAAGAAGTGATAGACATTATACCATTCGTTATCACATACAATACTAAAGCAACTCTTGCAGCAAAATTGATTAGAGAAGGATTCGTTAAAATTCAGAAGGACTTTCCTTGCATTTATTATCAAAAGCTCATAACGGCATATCGGAAGAACAAGAACCTATGCGACATTCTCATAAGAAACAAAATAAGGAGGTAATGCGATTAATTTTCCCTAGGCCCGTGCACGTGGGAGTTTACAAACTCCCACCCTACTCTTAAAACCTAACCCTAACCCTAACCCTAACCCTAACCCTAACCTATAAGCTGACGGGTTGTCATAGTCTCGCAGGAGTTGTGGGTTCGAAAGCCACTATAAACTTCATAATATTTCTCTCGTAATAATCCTCCTTAGGTCCGTGCAAAGAATATACGTGACATATTCTTATTATAGCAATTATAAAGCTAATTTAATTTAAATCCTAACTACGCCAGTACCAAGCTATACGATGTATGAAATATCTAATTACGGAGACGAGTTTGCACGTGATCAAATGTACATTTAAAACCGATCTTCAAGCAACTATTTTTGTAGTTGTTTGTTGGTCTGGAACGAAAGCATTTTTTTCACCTGTAAGCTGACGGGGTTGTCATAGTCTCGCAGGAGTTGTGGGTTCGAAAGCCACTATAAACTTCATAATATTTCTCTCGTAATAATTCTCCTTACGTCCGTGCAAAGAATATGCGTGACATATTCTTATTATAGCAATTATAAAGCTAATTTAATTTAAATCCTAACTCTATATAAATTTTGATAAAGGAATTAGCTATTACAGCTTAAGTAACAAGATAAACGCTTTACTTATTCAACACAAAGTGACGTTCAAACCATTAGATAGATAAATAGATAGACAGACAGGTAAATGTATATATATATAAATATATATATATATATATATATATATATATATATATATATATATATATATATAATGAAAAAAATTAATTTTAGGTTCAATCAAATTTATTTCTTTTTTACGTTCCGGACTTCAAACTTTAATAACAGCCCGTATTTGTTCATGTCACCTGTAAAATACAAACAAAATAAAAAAATACACAAAATCATGACACAACATTATCTTTGTTGATTTTAATTATGGGTTAATTTCTTCAAAATATAAAATAAAAGACGTTGTAGGAACTAACACTTTTACTTTTTTGATGAATTTCGCATAGTAATTAACCTCAATCAGTCCTTAAATAACATACGAGACTCAAAAGTAAAGACATGGTGTCAACTTGGCTTGTAATGCACACTAAACACATAGTTGGTTTGTATGTTCTGTTTATGTAGGGAAGCCTATGAAGTCGAGGTGAATATTAACAAAATATAAACATATAGCAGACAAATGGATTTGTCATACACAATTGTTACCAGTTGGTATTGTTTCTCAAACTCCAATAATTAAAAAATCTAATTTAGATTTATTTGACCAGTGAAAAAAATATAGAGAAAACAGTTGGACTAAGGCATCCAAATGGATAATAATTGCAAGTTGGTGCCAAACAAAAATAGTTCCGTTCAAAAAATTACATATGATTATAATCTAAGTGACACATATTCGTACAATTGTAAGTGAAACTAAGAGAGGCAGAGACCAGCAAAAGAAACGTCATGAGAAGTCACCAAAGACTTACGTGGATGTTACGTCGTTCACGATGATGGACAACAAAGTGGCGATTTGTCCGTGCAAGGAGTGAGAATGAATTGTTCCTCACTCCCTATACATCCATCTGGCCGGCAAGTACAATACACTAATAATTGACGATAATAATGATAATAATGATAATAATAACTATAATAATAATAATAATAATAATAATAATAATAATAATAATAATAATAGTAATAATAATAATAATTGACACTTATAATAATAATAATAGTATTAGTATTAACAATAATTATAATCAAAAGGAAAATATGATTGATATATAACGAGGAATGTTTTTTTATTAGCCAATGTGAGTGCATCAATGTTCGAAATGTTTTCGTGCTATGGCAACGACTTATGCAGTCCTAACCGTCCGTTCTTGAGGAAATTATATTTAATTTTTTTTTTGTCTCCAAGCGATCAGAGATATCATTATAGATTGCTTTATATAATATTAGTTTTTGGACGGTGGGTTGTAATTTGTCCAACAGCCATCAAGAGAAAAATAAATAATGCTTTCAACGTTCTCACTATGTTAAACGAAATAATGTTTCACAGTTCTTTGCGACACGTTGCTACATATACCTATATATACTTGTTACCCGTATTAGTGGTACCAGACAAACAAATATATAACTTCTGCAAATAACAAACCTAACTTTGATACATTTTCCTCAGCAGTTCAAGCTCCACGATATTGATTATTAACGTGTTTGTTTACTTTGTATAGTTTATAGCAATTAGTAGCCTCAAATATTTATCATGGATGAAATCAAACAGTCAGAAACGTTTCCTTTGCCTTCAGTCGTATAAGTGTCAAAATATATCTTAAGAGATCATCACGTAGCTTACTGCTCTGTAAATGTAGATCAGCACAGTTTAATGCCAGAGCAGTTGAAACAAAATGCTAGAGTTTGAAGAAAAAAATTTAAACCAGTTAAGAGTACCGTTTGTGAATTTTGCAGAATTTGACAATTTTAACGCCCAGCTTGATTCTCTTTATATATAAACGAATCATACAACTCGCAAATTGTGCTAGAATCCTGCTATTTTGTATATAAAATTCATTTTATTGATTCAAGGTATATAAAACCTATATAGACAAAACGCTTGCATTTGCCAAAAATATTTCTTGGTCAGTTCAAAACATGTAGACATCATTGCTAAGTGATTGGTAAAGTCGTTGGAGAGATACATCAAAATGTAACTTGCAATTGTAACCCTCTAACATTAGCACACTTATTATCCATGATTTAAACAATTTGGATATACATTTTCTCTGCCACAGCATTGTGTAATTCAAACAGACGGAGACTAAACCGATTCCAGAAAAATACATAATGCTACATCCGCTTTGATTAGGATCTCTTCGTTTTGTGGAGAGTCTCCATGTCAAAAATATCTCTTGTGATGGGATGAAAGCATTTTGCAAATATCTACCATCAGTCAACATTACCATCTCAAACTCAATTGATATTGGCTAAAAATGTATGTTTAAGTTGCATATATGGTGGAAAAGTGTTTTTTTAAGAAACTTAACTGCAATTCCAAAATGCATTTTATACCATATATAAACACGCACATTTGTTTTTATGTGCGTATCGGTTTTCAAAGAAGTGGTTGTGAGTTTGAAACTTGCAGCTGATCCTCATTGTTTTCCTTTTTTCTTAATTTTTAGTAGTTTGTGTACAACCACTTTTTTACTCGCTCCTTGCAAGTTTATAATTATTTTGAAACATTTATTAGAAACGGTTGTAATTCTATCTTTCATTCATCCTTATTATATTTTGTGTAGAGAACTGCATCTTCAGCATTCTTACCCTTTCATTTATGAAACGAGTTATAACCAGAAAGTCTTAAATTTACTTTTCCATTGTGCCTGTGTCAATTGAAAATAGCTCTTGCCATAGTCCATAGTCCAAAGTCAGGAAAATATTCTCCAAACCATGTAAAAATTTCAACTACAGGTCTTAAAGCTTACATATAAATTGAAAATACAAAACTTCTAAAGCTGACGTATATTTCAAGATATTAAACTGATTCACCGTGGATTTTCTTTAAAATCAATACAGTAACCAGAACTTTTTAAACAATTTCTAAGCCTCACAAAAAATAATCCCTTGAAGTAACATACTTTTATGTGCATGATGTGTGTATACAATACCCTTCACATGAAATAGCATGATATGCTACTGTTTAAACTGACACGTGGCAACTGGTCAAAGGTTTAATGTTTAGTTGGAAAATGAGCAAAAAAATACTGTTCTAGAAAGAGATAAATTATATTTGCTTGGTAGGCATGCAGGGTAGATCAGATAGATAGATAGATAGATAGATAGATAGATAGATAGATAGATAGATAGATAGATAGATAGATAGATAGATAAATATGACAACTAAGTAAGAAAAAGACCAAAGAGTTGTCACGTTTGAGTAACGTAGAATAAACACATTGTGGATTGTTTGGATGAACTTTCTGTGTGGTGCGGGATTGTATTCGTCGAATAGATACACGGATTATGTCTCTACCAAGTCAAGGTATATTTCTCTTGACAACGCGAATGAATCATACTTATGTCTAACAATGAATTGTTGTCTTCCCGCCGTTTAAAATAAAACACTGTATTATTACGCTGAATAAGGATGTGTTAGGCTTAAAACAACAACATTTTATTGATGTAGATGGGAAACGTTAATTCGTTAAAAAATGAACCAAAACATTGGCAGGCATAATGTAAAGATAACAGAAACGGAAGCAATAATAAGCACACGTGAAAGTAACTTTTGCCATACCGTTTTGGTGTTATTCTGTACCTCTGTCCATATCATCTCTCATTGGATTAACAAATCCACCAGTATAAATAATAATGATAATAATAATAATAATGATAATAATAATAATAATAATAATAATAATAATAATAACAATAATTGATGATGATAAAGGGAAATAAGTAGTCTTCGTAGATAAGTGAATGATGCCTTAATGCATCAATGTTAAATACGTTCCTTTGGCTGGTATATAGTTAAATAATAACCACAACTGACATGAGTTTTCCAAACTTCGTCAATAGACTTATCATGATTTTGCGGAAAAAAAATATTGAAATGAACCTGACATATGGCATGATTTCGAACATATTACGCCATGATACGTCACTTCGAGCACAGGATACACCGATTCTATGACTTTTTGATAATGTATCTTTCTGATTTATTGAAAAATGCTGCTAGGTAATATGACCGAATAAAAATCGCAACGGACAGTTTTAACCGACGCATAATTCAAACAGCTGAACCAGCTACCATTCTAAAAATAACATCATATAGGGAGTGATAAACGATTTTTGCAATTTAAGTAAGAAGATATTTTTCCAATGACTCTTCTCTATGGGATTTAGATCATTGAATTCATAAATGTCTCAAAATTAATCATATCCAACACATGCTATAACGATTAAAATTAGTTCCAACGTTTTGAGAATTATTGGAAACATGATTGTAAATCTAAAACTAGTCATAAATACAAAATTAACATAATTTTAAATATCAAACTATTATGAAGCGTTCGTATTTCACAATACTGTCAGTAATCATTATCGTGTATTATTATAAGTTGCTAGATGCAGACGGAGTAATTACCGGTAAGGTTTATTTCTTTCAAACATGTCATTAAATGTACATGTGCAAGATAGGACTTTCAATGAATGATTTGTAGCGACAGGTATTTATGTTTTTCGGTCAAACATAATTACATGTATCGAGCAATGTATACGTCGGATATAAACTTGCATAGTGCATGTTCATCTTGTCATTTATGTATCCATCCATTTATTAAACTATCCTTTAATGGTCGTGGTGTATAATGCTTCGACACAAAATAATTTTAGACGGTACTTATTAGGTTTAGAATGATTGACTCTAAACATATTGAGTGAAAGAAATATATGATAATTTTATTAACAAAATTCAAAGGAACACCTCAATGTGGTTACAGTTAACATGAGCATTATATTTACGTGAAATATGTTGAACTATTTATAGGTGCCTGAGAAGATTATATTTTATTTGTTCTCTCCAAATGTCGGACGAGCTATCTGAAAATAAATACATTAAGTAGCTGATGCTTACCTAGGGTCCCGGCGATACTTTGTCCAATAGCCATGAAGATGATCAAGAGAAGGAAGATGAACTTCTTCGACATCTTTAAATGTTTCCACTATGTTCGTTGAAAAGAAGCAGTCCCAATCCTTTGCCACCCGTTGCTTTATATGCTAGAGCAAACTTGATGAAATGGGGTCAACCAAAAGTCACGATATCTAATTTTGTTGACAGTGGTTAAACAAGGTCACATCAGGTAATTAGCTAAAAGTGACCATGTTTGAAGCATTAACCGATTAATTGATTTCATGAGTCAAACTAAGAACACTCTGTACAGTCTACTACAATTTTATGGATGAATGAATTCCAGATATTTTGGTTAAATGTGTTTACCCGTGGAGAGGTGTTGCTAGAGAGAATGAATGTTATGATCATTGTAAGAAGATATGGCCAAATCGCAACTCAGCATGTTTACTTTTACTTTTAAAGATAGAGAAAATGAAATTAGTGAATTACATTTGACATTAAAATGACGGAAAATATTATGTTTACTTTATGAGCCGTATACATAATTTAAAATTGCACAAAGTGTTTTATTTGGGAATATTTATTATTTTCAATTATTTACTTGAATAACAGATTGTTCTGTAATAGATCATTGATTAAATTTGTAAACTATAATTTTGTTAAATCATTAAATTCGCAATATGTCATTTTTAAAATTACACCTTGTATTTTGGGAAAAATAGATGTTATGTTTAATTTTCCAAAAAGAGCTGTTTACTGATTTCTTCTTTTAATTATTTATAACCATATGATAGTATTTTTCAACAGGTTTTCATTAAACATTTTTTTCTGCTTTAGCTTTTTCTTTTATTGCAACGTAACTAGGCGTCTCTGTATTAGCTTCCAATAAGATGACGCTGGACTAATTTATTTAAATAGAACAGTTTGTGGGCATTGCAATACACTTTATAGAGCCAATGCGTTTCTTTTAAAAACTCTTCAACATCTGAAATTTGTATTCTTTTTGTTGCCTGCATTGTTCTCCAGTTCTATGATTTTACATTATTCTTGAGAGTCTAATCAAAGCTGTCAATTTATTATTACTTTCTTTTCTACATTACCTAAATTACGACGTAAAATCCTATGTGTTGTTGTTAATGGCAGTAATTCATTCTTTAGCTGTTTGATATGAATTGCAAAATCTGCAGAAACCATCGGATATTTTTTTTTATTTTTGCACTAGTTATTTTTCATTTAAGTATCTAAATGTTGTGGTTTTGTATATCATATTTTGTAAAAGCCAAATTCAAGTTATATTTTCAATAATGGAATGTATAATTTCCAGCTATATTTTAAATAGAGCTAAAGTATACGACTGTTTGATTAAGTATATTATGTTCTCTCCGTAAATAATACACCGTAAAAGACATATTGTGCTAAATGATATCGCATATTTGTCAGATACATCATTTTCAAATATTGTCAAAATACTTGATATCAGAACAAATGTCACTGAATTTTCAGTAGGAATTTTATTTCTCAGATTCAAGAATTCAGGAATACAAAAATTACATTTTACCTCAGGCAAATTGCAAATATTCGCGAGTGTATTCACATCATATTGTCTATGTTACATAAGAATGTCGGGGAAAAAAGCAAATACAAGTAGCGCATTTTCACCATACATTTGATACAAAATATATACAAACAAAACACATTCTGTAAAATGTGGAGGTGGCGTAATTTTCACCTTTAGTTTGATAAATATGTCGTACGTAGCATTTATGAAATGAGAATTGTTCTATTCCTGAAAGCACAGAGGTGAAATGCAGGTGGAAACAAGATCACTAACCTAGGGATCATTTGTGCAATCTGGTCAATGACATAAATGGTACAGTGCCTACTCATTTTAATCAATGGTTAAGTGTGACATTAGAAATATTTCCCTCACACACATTTGTTTTGAGGATTTGTATTAAGATTTACAGGGGATTCGAAAGATGCATTTTAATATGGGGGATTTATATTTGTGCCATTTTTTATGCGCTGCCCGAAATTTCGACATGTGCGTTTGTTTTGATGCACATTGAGCTGGGATGGAGCATCAATCTTTATTATATTTGCTTCGCCTCTGGGTTAGTTTCTTACTATGAGTGCGGTTCCAAAAAAAATAATTATATTGGTATATGATTGCACACACAATTATTTGATCAGATCATAATCGAAATGATGAGGAGTTGAAAATATAATGAAGTTGAGCGTAATTCTCTGTTTCGTATAGAAAAAATACACACTGTATAACATAATTAGAAAGAGAAACATTAACTTAAAATTTAATCTCGAATCAATTAATTGTTTTCTTCGGTTTACCCAAAGTGATATCTCCGCCTAGTTTATATATAATTTCCATTTGTACGATATTATTGGCCAACAAGAGGTATGCTGTTCTTGAGTAGATGTGAATCAGTGCCTCCAAAAACAACTTTATTATGGAGAGAACATAATGTTATGTCAGGAAGCAAATGAATCCATCGTGAAGGTTAACTGAATGTGACTCAATGATGGTCAAATATGTAATGTAAATAAAACCTTTGTTTCAGCTCCACGGACGCTACATTCTCCGGACAAACGGAACACTTCAAAACACTCTGATCACTCCGCAAATAATATCCTCCGGATACTCTGGATACCAGACATTAGAGACTCTGGACACACCGGACATTATATACGTTGAAGACACCGGACGTTTGACAGCTCTACAGCTGCATTACTCTAGTAACTCTAGACACTAGACACTCCGGTGCGTTAATCCGTCTGGTGCATTAAACGGCTCTGTTGAATTAAACCCTGTGAAAAGTGATATATCTAATGCAGTGTACTATAAATTATAACAGCATAATAACACACATTCAGTTATATAGATTACATTATCAGCACAATAAATACAAAAGGGCATGTTCGAAATTAAACCTAACCCTGCTCAGTAAGAATCCTGCTATATTAAATAGATCATTAAAACATGTAGCTCTACATTGCTAATACAAATCCCTTGCAATGTCGCAAACAATAATATACATATGTACAATATCATGCGTAAACAAAAGCTACCTTGCAAACATCCATAAACAAATGTTGTGTTTTGTATTTTTAACACCTAGAAATTAATACACTTACATACCGCTTCAGCTCTAGATATGCAAGTCCTTGAATTCAATAGTGTGGTCGGTCTCAGAATTATTTAATTTGACGCAAACTCTAGATCCGAAAGTTAAAGTATGTTATGTATATTTGTTGATCGCCATAGTTTGTATGTTTGTTTAATTTTATTACAAATTTTAGTTTTTAATAAATTTCGATATAGGGTTACTACACAGCCCTAATTAGTGTAGGACTACTCCTTCACCGTGGCTGGACTTGGAGGTATTTACTAAATTGATCCAGGAAAATAGATCAGATGTGTCCAACAAATTTTATGTGTATGCTCATATATTGTTTGTACGTTACCCTTTTTATTTTTCTTCAGACCGGCCTTTGAAAAAGTCAAAAATCTTTTGAGTTATTAATTATAAATATTAAATTTGTGGAAGCAGTTTAGTGTATGTATAGAATTAGTATAAATGTATTTGTTTTGTATAGATATTAGTAAGGAACATAAAGCCACCTACAAGTGTATAGTGCAAGGGAAGAGCATGTGCTGCAAGTTTCCTATATTAATTCTCAGTCATATGATAACATTATTAATCAAGGACTAATTTTATAAGTATAAATACTTTTAAATTCAAGTTCAAGTTATTGCGTTTAAGACTGAAAATATGTTTAAGTATGAATTCAAAAAGTGCAAAGTATAGCATTAGTAATATATATATTTTGTATATATTAATTGGACGATTAACTTTATAGCATTGATAATAGTATGATAATGATTTGAACATAAGTTCAGTTAAAAGTCAATTAAATAAGGAACGAGCATCATTTGCTCCTGGCATGAGCCAGTAAAAACTGCTTTGTCTGATAACCTAGAAGGAATTTATAGCAATAATTTTGAAATGTGACTTTATCAATTTTGGAAGTAATTCTTTAAAATAATTAATGATTTCTTATAAATTCCGTACTGTGAATTTTTCCATGGCCCTTTATGTCAATTCATACTTAAAATCCACTATGCAGTATTTCTCACAAATTTCATTTTTGTTCCGTTCCGTAGACTTGTATTCTGGATTTGTTCTGTGTTTTGGGTTGCATTTTTGTTAGTTCTGGTTTTGTTCATAGCAACTTGAGACGAACATATTCAGAAGAGTCGACAATAATAGTTAATTTATATTAATTCCACATGAAACACTTTCCTGATCCATAGTTATTCTTACCAAGATACTCTAGGGGGGAGTCGAGGATACCCTCATATCCATCTCAATTTTCACAGTAATCAATATTTCCTATTACATAAAACTTCAGACGAAAATTCTTACAACTCCTTGGAGCAGACTGTCGGCTGACTAGACTTATCCACTTAGATTTTTATTTAATTACAAATCATTAGCTAACTCACACAAAATATTGCCTAATGTGCGTTGCTATGATTCAAGCGAAATGATTTTTAATTGAAACTCCACCTCTTTATTTATTAATCATAAAAAATTGTTTCTCATATTCCAAATGATCATCTTTGATAACGTAGTTGTTTTCGATGTTTGTGTCGCATTACTTCTTGTTATTTTATCTGTAATAATACTGGTAGTAGTATAATTAGTTCTGGTAATAGCAGTAGTAGTGGTTGTTGTAGTAGTTTAGCATAATTAGATCCATTCTTCTTCATTGTATTTGACCTTTCCTAATTTTAGGACGGTGCGGCTTACATTGGCTACATCTTTCCTAGACTTTCTGTAAAATCGAGTGCCACCTTGACAGACGTGTTTCCTTCAAAGCTCAGTGCTTTTATTAAGTGTCATCACGTTATCATCTAGGTTTAATGAAAAATCGTCTTACCGAAACCAAAACAATAGGTACGGTCTGATTAATCATTTTCCTAAAGTTTAATTTACTCCTCTGTGCTTATCTCATTATGTTGATGCTTTCCCTTATTCCTTGCCAGACTAAGTAATAATCACGTCCTCTATATTCATAACTATAGCCATATACAATAGACCGGTTAAATATTCTTGCTCAATAATTACTAATTAGCGTGTTATACGTCAACTTAAAGATTCATCAACGTTTGAGATGTACCATTAGATAAGAATTTAACAGCAGAAGTGCAAGAGACCGCATCTGAAATCATACATAACGAGCAGGCAGAGGAATCAACGTATTTCAATAATAATAAAAATAATAATCCTGATAACAACAACATCAACATTAATAATAATAATAATAATAATAATAATAATAATAATAATAATAATTTGAAGAAGAAGAAGAAGAAACTATGAAGTCGAAAGACAAAATAATTACCTTTTAATGCATATATATAAAATTTAACTAACAAGTAAGTACATATAAAAACGGTACGCATCTAAGATATGATTTGAAATGTAGAGGATGCCCATTCAGTTTCAGAATATTCAATTTTTTCTTTATTTACTTTCTAAAGTATGTATGTTAATCAGAGATGCATGAGTTCCTAACCGAAAACCCTAACGCTAACCTTAACCCTTACCCAGACCCAAACCATAATCCTAATTATAACCCTAACACAGAAATGATATTTATCTGATTGACTTACCAGCATGTGAAACTGTAAAAGGTTGGTAGGAGCTTTTAGGATGTATGTGTGCTCTAAAGACGGATATTCTCTCTCTTTTCGTCCAATAACGACCATCAAAAAATCAATATCAAAACATTAACATATAACGCTGTATCACTTTTCTATCACTGTTGTCTATAAAGCGTTGTTGTGCTATAATATCATGAATTATACTGTATTTGACAAACCTGATGAAACGTATTAAATCATCAATTTCAACAGAGAGAAAGACGGACTAGCAGAGAGATGGAGACATTAAATTTGAAGTATCCTTTTTTTTATCGTGTTATCTCTTTTTTCGGTCTAAAGACGAATGATAGAAAGAACACATTGAATCAAACAAAATAAGAGAGCTTCAGCGTCATTGAACTTGGTAGCATATCTTGTGCTTGGTCACTTGCTTGAAAGCAAAAAAATCATTTTGTGTTGCATAAGACAGAAATGTATAGGAATATTGAAAAAGACAGCGCCTTGGCGCAGCTTTTCAGTATGGACTGGAATGGAAGGATTTATTTTCTCTCAACGTAACTAAATTATGTTTATGTTATTTTGATGGCAAGGGTTACATGCCGGGTCGATTCCGTACAATGTACAGGTGGCTTACATTTCACCTTTAGTTTGATTCATATGTCGTCGGTAGCATGTATGACCTGAGGATTGGTCTATTACTGTAACCACAGAGGTGAAATGCAGACGAAAACAAGAATACGAAACATGGGTTCATTTGTGAAAATCTTGACACTGAGATGTTTGGTACAGTGCTTATTCATTTTAATCAATGGTTAAGTATGACTTTAGAAAAACTTCGCTCATATTTACAGCATTTTTTTATTTGAGGGTTTGTATTCAGATTTACCAAAAAATGCGTTTTAATATGGGAATTTATATATGATCAATTTTTGATGCGCTGCCCGAAATTCCGACTAGTGCGTTTCTTTTGACGCACATTGACCTGGGATGGAGCATCAATATTTGTTATATTTATTTCGACTCCGGGTTAGTTTCTTACTATGAGTTCGCTGTCCATAATAAATAATTGCATTTCGAACATTGATGCACTCACCTTGGCTAATAAAAAAGCATTCCTCGTTATACATCAATCATATTTTCCTTTTGATTATAATTATTGTTAATACTAATACTATTAGTATTATTATTAGTGTCAATTATTATTATTATTATTTTTATTATTATTATTATTAATATTAATAATATTATTATTAATATTGTTATTATTATCATTATTATTATTATCGTTATTATTAGTGTATTGTACCTGCCGGCCAGATGGATGTATAGGGAGTGAGGAACAATTCATTCTCACTCCTTTCACGGATAAATCAACACTTTGTTGTCCATCATCGTGAACGACGTAACTCCCACGTAAGTCTTTGGTGACTTCTCATGACGTTTCTTTTGCTGGTCTCTGCCTCTCTTAGTTTCACTTATAATTGTACGAATATGTGTCATTTAGATTATAATCATATGTAATTTTTTGAACGGAACTATTTTTATTTGGCACCAACTTGCAATTATTATCCATTTGGATGTCTTAGTCCAACTGTTTTCTCTATATTTTGTTCACTGATCAAATAAATTTGAATTAGTTTTTTTAATTATTGGAGTTTGAGAAACAATACCAACTGGTAACAATTGTGTATGACAAATATATTTGTCTGTTATATATTTATATTTTGTTAATATTCACCTCGACTTCATAGGCTTCCCTACATAAACAGCACATACAAACCAACCATGTGTTTAGTGTGCATTACAAGCCAAGTTGACACCATGTCTTTACTTTAGCAACAGGAAGTGTGAACCGAATAAATCCCCGCCCGAAGGACATACTAAACACCCCCATTTATCATTGTGAATTCCCTAATCGATAGCTCCTATTGATAATTTTATCGTGGAAATAGTATCGAGTAAAATGGATGAATCAGATAAATAAACCTTAATTGTTAAATCTGAGCCTGTTACAAGGACTAAATCCCCGCCCGAAAGACATACTAAACACCCCATTTATCTATCTATTTTCCCTGAAAACCCTTTGGATTTTTCATCGATAGCTCTCATCGATAACCTTATCAACGATAGGATAAACAACGAAAGAAAAAGCTATGTGAAAAATCCATAGAAAATTCTTTAGAAATTTTTCACGTAGAGACTAATTTTTAGGGTTTCTCCTCTTAAATCGATTAGGTTACCGGATTGATCAACAAGTTTAAAATTAATTTTTGTTAACCATTTATTATGACACTGCATATAGATTAGATTAACCGGTTTCTCAGTTATTAACCATCCAGGTGGAACTGTTGGTGCAAATGAATATAAAATATAAGCCTGCTGAGCTTGATTTGATTGATCAAGATTTATTTGATAACTTCCTTCGATAACATCACATACCAAATTTAACGCGATTACATTTGATATATTTACATTATGTGGAGCTACATGTTTTCCGCCACCTTCTGGATTATTTTTATATTTGAGGATTTTTATTTCTGGTAATGTTTTTTTCTTTCCATTCGTCATAAATTTTTTTAAAACCAATATCGATAACATTACTGAGTCTTTGACGCATCCATGGTGTGTTATGCCCTGGAAGTTTAAATGTAGGAATTTTATAATGCGCTATAAATTGTTCTTTATTATAATGATGGTTTGATAATATATATTTAATAATATCCTGATTATATTTTTCCATATCAGAGATAATTTTATTACATATTTCTACATACTTGATTATATTATCTTGATTCGGTTTATTTGTATTAAATTCAATTACTAAACAATTGATAAATCACTCAAAATCACTATGTATCAAACTAAATTGGTTAGCATAAAATCCAGGATGATAATAAACACTTGTTTTTTCTGATACATAATATTTTAAAGGTGATCTACTCACCCGCCAATCACTATCATATACTATTTTGTCGTAGCCATGATAATCTTCTTTCGTGCATACATAATCAGATTTTTTGGGTTCTGGTATAACATCGGTTTCTTTTTGTTGAGGTGGTAGTTCAGGCCATCCTAGCACGGTTCTAATAGAACTTTGATAAATATCTACGACATAATCTGGTGAATTTATTTCAATTGCAGATGATAAGGTTGGTTCATGAACTGTTATAACGATTTTTGATTCTACTCCTGCAAGAGAATTTATTCTACGTTGAAATTCAGCGTTAATATGTTCAATTTGGTAGGATCCAGTTGGAATTGAAATAACATTCCAGTCTGGAGTTCCGTCTGGCTTATTTTTCCAAGCTACCACCAAAAAGTTATTTGGTTGTTGATCACCGAATGGTTTCGATCGAATATTAGGCCAGCTGTGATATACTCGTAATTTTGCTAACGCGATCTGAATTACGGGAACTGGGTTGGGAAAATTTACACTAAATTCAGGTTTTGTTGATGATATTGATATCATACTTGTCTTCACCGGTGTGGTATTTTCTGATATTCGTTGAAACAATTCTTGTGATGATGTTGCCATTGTTATTATTATTATTATCACGCTCCAATTTTGAAATTGTTGATTCATACAACCGGACCACCTTTGAGAACTCTTCGTCGGATATTATCTGATCATCAATTGATGACGAAATCAACATTGATAATTCCGAATATGCGTTTGACGCGGTAATAAGTTTGACGGCGTAATCGTTTAATTTCTGTTGAGAACATGATGATAATTTTTTTGTTATCCCGGTGAATATTCCAGCTAGTGTTGCTGCTGCGGATATTACAACAGGTACAACAACCGGAGCTATCATTGTAACCGATGATAATATTATTCCAGCGCCTACAATTACGCCTGATACCGAGTATATAGATATATCTAACGCGGTGATTTTACGTTGGTATTTTTCTTTTTACTTTTATATTCTTCAATTATTGCTTCGAGTTTACTCTGAAATTCTTTAACAGTGTTATAACGATACTGTGATGATGTTGACATTTGTTTTATTAAGAATCTCCATGTATTTTCAATTTATTTGTGTTATAAATTCCAAATACCATCTTATTGCGGCTCTAACTAAAGTTGAATCAACTGCTGTAATAATAATTCTGATACTATTATAAATAGTGTTTTCGACGAATGATACTGTGTTAACTCCTTCTCCAATACTTTCTCTAATTATATTTGTACCATCATCACTTTTTATGTTTGATACGATAATATTAAATTTATACTTAGAAGCTATTGTAAATCGATAAATACCTTTAACAGTTATATCACTTAAGTTAAGAGTAAAGAATGCGCTAGTCCAATCAATTTCAACCTGTCGAACTACACGTAAAGTATTAATAAGTTTAACTGTATCATAAGTTGATTTTAAATTATTGATTTCTGTTTGAATGTTAATTTTATTTTCCGCATTAGATATTTTTAAATTAGTGATTTATGTTTGAATTTCAGCGAGAGTTGGAGTAACAACCATTGGGGAACCAAAAAACTTATTAATGACATTTCTACGAAATTGATTATAATTTTTCACATGATCGTCAAATTCTTTATCAGTGTCTGTAAATTTTTTATCGTAATTGGTAAATTTATCTGTGATTGTTGAAACAAGTACACCTGGTTTTAGTTTACCATCGTTAGAATATAACGCTATAGCGTTTTCCGCTGCACTACGATTTTGAACTAAAATATCATCTACGGAAACATTACTGGTTTTTAGTTTACCTGTACGATCCTCAAATGTAACTATTTCGCCAGAGTCAATACTTGCTAAATTTAACATATCAGATATTTCATCCTCAATTATTTTTTTTATCTCGTCTGGTTTAATCTCACCAAGTTTTTTTTATTCTTTCGTTGAAGTGGATCTTCCCCAAATATCAACCATTATTATAATCGTTAGTTACTTCTCTAAAATTCCTTGGTTGAAAATCTCTTAAGATTTTCCATTTTTCCCACTGGTATATCCATTCACAGTAATATGTGGTGGTTTCTTTGACTTTAAAATTTCATCAAGAACATTTAATACTTCTTCACCGCATATTGGTGGATCATATAACGTGTGTGAAGGTAGCGTAGAATACCAAATTGGAATTGAATTACTTTGTAATTTATTCACGTATTTATAAAATTCTTTAGGTGGTGGTAAACCATATGAATCAAAATAAACAATTCCACGTGGATCAATCGCGTAACAAACCCAATGAGTGCCAGGTCCATCACCATCATCAACATTAATAATACCGGTTTCTGGTATTTGGGGTTGTGTTGGTAATTGATCTTTCATAAAAACTCCTCGGAAATATTTTATTTGAAGTTTTTAAACAGCTTCTAATAAATCAAAATTTGACCTCGGAAATCCTTCAGATTTTGTCATTAAATTGGTCGTCCTAGTCGTAGGCCGGATCCTCGGTATTCCCATTCCGGAGGTGTTCCAGGTAATCTTAGTCCTCGTCCTTTTTTTTACGTGAAATATTTCCACCTGTGCTTTTTCTTATTGCTGTTACAAGTTCTTTACCAACAGCTAATTTAGCCATTGGAGTAATTACACTAGCGATCAATCTTGGAATTGCATTCTTTTGATTTTGATCTGAAATATTTTCCCCGGTTGCCTTCTTCAGTGCCATTCCGGCTGCAGTACCAACAGCTACTAACGCTGCCGTTTTAGCTACCGCTGGGGCCGCTGCTGCAATCAACGCTGGAATCGCAGCCAACAACGGGAAGATTGCTCCGGTTTTTATCATATTTTTTATTGCAGCTGCAGATAGATTAATCTGAACTCCTTTCTTTTCTTTAAAGGCTTTATTAAAATGATTAACCTGAGTTTTCGTCAACGATAACTTATTTGATCTACCGGTCATCTGATTATGTTTCAATGTAATCGAAGTTCCACATTGTTGGGCTGAACCTGATTGGAGTTTCTTTATCTGACCAGGTGTTAATGTAACATTAATAGTGTTATATGACATTATATAACATCGATTGATTTAATTACTGAAAAATCCTTTGGTAAATCTCGAAATGAAATTCTTTTAGAATTTCCACTCAAACAATTCTGAAGATGAAATCGAAATCTCAAGAGATTTTCAAAGAGATTCAATCAAAGATTTTCCACTGGTGCATAAATACTCTCATTCGTCCTCCAACTCCTTCTAGCATCATTGATTTATCGCTGAGAATAACAGCAACTGCTCTGTAATTATCAATACCAGCGGGACGTGTTAACCGAGCTTTGAAAAATATATCAATAACGGATTGTCTTGTTAGTTTGAGATGTTTCAGTGAAAAGTAATATATCGGATATAAATTCTTAAAATCTAGCTGGGATATTTGTAGACCGGTGTCTACGTTTTGGTCCCGCGCCATAAATGATAGTAATCTGTGATATGCTCGTGCAATATGGTTTTGACCATATTCGAGTTGTACTTCTTCACTTGGTTCCTGTTGACCGTTTATTCTTAACGTTGCTTCCCTGACATCTAATTGATCAAATATCATATGACTCCGTTCTTAATTACCAACTCTAGCATCATCCTGCAGCGCTATAAATATATGTCTTGGAGCTGAAAAACCTTGTTAGGATGCTAAATGCCACGTAAACGAGTCATTAATATTATCGATTTTAGAATCCGTAGATACAGATAACCAGCTTAGCAATCTCTTTCCTCCTTGATGCATAAAATCCAGTAACCGAGCTTCCGATGTTATTGATGGTGTCAACACAGGCATCCATAATGCTATTTTTGACAAATTAACCTTATCATTCGCAACTCCAGTACTTCTCCAGATTGCATTATTATCATCACTTTTTCTCATTAACACTATTGTATGCTTAGCTCCATAAATAACCTTTCTGACGTTTCTACAAAATCCAAATATATGATGTAGTGGAATCGCGCATGAAAATTGTCTGCGTTGGCCTTGTAATGTTGCTACTCGTGTTGCAAATCCAAGGTTATATTTTGGATTAGGTCTTTCTATAATCTCGAATTTATCAGTTGTTGGTTTTGTTTCATGTTCTAGGTCAACTGGTTGATCACCTTTAATTGTATCATTTTTTACCTGTAGTTTAATATATTGATTATGATCAGCGTTATCTGTAATATCCTTTGAAGACATCATAGACGGCCCAGCAGATCTTGTATAATCGTCAGAGTATCTTGCTAATCCAATTATTCCCGTGGCAATATCGAGATCATTTGATATAACTTCAATCTCTTTTGCATCGATAAGATACCTAGCACTTTCAAATAACGCCATAATCCCATAATTGATAAATCCAACTCGGATATTTGGGTTATTATCATATGGTGTATTCGCTGCAACATTTGTAACAATTTCCCCTTCTACTTCAATGAATGTTTCACACTTAGAAAATATTTACTGGTATATTGAACTTGAAGTTCTATTCTTCCTCCTTGATAAGGGTTTATAGCTTGATAAGAATAAAATTGATAATTTTGTACAGAATCGTCTTTATCTATTGGAACATCCATATCAAAAGCTGGATCAGGTCAGTGTTTAAACATTTTTTATTATTTATAATCATTATGGTCTAAATTGTCGTCGTCATCGTCGCCGACGACGATAAAAATTCTTTGAATTTTCAAATCCACTTCCCGCTATCAAATTTGCGGTTATACTATCTTGAAGATCCTTCGGTGAAAATCCTTCAGATTTTTCCACCAAAGACGGAGTCGCCAAAGACGAAGTCGCCAAAGACGAAGTCGCCAACGAGTCTAATTTTTGTTGTACCGCTTCATTTATTGCTTTGCTAACTTGCGCTGGAATTACTGTCGTAGACGGTAGCGGCTTCTTTTTTCGTCTAACTAATGAAGTTACCTTATCCTTTGCACAAGATAATGCTTTTCCGCCAAGATCTACAACCGCTGAAGGGATTTTATCACGAACAACCTCAATAGCTTTCATCCCCATCTGTTTTACAAACGGTGCAACCTTTGGAGCCATCATTGAAAATAATCCTTTTATTGAACTACCGAGACCATCACCATAATATATACTATAAACCGAGTGTCTTGAATTTATCACGTAGACGCTATCTGGTTTATCATGATTGTAGTGTATACTCATTCTTTATACTGTTAACGTTTTAATTGATTGTGAAAATTCTCTCTGAAAATCTCAATCGCTGAGATATCCTGGATAATCTTCAACGAGTTCACTAATAAACTCTCGATATGTTGTTGTATCTATAATTCCACCTTGAAATAATCGTCTACAAATATCAGTGATTTCATTAACTATTTCGTGGGAATTATTTCCAGCTCGTTTTCCTCCGATGAGAACTTCTAACCCTGATATATCATTAGGAATATTACCAGGGCAAAAGTGATCTGTGAAATTTGAAGAATTTCCATTTACAAATCCCCGTCCGGTTATTTCTTTCGGAATTTTTTGTGAAGAATCTCCACTTGACTCTTTTTTTATTTCTTCGGGTATTGGATCGGCTGTATACGGTGGTGGTTTTTGTTTTACTTGTACTATTCCTTTTAATATACCATTATATATTTTATAACTATCTTTTAATTTTCCTGTAAGTTTGGTTCCGCCACTATTCGCCAAAAACACCTTTTTTGCCCATTTTTCCTTAGTTGTTATGGCTTTTTCATATTCATCTTTTAGATAATTATTTCTATTTCTAAAATTATCGGCAGTAAACTTAGCTAAATCTTGTATTTTGTCAATATTTCTAATTTCATTTAACGCTTCACTCGTGAATAAAACTTCAGGTGTATATTCTCGTAGGAATATCTACGGTAGCTCCTGCCGAATCTCTTTGAGATTCCGTTTCCGGTTCAACTTGTTGTTGAAGATCTTCTTGAAAATCCGTAAGATTTTCGCGTTCACGTTGCTGAACCGCGGTTACAATATCACCAGGAAGTGTTCTCGTTGATTTTTTATTTGTTTGGATCGTGATGCTATTTTTTTAAATACGGGAAGTACATCCCGCTGTTGAAACCCTGTAAGAGATTCCACTGCGGTTTTCACATCTTTGGTAGCACTGGTTATCGGTGAAAATAATTGTTGTGTATCAGCGGAAAATTCTGTTTGAAGTTGGTGTCGTTGTTGTAGTTGCTCTCTGACAGCGTCTCTCAACGGGATATATTTTTTGAGTGCTGCTAGTCTCTCTCTGGCTAGTCTAGTTGTCAGTGATTCATTTGCCATTATTGAAACGTTATCTCTTTTTTCTAAAATGGAAAAGTTATCTTTGAAAATCTTGGATTTTTATGTGGACAACGTTTGATTTTCAAAGATAGTTTTCAGTGAAGAATCTTTGATTTTCAAATTTTAAATTTTTAAAAACCTTGGATTTTTTCATACTGACTATAATGTTTGACCATAATTCTCAATCATGATTTCTTTATTATCATGATTACTAAGTAAAATTTTTTATTATAATTTTCGATTATAATTTTTCTACGTGAATTATATATAATGCGAACACCAACATATTTAACGGCTGATGATGAAGAAAGAATACTCTCGCTGAGAGGTGTAAAACGACCAATAGAAGTATCTAAAGAATTTAAAATCGGATTATCCAGATTATACAAAATATGGTCGAAAACACCTTATAGTGCAACAACCAGAGGTAGTTATGAATCGTATAAAGAGGCTAAAAAGCGTCAATTAGAACAGCAACGTTTTCTCGCAGAAGAGATTTCTGCGTTACGAAAGGAGAATGCTGAAAACGACATGGAACTAACTGAGTTAAGAAATAAAAAAAATATCTTTATACAACAGCGTAATGATGAACGAAATCAAATTAAGGGATTAAATCTCAACATCGAAAATCTTGAAAAAAAATATCACGTAGGCAAAAAAAATTGATGATTTATCAGCGGAGTATGATAATCTTTAAAGGTATTACAGCGAATTATCGGAGCGGTGTAATAAAATTCAAGAAGATATCGATTACAAAAAGTTTGTATGGCTACTCCAATGCCAAGTAAGAAACCTGATCCTGGTAGGAAAGTATTAGGATTTGAACAATCCGGTCATTTAACTTTTATTCCACGTTGAATTTTCACTTCTGAAATTCTAAAAGAAATTGCAAAGTAATTTTCATTTACAATGATTTATCATATTGTTCTGCTACGTTTTTGATGAGTTCTTCTCTGTTAAATACATCTCCGATAGATTTTAACAGCGATTTTAACAATTTTGATATCACCGCAAACTCTTTAAGAGACTCAGAATTAGATTTGTTTAGTTGATAAAGAATTTCATTTCGTGCTCGAATTAGTGTCTATGTGACACGATACTCTGAGCGGTAAGTTGGATATTGTTTATCCCGTGCAGAAGATATTTTTTGATATTCCCGTTGAAGATATTCTGACGTGAATAAATTGTTGCTGTGGAACTCTCTTAAACGGTCAAGTTCGGTTAGTAATTGTTTAACAGTTTCGTCGTTAAAAATTGATAAATTTTCATCCGTTGGATTTACGTCCGTTAAATTTTCATTCGAATTCATTTTATTATATATGCTAAGAACTTTTAAATTTAATTGTGAAATTGCAAAGTAATTTTCATGGAAATGGAAATGGAAATTCTTTAGAATTTCAGAAAGAATTTTAGAAGATCTCCATTTCCATTGAAAATCTTTTGGATTTTCAAGATAAATTTCTATTTCTTCGTTAAAATCCGTTGGATTTTCATTCTTCAAAATAACCATTTTTCCATAAAAATTATTTTTCCCATTCTTTTTGTGTTTCTGCGTTTTCTTCTTCTATTTTTTTCTTTCTTTCCCAGTCACTTAAATATTCACAATGATTCTTAAATACGTTAATAAGATTTTTGATATCAGGATAATCATTAATACGTGGTTGTATAAATTTATCAAAATAATAACCATTCACAAAATCATTCATTTTATAAAATGATCTACTAGCGTCAATATCACCGTATTTATCAAAATGAATCTTAGTAATCGCGTTAAGATATTTTTTATTAGTAGCAAATTGCTGAAGAAGTTCGATGATTTGTTTGATATTCGTCTCTCGGTTATGTGTCATTATATAATAATGTAAAAATATTATACGTCTAAATGTTATTCAGGTAATGAAAAAAAATACGAATATACGAATGACACTCTGCAGTTAAACCTTTTCGAATACGCCGTTGAAATAATTCCTTCAGCAGCGAATCTCACAGATCCAATATCCATGTCAAAGTATTTAGCCGCCGATCTTATTGATGGGAAGTCTTCAATTGTAGTATCGCAAAACGCTGTCACAGGTCTTGGTATAGGATTTTTACTCTGTAGAGGATTTTTATTATGACAATTTTCTCGTTGGGTTATGATTCTTTAATTGTCAGCGCGATTATTCAATTTATTTTGGTTAACGTGGTCAACTACAAAACCTTTCGGGATAACCCCAATGAAAACTTCAGCGATGAATTTATGAGCGTAATAATCTTTTCTTTGTTGTCCTAGACGAACTGTAATTAATAGATATCCCATATTATTAATTCTACCAATAGAAATTCTTCGTTGCCTATGTCTGATAGTTCCATCTCGTGACGCTTCGTAGTTAATGTAAATCGGGTGTGAAACGTATTCGTCGTTAACTTTGTTAGTATTCATTATTTTTATATAAGATTTTATCCATTTAAATGTTATTACCATTTTTCCTATTTACATAATCCTGCGGAGATCTTACAATTGGAACACGATGATTAATATGTGTATGCGAATCATAGTAACATTTAAGATCTCTATATTTTTCAGCACCGTGACTAGAACACAATTGAGATTTTCCTCTTACTCCTACGCCACACACAAGACAAGGTTGTGGACCGGTACTTCCATTACGAAAACGTTGCATATGAGAGAAACAGTATTGGTTTTTACATGGTTTTCGAGATAACCTGCCGATAGGTAGCCAATTACATTTATTTGTTGCCATTATATAATAATTAATTAATTAAATTTTATTTAAATTATAATTATATAGATGAAAAATATTACTGATGATTACCGAGGTAAAACACATTCGAGGACCTATTTTAACCTTGATGCGATTTCGGGTTTTTCAATACAAAAAATAAAAAATAAATCGCTTATTAAAAAAATTAAAACAAGTATTGATCAGTTTTAAAGAGATGGTGCGGCACACACTTATGCAACCCATCGAATCATATCCTGGGATGTTAATGAACCAACAATTGATGGAACTATGGAAGATGGAAGAGCGGCGGTGATGTTATCGCTGTTGCCACCGGGAGTATCCTATCTAATAAGGATAAAATATATAACATACGATGATGAGAATCAACGATGGATCATCAGGGATAATTTAGACCCGGAGATGAAAAATAAGAAAAATATTATCGTGAGTCGAAATTCTAAATACGGGATGTTAACCGGAATTGATAGTCATTATTATAAAAAGACTTATCCTGTAAAGGTGGTTATTTATGGATTATAAGCGATAAATAATAATCCCAACATTAGAAAATTATCCCCTTGAAAGTATCAAGGTCGACGACTTTATCGTTGAACTGTGTAGCATAACGTGTAATGGAACATTTTAAGAATGCATCACGAGGAAATAAACTAACTGAACAGCGACGTAGCAAAATAATATCCTGGGGAGAAAAAGTAAAAACCACCAGAGCTACAATTGCAGATGTTGCAAAATTAGAACAATTATTATTATTTCCAATATCTGTAAAAACTATAACCAGAGATGTATTACACGGTGGAAAATATACGTCGAGAGAAGCTCCAATTGAAATTATTGACCATAATTCCCACGCATGGAGTTCAGCGGTGTTAATATTTCTACGAGAAAAGATTGTAAAATATATTTCTGAGAAATTTTGTAAAGAGAATTTTTACGAAGAAAAGTTATTTGATGCTATTTACCAGTTAAATAAAAATGATCCTGTATCTGTATGGTTGTTGAGAAGTCTTGAGGATGAGCAGGGACAATTTGATCAGTTTGTTACCCCGTGTGGAGAATTATATCGTACTGAAGAATTAAACAACAGAATGAAAACGATTACTGAACAATTTGTAAAGGATTTCGATGAGAAACTTCTCATGAAAAGTTTTACAACTTCGTCAGTGGTAGCTCACTTCGCCAGAGAAAGAAACTCTTGGAGAGTAACTAATAAAGAATTTCTCGAAGATGTTAAATTAAATTGCGTTAAGTATGGTCATGGTGGTTTATGGAACACAAAATACTCTCGTGATGGGATGATTGCAATTGATATAGCTGCGTGTTATCCTGGAAGTTTTCTCGCGTATGGAGAATGTAATAAATATTTTAAACGGTTTGGTCATCCAACCCACGAAAGGTGTCGTGTTGCTATTAATGGTCCATTGCCTGATTTTGATATAACGGGATTTGTTCGTCATGTATCATTTGAACTTAATAGTAGATTGCATCCGTGTAGTTACGCTTGGATCGGTAAACACATATCTGAAAAAGCGTGGATGCCAATTGTATTATTGAGATATATGTTAGATAGTGGTATGTTAGCATCGCTAATATATATATCCAATATATTTAGTGCTGGAACAGACAGACACCTGGACAGTCGAGATATGGAATTCAAAGCAGCAGTTGCACCTTTTGCTATGGGACTCGATGAAATGCTTACCAATTTCTTATCTAATGACCTTCTTCTGATTGTGCATAGATTGGTAAAAAAATAGATTTATAAATAAGAAACAAGTAGCTTATCTAACCCCACCCGAGAAGCCCAGACCGAGACATATTTACACTTTGCCAAAAATTCATAAAGAACCAGCAACTTGGTATAATCCCTACAAAATTCTACAGGGTAGACCTATCGTATCGGATGTGGGGAGCGAATCTTGTCAAATTTCATAGTACGTAGATTCCTTTTTAGCACCTTTGGCGACGAAACATCCAGCATATCTTAGAGATACGAACGATTTTTTAGATAAATTAGGCATATCAAAATTGCGCAAAATAGTCTACTTGTTACTTTAGACGTGGAAAGCATGTACACTAATATCGATAACAAGGACGGCTTGCAAGCTGTATTAAATTGTTTCAGAAGTAACCCCGACCCGAAAAGACCAGACCTGGAAATTTTAGAACTGCTGAAACTTGGTCTCGTAAATAATGTTTTTGAATTCAATGGAAAATGGTACCTTCGAATCTCTGGGACCGCCATGGGCAAGAAATTTGCCCCTAATTACGCCAATATCTTTATGGCCGAATGGGAGAAAGAAGTTTTCAAAAGGTGTAATTATCTCCCCCTAGTTTACTTTAGATTTAGATGACATCTTTTTAATTTGGCCATTTTCACGAAAGAAATTTGATACCTTTTTATCCATTTTAAACAGTTACCACCCATCGGTCAAATTAAAGTCATGTGTGATGGACACTTCGGTGGATTTTTTAGATACGACCATTTTTAAAGGACCACAGTTTGAACATACGAGAAAGCTTGACTCCAAAGTTTATTTTAAACCCACCGACACGCAGCAGTTACTCCATAAATCTTCCTTCCATCCTAGACATACATTTACGGGAATTCTAAAATCACAAATAATTCGATTCCACAGGCTTTGTACAAGAAATGAGGACTTTGAGAAGGCTAGTACCACACTATTCAGAACTTTGAGGGAGAGGGGCTACTCCAAACGACTCCTAAGAAAAATCAAAAACACCACTTTAAGTGAACTTAGGGGGGACGTGCGTACTTTAGGGAAAGCTACGTCATGTCAAGGCCGACGATGCGCGACCTGCCCATTTGTTAGGGAATCAAACAATTTCACCAGCCATACGAATAACCAAACCTTTTTAATCAAACAAAACTTATCTTGTAATTCTAGAAACATCATTTACTTGATTACGTGTAATCTATGCAGTAAACAATATGTGGGATAAACCACTCTGACACTTAGAGATCGTTTTACTAGACACCGCCTTGACATAATTCATAAGGCAAATAAATCCATCTCCAATCATTTTAATAATGAGGGACACTCGTTGGATGACTGTTCAATCTTTCCCATTGAAATGGTAGTAAATATTCAAAATCTTACCAAAAGAGAGGCCTATTGGATCAAGAAACTAGGAACGATTAGCCCTTTCGGCCTTAATTTGCACGAAGAAGTGATAGACATTATACCATTCGTTATCACATACAATACTAAAGCAACTCTTGCAGCAAAATTGATTAGAGAAGGATTCGTTAAAATTCAGAAGGACTTTCCTTGCATTTATTATCAAAAGCTCATAACGGCATATCGGAAGAACAAGAACCTATGCGACATTCTCATAAGAAACAAAATAAGGAGGTAATGCGATTAATTTTCCCTAGGCCCGTGCACGTGGGAGTTTACAAACTCCCACCCTACTCTTAAAACCTAACCCTAACCCTAACCCTAACCCTAACCCTAACCTATAAGCTGACGGGTTGTCATAGTCTCGCAGGAGTTGTGGGTTCGAAAGCCACTATAAACTTCATAATATTTCTCTCGTAATAATCCTCCTTAGGTCCGTGCAAAGAATATACGTGACATATTCTTATTATAGCAATTATAAAGCTAATTTAATTTAAATCCTAACTACGCCAGTACCAAGCTATACGATGTATGAAATATCTAATTACGGAGACGAGTTTGCACGTGATCAAATGTACATTTAAAACCGATCTTCAAGCAACTATTTTTGTAGTTGTTTGTTGGTCTGGAACGAAAGCATTTTTTTCACCTGTAAGCTGACGGGGTTGTCATAGTCTCGCAGGAGTTGTGGGTTCGAAAGCCACTATAAACTTCATAATATTTCTCTCGTAATAATTCTCCTTAGGTCCGTGCAAAGAATATGCGTGACATATTCTTATTATAGCAATTATAAAGCTAATTTAATTTAAATCCTAACTCTATATAAATTTTGATAAAGGAATTAGCTATTACAGCTTAAGTAACAAGATAAACGCTTTACTTATTCAACACAAAGTGACGTTCAAACCATTAGATAGATAAATAGATAGACAGACAGGTAAATGTATATAAATATATATAAATATCTATATATATATATATATATATATATATATATATATATATATATATATATATATATAATGAAAAAAATTAATTTTAGGTTCAATCAAATTTATTTCTTTTTTACGTTCCGGACTTCAAACTTTAATAACAGCCCGTATTTGTTCATGTCACCTGTAAAATACAAACAAAATAAAAAAATACACAAAATCATGACACAACATTATCTTTGTTGATTTTAATTATGGGTTAATTTCTTCAAAATATAAAATAAAAGACGTTGTAGGAACTAACACTTTTACTTTTTTGATGAATTTCGCATAGTAATTAACCTCAATCAGTCCTTAAATAACATACGAGACTCAAAAGTAAAGACATGGTGTCAACTTGGCTTGTAATGCACACTAAACACATAGTTGGTTTGTATGTTCTGTTTATGTAGGGAAGCCTATGAAGTCGAGGTGAATATTAACAAAATATAAACATATAGCAGACAAATGGATTTGTCATACACAATTGTTACCAGTTGGTATTGTTTCTCAAACTCCAATAATTAAAAAATCTAATTTAGATTTATTTGACCAGTGAAAAAAATATAGAGAAAACAGTTGGACTAAGGCATCCAAATGGATAATAATTGCAAGTTGGTGCCAAACAAAAATAGTTCCGTTCAAAAAATTACATATGATTATAATCTAAGTGACACATATTCGTACAATTGTAAGTGAAACTAAGAGAGGCAGAGACCAGCAAAAGAAACGTCATGAGAAGTCACCAAAGACTTACGTGGATGTTACGTCGTTGACGATGATGGACAACAAAGTGGCGATTTGTCCGTGCAAGGAGTGAGAATGAATTGTTCCTCACTCCCTATACATCCATCTGGCCGGCAAGTACAATACACTAATAATTGACGATAATAATGATAATAATGATAATAATAACTATAATAATAATAATAATAATAATAATAATAATAATAATAATAATAATAATAGTAATAATAATAATAATTGACACTTATAATAATAATAATAGTATTAGTATTAACAATAATTATAATCAAAAGGAAAATATGATTGATATATAACGAGGAATGTTTTTTTATTAGCCAATGTGAGTGCATCAATGTTCGAAATGTTTTCGTGCTATGGCAACGACTTATGCAGTCCTAACCGTCCGTTCTTGAGGAAATTATATTTAATTTTTTTTTGTCTCCAAGCGATCAGAGATATCATTATAGATTGCTTTATATAATATTAGTTTTTGGACGGTGGGTTGTAATTTGTCCAACAGCCATCAAGAGAAAAATAAATAATGCTTTCAACGTTCTCACTATGTTAAACGAAATAATGTTTCACAGTTCTTTGCGACACGTTGCTACATATACCTATATATACTTGTTACCCGTATTAGTGGTACCAGACAAACAAATATATAACTTCTGCAAATAACAAACCTAACTTTGATACATTTTCCTCAGCAGTTCAAGCTCCACGATATTGATTATTAACGTGTTTGTTTACTTTGTATAGTTTATAGCAATTAGTAGCCTCAAATATTTATCATGGATGAAATCAAACAGTCAGAAACGTTTCCTTTGCCTTCAGTCGTATAAGTGTCAAAATATATCTTAAGAGATCATCACGTAGCTTACTGCTCTGTAAATGTAGATCAGCACAGTTTAATGCCAGAGCAGTTGAAACAAAATGCTAGAGTTTGAAGAAAAAAATTTAAACCAGTTAAGAGTACCGTTTGTGAATTTTGCAGAATTTGACAATTTTAACGCCCAGCTTGATTCTCTTTATATATAAACGAATCATACAACTCGCAAATTGTGCTAGAATCCTGCTATTTTGTATATAAAATTCATTTTATTGATTCAAGGTATATAAAACCTATATAGACAAAACGCTTGCATTTGCCAAAAATATTTCTTGGTCAGTTCAAAACATGTAGACATCATTGCTAAGTGATTGGTAAAGTCGTTGGAGAGATACATCAAAATGTAACTTGCAATTGTAACCCTCTAACATTAGCACAATTATTATCCATGATTTAAACAATTTGGATATACATTTTCTCTGCCACAGCATTGTGTAATTCAAACAGACGGAGACTAAACCGATTCCAGAAAAATACATAATGCTACATCCGCTTTGATTAGGATCTCTTCGTTTTGTGGAGAGTCTCCATGTCAAAAATATCTCTTGTGATGGGATGAAAGCATTTTGCAAATATCTACCATCAGTCAACATTACCATCTCAAACTCAATTGATATTGGCTAAAAATGTATGTTTAAGTTGCATATATGGTGGAAAAGTGTTTTTTTAAGAAACTTAACTGCAATTCCAAAATGCATTTTATACCATATATAAACACGCACATTTGTTTTTATGTGCGTATCGGTTTTCAAAGAAGTGGTTGTGAGTTTGAAACTTGCAGCTGATCCTCATTGTTTTCCTTTTTTCTTAATTTTTAGTAGTTTGTGTACAACCACTTTTTTACTCGCTCCTTGCAAGTTTATAATTATTTTGAAACATTTATTAGAAACGGTTGTAATTCTATCTTTCATTCATCCTTATTATATTTTGTGTAGAGAACTGCATCTTCAGCATTCTTACCCTTTCATTTATGAAACGAGTTATAACCAGAAAGTCTTAAATTTACTTTTCCATTGTGCCTGTGTCAATTGAAAATAGCTCCAAAGTCAGGAAAATATTCTCCAAACCATGTAAAAATTTCAACTACAGGTCTTAAAGCTTACATATAAATTGAAAATACAAAACTTCTAAAGCTGACGTATATTTCAAGATATTAAACTGATTCACCGTGGATTTTCTTTAAAATCAATACAGTAACCAGAACTTTTTAAACAATTTCTAAGCCTCACAAAAAATAATCCCTTGAAGTAACATACTTTTATGTGCATGATGTGTGTATACAATACCCTTCACATGAAATAGCATGATATGCTACTGTTTAAACTGACACGTGACAACTGGTCAAAGGTTTAATGTTTAGTTGGAAAATGAGCAAGAAAATACTGTTCTAGAAAGAGATAAATTATATTTGCTTGGTAGGCATGCAGGGTAGATCAGATAGATAGATAGATAGATAGATAGATAGATAGATAGATAGATAGATAGATAGATAGATATGACAACTAAGTAAGAAAAAGACCAAAGAGTTGTCACGTTTGAGTAACGTAGAATAAACACATTGTGGATTGTTTGGATGAACTTTCTGTGTGGTGCGGGATTGTATTCGTCGAATAGATACACGGATTATGTCTCTACCAAGTCAAGGTATATTTCTCTTGACAACGCGAATGAATCATACTTATGTCTAACAATGAATTGTTGTCTTCCCGCCGTTTAAAATAAAACACTGTATTATTACGCTGAATAAGGATGTGTTAGGCTTAAAACAACAACATTTTATTGATGTAGATGGGAAACGTTAATTCGTTAAAAAATGAACCAAAACATTGGCAGGCATAATGTAAAGATAACAGAAACGGAAGCAATAATAAGCACACGTGAAAGTAACTTTTGCCATACCGTTTTGGTGTTATTCTGTACCTCTGTCCATATCATCTCTCATTGGATTAACAAATCCACCAGTATAAATAATAATGATAATAATAATAATAATAATAATAATAATAATAATAATAATAATAACAATAATTGATGATGATAAAGGGAAATAAGTAGTCTTCGTAGATAAGTGAATGATGCCTTAATGCATCAATGTTAAATACGTTCCTTAGGCTGGTATATAGTTAAATAATAACCACCACTGACATGAGTTTTCCAAACTTCGTCAATAGACTTATCATGATTTTGCGGAAAAAAAATATTGAAATGAACCTGACATATGGCATGATTTCGAACATATTACGCCATGATACGTCACTTCGAGCACAGGAAACACCGATTCTATGACTTTTTGATAATGTATCTTTCTGATTTATTGAAAAATGCTGCTAGGTAATATGACCGAATAAAAATCGCAACGGACAGTTTTAACCGACGCATAATTCAAACAGCTGAACCAGCTACCATTCTAAAAATAACATCATATAGGGAGTGATAAACGATTTTTGCAATTTAAGTAAGAAGATATTTTTCCAATGACTCTTCTCTATGGGATTTAGATCATTGAATTCATAAATGTCTCAAAATTAATCATATCCAACACATGCTATAACGATTAAAATTAGTTCCAACTTTTTGAGAATTATTGGAAACATGATTGTAAATCTAAAACTAGTCATAAATACAAAATTAACATAATTTTAAATATCAAACTATTATGAAGCGTTCATATTTCATAATACTGTCAGTAATCATTATCGTGTATTATTATAAGGTGCTAGATGCAGACGGAGTAATTACCGGTAAGGTTTGTTTCTTTCAAACATGTCATTAAATGTACATGTGCAAGATAGGACTTTCAATGAATGATTTGTAGCGACAGGTATTTATGTTTTTCGGTCAAACATAATTACATGTATCGAGCAATGTATACGTCGGATATAAACTTGCATAGTGCATGTTCATCTTGTCATTTATGTATCCATCCATTTATTAAACTATCCTTTAATGGTCGTGGTGTATAATGCTTCGACATAAAATAATTTTAGACGGTACTTATTAGGTTTAGAATGATTGACTCTAAACATATTGAGTAAAAGAAATATATGATAATTTTATTAACAAAATTCAAAGGAACACCTCAATGTGGTTACAGTTAACATGAGCATTATATTTACGTGAAATATGTTGAACTATTTATAGGTGCCTGAGAAGATTATATTTTATTTGTTCTCTCCAAATGTCGGACGAGCTATCTGAAAATAAATACATTAAGTAGCTGATGCTTACCTAGGGTCCCGGCGATACTTTGTCCAATAGCCATGAAGATGATCAAGAGAAGGAAGATGAACTTCTTCGACATCTTTAAATGTTTCCACTATGTTCGTTGAAAAGAAGCAGTCCCAATCCTTTGCCACCCGTTGCTTTATATGCTAGAGCAAACTTGATGAAATGGGGTCAACCAAAAGTCACGATATCTAATTTTGTTGACAGTGGTTAAACAAGGTCACATCAGGTAATTAGCTAAAAGTGACCATGTTTGAAGCATTAACCGATTAATTGATTTCATGAGTCAAACTAAGAACACTCTGTACAGTCTACTACAATTTTATGGATGAATGAATTCCAGATATTTTGGTTAAATGTGTTTACCCGTGGAGAGGTGTTGCTAGAGAGAATGAATGTTATGATCATTGTAAGAAGATATGGCCAAATCGCAACTCAGCATGTTTACTTTTACTTTTAAAGATAGAGAAAATGAAATTAGTGAATTACATTTGACATTAAAATGACGGAAAATATTATGTTTACTTTATGAGCCGTATACATAATTTAAAATTGCACAAAGTTTTTTATTTGGGAATATTTATTATTTTCAATTATTTACTTGAATAACAGATTGTTCTGTAATAGATCATTGATTAAATTTGTAAACTATAATTTTGTTAAATCATACAAGCCATTCATAATTAGATGATTTCAATGCATCAAACAAGTTGGTAAATTTGCATAAATGATGCTATAGGCATATCAATACGTTTACTATAATGTTTTATTCGCAATTAAATTGAAAATTCTTCATTGAGAACTTAATATAACAATTTGGACTATTCGGCATTAAATTCACAATATGTCATTTTTAAAATTACACCTTGTATTTTGGGAAAAATAGATGTTATGTTTAATTTTCCAAAAAGAGCTGTTTACTGATTTCTTCTTTTAATTATTTATAACCATATGATAGTATTTTTCAACAGGTTTTCATTAAACATTTTTTTCTGCTTTAGCTTTTTCTTTTATTGCAACGTAACTAGGCGTCTCTGTATTAGCTTCCAATAAGATGACGCTGGACTAATTTATTTAAATAGAACAGTTTGTGGGCATTGCAATACACTTTATAGAGCCAATGCGTTTCTTTTAAAAACTCTTCAACATCTGAAATTTGTATTCTTTTTGTTGCCTGCATTGTTCTCCAGTTCTATGATTTTACATTATTCTTGAGAGTCTAATCAAAGCTGTCAATTTATTATTACTTTCTTTTCTACATTACCTAAATTACGACGTAAAATCCTATGTGTTGTTGTTAATGGCAGTAATTCATTCTTTAGCTGTTTGATATGAATTGCAAAATCTGCAGAAACCATCGGATATTTTTTTTTATTTTTGCACTAGTTATTTTTCATTTAAGTATCTAAATGTTGTGGTTTTGTATATCATATTTTGTAAAAGCCAAATTCAAGTTATATTTTCAATAATGGAATGTATAATTTCCAGCTATATTTTAAATAGAGCTAAAGTATACGACTGTTTGATTAAGTATATTATGTTCTCTCCGTAAATAATACACCGTAAAAGACATATTGTGCTAAATGATATCGCATATTTGTCAGATACATCATTTTCAAATATTGTCAAAATACTTGATATCAGAACAAATGTCACTGAATTTTCAGTAGGAATTTTATTTCTCAGATTCAAGAATTCAGGAATACAAAAATTACATTTTACCTCAGGCAAATTGCAAATATTCGCGAGTGTATTCACATCATATTGTCTATGTTACATAAGAATGTCGGGGAAAAAAGCAAATAAAAGTAGCGCATTTTCACCATACATTTGATACAAAATATATACAAACAAAACACATTCTGTAAAATGTGGAGGTGGCGTAATTTTCACCTTTAGTTTGATAAATATGTCGTACGTAGCATTTATGAAATGAGAATTGTTCTATTCCTGAAAGCACAGAGGTGAAATGCAGGTGGAAACAAGATCACTAACCTAGGGATCATTTGTGCAATCTGGTCAATGACATAAATGGTACAGTGCCTACTCATTTTAATCAATGGTTAAGTGTGACATTAGAAATATTTCCCTCACACACATTTGTTTTGAGGATTTGTATTAAGATTTACAGGGGATTCGAAAGATGCATTTTAATATGGGGGATTTATATTTGTGCCATTTTTTATGCGCTGCCCGAAATTTCGACATGTGCGTTTGTTTTGATGCACATTGAGCTGGGATGGAGCATCAATCTTTATTATATTTGCTTCGCCTCTGGGTTAGTTTCTTACTATGAGTGCGGTTCCAAAATAAATGATTATTTTGGTATATGATTGCACACACAATTATTTGATCAGATCATAATCGAAATGATGAGGAGTTGAAAATATAATGAAGTTGAGCGTAATTCTCTGTTTCGTATAGAAAAAATACACACTGTATAACATAATTAGAAAGAGAAACATTAACTTAAAATTTAATCTCGAATCAATTAATTGTTTTCTTCGGTTTACCCAAAGTGATATCTCCGCCTAGTTTATATATAATTTCCATTTGTACGATATTATTGGCCAACAAGAGGTATGCTGTTCTTGAGTAGATGTGAATCAGTGCCTCCAAAAACAACTTTATTATGGAGAGAACATAATGTTATGTCAGGAAGCAAATGAATCCATCGTGAAGGTTAACTGAATGTGACTCAATGATGGTCAAATATGTAATGTAAATAAAACCTTTGTTTCAGCTCCACGGACGCTACATTCTCCGGACAAACGGAACACTTCAAAACACTCTGATCACTCCGCAAATAATATCCTCCGGATACTCTGGATACCAGACATTAGAGACTCTGGACACACCGGACATTATATACTTTGAAGACACCGGACGTTTGACAGCTCTACAGCTGCATTACTCTAGTAACTCTAGACACTAGACACTCCGGTGCGTTAATCCGTCTGGTGCATTAAACGGCTCTGTTGAATTAAACCCTGTGAAAAGTGATATATCTAATGCAGTGTACTATAAATTATAACAGCATAATAACACACATTCAGTTATATAGATTACATTATCAGCACAATAAATACAAAAGGGCATGTTCGAAATTAAACCTAACCCTGCTCAGTAAGAATCCTGCTATATTAAATAGATCATTAAAACATGTAGCTCTACATTGCTAATACAAATCCCTTGCAATGTCGCAAACAATAATATACATATGTACAATATCATGCGTAAACAAAAGCTACCTTGCAAACATCCATAAACAAATGTTGTGTTTTGTATTTTTAACACCTAGAAATTAATACACTTACATACCGCTTCAGCTCTAGATATGCAAGTCCTTGAATTCAATAGTGTGGTCGGTCTCAGAATTATTTAATTTGACGCAAACTCTAGATCCGAAAGTTAAAGTATGTTATGTATATTTGTTGATCGCCATAGTTTGTATGTTTGTTTAATTTTATTACAAATTTTAGTTTTTAATAAATTTCGATATAGGGTTACTACACAGCCCTAATTAGTGTAGGACTACTCCTTCACCGTGGCTGGACTTGGAGGTATTTACTAAATTGATCCAGGAAAATAGATCAGATGTGTCCAACAAATTTTATGTGTATGCTCATATATTGTTTGTACGTTATCCTTTTTATTTTTCTTCAGACCGGCCTTTGAAAAAGTCAAAAATCTTTTGAGTTATTAATTATAAATATTAAATTTGTGGAAGCAGTTTAGTGTATGTATAGAATTAGTATAAATGTATTTGTTTTGTATAGATATTAGTCAGGAACATAAAGCCACCTACAAGTGTATAGTGCAAGGGAAGAGCATGTGCTGCAAGTTTCCTATATTAATTCTCAGTCATATGATAACATTATTAATCAAGGACTAATTTTATAAGTATAAATACTTTCAAATTCAAGTTCAAGTTATTGCGTTTAAGACTGAAAATATGTTTAAGTATGAATTCAAAAAGTGCAAAGTATAGCATTAGTAATATATATATTTTGTAGATATTAATTGGACGATTAACTTTATAGCATTGATAATAGTATGATAATGATTTGAACATAAGTTCAGTTAAAAGTCAATTAAATAAGGAACGAGCATCATTTGCTCCTGGCATGAGCCAGTAAAAACTGCTTTGTCTGATAACCTAGAAGGAATTTATAGCAATAATTTTGAAATGTGACTTTATCAATCTTGGAAGTAATTCTTTAAAATAATTAATGATTTCTTATAAATTCCGTACTGTGAATTTTTCCATGGCCCTTTATGTCAATTCATACTTAAAATCCACTATGCAGTATTTCTCACAAATTTCATTTTTGTTCCGTTCCGTAGACTTGTATTCTGGATTTGTTCTGTGTTTTGGGTTGCATTTTTGTTAGTTCTGGTTTTGTTCATAGCAACTTGAGACGAACATATTCAGAAGAGTCGACAATAATAGTTAATTTATATTAATTCCACATGAAACACTTTCCTGATCCATAGTTATTCTTACCAAGATACTCTAGGGGGGAGTCGAGGTTACCCTCATATCCATCTCAATTTTCACAGTAATCAATATTTCCTATTACATAAAACTTCAGACGAAAATTCTTACAACTCCTTGGAGCAGACTGTCGGCTGACTAGACTTATCCACTTAGATTTTTATTTAATTACAAATCATTAGCTAACTCACACAAAATATTGCCTAATGTGCGTTGCTATGATTCAAATGAAATGATTTTTAATTGAAACTCCACGTCTTTATTTATTAATCATAAAAAATTGTTTCTCATATTCCAAATGATCATCTTTGATAACGTAGTTGTTTTCGATGTTTGTGTCGCATTACTTCTTGTTATTTTATCTGTAATAATACTGGTAGTAGTATAATTAGTTCTGGTAATAGCAGTAGTAGTGGTTGTTGTAGTAGTTTAGCATAATTAGATCCATTCTTCTTCATTGTATTTGACCTTTCCTAATTTTAGGACGGTGCGGCTTACATTGGCTACATCTTTCCTAGACTTTCTGTAAAATCGAGTGCCACCTTGACAGACGTGTTTCCTTCAAAGCTCAGTGCTTTTATTAAGTGTCATCACGTTATCATCTAGGTTTAATGAAAAATCGTCTTACCGAAACCAAAACATTAGGTACGGTCTGATTAATCATTTTCCTAAAGTTTAATTTACTCCTCTGTGCTTATCTCATTATGTTGATGCTTTCCCTTATTCCTTGCCAGACTAAGTAATAATCACGTCCTCTATATTCATAACTATAGCCATATACAATAGACCGGTTAAATATTCTTGCTCAATAATTACTAATTAGCGTGTTATACGTCAACTTAAAGATTCATCAACGTTTGAGATGTACCATTAGATAAGAATTTAACAGCAGAAGTGCAAGAGACCGCATCTGAAATCATACATAACGAGCAGGCAGAGGAATCAACGCATTTCAATAATAATAAAAATAATAATCCTGATAACAACAACATCAACATTAATAATAATAATAATAATAATAATAATAATAATAATAATAATAATAATTTGAAGAAGAAGAAGAAGAAACTATGAAGTCGAAAGACAAAATAATTACCTTTTAATGCATATATATAAAATTTAACTAACAAGTAAGTACATATAAAAACGGTACGCATCTAAGATATGATTTGAAATGTAGAGGATGCCCATTCAGTTTCAGAATATTCAATTTTTTCTTTATTTACTTTCTAAAGTATGTATGTAAATCAGAGATGCATGAGTTCCTAACCGAAAACCCTAACGCTAACCTTAACCCTTACCCAGACCCAAACCATAATCCTAATTATAACCCTAACACAGAAATGATATTTATCTGATTGACTTACCAGCATGTGAAACTGTAAAAGGTTGGTAGGAGCTTTTAGGATGTATGTGTGCTCTAAAGACGGATATTCTCTCTCTTTTCGTCCAATAACGACCATCAAAAAATCAATATCAAAACATTAACATATAACGCTGTATCACTTTTCTATCACTGTTGTCTATAAAGCGTTGTTGTGCTATAATATCATGAATTATACTGTATTTGACAAACCTGATGAAACGTATTAAATCATCAATTTCAACAGAGAGAAAGACGGACTAGCAGAGAGATGGAGACATTAAATTTGAAGTATCCTTTTTTTATCGTGTTATCTCTTTTTTCGGTCTAAAGACGAATGATAGAAAGAACACATTGAATCAAACAAAATAAGAGAGCTTCAGCGTCATTGAACTTGGTAGCATATCTTGTGCTTGGTCACTTGCTTGAAAGCAAAAAAATCATTTTGTGTTGCATAAGACAGAAATGTATAGGAATATTGAAAAAGACAGCGCCTTGGCGCAGCTTTTCAGTATGGACTGGAATGGAAGGATTTATTTTCTCTCAACGTAACTAAATTATGTTTATGTTATTTTGATGGCAAGGGTTACATGCCGGGTCGATTCCGTACAATGTACAGGTGGCTTACATTTCACCTTTAGTTTGATTCATATGTCGTCGGTAGCATGTATGACCTGAGGATTGGTCTATTACTGTAACCACAGAGGTGAAATGCAGACGAAAACAAGAATACGAAACATGGGTTCATTTGTGAAAATCTTGACACTGAGATGTTTGGTACAGTGCTTATTCATTTTAATCAATGGTTAAGTATGACTTTAGAAAAACTTCGCTCATATTTACAGCATTTTTTTTATTTGAGGGTTTGTATTCAGATTTACCAAAAAATGCGTTTTAATATGGGAATTTATATATGATCAATTTTTGATGCGCTGCCCGAAATTCCGACTAGTGCGTTTCTTTTGATGCACATTGACCTGGGATGGAGCATCAATATTTGTTATATTTATTTCGACTCCGGGTTAGTTTCTTACTATGAGTTCGCTGTCCATAATAAATAATTGCATTTCGAACATTGATGCACTCACCTTGGCTAATAAAAAAGCATTCCTCGTTATACATCAATCATATTTTCCTTTTGATTATAATTATTGTTAATACTAATACTATTAGTATTATTATTAGTGTCAATTATTATTATTATTATTTTTATTATTATTATTATTAATATTAATAATATTATTATTAATATTGTTATTATTATCATTATTATTATTATCGTTATTATTAGTGTATTGTACCTGCCGGCCATAGGGATGTATAGGGAGTGAGGAACAATTCATTCTCACTCCTTTCACGGATAAATCAACACTTTGTTGTCCATCATCGTGAACGACGTAACTCCCACGTAAGTCTTTGGTGACTTCTCATGACGTTTCTTTTGCTGGTCTCTGCCTCTCTTAGTTTCACTTATAATTGTACGAATATGTGTCATTTAGATTATAATCATATGTAATTTTTTGAACGGAACTATTTTTATTTGGCACCAACTTGCAATTATTATCCATTTGGATGTCTTAGTCCAACTGTTTTCTCTATATTTTGTTCACTGGTCAAATAAATTTGAATTAGTTTTTTTAATTATTGGAGTTTGAGAAACAATACCAACTGGTAACAATTGTGTATGACAAATATATTTGTCTGTTATATATTTATATTTTGTTAATATTCACCTCGACTTCATAGGCTTCCCTACATAAACAGAACATACAAACCAACCATGTGTTTAGTGTGCATTACAAGCCAAGTTGACACCATGTCTTTACTTTAGCAACAGGAAGTGTGAACCGAATAAATCCCCGCCCGAAGGACATACTAAACACCCCCATTTATCATTGTGAATTCCCTAATCGATAGCTCCTATTGATAATTTTATCGTGGAAATAGTATCGAGTAAAAAGGATGAATCAGATAAATAAACCTTAATTGTTAAATCTGAGCCTGTTACAAGGACTAAATCCCCGCCCGAAAGACATACTAAACACCCCATTTATCTATCTATTTTCCCTGAAAACCCTTTGGATTTTTCATCAATAGCTCTCATCGATAACCTTATCAACGATAGGATAAACAACGAAAGAAAAAGCTATGTGAAAAATCCATAGAAAATTCTTTAGAAATTTTTCACGTAGAGACTAATTTTTAGGGTTTCTCCTCTTAAATCGATTAGGTTACCGGATTGATCAACAAGTTTAAAATTAATTTTTGTTAACCATTTATTATGACACTGCATATAGACTAGATTAACCGGTTTCTCAGTTATTAACCATCCAGGTGGAACTGTTGGTGCAAATGAATATAAAATATAAGCCTGCTGAGCTTGATTTGATTGATCAAGATTTATTTGATAACTTCCTTCGATAACATCACATACCAAATTTAACGCGATTACATTTGATATATTTACATTATGTGGAGCTACATGTTTTCCGCCACCTTCTGGATTATTTTTATATTTGAGGATTTTTATTTCTGGTAATGTTTTTTTCTTTCCATTCGTCATAATTTTTTTTAAAACCAATATCGATAACATTACTGAGTCTTTGACGCATCCATGGTGTGTTATGCCTTGGAAGTTTAAATGTAGGAATTTTATAATGCGCTATAAATTGTTCTTTATTATAATGATGGTTTGATAATATATATTTAATAATATCCTGATTATATTTTTCCATATCAGAGATAATTTTATTACATATTTCTACATACTTGATTATATTATCTCGATTAGGTTTATTTGTTTTAAATTCAATTACTAAACAATTGATAAATCGCTCAAAATCACTATGTATCAAACTAAATTGGTTAGCATAAAATCCAGGATGATAATAAACACTTGTTTTTTCTGATACATAATATTTTAAAGGTGATCTACTCACCCGCCAATCACTATCATATACTATTTTGTCGTAGCCATGATAATCTTCTTTCGTGCATACATAATCAGATTTTTTGGGTTCTGGTATAACATCGGTTTCTTTTTGTTGAGGTGGTAGTTCAGGCCATCCTAGCACGGTTCTAATAGAACTTTGATAAATATCTACGACATAATCTGGTGAATTTATTTCAATTGCAGATGATAAGGTGGGTTCATGAACTGTTATAACGATTTTTGATTCTACTCCTGCAAGAGAATTTATTCTACGTTGAAATTCAGCGTTAATATGTTCAATTTGGTAGGATCCAGTTGGAATTGAAATAACATTCCAGTCTGGAGTTCCGTCTGGCTTATTTTTCCAAGCTACCACCAAAAAGTTATTTGGTTGTTGATCACCGAATGGTTTCGATCGAATATTAGGCCAGCTGTGATATACTCGTAATTTTGCTAACGCGATCTGAATTACGGGAACTGGGTTGGGAAAATTTACACTAAATTCAGGTTTTGTTGATGATATTGATATCATACTTGTCTTCACCGGTGTGGTATTTTCTGATATTCGTTGAAACAATTCTTGTGATGATGTTGCCATTGTTATTATTATTATTATCACGCTCCAATTTTGAAATTGTTGATTCATACAACCGGACCACCTTTGAGAACTCTTCGTCGGATATTATCTGATCATCAATTGATGACGAAATCAACATTGATAATTCCGAATATGCGTTTGACGCGGTAATAAGTTTGACGGCGTAATCGTTTAATTTCTGTTGAGAACATGATGATAATTTTTTTGTTATCCCGGTGAATATTCCAGCTATTGTTGCTGCTGCGGATATTACAACAGGTACAACAACCGGAGCTATCATTGTAACCGATGATAATATTATTCCAGCGCCTACAATTACGCCTGATACCGAGTATATAGATATATCTAACGCGGTGATTTTACGTTGGTATTTTTCTTTTTACTTTTATATTCTTCAATTATTGCTTCGAGTTTACTCTGAAATTCTTTAACAGTGTTATAACGATACTGTGATGATGTTGACATTTGTTTTATTAAGAATCTCCATGTATTTTCAATTTATTTGTGTTATAAATTCCAAATACCATCTTATTGCGGCTTTAACTAAAGTTGAATCAACTGCTGTAATAATAATTCTGATACTATTATAAATAGTGTTTTCGACGAATGATACTGTGTTAACTCCTTCTCCAATACTTTCTCTAATTATATTTGTACCATCATCACTTTTTATGTTTGATACGATAATATTAAATTTATACTTAGAAGCTATTGTAAATCGATAAATACCTTTAACAGTTATATCACTTAAGTTAAGAGTAAAGAATGCGCTAGTCCAATCAATTTCACCCTGTCGAACTACACGTAAAGTATTAATAAGTTTAACTGTATCATAAGTTGATTTTAAATTATTGATTTCTGTTTGAATGTTAATTTTTTTTTCCGCATTAGATATTTTTAAATTAGTGATTTATGTTTGAATTTCAGCGAGAGTTGGAGTAACAACCATTGGGGAACCAAAAAACTTATTAATGACATTTCTACGAAATTGATTATAATTTTTCACATGATCGTCAAATTCTTTATCAGTGTCTGTAAATTTTTTATCGTAATTGGTAAATTTATCTGTGATTGTTGAAACAAGTACACCTGGTTTTAGTTTACCATCGTTAGAATATAACGCTATAGCGTTTTCCGCTGCACTACGATTTTGAACTAAAATATCATCTACGGAAACATTACTGGTTTTTAGTTTACCTGTACGATCCTCAAATGTAACTATTTCGCCAGAGTCAATACTTGCTAAATTTAACATATCAGATATTCCATCCTCAATTATTTTTTTTATCTCGTCTGGTTTAATCTCACCAAGTTTTTTTTATTCTTTCGTTGAAGTGGATCTTCCCCAAATATCAACCATTATTATAATCGTTAGTTACTTCTCTAAAATTCCTTGGTTGAAAATCTCTTAAGATTTTCCATTTTTCCCACTGGTATATCCATTCACAGTAATATGTGGTGGTTTCTTTGACTTTAAAATTTCATCAAGAACATTTAATACTTCTTCACCGCATATTGGTGGATCATATAACGTGTGTGAAGGTAGCGTAGAATACCAAATTGGAATTGAATTACTTTGTAATTTATTCACGTATTTATAAAATTCTTTAGGTGGTGGTAAACCATATGAATCAAAATAAACAATTCCACGTGGATCAATCGCGTAACAAACCCAATGAGTGCCAGGTCCATCACCATCATCAACATTAATAATACCGGTTTCTGGTATTTGGGGTTGTGTTGGTAATTGATCTTTCATAAAAACTCCTCGGAAATATTTTATTTGAAGTTTTTAAACAGCTTCTAATAAATCAAAATTTGACCTCGGAAATCCTTCAGATTTTGTCATTAAATTGGTCGTACTAGTCGTAGGCCGGATCCTCGGTATTCCCATTCCGGAGGTGTTCCAGGTAATCTTAGTCCTCGTCCTTTCTTTTACGTGAAATATTTCCACCTGTGCTTTTTCTTATTGCTGTTACAAGTTCTTTACCAACAGCTAATTTAGCCATTGGAGTAATTACACTAGCGATCAATCTTGGAATTGCATTCTTTTGATTTTGATCTGAAATATTTTCCCCGGTTGCCTTCTTCAGTGCCATTCCGGCTGCAGTACCAACAGCTACTAACGCTGCCGTTTTAGCTACCGCTGGGGCCGCTGCTGCAATCAACGCTGGAATCGCAGCCAACAACGGGAAGATTGCTCCGGTTTTTATCATATTTTTTATTGCAGCTGCAGATAGATTAATCTGAACTCCTTTCTTTTCTTTAAAGGCTTTATTAAAATGATTAACCTGAGTTTTCGTCAACGATAACTTATTTGATCTACCGGTCATCTGATTATGTTTCAATGTAATCGAAGTTCCACATTGTTGGGCTGAACCTGATTGGAGTTTCTTTATCTGACCAGGTGTTAATGTAACATTAATAGTGTTATATGACATTATATAACATCGATTGATTTAATTACTGAAAAATCCTTTGGTAAATCTCGAAATGAAATTCTTTTAGAATTTCCACTCAAACAATTCTGAAGATGAAATCGAAATCTCAAGAGATTTTCAAAGAGATTCAATCAAAGATTTTCCACTGGTGCATAAATACTCTCATTCGTCCTCCAACTCCTTCTAGCATCATTGATTTATCGCTGAGAATAACAGCAACTGCTCTGTAATTATCAATACCAGCGGGACGTGTTAACCGAGCTTTGAAAAATATATCAATAACGGATTGTCTTGTTAGTTTGAGATGTTTCAGTGAAAAGTAATATATCGGATATAAATTCTTAAAATCTAGCTGGGATATTTGTAGACCGGTGTCTACGTTTTGGTCCCGCGCCATAAATGATAGTAATCTGTGATATGCTCGTGCAATATGGTTTTGACCATATTCGAGTTGTACTTCTTCACTTGGTTCCTGTTGACCGTTTATTCTTAACGTTGCTTCCCTGACATCTAATTGATCAAATATCATATGACTCCGTTCTTAATTACCAACTCTAGCATCATCCTGCAGCGCTATAAATATATGTCTTGGAGCTGAAAAACCTTGTTAGGATGCTAAATGCCACGTAAACGAGTCATTAATATTATCGATTTTAGAATCCGTAGATACAGATAACCAGCTTAGCAATCTCTTTCCTCCTTGATGCATAAAATCCAGTAACCGAGCTTCCGATGTTATTGATGGTGTCAACACAGGCATCCATAATGCTATTTTTGACAAATTAACCTTATCATTCGCAACTCCAGTACTTCTCCAGATTGCATTATTATCATCACTTTTTCTCATTAACACTATTGTATGCTTAGCTCCATAAATAACCTTTCTGACGTTTCTACAAAATCCAAATATATGATGTAGTGGAATCGCGCATGAAAATTGTCTGCGTTGGCCTTGTAATGTTGCTACTCGTGTTGCAAATCCAAGGTTATATTTTGGATTAGGTCTTTCTATAATATCGAATTTATCAGTTGTTGGTTTTGTTTCATGTTCTAGGTCAACTGGTTGATCACCTTTAATTGTATCATTTTTTACCTGTAGTTTAATATATTGATTATGATCAGCGTTATCTGTAATATCCTTTGAAGACATCATAGACGGCCCAGCAGATCTTGTATAATCGTCAGAGTATCTTGCTAATCCAATTATTCCCGTGGCAATATCGAGATCATTTGATATAACTTCAATCTCTTTTGCATCGATAAGATACCTAGCACTTTCAAATAACGCCATAATCCCATAATTGATTAATCCAACTCGGATATTTGGGTTATTATCATATGGTGTATTCGCTGCAACATTTGTAACAATTTCCCCTTCTACTTCAATGAATGTTTCACACTTAGAAAATATTTACTGGTATATTGAACTTGAAGTTCTATTCTTCCTCCTTGATAAGGGTTTATAGCTTGATAAGAATAAAATTGATAATTTTGTACAGAATCGTCTTTATCTATTGGAACATCCATATCAAAAGCTGGATCAGGTCAGTGTTTAAACATTTTTTATTATTTATAATCATTATGGTCTAAATTGTCGTCGTCATCGTCGCCGACGACGATAAAAATTCTTTGAATTTTCAAATCCACTTCCCGCTATCAAATTTGCGGTTATACTATCTTGAAGATCCTTCGGTGAAAATCCTTCAGATTTTTCCACCAAAGACGGAGTCGCCAAAGACGAAGTCGCCAAAGACGAAGTCGCCAACGAGTCTAATTTTTGTTGTACCGCTTCATTTATTGCTTTGCTAACTTGCGCTGGCATTACTGTCGTAGACGGTAGCGGCTTCTTTTTTCGTCTAACTAATGAAGTTACCTTATCCTTTGCACAAGATAATGCTTTTCCGCCAAGATCTACAACCGCTGAAGGGATTTTATCACGAACAACCTCAATAGCTTTCATCCCCATCTGTTTTACAAACGGTGCAACCTTTGGAGCCATCATTGAAAATAATCCTTTTATTGAACTACCGAGACCATCACCATAATATATACTATAAACCGAGTGTCTTGAATTTATCACGTAGACGCTATCTGGTTTATCATGATTGTAGTGTATACTCATTCTTTATACTGTTAACGTTTTAATTGATTGTGAAAATTCTCTCTGAAAATCTCAATCGCTGAGATATCCTGGATAATCTTCAACGAGTTCACTAATAAACTCTCGATATGTTGTTGTATCTATAATTCCACCTTGAAATAATCGTCTACAAATATCAGTGATTTCATTAACTATTTCGTGGGAATTATTTCCAGCTCGTTTTCCTCCGATGAGAACTTCTAACCCTGATATATCATTAGGAATATTACCAGGGCAAAAGTGATCTGTGAAATTTGAAGAATTTCCATTTACAAATCCCCGTCCGGTTATTTCTTTCGGAATTTTTTGTGAAGAATCTCCACTTGACTCTTTTTTTATTTCTTCGGGTATTGGATCGGCTGTATACGGTGGTGGTTTTTGTTTTACTTGTACTATTCCTTTTAATATACCATTATATATTTTATAACTATCTTTTAATTTTCCTGTAAGTTTGGTTCCGCCACTATTCGCCAAAAACACCTTTTTTGCCCATTTTTCCTTAGTTGTTATGGCTTTTTCATATTCATCTTTTAGATAATTATTTCTATTTCTAAAATTATCGGCATTAAACTTAGCTAAATCTTGTATTTTGTCAATATTTCTAATTTCATTTAACGCTTCACTCGTGAATAAAACTTCAGGTGTATATTCTCGTAGGAATATCTACGGTAGCTCCTGCCGAATCTCTTTGAGATTCCGTTTCCGGTTCAACTTGTTGTTGAAGATCTTCTTGAAAATCCGTAAGATTTTCGCGTTCACGTTGCTGAACCGCGGTTACAATATCACCAGGAAGTGTTCTCGTTGATTTTTTATTTGTTTGGATCGTGATGCTATTTTTTTAAATACGGGAAGTACATCCCGCTGTTGAAACCCTGTAAGAGATTCCACTGCGGTTTTCACATCTTTGGTAGCACTGGTTATCGGTGAAAATAATTGTTGTGTATCAGCGGAAAATTCTGTTTGAAGTTGGTGTCGTTGTTGTAGTTGCTCTCTGACAGCGTCTCTCAACGGGATATATTTTTTGAGTGCTGCTAGTCTCTCTCTGGCTAGTCTAGTTGTCAGTGATTCATTTGCCATTATTGAAACGTTATCTCTTTTTTCTAAAATGGAAAAGTTATCTTTGAAAATCTTGGATTTTTATGTGGAAAACGTTTGATTTTCAAAGATATTTTTCAGTGAAGAATCTTTGATTTTCAAATTTTAAATTTTTAAAAACCTTGGATTTTTTCATACTGACTATAATGTTTGACCATAATTCTCAATCATGATTTCTTTATTATCATGATTACTAAGTAAAATTTTTTATTATAATTTTCGATTATAATTTTTCTTCGTGAATTATATATAATGCGAACACCAACATATTTAACGGCTGATGATGAAGAAAGAATACTCTCGCTGAGAGGTGTAAAACGACCAATAGAAGTATCTAAAGAATTTAAAATCGGATTATCCAGATTATACAAAATATGGTCGAAAACACCTTATAGTGCAACAACCGGAGGTAGTTATGAATCGTATAAAGAGGCTAAAAAGCGTCAATTAGAACAGCAACGTTTTCTCGCAGAAGAGATTTCTGCGTTACGAAAGGAGAATGCTGAAAACGACATGGAACTAACTGAGTTAAGAAATAAAAAAAATATCTTTATACAACAGCGTAATGATGAACGAAATCAAATTAAGGGATTAAATCTCAACATCGAAAATCTTGAAAAAAAATAACACGTAGGCAAAAAAAATTGATGATTTATCAGCGGAGTATGATAATCTTAAAAGGTATTACAGCGAATTATCGGAGCGGTGTAATAAAATTCAAGAAGATATCGATTACAAAAAAGTTTGTATGGCTACTCCAATGCCAAGTAAGAAACCTGATCCTGGTAGGAAAGTATTAGGATTTGAACAATCCGGTCATTTAACTTTTATTCCACGTTGAATTTTCACTTCTGAAATTCTAAAAGAAATTGCAAAGTAATTTTCATTTACAATGATTTATCATATTGTTCTGCTACGTTTTTGATGAGTTCTTCTCTGTTAAATACATCTCCGATAGATTTTAACAGCGATTTTAACAATTTTGATATCACAGCAAACTCTTTAAGAGACTCAGAATTAGATTTGTTTAGTTGATAAAGAATTTCATTTCGTGCTCGAATTAGTGTCTTTGTGACACGATACTCTGAGCGGTAAGTTGGATATTGTTTATCCCGTGCAGAAGATATTTTTTGATATTCCCGTTGAAGATATTCTGACGTGAATAAATTGTTGCTGTGGAACTCTCTTAAACGGTCAAGTTCGGTTAGTAATTGTTTAACAGTTTCGTCGTTAAAAATTGATAAATTTTCATCCGTTGGATTTACGTCCGTTAAATTTTCATTCGAATTCATTTTATTATATATGCTAAGAACTTTTAAATTTAATTGTGAAATTGCAAAGTAATTTTCATGGAAATGGAAATGGAAATTCTTTAGAATTTCAGAAAGAATTTCAGATTTCCATTTCCATTGAAAATCTTTTGGATTTTCAGGATAACTTTCTATTTCTTCGTTAAAATCCGTTGGATTTTCATTGGATGGAATTTCTTCAAAATAACCATTTTTCCATAAAAATTATTTTTCCCATTCTTTTTGTGTTTCTGCGTTTTCTTCTTCTATTTTTTTCTTTCTTTCCCAGTCACTTAAATATTCACAATGATTCTTAAATACGTTAATAAGATTTTTGATATCAGGATAATCATTAATACGTGGTTGTATAAATTTATCAAAATAATAACCATTCACAAAATCATTCATTTTATAAAATGATCTACTAGCGTCAATATCACCGTATTTATCAAAATGAATCTTAGTAATCGCGTTAAGATATTTTTTATTAGTAGCAAATTGCTGAAGAAGTTCGATGATTTGTTTGATATTCGTCTCTCGGTTATGTGTCATTATATAATAATGTAAAAATATTATACGTCTAAATGTTATTAAGGTAATGAAAAAAAATACGAATATACGAATGACACTCTGCAGTTAAACCTTTTCGAATACGCCGTTGAAATAATTCCTTCAGCAGCGAATCTCACAGATCCAATATCCATGTCAAAGTATTTAGCCGCCGATCTTATTGATGGGAAGTCTTCAATTGTAGTATCGCAAAACGCTGTCACAGGTCTTGGTATAGGATTTTTACTCTGTAGAGGATTTTTATTATGACAATTTTCTCGTTGGGTTATGATTCTTTAATTGTCAGCGCGATTATTCAATTTATTTTGGTTAACGTGGTCAACTACAAAACCTTTCGGGATAACCCCAATGAAAACTTCAGCGATGAATTTATGAGCGTAATAATCTTTTCTTTGCTGTCCTAGACGAACTGTAATTAATAGATATCCCATATTATTAATTCTACCAATAGAAATTCTTCGTTGCCTATGTCTGATAGTTCCATCTCGTGACGCTTCGTAGTTAATGTAAATCGGGTGTGAAACGTATTCGTCGTTAACTTTGTTAGTATTCATTATTTTTATATAAGATTTTATCCATTTAAATGTTATTACCATTTTTCCTATTTACATAATCCTGCGGAGATCTTACAATTGGAACACGATGATTAATATATGTATGCAAATCATAGTAACGTTTAAGATCTCTATATTTTTCAGCACCGTGACTAGAACACAATTGAGATTTTCCTCTTACTCCTACGCCACACACAAGACAAGGTTGTGGACCGGTACTTCCATTACGAAAACGTTGCATATGAGAGAAACAGTATTGGTTTTTACATGGTTTTCGATATAACCTGCCGATAGGTAGCCAATTACATTTATTTGTTGCCATTATATAATAATTAATTAATTAAATTTTATTTAAATTATAATTATATAGATGAAAAATATTACTGATGATTACCGAGGTAAAAGACATTCGAGGACCTATTTTAGCCTTGATGCGATTTCGGGTTTTTCAATACAAAAATAAAAAGTAAATCGCTTATTAAAAAAATTAAAACAAGTATTGATCAGTTTTAAAGAGATGGTGCGGCACACACTTATGCAACCCATCGAATCATATCCTGGGATGTTAATGAACCAACAATTGATGGAACTATGGAAGATGGAAGAGCGGCGGTGATGTTATCGCTGTTGCCACCGGGAGTATCCTATCTAATAAGGATAAAATATATAACATACGATGATGAGAATCAACGATGGATCATCAGGGATAATTTAGACCCGGAGATGAAAAATAAGAAAAATATTATCGTGAGTCGAAATTCTAAATACGGGATGTTAACCGGAATTGATAGTCATTATTATAAAAAGACTTATCCTGTAAAGGTGGTTATTTATGGATTATAAGCGATAAATAATAATCCCAACATTAGAAAATTATCCCCTTGAAAGTATCAAGGTCGACGACTTTATCGTTGAACTGTGTAGCATAACGTGTAATGGAACATTTTAAGAATGCATCACGAGGAAATAAACTAACTGAACAGCGACGTAGCAAAATAATATCCTGGGGAGAAAAAGTAAAAACCACCAGAGCTACAATTGCAGATGTTGCAAAATTAGAACAATTATTATTATTTCCAATATCTGTAAAAACTATAACCAGAGATGTATTACACGGTGGAAAATATACGTCAAGAGGAGCTCCAATTGAAATTATTGACCATAATTCCCACGCATGGAGTTCAGAGGTGTTAATATTTCCACGAGAAAAGATTGTAAAATATATTTCTGAGAAATTTTGTAAAGAGAATTTTTACGAAGAAAAGTTATTTGATGCTATTTACCAGTTAAATAAAAATGATCCTGTATCTGTATGGTTGTTGAGAAGTCTTGAGGATGAGCAGGGACAATTTGATCAGTTTGTTACCCCGTGTGGAGAATTATATCGTACTGAAGAATTAAACAACAGAATGAAAACGATTACTGAACAATTTGTAAAGGATTTCGATGAGAAACTTCTCATGAAAAATTTTACAACTTCGTCAGTGGTAGCTCACTTCGCCAGAGAAAGAAACTCTTGGAGAGTAACTAATAAAGAATTTCTCGAAGATGTTAAATTAAATTGCGTTAAGTATGGTCATGGTGGTTTATGGAACACAAAATACTCTCGTGATGGGATGATTGCAATTGATATAGCTGCGTGTTATCCTGGAAGTTTTCTCGCGTATGGAGAATGTAATAAATATTTTAAACGGTTTGGTCATCCAACCCACGAAAGGTGTCGTGTTGCTATTAATGGTCCATTGCCTGATTTTGATATAACGGGATTTGTTCGTCATGTATCATTTGAACTTAATAGTAGATTGCATCCGTGTAGTTACGCTTGGATCGGTAAACACATATCTGAAAAAGCGTGGATGCCAATTGTATTATTGAGATATATGTTAGATAGTGGTATGTTAGCATCGCTAATTGTAGGTGAAGCTATTATATCTTACAGAGCTCAGAAAGAAGTTTGGCTACCACAACCAGATTTAGATGATTTAATAATACAGCATCGAAAACAATTTCCAAATTCCAACGAAGATGAAATTGTGGAAATGTCTAGGATGATATTTACCAACAGAGAAAAAACAGCAAAAGATCTCGGACGAAAATTAATCGGTAAATTTACTCAAGGTGGGAGATTCGATAACGCAAAATATTCTTCGAGGTTAATCATGGATAACGTCGAATATGATTTTATAATTAAGAATATAACAACGAATGGTAAATTTGTAGACCGTAGAGATGCATTCTTATCTAACGGGAATAAATTAGGTACGATTATTACATACATCGACGGAGAAAATCCTCAGTATGCACATTTAAGAAGTTCTATGTTGGCTTATTCCGCTATTAATTTATTCTCAATGATAAAAATATTTCCAGAATACGCTGTTAGAGTAGCCACTGATTCGATGTATATACACAAAAAATATCTTAATTTGGTATCTGAATTTACCGATCCAAAAGAATTCTGGGGAAGTTGGAGAATTAAAAAAGAATTATTACACGAATATTCTACATCTGCTGACGTTGAAATCCACGACAGGTATTTTGCGGGTTTTGCTTTATCAGAATTATCTAATGCGCCTTCAATATCAAATCCTATTACACGACATAAAACCATATATTTGAACGGCTGTGGCGGATCAGTAAAGACAACGCGAGTAATTGATTTTTTCGAAGATAGGCTTAACATGATTGTGCTAACAACGACTCATAGACTTGCTAGAGAAATGACCCAACGCGATGTAAAATCTTGTACTTATCACAGCTTTTTTCGATGGAAAGGCGATGAGTGGACCCCTGAAAGAATGGGGGAGCTATAATTTGGGATGAAATTTGTACAGTATCATTGAAAATTTTACAAATATTCCTTGAATGGTTGTCAACGAAAAATACAAAAATTATTATGTGTGGGGATCATGGACAACCACCACCATTTGTCGGTGGATCTCCACATGATTGGCTCAAGGAATACTTTGACTATTACGAAGAGGTTAACACCGATCATAGATCACTCGATGACCAAGTACAAGAATTGAAAAACCGAATCAGACTACAACCAGATTATATTCAAAGTAAAATATTCAGAGAAACAATACCAGCAACTCCATTGGACGAATTTTGGAAATCATGGAAACCAAATGATATGGTTGTAGCTAGTAGAAAAACAATCCGAGATAGACTTCAACAGGAACTATTTCAAATACACAAAAAAAAATTTGTAACGTTTCCAGTTCCACTTTGTTATAGACCATCGGATACAAAAAAGCAAAATATCCTCGTTGATATTCCAGGACAACAACAGCAACAAAAGTTTGTGTTAAATGATATTGTGCACGTTGATATCAATGTCGTTGAAGATGCAATAAACGCTAATAAATCTCCGTGGATGCTAGGTTATGCGTCAACGATGCATTCTACACAAGGATTAACTATTACAGAAACGATAATTTACATCGTAGATAACCGTATCGAATGGTCAAATTTAGTCTATCTCGCTGTGTCTCGATTACGAAGAATAAATCAATTACGAAGAATTATTATTGAAAATCCTTCAGTTTTAAATGATATCTCTAGTTGAGACCACGCGGTGGTAATTGAGTATCCTCGGGAATTACCTGTAGTTGTTTCCGAGTAAACCCTCGTTGAGGAGCAGTTGATTCCAGTTTATAGATTGCTGGTCTACCCGTAGATCGTGTTATACTGGATATTTTATGTATGGTGACACTCCAAATAGTATCACTAGCTCTTTTTTTACCACCTTCAAGCTCTCCTGGTTCGTATAAGTACTTTACAGTGACATTACCAAGAATTTGTTCTTTGAAATCTTTTTGTGCTTGTACGGGTATATACTTCTTTTTAATAGCGTTGTTAGGTTTCAAACTGATTGTTCAAGTAATCTCATTATTCAGCGCGGTATCTACACCTGGTAATCTCTTAACCCATTCACGGGATCGTTTTTCCTGGATGAATTCTTTCGCGTATTGATATCCAAATAACCGCTCAGCAAAAGTCCGATTAAACCGTTCAACAATACCCTGATCGCGATCTATCACAGTGTGTCCTCGTCTGATAGATACATTATGATTCTTCATTGTTAATAATACTACACCCTGAAATTCCTTACCAGGATCAACCTGCAATAGATTTGGCCAACGCAGAGGACCTCGTCGATAAATCTTTTCAAATGCAGAAGCAGCTTCAGTTGATGATTTTGTTTTTAATGGTTCTGCTTCTTTGTATCGACTCGCAATATCAACTACTGTTAACGCGTATTTATAACCTTTATCATGCGGCAGAAATAATATATCAGCTTGATGAACTTCATTAGGAACTGTAAAATCAAAATGCGAAAAATTAATTAGTTTAGGCGGTGGTAGATAAATTTGCCATATTGCCTGTTTAGATAACCAATCAGCTGCAGTAGTACTTTTTACTTTAGCGGAGTTAGCAAGTTTGTTTATAGAAGATTTACTTTTCCAGTATCCTCTTGAAGAATAATACATTTTTTCCATGTTATTGAAAATCATTCAGATTTAAATACTTGCACCAAACAATAATTTACCTTTCATAGCAGATTGTATTAACCACGAAGCTAATTTTTCTTTGACGGATTTATCAGGAATGGCATTTAACGCATGAATCAATTTTATATCTGCAAGATGACGCTGTTGTAAATCACCACTACGGTACGCTATATCATGTATACGACATGCTTCATCGATAGCGTTTATAGGATTTTCCCCTGGACGTGGACGATTTAGATCATCAAGTCGTATGTCTAATCGTGTTCCTGGATCACAATAACTATATCCCGGAAAGTGGTTTTCTCCTGGATATTTTGACCATGGTAACCCGGGAAGTTTATTTAACTTGGCGGTGATATCACCTTCTCCTTTTGTTTTGAAATCTAAATTTTTGTGTACCACATATTTCACAATTACCAACAAGGGCACATCGATTATTTTTCATAGTAGTATTTGTCAAGTTTAGCGTTGGTGTACGCGCTTTACATTTAACACAATATAAATCCATAAATATATTTATGTTATATTAACAAATGGAAGTAATTGATTTCTCCGCGTTAAAGAAAAAACAGTCATCGAAACATCATCCGATGCTACCAAATTCTATTAGAATGATTATAATTGGACCTTCCGGAAGTGATAAAACCCAGTTGCTGTTAACAATGATAATGAAGTATTTAACCTGGGATAAATTGTATTTAATCGCCCCAAGCGTAGATGATCAACATTGTTATCAAGTATTAAAAGATTTTGACGAAAATGTTTCAGAATCTTACGGTGGAAGTATAATTGAGTTTATCACAGATATTGAAGAAGCGCCATCCGTTGAAGACCTGGATGGATCCGTTAATACTCTTGTCGTATATGATGATGTTATGTTGGATAATCAAAAAAATCCCGCCAGGATATTTTCCAGAGGGCGTAACAAAAACTCCGACGTGATATATATAATTCAACGTTATACACAAATACCAAAAGTGATAAGGGATAATTGTAATTTTTTATCTGTATTTAACGGCGTTGATAATCATACTCTTAGAAATATTTGGCAAACTTGGAGTTCTGACATGGATTATATAAATTCCAAAATTTCTTTAGTTATGCAAGAGCGACTCCACATGGATTTATCACGATAACCATACACGATCTTCTTACACGATATAGAATTTGATTGAATAAAATTTATTGTTAATTTAATTGATCTACGAGGAGAAACCCTACAAATTAGTCTCTACGTGAAAAATTTCTAAAGAATTTTCTATGGATTTTTCACATAGCTTTTTTACGTTGATTATCTTATCGATGATAAGGTTATCGATGAGAGCTATCGATGAAAAATCCAAAGGATTTTCAGGGAAAAAAGATAGATAAATGGGGTGTTTAGTATATCTTTCGGGCGGGGATTTAGTCCTTGTAACAGGCTCAGATTTAACAATTAAGGTTTATTTATCTGAGTCATCCTATTTACTCGATAATATTTCCACGATAAAATTATCAATAGGTGCTATCTATTAGGGAATTCACAATGATAAATTGGGGTGTTTAGTATGTCCTTCGGGCGGGGATTTATTCGGTTCACACTTCCTGCTGCTACTTTTGAGTCTCGTATGTTATTTAAGGACAGATTGAGATTAATTACTGTGCAAAATTCATCGAAAAAGTAAAGTGTTAGTTCCTACAACGTCTTTTATTTTCTATTTTGAAGAAATTAACCCATATCTAAAATCACCAAACATAATATTGTGTCATGATTTGGTGTATTTATTTATATTGTTTGTATTTTACAGGTGACATGAACAAATACGGGCTGTTATTAAAGTTTGAAGTCCGGAACGTAAAATAAGAAATAACTTTGACTGAACCTAAAAATAATTTTTTTCATTATATATATATATATATATATATATATATATATATATATATATATATATATATATTTTTATACATTTACCTGTTGTCTATCTATTTATCTATCTAATGGTTTGAACGTCACTTTGTGTTGAATAAGTAAAGCGTTTATCTTGTTACATAAACTATAATAGCTAATTCCTTTATCAAAATTTATTTAGGGTTGGATTTAAATTAAATTAGCTTTATAACTGCTATATTAAGAATATGTCACGTATATTCTTTGCACGGACCTAAGGAGAATTATTACGAGAGAAATATTATGAAGTTTATAGTTGCTTTCGAACCAACAACACCTGCGAGACTATGACAACCCCGTCAGCTTACAGGTGAAAAAAATGCTTTCGTTCCAGACCAACAAACAACTACAAAAATATTTGCTTGAAGATCGGTTTTAAATGTGCATTTGATCACGTGCAAACCCGTCTCCGTAATTAGATATTTCATACATCGAATACCTAGGTACTGGCGTAGTTAGGATTTAAATTATATTAGCTTTATAATTGCTATAATGAGAATATGTCACGTATATTCTTTGCACGGACCTAAGGAGAATTATTACGAGAGAAATATTATGAAGTTTATAGTGGCTTTCGAACCCACAACTCCTGCGAGACTATGATAAACCCGTCAGCTTATAGGTTAGGGTTAGGGTTAGGGTTAGGGTTAGGGTTAGGTTTTATGAGTAGGGTGGGAGTTTGTAAACTCCCACGTGCACGGGCCTAGGGAAAATTAATCGCATTACCTCCTTTTTTGTTTCTTATGAGAATGTCGCATAGGTTCTTTTTCTTCCGATATGCCGTTATGAGCTTTTGATGATAAATTCGAGGAAAGTCCTTCTGAATTTTAAGGAATCCTTCTCTAATCAATTTTGCTGCAAGTGTTGCTTTAGTATTGTATGTGATAACGAATGGTATAATGTCTATCACTTCTTCGTGCAAATTAAGGCCGAAAGGGCTAATCGTTCCTAGTTTCTTGATCCAATAGGCCTCTCTTTTGGTAAGATTTTCCTTATTTACTACCATTTCAATGGGAAGGTTTGAATTAATCATCCAACGAGTGTCCCTCGCTATTAAAATGATTGGAAATGGATTTATATGCCTTATGAATTATGTAAAAGCGGTGTCTAGTAAAACGATCTCTAAGTGTCAGAGTGGTTTGTCCCACATATTGTTTACTGCATAGATTACAGGTAATCAAGTAAATGATGTTTCTAGAATTACAAGATAAGTTTAGTTTGATTAAAAAGGTTTGATTATTCGTATGGCTGGTGAAATTGTTTGATTCCCAGACAAATGGGCAGGTCGCGCATCGTCGGCCTTGACATGACGTATCTTTCTCTAAAGTATGCACGTCCCCCCTAAGTTCACTTAAAGTGGTGTTTTTGATTTTTCTTAGGAGTCGTTTGGAGTAGCCCCTCTCCCTCAAAGTTCTGAATAGTGTGGTACTAGCCTTCTCAAAGTCCTCATTTCTTGTACAAAGCCTGTGGAATCGAATTATTTGTGATTTTAGTATTCCCGTAAATGTATGTCTAGGATGGAAGGAAGATTTATGGAGTAACTGGTGCGTGTCGATGGGTTTAAAATAAACTTTGGAGTCAAGCTTTCCCGTATGTTCAAACTGTGGTCCTTTAAAAATGGTTTTATCTAAAAAATCCACCGAAGTGTCCATCACACGTGCCTTTAATTTGACCGATGGGTGGTAACTGTTTAAAATCGATTAAAAGGTATCAAATTTATTTCGTGAAAATGGACAAATTAAAAAGATGTCATCTAAAAATCTAAAGTAAACTAGGGGGAGATAATTACACCTTTTGAAAACTTCTTTCTCCCATTCGGCCATAAAGATATTGGCGTAACTAGGGGCAAATTTCTTGCCCATGGCGGTCCCAGAGATTTGTAGGTACCATTTTCCATTGAATTCAAGGTCATTATTTACAAGACCAAGTTTCAGCAGTTCTAAAATTTCCAGGTCTGGTCTTTTCGGGTCAGGGTTACTCCTGAAACAATTTAATACTGCTTGCAAGCCGTCTTTGTTATCGATATTAGTGTACATGCTTTCCACGTCTAAAGTAACAAGTTGACTAGTTTGCGGAATTTTGATATGCCGAATTTTATCTAAAAAATCGTTCGTATCTCTAAAATATGCTCGATGTTTCGACGCAAAAGGCGCTAAAAAGTAATCTACGTATTCCGAAATTTGATAAGATTCGCTCCCCACATCCGATACGGGGTTGTCATAGTCTCGCAGGAGTTGTGGGTTCGAAAGCAACTATAAACTTCATAATATTTCTCTCGTAATAATTTTCCTTAGGTCCATGCAAAGAATATACGTGACATATTCTTATTATAGCAATTATAAAGCTAATTTAATTTAAATCCAACCCTATATAAATTTTGATAAATGAATTAGCTTTTATAGCTGAGGTAACAAGATAAACGCTTTACTTATTCAACACAAAGTGACGCTCAAACCATTATATAGATAAATAGATAGACAGACAGGTAAATGTATATAAATATAATTATATATATATATATATATATATATATATATATATATATATACATATATTGAAAAAAAATAATCTTAGGTTCAGTCAAAGTTATTTCTTATTTTAGGTTCCGGACTTCAAACTTTAATAACAGCCCGTATTTGTTCATGTCACCTGTAAAATACAAACAATATAAATAAATACACAAAATCATGACACAACATTATCTTTGTTGATTTTAGATGTGGGTTAATTTCTTCAAAATAGAATATAAAAGACGTTGTAGGAACTAACACTTTTACTACTTTTTCGATGAATTTCGCACTGTAAATAACCTCAATCAGTCCTTAAATAACATACGAGACTCAAAAGTAGCAGCAGGAAGTGTGAACCGAATAAATCCCCGCCCCTAAGGACATACTAAACACCCCAATTTATCATTGCGAATTCCCTAATAGATAGCACCTATTGATAATTTTATCGTGGAAATATTATCGAGTAAAAAGGATGAATCAGATAAATAAACCTTAATTGTTAAATCTGAGCCTGTTACAAGGACTAAATCCCCGCCCGAAAGACATACTAAACACCCCATTTATCTATCTTTTTTCCCTGAAAATCCTTTGGATTTTTCATAGATAGCTCTCATCGATAACCTTATCATCGATAAGATAATCAACGTAAAAAGCTATGTGAAAAATCCATAGAAAATTCTTTAGAAATTTTTCACGTAGAGACTAATTTGTAGGGTTTCTCCTCGTAGATCAATTAAATTAACAATAAATTTTATCCAATCCAATTCTATATCGTGTAAGTATATCGTGTATGGTTATCGTGATAAATCCATGTGGAGTCGCTCTTGCATAACTAAAGAAATTTTGGAATTTATTATAATCCATGTCAGAACACCAAGTTTGCCAAATATTTCTAAGAGTATGATTATCAACGCCGTTAAATACAGATAAAAAATTACAATTATCCCTTATCACTTTTGGTATTTGAATATAACGTTGAGTTATATATATCACGTCGGAGTTTTTGTGACGCCCTCTGGAAAATATCCTGGCGGGATTTTTTTGATTATCCAACATAACATCATCATATGTGACAAGATTATTAACGGATCCATCCAGGTCTTCAACGGATGGCGCTTCTTAAATATCTGTGATAAACTCAATTATACTTCCACCGTAAGATTCTGAAGCATTTTCGTCAAAATCTTTTAACACTTGATAACAATGTTGATCATCTACGCTTGGGGCGATTAAATACAATTTATCCCAGGTTAAATACTTCATTATCATTGTTAACAGCAACTGGGTTTTACCACTTCCGGAAGGTCCAATTATAATCATTCTAATAGAATTTGGTAGCATCGGATGATGTTTCGATGACTGTTTTTTCTTTAACGCGGAGAAATCAATTACTTCCATTTGTTAATATAACATAAATATATTTATGGATTTATATTGTGTTAAATGTAAAGCGCGTACACCAACGCTAAACTTGACAAATACTACTATGAAAAATAATCGATGTGCCCTTGTTGGTAATTGTGAAATATGTGGTACACAAAAATTTAGATTTCAAAACAAAAGGAGAAGGTGATATCACCGCCAAGTTAAATAAACTTCCCGGGTTACCATGGTCAAAATATCCAGGAGAAAACCACCTTCCGGGATATAGTTATTGTGGTCCTGGAACACGATTAGACATACGACTTGATGATCTAAATCGTCCACGTCCAGGGGAAAATCCTATAAACGCTATCGATGAAGCATGTCGTATACATGATATAGCGTACCGTAGTGGTGATTTACAACAGCGTCATCTTGCAGATATAAAATTGATTCATGCGTTAAATGCCATTCCTGATAAATCCGTCAAAGAAAAATTAGCTTCGTGGTTAATACAATCTGCTATGAAAGGTAAATTATTGTTTGGTGCAAGTATTTAAATCTGAATGATTTTCAATAACATGGAAAAAATGTATTATTCTTCAAGAGGATACTGGAAAAGTAAATCTTCTATAAACAAACTTGCTAACTCCGCTAAAGTTAAAAGTACTACTGCAGCTGATTGGTTATCTAAACAGGCAATATGGCAAATTTATCTACCACCGCCTAAACTAATTTTTCGCATTTTGATGTTACAGTTCCTAATGAAGTTCATCAAGCTGATATATTATTTCTGCCGCATGATAAAGGTTATAAATACGCGTTAACAGTAGTTGATATTGCGAGTCGATACAAAGAAGCAGAACCATTAAAAACAAAATCATCAACTGAAGCTGCTTCTGCATTTGAAAAGATTTATCGACGAGGTCCTCTGCGTTGGCCAAATCTATTGCAGGTTGATCCTGGTAAGGAATTTCAGGGTGTAGTATTATTAACAATGAAGAATCATAATGTATCTATCAGACGAGGACACACTGTGATACATCGCGATCAGGCTATTGTTGAACGGTTTAATCGGACTTTTGCTGAGCGGTTATTTGGATATCAATACGCGAAAGAATTCATCCAGGAAAAACGATCCCGTGAATGGGTTAAGAGATTACCAGGTGTAGTTACCGCGCTGAATAATGAGATTACTTGAACAATCAACTTGAAACCTAACAACCCTATTAAAAAGAAGTATATACCCGTACAAGCACAAAAAGATTTCAAAGAACAAATTCTTGGTAATGTCACTGTAAAGTACTTATACGAACCAGGAGAGCTTGAAGGTGGTAAAAAAAGAGCTAGTGATACTATTTGGAGTGTCACCATACATAAAATATCTAGTATAACACGATCTACGGGTAGACCAGCAATCTATAAACTGGAATCAACTGCTCCTCAACGAGGGTTTACTCGGAAACAACTACAGGTAATTCCCGAGGATACTCAATTACCACCGCGTGGTCTCAACTAGAGATATCATTTAAAACTGAAGGATTTTCAATAATAATTCTTCGTAATTGATTTATTCTTCGTAATCGAGACACAGCGAGATAGACTAAATTTGACCATTCGATACGGTTATCTACGATGTAAATTATCGTTTCTGTAATAGTTAATCCTTGTGTAGAATGCATCGTTGACGCATAACCTAGCATCCACGGGGATTTATTAGCGTTTATTGCATCTTCAACGACATTGATATCAACGTGCACAATATCATTTAACACAAACTTTTGTTGCTGTTGTTGTCCTGGAATATCAACGAGGATATTTAGCTTTCTTGTATCCGATGGTCTATAACAAAGTGGAACTGGAAACGTTACAAATCTTTTTTTGTGTATTTGAAATAGTTCCTGTTGAAGTCTATCTCGGATTGTTTTTCTACTAGCTACAACCATATCATTTGGTTTCCATGATTTCCAAAATTCGTCCAATGGAGCTGCTGATATTGTTTCTCTGAATATTTTACTTTGAATATAATCTGGTTGTAGTCTGATTCCGTTTTCCAATTCTCGTAGTTGGTCATCGAGTGATCTATGATCGGTGTTAACCTCTTCGTAATAGTCAACGTATTCCTTGAGCCAATCGTGTGGAGATCCACCGACAAATGGTGGTGGTTGTCCATGATATTTACAATTTAGTTAATATTATACATTTCTATAGAATTATGTGCAAACATCTATGTGTTTAGGACAGTATAAATGTCATTTTAAATAATCTCAAGCATACGAGTATGGTACGTGTATCACATGTCAAAAATGAAATTCAGTTTTAAAGAAACGGAAAATTAGGTTACATCGGTCAATGCAGTGGGAACATGGAAATGAAAATGAATACATTCTTTTTAATCAGTAATATAATTGCACTTGACAATACCAGAACGAAAGGGAGTTAATTCAGTTCGTCTCGGAGACACCGATATAATCAATACGGTTTGTTCCTGTGATTATTGCAATTCTTGTTTAGGTCTGAAAAATGATTTGAAAATATTATTAACCTAAAATAAATATTTAAACAACAAGTTTGAAGTTCGTATTTTCTCTATTATCAGCTTGATATCCACATTAAACCATTCATATACAATGCAGGTCGCATTACAGCCCATAAAATAATGGCTGGATAATTAAGAAATTAATATTTGTCAATAAGCGCTCAAAGGTAGGAGTACACAATACATGTTACAACACCTACCGTATATACCTACCCATATCGAGAGCATGAAACCTATCGATAGAATAAAATGAAATCTGTTTAGTAAATCAAGCGCATCAGTACAGTTAACATCCACTTCGATGGCGTTAATGAAATCGCAAGGTAAATATGGATTTCCATTTTTAAAGGAAATCTTTCCTTGCCCTACTACTGGAGGTTGTTGTTGCTGTAAGATTGAACGCTATTTATTAGCGCAAGATAGTATATATATATATATATATATATATATATATATATATATATATATATATATATATATATATATATAAATATATATATATATATATTTATATATACAATTAGCTGCCGTGAATTTTTCTCACGTTCTCACTTTGAGTACACGACTCTAGCCACGTTGATAGGTGAGATGGCAGTGATTCGTAACGGTGATTGATTTAGATCACTCGGGGAACCTATTGGAGGTTAAAGAGATCTACTCATAATTAAACTGGCCGAGCTTTTGAGGATGAGGATGAAAAAAATAGGGAAATTCAAAAACATTTAATTAAAATTTCATTGCCAGGTTACGGAAGTATGGTACCAAACTTTATGGATTACGATCGTTTAACCTTGTTTTGTGGTTCCGTTTCGTATGGTGATGTACCTGGTTTATAAAGGAAGGAAAATAGCACCATTTGTGGACAATAATTTGTATATAGTATGTATATTTTTCTTCCTAGCCTTTCATAATTGCATTACTGCTTTGTGCTCAAATTTATGAATGATATAATATTGGGACAGGTGATATTACCATCACGCCTGTTCGGCTTTGAAATTCATTACACATTTTAGTAAGCTATCCCGTAATACCTGTTTGTAAATTTGATTTATTAAAATTGCTAAAAATGTTTAGACTGATGAAACGGTTTACGTTGGAGCTCAGCATATGTTATATGGGTCCTTTTCAACTAGGTACATATGTTGCCCAAGAGCAGAAACACCAATCTTAAATCCCGTCGACTGTAACATAGATTAACGAGCAGGGCCCATCGAGCGCGTGGCCCGATTGGGCCAAATCTATCATATCGGCGTAAGACCGGCCCAGACGAAAATGGTTCAGAGCTACTATTGCATACACTTTAACTATACATCGGCGTCTTACGAACCAATAAGTTAATGTTTTCTGGTAAATGTTTTCAGTCATTCTCAAGTCTTTGCAATAGGGTGTTGATTTTACTACAATAATTAGCTTCCGTAGCTGAAAACCTAATTAGCTGGATATGACCATAAGATATTTAATTAGGCAATGTTTCATGTCCACGGTTCTCATAGTCTCATTTCCCTCGTGCTGGATATGATGCATATACATCAGAATATCTCGAGGTGGGTGGGGATTGTTACATAATTAATTAGCACCGACCCATATTTACACAAGGCATTTTTCTTCAGATCAAACGTATCCAAAATCGAACGATTTACCAACAATATGCGTTGAAAAGGAGATTTATACAGAACCAGTACCCAAATCTTCAATCAGTGAAGAAGACACTGTGGCATGGAACGACGTTGGACAATGTTGACAAAATTAACCTCAATGGTTTCAACAGAAGTTATGCTGGCCAAACATTTGGTAAGAAAATTAAAATGTACCTTGTTTGCAAATGATTGAAACAAAAGATATTTTCAAATTAGAATAAAAGTATTTGGAGGGTCTTACATAGTCTTGCCGTACAAGATTTACCAAACCTCAGCTGAAGATATAAATGTCAAGTTCTTGTATGTTTCGTAATTGATGGATCTTATACCAATATTTTAATTTGTCTAAAACAGGAAGGGAACGGTTTCTTTGAAATTGATAAATGATAAACTTTAAACAGGTCAATTTACAATATTATCTCATGTAGATCCATAATCAGAGCGACATGTTTGAATTTCATGTTGATTTTGAGTCACTTTTATTAGCTGATGTATTTTAACTTGGAATATAACCTTATGACCTAATCAAAATTACATGATCCATATGAATGAAAAAATACATAATCATGGCCAGGTTGGATGAAGAATTCTGATTACCCCATGTCGGTACATAGCATTGTAAGCATTATAAGATTTATAAAACTTTGACATGTTCTTGTAAAGTTTTAAGTTTAATGATCTGAGTTGCCTCAATAATGAATTTATCATTTTTATTACATAGTACTCCTTGCATACATACACCCACTCACAAACACGCACATGTAAGTAAGACAAGGATTTTGACAGAGCAATTAATGTTTTTGAGATGTTATATGTATAGAATGAATAATGCAAGACACGTTACGGAAACATAGTTACCAGTTTTGTTTTTGTAGTATGAGGTAATGAAAATTTCAAACGTTTAAAGATTTATGTCGTTAATAATGCACAGTTTGTCTCGGGTACATACTGCAGCATGCTACGTTTGAGATCATTGAAATGATTTAGTATATGTTATATACTTAAACACATGGACATAAATTACTAAGATAGAGAATCTACGACATAATAAACGAAGTTTTAGAAATGTCACGGCATTTGTTTCTTCGACCAAAGCTGGGCAAACATCGTTCAAGAAAACTATTTTAATAGGAAATCTTTGATACAAATCTAATACAAAATATATAAATAATAAATAATTATAAATAATAATAATGTGTCAATGTAATCAATAATGTATCAATGTATCAAATGTATAAATAATAATATAAATTAATAATAACCCCATCTCTTGCTTTAACATTCATCTAATAATGAACAATACATTTATCACTTTAGTTTTTTATTTATCTAACAAAACATCCCCCTCTCCTTATTTCACAACATTATAAAACTGATCCGTAGAACATTTCTTTGCACAATTAAACTAATCATGAAGGTATTACGATTTTAATAATAACGCATTATTTTTTTTATTGATTGTCTACGAGTTTAATTTATATTTTGATACTTCTGACTGTTGTTGTTTGGGGGTCTAGGACATCTCCCCCCCCCCCGGACATTTCCCCCAGACTCTTCCCCCCCAACATATTCCCCCGGACTTTTCCCCCTAGACTTCCCCCCCCATCAAATAGGACTTTCCCCCCCCCCCCCAGTCATTTCCCCCCCCCCATTATCTTAAAACTTAATTCATATTTAATTATAAAAACTTATATTAAGTTATGTTAAAAGAAAAAGGTTATTTGAAATAAAGATAACAAGATTTGTAACAAGAAAACCAAGTTTGGGATTTCCGGATTAACAACAAAATACTATTGATGGTAATGCAAATACAATATTTAATGATATATGAAAATAAGGAAATAAGTATGACTGATACGTGCGTGTACTGAAACAACTACAATTAATTGAGCGATGGCTAATCCTTCTGTTGTTTATCTTAAATATCCCAAATATGCACAATAAATAAAGGTTAGACTGAAGCCTCTTCATACTTCAAAGAAACCTCCTGTTCTACATTGAGTAAAAGCATGATTGTATGTGAGAGAGAGAGAGAGAGAGAGAGAGAGAGAGAGAGAGAGAGAGAGAGAGAGAGAGAGAGAGAGGGGGGGTCAGGAAAGTGGATATTTTACATTTGATAATGCATTTATTTCAGGTGACAACAGTCATACCTATGTACTAACGGTGATGCGAGGTGCTAGTATACATCATAGCTAAATGTTACTATATATAAATAAATTAGTATAAAGATAATGGGGGGGGGGAAATGACTGGGGGGGGGAAAGTCCTATTTGATAAGGGGGGGGGGGGGAAAGTCCAGGGCGGAGATGTCCGGGGGGATATGTCGCGGGGGAAAAGTCCGGGAGGGGGGAAATGTCCAGGGGGGAGATGTCCTGATACCGTTGTTTGGTACTGACTCTGTAAGTCTTATTCATATACCATGCGTAGCACTGTAAAACAAATCTCATAAAATCCAGTTGTCAAATGCTTCAACTTTTTATTACAAAAACTGTTTGCATTATATCGTGCTATTGAATAATTCTACTTAATATTGCCAACGCCAGGAACGATAAGAACTTAAATACATTTGCTAAAAATATTGTATGTTTTGCTTTCATAGGTAAAGTTTGGTATGGGATGGGTGTTTACTTTTCAACGCAATCAATGTACGGATGTGATGATAACTACACGAAGAGGGATGCAAAGATGCATAAATACATGTACCAGTGTAAAGTTCTAACAGGAAACTCCACCGTAGTGGCACAGAGTTACGCGGAGAGATATCCACCCACGGACTCCGCAACAGGGATCAAGTATGATTCTACCTCGAGTCCAAAACTGGATGAATACGTCATTTATAGCGATACGCAGTCATATCCAGAATATCTTATTGAATTTGAATAACTTGAGACAAAACTATCTTTTGTACCATATTTACAGTGTTTTTATTAAATAGACGACTGGCCCGTTTTTCCTATGGTTTTCATGTTTGTTCTGGAATGCTGCCATTGACCACATGTTTGATTGTCACATTGCGATGTATTTAATTTGAATTCGGGTCACAATGTTACTAGCATACAAAATACAAGAAATATGAGACATAGGCCATTTGGATGGTCATTTGATTGATTTAAGTGCTACAACACACAATTATTAGTTTCAGATTGTATAGTGATATTTATATGATGAAGGACGTGATGAAAGCAATGGTTTACATAATTTTCGTTATTGAAGAAATCAAAGTTTTCAGGGTTGCCTCTAGAACCATAAATGGTCTTTGCTTATCCATGTAAATATATACTCGGATAGATGGTTCCATTTTGTTTACTTTTGACACTTTTAATTTGATTTCAATATTAAATCGTTTGTTTTCTTATTAGAGTGATAATTACCACTAGTAGGTTATAACTAGTTACTTTATTCTTTATCCTCTGTCTTATTTTCATGCAAAGACTTTGTTTTGTCTGAGATGTTTGTCAAACTGCATCCTTCAAAGGATGCGTTATCTGTTCAGGAGAGTTGAATTGAGCGTTGAATTGAAAGATGACATATATCTATAGAAATGGTCATACCTTAGGGTTTATCTCCATATTTATCTATACAATTCGTCTTTATTCTTACCCATAAAAAACTTACACTGATTTTATTACCCGTTTTTATCATAAGATTTTATATATATATATATATATATATATATATATATATATATATATGCGTGGTCTTCTTTATATATCTGGTGACAAAATACAATTTGGCATAATACGATGGTATATAGGTCGTAAGTTTGACATGTTTTTGTTGACAAGTTTTCTCATTTGATATATTTTTCGGAATAAATTTCAACATCTTATATATTCAACACTAATTTGAACATCAACATTAATGTATTCATCTCAAACGTCTTATGAATGTCAATAACGGTTTTCTCTCTCCTTCTGCAAAACTGTGATATGTATAATGTGTTGTAGCGTTCTTTTCGCTCCAAATATGACATACACGAAATGATTTGGTCTACAAATTCTGATTTTCAAACAATCCTCTCTGTTACGTGTGAACTCTCTTTAATATAATTGTATGGGATAATTTTCAATTGTGATAAGGTATGATTAATACCGCTCTGTTATATGCTAGCCTCATTATCATACAATTAGATTCATTCATATATACAAATACGTGTACCTTTTAATAACTCAGAACATCAGTAACAAGGAATTTTCTCTGTGTATTTTAATTTGCTTCCGGATACTCACAGTATAACTTTGTACAATTAGGACACACATTCATGGCAGATGTATGTATGTATGTATGTATGTTTGTATGTATGTATGTATGTATGTATGTATGTATGTATGTATGTATGTATGTATGTATGTATGTATGTATATATGTATGTATGCATGCATACGCACGCATGCATGTATGTAAGTATGTATGCGTTCCTTGAATGGTTAGAATATATCTGATAATATGATAAGTAAATAAATGATAAATGATTTAATATATCTATATATCTAAACAAATGCTGCATTTGTTTGTCACACACACACTTATATATATATATATATATATATATATATATATATATATATATATATATATATATATATATATATATATATATATATACTATCTTATGCTGAGAATATAATAGAAGATGCCTAGGTCCGACATTAAACCAAGTAAAATATCATTTTGACATTTTTATTCATTAATAATACGTTTTAACTAAGAAAAAAATAATTTTAATCGCACTGTAAGCGTACTTCACTCATCACCTGGTAGAAAGCGATTTGTTTTTTGGTCTCTGCTATGCCGGGCGCTCGCAACACGAAATAAATCGTTAGTTTTGTTTTCTGTAATGAATGTACGATGAACGATGTGTTAGACTTTCCGAGCCCTATGACCTTTCTATGACAAATATTAAAATTCCTCGTACTTTATCTAATAGGCTGAGCGTATTTGCCACGTTAAATATTTTGTAACTTCCCAATGACATTCACTTCTAAACTAGGAGATATGAATTACGAGTAAGTAGATATCTTATCATCTGTTTTACTACGGTTCAGATAAAATGCTGGTAGAAAAATAATAGCGTGTTTAACAGAGAATATTAATACAGATATCATAGTTAATTAACTGGTTGAAAATTATTAATACGCCAAGATATGCTAGAACGGCGTGACACTACTAAAGTCTAAACGATCATGTTACCATGAATCAAAAGCATGCACTTGAACATCATGTTATAATATATATTACAGTTGAATGGTTGTATAACAGTGTAATTTGACATCGCTGGATATTATCCTGTAATGTATTTATAACATTATAAGTTGATATCCGTGGGTGCTGTGCACTCGTGGGTTTTATCAAATACTTACGCTAGATGGCTTGGATTCGCTTTATATTGAGTCTTATAAGATTGTTACTTTACTTTGCATGGTTTTGCGTTATAATTAGCTGCGGACTTATGCATGAATGACTTCACTAGATAATATATTTTGTTTTTAATAGTGAATGAACATATAGTCTATAATGTAATACAATTCCTTCAACAGCTGAACATATTATTGTACACGTGAATATGTAGTAACTAAATGCACATGAAGTCTTTGCTGTAGTGGCTAAGAAGGTGAGTTCTGGTGTGTGAATTTTGCTTCTAATAATTGTCATACTATTACTTGCCTTTAATCCATGATGCTTCTTAAGATTATTGTGTTTAGTGATTACATCCCCTTATAAGATAAAAATTAAAACCCAAGACTACTAAGGTGGAGTTTGTTGTTACAAGAATATATTCTTGACATCAGATACATCAAGTGACAAGATAATTTAATAGCATATGCATGTCCCCATGTGTACAAATATATGATTTCGTGTGCACTGTTTATAACTGATAAGAGTATTTCTTAAGTTTTGCTTTAACCTCACGTATAATTAATATATGGTATGTGTTACTTATATCTGATTTAATTTATATTTATTTTAATTTAATTCTTGGCTTTAAATATTTGTTTCACCTATTACATGCTGTTATCATATAATCTTCTTTCCGTGATTTGAGTTTTTTCCTCCAATAAATCAGGTGACCTAACCTTTTTGTTTGTCAAGACCTAGAGCTCATCTAGATACTGACACACACACACACACACACACACACACACACACACACACACACACACACACACATATATATATATATATATATGCGTGCGAAAATAAGATAAGATAAGGTGATTGTTTTGTAATGTTAAAAAAGCTGGATGTAGAAACTAATTGGAACCTTGTTATAATGTCAGCAAGAACCCTAGTTTATTTAGGGGCCAATAACTTATTCAAAATGTATTTATTCAAAATCGTTGATCGTTTGTGGCAATTGGGACATAATTTTAACAATGGTTTATATCTCGCTAAATGACCTTGTCTGTCGTAATCCGGTCAATTATCTCATGCGAAAAAACATTTCAGGAGATGCAATTGGTTAAAATAAAATCCGACTAGGTGTAGTCACTGTATTTGAACCTGAGCCATTACTATAATGTCCAGGATCCACTTTCAGGTGAATCTGCTCTCTGATTCCGGTTTTAAAAACTTCAGATTGGGTAGACATAGATTGGAGCAACAAACTGTTGGTTGATTATTTGAATATATGGGTCAGATATTTATTTCATTTCGTGATGATATTTTCCCTTTAATTTGAAATAAATGGGATTCAGATAGCTAATTAATGCTGGACGTTGAAATGAAAACCCGTTATTTTGTCACATATTATCTAATTAGCGTTGATTAGTGACTTCTTAACTGTGTTTGAACTTAATTGTGTTCTGCCTAGGGTGACGAAGACTTTATTGGTTCAGTGAAATGACGCATACAAATCCATAAACAATATTTTCATTGTCTCTTGTTAATTCTTATTTGTTTGTGCATTATTATATTTCGTAATTCTCCCACGGTTTATTTTATTGTACGTTGTCTCTTTTTTGACATTATAAGAAAAATGTAAATAAGAAAATAAAATCCTAATGAAATTGATACAACCTACTCCTCCCTCTCCAAAATAAACAAAGTTTTGTCCTCTCCAATGATACCTTATTTGCTAACAAATGCTGCATATGCTTGTCACCTATTTTATAATAGAAAATACCTAGGTCGGGCTTTAAACTACGAAATAAATCGTTTAGACATTGTTATTTATTAATAATATGTATTAATCAAGAAACAATTATTTTTCATCTCACCTTAAGCGTACTTCAGTCATCACCTGGTAAAACCTCTCCGGTAACCTAGAGGTTAGAGCGTCCGCCGCGGAAGCGGACGGTCGCGGGTTCGGTCCCCCGACGAGTCATACCATAAACTTACAAAAACGGTACTAACAGCTGCATCGCTTGACGCTCAGCATGAAGAGGTTAGTTTTAGGACTGGTCGACCTGGTGTTAGGAGAATGTGATTAGGTGCGACATCATGCTACATGTCTGCGGCACGATGCCCCAGTGCTGCACATCACTATAAACTGCCTCACTGCAGACATGGAAGAGATTTGACTGAAAATTGTACATTAAAAATCCTATCCAAACAAACAAACATAAACCTCATCACCTGGTACAAAGTGATTGGTTTTTTTAGGGTCTCGTTCTCTGCTATGGTTGGCGCTCGTAACAGGAAGTTAATCCTTAGTGACGTTTTTTGTAAAGCATAACGAGGAACGATGTATTGGATTTTCCTAGTATATGATCTTTCCGTGACAATTACGTCGTTTCCAACAATATTAAAATTCCTTGTACTGTGTCTAATAGGCTGAGTGTATTTGCCACGTTAAATATTCTACAACGTCCCAATGACATGTAATAGGATATATGGATTACGAGTAAGTAGATATCTTATCATCTGTTTAAATATCGTTCATACAAAATGCTGGTAGAAGAATCATATTATTTTTAAGATCGTGTTACCAGACAGGAGGGTGGGCGAGTCCATTTTGATTTATAATGTTCCATTTTCTAAACTAAGGCTTCTTACTAAAATAAAAAATGACACCAATGACGCCAAACCGAATCATTTAACTAACATATAGTCTCACAAACGGGTTAGTTGTTTTCGCTACATTACTTGTGGTGTCATAGGATTTTGTATTCATTATGCGAGATGACATTTATTTGTGGTCACACCCTCACTGCTGTTCTGAATTAAATCATTTATATATATCAATAATATGGTATCAAGATCTTACAAAACTAGATTAGGTCGAGATCGACTAGAAGCAGTTAGAATATGTTTACTCGTGTTTTATTCTGTCAGGTGAAACTAAACCCCTTCTTCAAAAACTATAGAAAGATAACTGAAGAAACAAAATGAAGACGCATCAAGACGTAGATAGGATTTTCTTGGTCGAATGACTAAAATAGCAAAACATATTACTGAAGATGAAAACAACAGGTAGTAACGTTGATGGTAAAACGTGTTTGACAATCAAAGATAGATTAGCGCGATTAATACGAGGAAAACCACCGCCAGTGAAATTACCAAACACTGAGTTATGCCAGCAAATGTTCGTCAAGTAATAAATGAAGCTACAAATAAACAATTAGCAGAGTTGGCTGTAGACGCACTGTGCTCAGACGTAGACAAAATGTAATTGCAAGTCTGATAGCAGGAAGTGTTCTTCGTGTTAGACGATAACAATTATAATAAAATGTTGAAACGTGTATCTAATCGAGCATTCAATATCAACGCACAGGTTCTTAAAGATAAATATGTACGTGATTATCAGTTTTATTCTTATGATGAAAGACAACCAAATCAGCGTGGAAGGATTGAAGTACGGGTTTATGATACAAGTAGATATTTCTTACCTGCTGATGCGTTTATCGAAGTAGAAAGTAAAAGTGTAAAAACGGATGATGAAGGTTATAACGCTGATGTTGTGATTGGGTTTGTTAATATTAGAATTATGGCTTTGTTTGATAGCGCTACATATATGACTGATGCAAGGAATATTAAAATAGTTATATATTGATTATGACAAATCAGGTGGGCCACCAATGACGTTTGCTAAAGATACGTCTAAGTCTGATAGTAGATACGTAAATATAGTTAATGTAATAGATGATACAGGAACTGCATAAAAACCTGCAGTAATATCAATGAATGATAATTGAAACTAAGGATTCTTTACACAATACCACTATTGCACATTTTCAGATGGTCTATAAATGATAGAAAGGTTATTTATGGATCCAGACCTACAGTGATGCAATATGGCAACACGGGGGCGATGCTGGTAAAGTATTATCAAAGCTTTCGTATGGATGCCTGTAATGACTTCATCGATTGGTAAGAAAATCAAACTCACTTTTATGGATCAAGGTGGTAAAGCAATGTTATCATGGTTGACAATAACCACATATAATGTTCTTATCACCGTTGATGGTTTATTTACATGGCATTTAGCATCACATCAAGCTGTTTCGCTACTACGACATATTTTCATTACTTTTCAAAGTACGAATCGATTAAATTCTCAAACGCATAGTCATATGATATTTGACAAACTCAGTGAAGTTTAGTTGAGGATAAATGGACAGCGAGAACCATTTGAAGATCTTTTTTTTAATTTTGAAAACAATCATATAGCATGTCAGAATATAGATATTGCAACTAGATATTTTACAAAATCTATATCGGATCTATTAGTTTTCACTGGAACATTTATCCAGGCAGACTGTTGTTGATATACACTTCAGAGCTAGAATCATTGATCGCCAGTAGAAAATATGTAACAATTTCTAGATTAGATTGCTATTGATATTATAAAATGTCATAATATCATATAAATGTTAATCTGACTCGGACTGAGATTAAAAATCTACGAACCCCGTCGTGTAAAAGTCAGGAACCATTATAACGCTAAAAATCAGTCATCTTACAGGTGGTTAAACATAAGCAGTCACTGAGATAACGGGAGCGTGAAACATTGAATGATGATAAACAAGACGAGATCGGAATAGGAATTACTCTATCCGCGGCAGCATTGTCCGATATAACTAAATCAGGTGGTATATTACCACTTCTTCAGATATATCAGAATTAATATGCGTAGCCGCCCTAGCAGTCGCAAAAGCTTCAGCGCTGGGTGCTGCTGCAACAGCGGTGGCAATGGCACCAAGAAAACAACAGGAAAGGGAATGCTACACTAAAAGCATAATAAAAAAAAAACACGCGATCAAAACCAAGGACAACGTTCAAACAAAACCGGTATTCTTCAAACGGGTCGTCTTTGATTACGGATCTCACAATACGGAAAGGGTTTAAGACTACCAGAAACTCTGCAGTCATGGTCATTAAACGGTGTGAGACTTCTAGGGACGGTTTACTAAACAAAACGATAGCGTTTTATCTATGTCAAATTTTGGTTTACTCGAAGCTGCTGAAAAAATTACAAAAGACAACAACTTTCGAGGTATTTTTATACGAGATCCCAATTACCTTAAAGCATACTGAAATATAAACCATAATGCATAACCTTGATAACATTACTAGTGTCGACACTCATTGGGATGCATACGCGATTGATCAATGTGAGATTATTATTTTTATTCGTATGCGTTAGACCCGCCAAAAGAGCTTATCAAATATATCGGCTCAGCAAATAATATAATCTGGTACTAAACATTACCAACGCAGACAATAACTGACCCAACCATATGCAGCTATAAAGCAATTGCTGTACTTGACGCCATGTCAAAATCAACCAACCCACATCATAAAGTTGTACACGAATACACGAGTAATCGCTCTCGTTTTAAATTGATCATGTAGTATCATGGTAGACATTTACGTAAGATCTTGATCTTAACAAAAATACTCAGCTGACAAAATATCCAAATTATAATTGCTTATATCAACGGGTCTTAACCGCGGAATAACATCTGATCACAAAAATGATTAAGATGTACGACGTCGTCTTTGCATGAACTACTGCACCATATTGTCGGTAATACAACTCCGCTAAAGACCACACTGATATGAATAAGTTCCACTAACCCTAATTTAAATGTAATTTTTCCATGCTCAATAGCAGTAAAAGAGATTGCGCTTGCTCAATTACGAGGGTATCATAGTTGGCTGAATATTAGATAATAATTATTCGGTGGATTACAGGCAAATAATTTTCATGTGTTTGCAAACAAATATAAAATAGAAACTCGATGGCACCGGGGAAACTCTTTGCTAGAATATTGTATTAGAACAGGCAGTTATCACATCGAACAAATACATGATGAATTTTAGCGCATAATAAATTCTACTACGGAAATGAATTAAAAATCTTTATAATGGTCAACGAACATACTTTGTCAGTCGCGATAGAAATAAATTCTGATTAGGCTTTTGATATTCATCGGATCATTGTTAGGATGGCCTGCAATTCCACCTGTTTATCAAGGACAACAAGAACCAACACAAGCTGGTTTGTTTAACAGATATAAGAATATGAAAATGATCTGGAATATCGAAGACAACATAAATGGACTTGTGCCCGTTAGTGGGTAGAAATGTTTCCAGCAAACATAGGTGATTTAAACACTTGTGATGCTAAATTAAATCGAATTGTCATTAAGAATTTATGAGGCCATTTTTTTAAACTATTAACTGCTAGTTTTGAAGGTTTAGACGGCATATATATATATATATATATATATATATATATATATATATATATATATATATATATATATATATATACACAAACACTTTAATTTAAATATATATCTGTCTTAATTTGAAAGAGTGTGTGAGATTATCTAAAGTGAAGTCTTAGAAAAGGAAGTTTCTTGAATCCACATTTGTCCGTGACAGAATAAAACATTTCCGAAGCGAGATCTGTTTGATCTGGCAAATAATTTGATCGCAAATATTCGTGACTTCTAGAACGAATTTCGCGTCGCATCTCATGTGTTGTCAATATTTTAAATTATACGCGACAACAATGTGATTGCAAAAGCCTAAGGCTGACTTAGATTCTGACCTTAATTCAAAATTTAGTAATGGGCACGTAAGCAAGTTTTTAAAAAAATGTATTGTTATTGTGAGAATAATAAGAGCGAGATCAAGGATGTGTTGGATAAGTGACCCACGACTTCTAAATAGTTTTGGTAAAGAAAACAACATATTTTTGTTTTATTCTTTATTCTTATTATCATTGTAGGTACGTCTTGCCCCATGTAGGATATATTAGAAGACACAAACGTAAATGAAGTATTTTCATTTTTTTGATCTTGCAAAAGTCAAATTATCAATACAAGTGATTTTCTTGTAAGACTATACCGAATATAATTTAACTACGTAACAGATCTGAACAAAGACGTGAAATTCACCGATAACTCTAACCCGGTTGAATACTCCTTTGTTTATCTTGCACAAACATAACCTTAAACAAGAAGAGAACACATTCATCTGGTATTCAGCAGTGACAAATATGTTCTACTAACAATGGTTGGACAATGAAGAAAAATATTTTATCAGTCGTAATCAAATGAATGAATAGTTGGATTTAAATTGAAACCATCCACTAGGGTCATATGTTCATTATTTTGCACTGCCATTTATTTACATGGCAGTGATTTAATTTATCCAGGAAGATGGAATGGTGCCACATTTTCCTGGCGTTTATGCGCACAGAGTGCGCTATTTAATTTGGTCGTCATATCATACCCCTAAAATGGGGCTAATGATATGAATGTTAGACCTGGGTGAGTGGGAATAGACCCATCACGCACTCAACCTATTAACCAATCGAAAGTACGTACGCTTATTCCAAATTCAATCCAGTTTTTCTTGTGGATTTCCCTATGCCAGAATTGTGTAAGCCACCGATGCAATTCATCAAATGGTAGAGTTGAAGAATTAAATTACGTTCCTATCTATGCCAATCTTCTAGCATGAAAGTGTACATATTATATGTCCCTAACAATTTCTTTTGCTGATATGACTAAACGTCATTTGAAAGGTAGCCACTGTCAGAGAGGATTAGGTTGTTAATTCTGAGCGGTGGGTCAGAAAACGATCAAGTTAGGCTTTTTAGATAGAGCTTGTCAAGGAGGGTTTCCGTAACCAAGTGGAAGACCCTATTAACGCAATGAAAGACAATATCCCTAAAAAGGATTTTTTTTGAGAATCCCATGGTCACTTGTTAGTGACCGATTATCACTCTGCTCCAGTGGTTGGTCCCTGTATACTTCTTGAGTGTCTTGCTTGACCCTGTACTCACTCGATGATTCCCTGTATACATCTTGGGTGTCTTGTTTTGGATTCTCACTCTAAACATCCTTGCTCCCTCGTCAATTTGCTTCCGTATTTTTCTCTATCAATTCGGAATTCTGTGTGCTGTTTTGTGTAGAATATACAAACCCATATGACAACTATTTGCATTGTTAGTTAATGCACGATGTTATTAAGTTACTGCAAGGCTTGATAGTTTTGGGGTTAACAATCTTTATAGTGTATGAATTTGAGGTCATTTTCTAAATTAGCATACTTTTGGTTGCAACCTTGTGTTGCTGGGCCTGATAGTTTTGGGTTTGAGACTACCTAATAAGATCGAATTTGGGGTCATAACCAATGCATATATGATGAGGTTTGTAGTTGCAACATTGTGTCGCAGGACCTGATAGTCTCGGTTTTGAGACTACCTCATACACTTTAATTGGGACCATAGTTAGGGGCGCGTGTTGGTGGTTATACTTTAACCACAGCGGTATCGCGGTTTTAAGGGCCTATAATACCTTCGTAATATTAAACTCAGTTATGAGATGTTGTCAATGGGGTTATATAGAAGGAAGAATTTAGAAGCATAAGAGAAGAAAAGAGGTAAGACGCTTGCCTTATTGATTGTAGAACTGGTAGTTAATATAACTTTAATGTTTATACCTTTATGTATTTCTTTTATTTTAGGTTTATTTTTATTGTTCCATGTTATTTTACCATTCAATTAGGATAGGTTGCTCTGGAGCCGCCATGGGAACGTTATACCCAGCGTAGTGTAGGTGGGCTCCCTTAAGGGTAAGGAATCCCTTTTGGCCCCGTACGCTTTCCTCCCCGTAGAACAATATTATTTTATATGCATATTTAGGTACCAGTAAAACATTCATTTTATTTATGGATGATATGGTGTTATACTTATATTCTATCCATTAGTCCTGTAGTTCTAAGAAATTCAATTATATTATAGTATGTTCTTTGAGGGTTTTTGTTGCATAATTGAATTATTTCTGGATATGTACTTGGTGCGGCAAGTTCTAATTGTTTAGTTATGAATAGGTCTCTTTCTTTTTTCGTATTGTTACAGTTATTGAATATATGGTACAGATATTCCGGTACATTACAGTGGAAGCAGTTGATGTTGTGCAGAAAAGGTCCTATATATTTTCCAAAACTATTAGCTAATTTTGTTTTTCCAAGAATTATCATATTTAGTTTAGATTGTTCATAACTGCTGGAACTGGGTATCAGGATATTTCTATTGACCTCTTTGACAATACTATGTAAAAATCTCCCTTGTTTATTATTGTTCCAATCCTTTTTGCCACTTTTGATTTATCAGTGTATAGATTAAATTGTTAATTTCTGTTGGAGTATACTTTAGTGGCAAGTAATTAGGTTCAGTGAGTTTACTCTTGTCTCATTGGTCAGCTAATTCATTGCCTTTTATGTCCATGTGAGATGGTATCCATAGAAACTCTACTGTTATGTTTTGAGTATCGAGTATTTTAATTATTTGGTTAATTTGATTAAGAAAGTTTTCTCTTGATTTAGTATTATTGCATTGTATTGATTTTAGGACACTTAGTGAATCACTAATAATCAAGGTCTTATCTGATTTATTTTCTAGTATCCATTTTAAAGATTCCAGGATGGCCCATAATTCAGCTGTGTAAATGGAGCAGTGATCAGGCAGGCGGCTGCCTATTTTGATATTGAGTGTCGTAATCACATGGCATTAATGGTTTCTTAACATATGAACGCCGTGTCAAGTAAGCAAAACGTACAATGCTGGAGTCCTGTATAGTCCTTAGACAGAGATTTTATTTAGTTGTGTTATAGTACAATTAAATATGACTCATTTGTAAGACGTATATGCGCGCATTGCAAGTTTGATATTGGCATGAATGGAAAACCACCGACAACTCTGAGCAGAGATAGATAGCCTGGGGTTGTGAATTTACCGGCAGTAAAAGTTAAGTTAATGTTGGCATGTTCGCCATTGAATTATGGTAGGTTCTTTAATCATCACTATAGTATAATAGTGATGGACATGTTTTTGATTACGTATCGATGTCTAAGAATTCTAGATATATGGGTATGTGCACTTGGTATGAGGAAACGTAATTGGGATGGACGGCTGAGAGCAGTGATGAAAATCTAGAATTTCTTTAAGCATAATCCTTCCAGGAATGGTAATTAGTTTCACTAAATGGGTAATGTTCGATCAAATGTTTTTCAAATGTTCACCGTTACCTCTATAAAAGCATCAATAATTGTCTCAAAACATTATAACGAATATGTTTTAATTGCAAGTGCGAATATCATCCGAAACTAGTATTTTACTAAGTAGAAATCTTGACTGCAAGCTGTAAATACTAATATGTATTGTGTAAAATGATGTGATACTAATAGTCGGGTTTATCCTTCACTAATGGAACCAAGATGATCTCTTTTAATTCTAAGTTTCTTCAAAATAATCTTCACATTTTTCCAAGAATGGACATACTAATGGATCACAAAATATACTTGTGTTAGATTAAAGATCGAAAATATAAAACAGTTATTTTAGTTTCTGATAATATTTCAAACGTTTGTAAGTGTCATTATGGGGCGACTAGACCTTAATTTGTCTTAAATGTTTAAATTTGTCTCAGAGCGAGATGTTTTGTTTAGAATGGAAACGATTAGATATTTGTTTATGCTTACAGCGTATAAAACATTAAATCTACTCTAATACCTTTATTACGTACAATCCTTGATTACATCTAAACAATTCTTTAAATCATTCAGTATAGAGAGTAATGATATTGTATCACAGGTGTTTGAAAACTTATCAATGGTTAATACATTTAAAAGTTTCAAACAAATAGCTAACAATAAACGCGAACCATAAATGTCTTGAACAATTCATTATAGCCATGCTCAAATCATATAGAAAGTTTGTCTACTAGAAGTGTCTGTTTCAATTGTTGATACAAGAACAGATGATATTACACCCTATGGTAGCGAGATGTTTTGTTTAGAATGGAAACGATTAGATATTTTTGAAAAGAACTACTTGAGATGAATGAACTTAAGTTATATTTAAGGTCTAGTCGCCCCATAATGACACTTACAAACGTTTGAAATATTATCAGAAACTAAAATAACTGTTTTATATTTTCGATCTTTAATCTACACAAAACAAAAGCGGAGTACATGTATTTAAGAAATCAAAGGATTGACATAATTCCGTGCCATTGCCCATAATCTTTAGATCTCTATTGATATTCAGTTATACTGAAATACATAAAAACCGAACATAAAGTTGCATTTTGTTTTCATAATATCAGATTCAAAGTCAAATGTGTCCATAGTTTGTCGGAAACTTCATGAAAAGACTTTTAGTTTCTCTGTTTGGCATACTCATTCTTGGATCCAACTAGGTTTCATACTAGTTGTGTTGCTTTGAGCTAATCTCAAGTAGTTCTTTTCAAATATTATTCTGTAATGTAATTTTTACCATTTTATTTATTTTGTAACTTTGTTTTACTTCCTAAACTTTGTGTCTAATTATTGAAAAACATTTTTGTTACATACGTTTTGGAATTTTGCAAGTCATTGAATGAACTAATTTTGTTTTGTTTACATTTTGTTTTTTAATTCTAAAACTTTCTCTTACAGTTCTGTGTTTAATCACGTTTGTGTTGTTTTGCATATTTTGTTCTTTAATTAATTATAGTCAAAAGGTGTTTTTAAGGTTTTAATTTCCAATCATTTTTTAAAACTTTCATGATTAATTTGTCCGTTCACAATTTGTTTCAAATTTTATTATTTTTGAAACATTATATACTTGTTTAAGATATTTCACATATCGGTAAATATTTTACATGTTTTTCACTTTTTAAAATATTTATTATCAGTGATTCATTTTATAAAAAAATGCAAACTCTTTAAAGTTTCGTTTAAATTTATTTTGCGTGTATGTGAATATTCAATAATCATGTAACATTTTATTTATTTAAATGATGAAAAATGTATTTTACAATTTTCTTACGATTTTGTTTACTATTTATTTGTACAGCTTCTTTTCTTATTTGCTGAATTTATTCAGTGTTTGTTAAATTTTATTAAGGTGTTTTTGGCCATAATTGTTTTTAATATTTAATTTCTTTTTTCACTTTTTAAATTGTGAACTTTTTTCACTCTTTCATTATGCAAACAGTAACCAAAGCTCTATCCGGACCGTTACGAATAGTCTTGTAGATATGGTGAGAGGTGCAACATATTTTAAAACATAAGATCGTTTTTGTATTCTTGATGCGGTCCGTACTATGTGTGTGGGGGTTGGGATTGGATGTGATGGCGTTGGAGGATGACGGAAGGAGCGCTGCGAAAGTGAAAAGTAATGAAATACAACTAAACACACCATCATGACTTAAAACCCTGTATATGTCAATGCAATTAAGTGTAAAGCAATAAAGGAAACAAAGTTTGCATCTGCATCTTTACCAATAGTAAAGAGAGGTCTTGCTTCTTACAAAAATGCTTTTGTATAGCGGTATTTCCTTAACGTATATATAAATGTTCGAGGGAAGTCGATCTTCTGATTTTTTGAAGTATACGCATTTAAACGTATTGCAGTCAGAAGGTCAAAACAAAGTTACACACTAAGAACACAAAATGGATGAAATGAATGTAATCCAGATACACTGAAAATGTACCCCAATAAATGAGAATGGACAACGGAAACCACACCTATTACACAGTTATGGAGAGGATTAGTTTAGGAAGAATACTATAGTTTCAAAAATATGTTTTTGGTGCTAAAACCGTGTTATAAAGAGTCTATCAATACTTATCAATAAAACATTTAAATCGCTAAAAAGAGTGGAGTTAGCAGTAACGATATAATTATTTACAAGGGTGAGGTTTATGTAGAGAATAGTATATTAAGAATTGAAATGTTTCTCCTTATTTACTCAGTGTGCGTATTTGGTATTATTAATATTTGGGTAAAGATGTTAACAGTTTTCACTCTTATGCAATTTCATATACGAAAAAAAGAATGTCGATGTAAGAATGATACCTCTTATTAAGTTCTATTTTTCTAACTAATGCTTCAACACGATCTCAGACACTGGCATTGGAAGTTTTCTGTTATAGTTTAGTACTGAGTTTAAAATGGCATTAGTTGTTTAATAACACACAGATTGCGTCGATCTCCTTTGTGCACATTATCCTTATATTTCAAGCGAAATACTACATTATTTTCAAGGTGATTTCTTGATTTCGGAACTACACAAACTGCTAGAAAACTGGAATAAATGCATGTTCACATATTTTGTAGTTTCCTTGCTATGTAGATGGCAAAGATTCATTAGAAAGAAAAAGATTATTTTGTTTGGGTATTTCAATGTTCCCAAAAAATTTTCAAAGAATGTTAAAGTAGGATATTCTTTGATTTCTAGAGTTTATGTGTTACAGAAACCGCTACAAAAAGTTGAAAACTGGAAATCTATTGACATTTGGTGCCTCTGTATTCTTGACGCTGTCAGAACACGAGAGAAACTGTAACAGATTTTTGTACCTTCTGCTATGTCCGCAGTTTTTAAACTGTAGAAAACATAACAAACTGGAATGGGTTCGTGCTGTTTTGTGAGCAGAAACTGACCTTTTAAAACTGGATCGGTTTATTGTGGTTAAATGCAGTTTGCATATTACAGAAATCAGCCAGGATATATATAATATTCATGATTAATAATTATATAATTCATGCATAATGATTGACTTATCGATTCCACCTATCTTATACCAACTGTTAACAATTGTACTGTATTCGAAAGCATCAAATGTCTAGTTAATCTTGTTCATGGCCAGTACAGTGTTGACTGTCGGCAGCAAGATTAATACTGTATAGCTAAATCAACTACATGAATTGAATTTGAAAACGTATTTAGTCCTATTTACTTGAAATTATTATAATTAACTTAAACTAATTAAAAATGGTCGCTTTTTAATTGACATGTGAACATGTTGTTTAATGGTATTCAATTAGTTTGATGGAAGATTTTTTCCTATGGAGTCAATATGGTTACCTTATGGATTCAATATGGTTACCTTGGTTTTGGCGATTCATCTATCATTTTTTATCACCAATACCTTTATCTGCTAAATGCTAATATGAAATATATGATTTTAAATTCAATGAAACGTTTATAACCTTTTTTGACACAACAACAATCATCGGAAAGTTAATTTGCATGAACGAAAAATGCAAATCTTGTCTAATATTTGTTTCAGTACTTGTAGCCTTGATTTATTCTTCATGGCGTGATTTGTGAGCTGCTTACATGTTGAACCTTAAATGCTAATATGCAAGAGAATACAAGGGTAAACACGTCAACATCAATTTTTAGTACCAATATGTTTGTAAACACTCAACATCAACTTATAGGATTAATATGTTTGTAAACACGTCAACATCAATTTGTAGTATCAATATGTTTGTAAACACGTCAACATCAATTTGTAGTATCAATATGTTTGTAAACACGTCAACATCAATTTGTAGTATCAATATGTTTGTAAACCCGTCAACATCAATTTGAATGTTAAATGTTTGACGTAAATTTCTGAAGTTAATTAAAAAGAAAAAGAGCGTTATCCAGTATACCTGGAATAATACATTATCCATTGTATATGATAATATATCAATGTGACCGAAAGTTTAGAGAATATTATTTCAACAACGACCATAATTTGAACGAGGAAGTAAAACATTTCCGTATGGTTTTAGTGTAAACTGGCGTTTCAATGAACGTATATCTTTGAAAGATTTTACGCGTTTAGTTGTAATTTATTTGTTAGTATTCTTTTATTTTCATATAGATGTTGATAACGAGAGAATCTTAGGCTGCTGCTTCTGTGCTGAAATGTCAAACGCCAACCAGCTAATGTTGTAAAGGATTATTCTAAGCCTGTCCACTGGTCAATACATGAAATAAACATTTTACAAATATAAAAAATAATATTTTGAGCCTACATTATAAAAGTATTTTTATATTAAACAAAATCGTCTGATGTGATGAAAATAGCATCTAAGCATGTGATAAAAATATCAATATTGATGTAACGGTTTGACTGGCTGCTTTCGTTGTTACTTGATAGTTCAAGGCCTGCAACAATATTAGTTCTATAATATCCTTGATTTCTATTATACATTATTCTAATACATGAACAGCCTGTGCTTAATCGATACGTCTCTATCCCCCCCCCTCTCTCTCTCTCTCTCTCTCTCTCTCTCTCTCTCTCTCTCTCTCTCTCTCTTTTTTCTCTCTCTCTCTCTCTCTCTCTCTCTCTCTCTCTCTCTCTCGTTTAAACAAAAGCAGGCAGGTAATTAAGACTACTTCTGTATTAATCGTGGAACAAATATGGATATAACACGCGCAAGCAGTTTAGTATAGACTGTAGCCAGTTTGGTGGCAAAGCTACGCATGCAAAATGTACAAAACATGGTACTAAGACGACATGGCTAATGTAATGCTAACACATCGATAGGCTTATCATTTCATGACATAATGGGGACAAAGTAAGGTGGATTTACCATTGTTGGTCCCACTAGGGACAAACGGCTAAAAAAAACTGACCAACACTCACACCTACTGACCAACACAATCTTACTGGTCATCACATACTCATACAAACCATGACATATATTGACCTCTTGGACAATATTCACATCTGCTGACCAACAAATTTTGTCTGGCCAACACGAATAACTACAGCTTTTCACCCATATATATCAATCAATATATACACATGCTAGTCAACACGCTCTTTACTGATCAAAGATGACTTATTTTAGTCTGTACTAAAAGTAATGCTGAAATACCAAAATAGAGACAGAATTGGGAGAACACAAATATCTTCCGGAATATTTCATCTAAATGGTAGAGTAAGAAATATTTCAAGTCTGAGGCTAACACAACAACAGCAGCACAGAAATCAATTGCAATAATTATTCTTAAAACAAAACTGACATGAAAAACATTGAAACAAAAATCAATTTTTCATAAATGCATGATCGGAGAAAAAAGTCATAACACAAAATACTATTTAAAATATATTTTGCACAAATATATACTTTGAATATTGTGGGCAACATGTAGGCAAAGTCTAAACTGGCATCTTTAAAAGATAAGAAAAAATTAAAATACGAAGAATTAACTATCTGAATAAACAGAGAGAAAAAAAGCAAACTGGAAAATTAAAAGCAAACTAAACAATAAAACAATTGAACTAAAACACTAATAAGAAATAAAGTTGCACAATAAAAATAAATAATATTTAAAGTAAACATGAAAATAAAGATTAAACTTGATTACAATATTAAAATGTAACTAATTCAAACTGTTAAACAGTACGTCGAGATTAAAAAAAACATTGATTTGGAAATTCAAATTTTCGTGAATAACATCCTGACATATCAATGTTATGCATATTTAATTTGCATAGGTTTTTCTTTCTTTGCTATTAATATTGTAACGTTGCATGTTGGACGTTGCATGTTGCACTTGACCTTGTCCAAACTCAAGTCCATCGTCTACCTGAACTGAGTATATGATTTTGAATTCGTAAACAGCATGCCTTTCTAAATCTGAGTTTTGAACTTTAGAAATTTCACCTGAATTGCAAGATCTACCTGTTTTTCCACTGTATTTTGTGTTAGAATTTTACGGTTATAACTAAACTTTTATTTTATAAACATTGGAGGCCTTCTAGAAGGTTATTTTCCATTAGGTAAAATATATTTTCAGAAATTGTTAATTGTGATCAGAGTTCATGTAGAGACTATGAAATCTTGTTATCAAAAATCTTTATTAATTGTGCTTTCAGTTGTATTATTGTTGTGTCCAAAATTTGTTTATGTCTGGCATTGACTTATCCAAATTATTTAGTCATAGCACATACAAAGTGCATATCAGAAATAGCATTCTTGTAGATAAAGATTTGAATTTATGTAAAATTTCAAATAAGAACGTACGTCTTGGAGTATACTATTGTAATTCAACAGTATATTGTTGGTACATCACCACGACAAAGGCCACCATAGGAACATCGACACTTTCAGCATTGGATTTAATTTAAATTTCCACTAAAGTTTATTAAAAACTTTAAATATTAGGACCTGGGTTTGTAATTCTAGGACTTTGGGGGATTTAGTTCGCAATGCCATAAATTCTTTTTACACATCTTTACCTTTTAGTTTAAGAAAATAAATTATTTATTGAATATTTAAGGGTTGTTGGTTTACACTCTTTTATATTACTTTTTTGAAGACCATAGAGTCGTAGCAAAAATAATCTAGTATCACAATAGGCTATTAAATTGTAATCAGCATTTAACTCTCTTTTCAGACTCACAACATTCTGCAATTATACATTTTCCTTAAACATATGTACTGATCATTAACATCAGAGCAGAAAGCCTTGAAATGCAGACTAGCTGTATAATAAAAACAAAACCATAAAAAAACAATTGTTAAAAGCACGAGGTGCCAGTTCCATTTAGATGAAATTTTCAAACAGTCATTCAAAACTTTTACATTTAGAGTTGATATATTACCGCCTTGCCTCTCGGTGTCAAAAAGATTTATTATACTCGTGCCAAGTGTATCAACTTGTGCATTATTTGCAGAATTAGACAAGTGACTTATTCCATTCCTTCTGAACGCTACGTTCACTGTCTATATAAAAGCCTGAAGAAAAATTATCTTTAGGTCTCAGTGTTCTACATACGACAAAGATCTCTCGAATTATTTAATTGCATTATATGGCATGTTAATCATGTCCGCTCAATGACTAGTAGTAGTAGTAGTAGTAGTAGTAGTAGCAGTAGTAGTAATAGTAGTAGTAATATAATTAGATCGTTAGGACTCTGACACAACTGGGATCCTCTATCCTTATACCAACGGTTCCATCCAAAAATCCGTGAATAAACGCTTCTTCTATACATATGTAACGGCCGGGTCTGATATCATCCCACGAAAAAAATGGAAAGGGAATGGGAACTTCCAGATAGAAAATACAATATGACTCCTTTCCATTCTTGTCCTGAAAGACAGAATGTTCAGATCGAAGAAAACGTCTTTACAAAGGCATTATTTATATACATTGGCTGCTTTTATGTGTGCGTTTTGATATTATTTATAAGAAAGGTGAAAGTAAGTGAAACCCAGGACTTTAACACTTGTACTGTTAAGTGTTGAAAACAATGAAAGTCATACACTTTAAATGTATGCACCATTTTCTTTAAAATGCTGTTTAATGCTAATTTAAAAAAATTTTGGCATCGTAACTATTTTCATAGCCAAAGGTTTGCTGGGCTTCCGATGGTAAATAGTTGAGGTATTAATAATATCAACCAGATAGTGAGCCATATGAGACATATATGAAAACATCTCTATGACTGCAACAGTAAAATAATAATTTAGAAGCTCTACTGATATTAAGTAGTCATGCGATTAAAGTTGACCGGAGTCTAGTCAGGATCAATAGACATGTTATATTTATTTTCAAATTATTACATGTAGTTACGTTAATTTGATAAATTAGTTCCTCAATGTAATGGTCGCCCGTCATACTCAAAATGTTTTCTAATTAGAATTGATTTGCCTTGCATGAACAAAAGCAGTTTCTGTTACTTCCTCTTAGATACGATTTCCTACCTGTGGAGGATGCTAACCAAAAATGACATGCATGTATCCCCAAAAGACGGAGTACATGCTTCTTGTTGTCAAACATTAAAACACTTTAAAGCATTGAAAGGGAACATTTAGATAAAACTATTGAAAATTAATTTACTAGTGAGCCTTATATTGATGTGTGTGCACGACGCACTAGATTGTGAAGCTTTGAAAATTGTTCTATTTTTTCAATTTATTTTACAAGTTCCGGTACAATAACAGATAAAAAAGAAATCAGTGCCGGCTTAACTATGTTGGTCCCCTTTGCAAAAAAATGAAATCGGCACGTTGAAAAAAACCAAAAGGAACCAAAACTGGCTTCCTTATTTCGACCGAATTCATATAAATAAATCAGTGTACTTAAAATAATCCAAAGTCAGATTCTGGGGCTGGCTTTCCTCGTACTAAAACAAACTTCAATTATAATATTCTTTTTGTAAGTTTAAGCAAGGAGCTTACTGCCAGCTGCCAGTTGTGTTTATTCATTACCCGTTCTTCCATTTGTTGGTAATATGTAATAACTTAATGTTTGCATGGTAAAACGTATATACACGAATAACTTGCTTTAATAATACTTATGTAACCCATACTAGCGGAAAGATTATAACTTGCATCCACAGAGAATGTTTTTTCCAATAATGATTTTGTTTGTGCGAAATACCGTCGTATAGTTAACTGGAATACGTAAACGGTAGGTGCTTGCAAGCAATCGGGCGATTTCCTTGTCTCTTTTGCGATTTGATAGCCCATTTAGTCAAATTATCTCACTACAGTAATAAGATCACGGAGAATTTCAGCTGCAAAGAGCGCTTCGAGATAACTAACAAACTAATGTCAAGGTACAAATGTACACAACTTCCAACAACCTTCTCTCCACTAGACCTTCGAGACCGATTTGCAAATTTCTTTCGTGACAAAGTACAAACCATTAGAGATTCGCTTGACAGCACAATTTCAACTGACTCATCACCATACAGTTATGATGCAGACTTGGAGCAAACTTTTGGAGCATTTTAACCTATTTCTATTGATTTAGTACGGACAATCGTGATGAAAAGAGCACCAAAGTTTTGTGAACTTGTTCCAATTACGACATCACTGCTGCTTGCGTGCTTAGACCCAATATTGCTTTCACTAACTGATGTTATTAATATCTCTCTCTTTCATCGGGGGAATTCCCATCATTTTTCAAAACTTCCATCGTAAAGCCACTGAAGAAACCAACACTGGACCATAACGATTTAAAGAACTACCACCCAGATTTTAATCTGCCATTCATATAAAAAATCTTAGAAAAGGTTATTCTAACCCAACTTCTATCCCATTTGAATTCAAACAGTCTGTTTAGCAATGTACATTCTGCATATCGCCCTTGCCACAGTACGAAATTACTCTTCTGAAGGTATTTAATGACATTCTCTCTGCTTTGGATAGTGGAAAGGTAACAGTCCTCACTCTCCTCGATTTATATGCAGCATTTAACACAATAGACCATGATATATTACTTCACCGTCTCCAGCATGTGTTTGGCATTCAGAATAAGGCCCTGAAGTAGCTCAAGTCCGACTTAGTCAACATGATACAAATTATATCTGCAAATGGAATACATTCCAGACCAGTAGACATATGTTGTGGTGTTCCACAGGGATATGTTCTTGGACCTGTTCTCTTCATTATATTCATTCAGCCGCTCTCAAGTGGCATATATCATTACCCAGTGTCGCATCCATTGCATGCTGATGACACCCAAATATACACGTTTAGCCACCCAACTGACGTTGATACTACCATCCATGAGTAGAGAGGTGCATTTCTGATGTGAAATCATGGATGACATGTAACAAGCTGCAGATAAATGATGATACAATTTAGGCTATTCTGATCACAACACAAAGACTTTCTCGTTCACATCCTTTACCTCAGACAATAAATATCAGCAGCACCAACATTAAATTCTCACAGTCAGTACGAAACCAAGGCGTTACTCTAGACAGTACTCTCACAATGCACCAACATGTCATGAAGATATGCAAGGCTGCATATCTTGAATTGAGACGCATCAGTTTCATTCATAAATATCTTTCAGTTGATGCCACTAAAACAGTTGTGTGTTCATTAGTACTTTCAAGACTGGACTATTGTAACTCAATTCTGTCTGGTTAGTCGCAATATTTAGTCCAGAAACTTCAAAAAGTTAAAAACATACCTGTACGGATCATCTTTAGAGTACCTTGATCAGAGCACACCTCACCACTGCTCTGTATCCTACACTGGCTATCGATGCGATACAGAATCAAACACAAAATTTGTTCTCTGTGCTATGTTTCAATGACAGTCTCCAGTCCAACATACCTATCGAGCCTCACCCATGTGTATACACCAGATAGATACTTACGCTCTTCTTCTGATAATCGTATACTCATTGTTCCCAGGATGAAAACAAAAGAAAATGTTCGTTTGCATACCAGGGCCCGGCGACATGGAACTAATTGCCCATTGAAATTAGACACAAACAACAGTAGTCCCTTTTAAGAGTGCTCTTAAAACTCACCTGTTTCGACTGCAGGGACAAACTTAGAGACCTAATCGTATTTTGTATCTTATATGTTTTCAGCATGTTTTTATGTTTTCCAATTTCATTGCTGTTGTCATTTGTTTTTCTTGTGTAGTCTTATCATTATTCATGTTGTAAAGCGCATAGAGCTTCGAACGTTTAGGCCCTATACAAAGACCTCATTATTATTATTATTATTTTTATTATTATTATTATTATTATTATTATTATTATTATTATTATTATTATTATTTGCATGAGTAATGGAGAAAACATGATTGATGATATTGACTAGTTATCACAAGCCTTCAGTTTATACCCGCGCACACTAACACATTAACTTGAACAATTGAAACATACAAAACATTTACTGGTAAGAGCGTGATATTGCAGACACTGAACATTGATAAAAGTCTCAGCATTATTCTCTCTCTCTCTCTCTCTCTCTCTCTCTCTCTCTCTCTCTCTCTCTCTCTCTCTCTCTCTCTCTATCGCTCTCTCTCTCTCTCTCTCTCTCTCTCTCTCTCTCTCTCTCTCTCTCTCTCTCTCTCTCTCTTCTCTCATGTGTAACTGAGTGTGTATTAAATCCAACAGTGTTAAAACCTTAGGCTTTAACTAAAAATATATTTTTTATTATCTCATTTAAACTACTATTAGAAAATTGTACACGGTTTCTATAGAATATCATCTGTTAAGCATGATTGTTTTATAAATCAATATTGATAATGTGACCAGAAAATTAATCTTGAGAACGTCGTTGTGCAAATGAACATATTGTTAGCATAAAAATAATTGTATATAAATATTTTAAATATAACAAGCAAGAAGTATCATTATTTTCTTTTAAAGAATATCAAGGTAGTTTAGTTTGTTTAAATTTGTTCAATTTCTATCTAAAACCTTTTTTTTGGATCCTATAAATATTGTCAAAATCATTTTGTCATTCATAAATTATACAAATATATATATATATATATATATATATATATATATATATATATATATTTATATTACATACTTTATAATTGCCATTAGGAAAAGACGAACAACTTGAAACTATATTACGTTGGGCCGAATTGTCTTTCAGGTTCGAACAATTGTGTTAATTACGGCCGAATTTGGGCCTAATTGTCTCCGGCCGAATTGTCTTTGGGTAAAATTGACTTTAATCTGGCATGCATGCTACAACGTTCCCATTTCTCACCCTATTCGATCCCACAGCTTCTATCCACTTTTATTCTGGTGAACATAGTCTTGTCGGAGAATAAATAACCTTTTATTTCCATAATCACTCTTTATGGTTACTTCCTCATGCGACACAGTGTTTTTTATTTGCTTTACAAAAATACGTGCGTAATATATATCACATATATGTTTATGTGGATAATTAAATACCGTAATAGAGAGGTTGAATATTAAGGGACAAATGTACGCAATATGCATTCTTAGCACGCGGAAGCTACTATCGTTTATAGAAATAGTCGACTATTCGTTTTCCTCTGAAGAAAAGCGTATCTTTAAGTCTAATACACATTGGTTTTGTGTACCAAATGCGCTTTTACAATATCTGTTTAATGACATTTAACTTTCGTCGGTCGTTTCAATACAATAGTATCTTTCCTTTGTTGATGTGTTGGACTATTTTCAGTGACAATTCAGTACACACACTTTCGAAATTCAGTTAAGTCCTTAAAGTGTTATTGTACTGCTATATCAAAATTATATAAACATACATTTGTGTCAATTTCATATCTGTCATGCCTTCGTGGAGAGTCGAAACGTCTTCTCACTGAGCGGTCTACTTTAAGGACTTACACATCTTCTGCTGTAGAGCCGACCAGGGTGAACATAGTGACCGTAGTGATATCTGACCGTTGTGATCAGCTATAGAGCTGACCCAAGTGACTAGAGTAATCAGAGTATTACTGGTCGAATAGCATGTGATCGGGAGGTGCTGACCGAGATTGATGAGAGCTGGCCATCCTGGAATACTGACGGCTTAATTAGCCACTGTGATTGTGCTTGTGACGGAGTGTATAACTCGTGCATGCAGCCTTTTAGCCGTGTTCAAATATTTGGGGTTCGTAAAACCCAGTGTATTTTGGGACACTAGAGTTACCTTGTATATCTGTTTCCATTTCCTGACATAATTTCACTAGTTGAGTGACAACATTTTACATTCTTCCTATATGAGTAAAGATATATTTGTTACTATGTGAGTAAAACGCATCATTTTCTTGGGGGTGAAATCACTGTGACTCATTCACCCCATTTCCTTGTACCGTGTAAGATCATTTAATTGTCTTTGACGTCTGCGTTGTCCTGGCGTCCTCGAAGTCTGCGTTTGACTTTAAGAAGCCGTATCGAGGCCGATTAGCAGTTATGTTATCAAGCAGATGATTAATAGTCTAATAGATATTCAACCGTTCATGATGAAACCTACCAGAAAGCTTGCACATAAGCACACATGTTTCGGCATAATATATCACAATGTCCGAGAATGGGACAGTGTTAAATTTAGAAGTGAACTGTTTGCCAATAAAATTATAAACCTCTATACTATTACCAGATCGCATCTCATCTCACTTTACAGCAGTATATAAATAACAAAATAGGCTAGGTGAACTGTTGGTTCAGGTCATGCACAAAGGTACGCATTATGACTTAAATCATTTCTACACATCATGAACGCAGAATCATCATTTCTAACCAAAGTAAAATGCCTTCAACAGCAGATACACCATGCTTACCACACACAACTATAACTGACATGGACATCAACTAAGGTGTGAATAGAATGTATGTACAGCATGATCAATGCTTTACAAACGTTATTTGAAAACTTCTAAATATTTTATCATAACTATTTAGGTGTTTTCAAACTATCTAAACATTTCATCCCAAGAAAATAAAGTTCTTTAAAATACTCATTAGTTGCGTCTGGGCGCCAGAGGTCATAGGGCGCCAAAAGCCATTTGGGCCTTCATCGTCGCCCTGGGCGCCATTTACAGTTAGCACTCCACTTTTTGCCGCCACTAAGTCATTGTCTCATATATGAAATTGTAATCGAGATAAGTTGTAAATTTCACAGGCATGCTAGCGACCTTGTGCACCTCAACGATGGATGGACATAATGTTTAGCTTAATCTATCTATTTATCTATCTATCTATCTATCTATCTATCTATCTATCTATCTATCTATCTATCTATCTATCTATCTATCTATCTATCTGTCTGTCTGTCTGTCTGTCTGTCTTTCTGACTGTGTGTGTGTGTGTGTGTGTGTGTGTGTGCGTGTGTGTCACTCGGCGGGACTTGCCTGAATGTACATCGCACGACGTCCAAACGGATGAGGATAGACTCTTGACATGAATGCCAGCAGAACTCTGTTTGTAGGGAGTGGTGGACCGAAAAATGATTCGAATGGTAGTTCATCGATGTCGCTAATAATGTGATGCAAAGGGTACATCCTTTGAACAATTGTTTTCGCCTCCACAAATGACTGTGTGGACCTTGATCTGGTTGAGTCATCCATGCCAGTGAACATTCCCGGGAAGACAAATGGAAAAGAGCCATACAAATTTGGTATACTCCAGTCTGAAGCGATAACTTCGTTACTAGCAGCATTTCCCATTGCTTGATGTCTCTTGAATCCCTCTGTTTCTATTTTCCCTTCCACCTATAAATAGAACGAAAAGCATGTTGAAATATGCAGCAAACATCGCCTCTACGCGTTTTAATGTTATTTGCCCAATTTTCCTGCTTCAACCATCTACTAAGCAATACTTTTTCTTCAACGTACACTTTGAGTAGATATGTAATTTATTACTCATATTTGTATTTACATACAAATGATCTCTTTGAATATAGATGAAATTTATTAGGCATATTTTGGATTTAGGTATAAATGGTCTAATTAGAATATCTTGTCATGATAGACATTTGTCAAATTCTGTGACACTTTTATTTTATATTCGATTTAGACCTTTTTGAGCAAACAACTATTTGCTTGATGAAGAAAAACATTTAAGGTAGAAACGCAGAATTGCGTGTAAATATTTGTATTCATATATAAAATACCCGAGTATACGATCAGATCAGACTATTCCGGTAAATTTGGATTTGTATGGGGGCACAGATTGATTGTTAATTCGACTTAGACGTTTTGGGAGGTATTGAAAGCACGTACAAGCACAACTCACTTCAGGTAGAACTTGCCAAAATTTTACTAACATACGTATTTAAGTCATGAATTAAAATGTTTGAAAGATCAGCGTTGTCACATCTAAATTCCAATAGCAACATTTCCTGGATTCCGGATCTAAATTAATTCCAAACGTTCTGTTGACACATTCCATATCGGAATATGCATATTTGTCTGTATTTATATATATATATATATATATATATATATATATATATATATATATATATATATATATATATATATAATTAACCTAATTACTTGATGATTCATTTATATCATATTCTTCAGTTTGTTGTAAATATAGTCGAAATTGTTCGACTTTATAGTCAACAGTAGTGATATGCATGCTATTCGAATACATACCTAATGAGACTCAGATTGATAATAAAATCATTATCCACTCAAGTATGCATCTACGATAGGTCATATACTGGTAATCCTGTATCCACGATATGTCATGTAGATTAGTAATAATGTACCTACCATAGTTCATATAGACTGGTAATTTGGTATCTACGATAGGTCATATAGACTGGTAATTATCAATCTACGATAGGTCCTATAGACTGGTAATTCTGTATCTACGATAGGTCCTATATAATGGTATTTACGTATCAACGATAAGTCATATAGACTGGTAATTATGCATCTTGCGCTTCTGCATTTCCCACAGAATTATCGCCAGTGTCCTGCTTATATGCATTTGCAGTGCTTGCAGTATGAACATAACTTGCATGTGATGGGGGCGTGTCGAATGGGAAATCTTCGATTTTATCGATTCTTGATTCTGGAACGGTTTCCTGCTTAATATTAGGTTTTACTTTCAGGTTATACTGCGTGGACACCTTTAGTTGCGCTCTGTTCTTACAGGTATCACGGTGTTTCTTAATCCAGTCATTTCTTTGGCAGTCCTTTGAGCAATAGGCTACCTTATAACATCCTGTACATTTTCGGAGCTTACCTTCTCTACCACAACAGTTACAACGTGGCTCGGATTTCTTCATCCTTCTTGAATGTGAGGAAAAATTTCTCTATAAGTATTTCTAGAATAAAATAATATAGAAAATGCACATAAGACATATTTTATAAGTCTACGGTCGTTGCTACCATTGAAGCAAACAATCATTTTCACATCTACCATGATGTTTTTCTAATATCTCTTTTTCGATTTATTAATAAATTCTTTCGACTTTAAGATCATATTTCTATCTAGTTTTAAAATGCTTGACATTATCTAGAATTAAACCGCCACGTTTCTTTCTTTATCTTTTCTTCTTTGTTTTCAAATTCCATTTTGATGGCGTCTGGATTTCCGATAATATCAGTTTCAATCTTTCATTTGAAAATGAATGGTCTTTGCGACTAGCAGCGCCAAATAAATCTTTGTGTCATCAGTTATCATCACAAACTAATATTAACCTGTCTTCTTGAAATATACAGATGCTGTGGTACTGAGTTAAGATGGTATGTGTGTGTGTGTGTGTGTGTGTGTGTGGGTATGTGTGTGATTTGGATTTTTGTGACAGCTGTTTGTGATTTCTAGCACTGAGGCATGCTGACATGTAGCATGATGTCCCACACTGTCACATTATCCTGACACCAGGGCAACCAGTCCTAACAATAACCTCTGAATGCTTAGCCCTAGCATTGTGGCTGCTAGTACCATGTTTGTGTCTTTGGTATGACTCAGAAGGTGTTATAAACCGCAACCACCCGCATCCAGGGTGGACGCTCTAACTACTAGGCGACAAGAGCGGTCGAAATAAGACGATCTTGACTCTGGTAAAAACTTAGGTAGTATTTTGTATTCGCATTCATTCCACTCTCTCAGTGGAATGAAATATTTTCCCCAAAAATGAATATAAGCTTCAAAGATTAGAACGAGCAGTACAGTTAACAGATATAAATATTTTAAAAAGTCTCTCGTTCAATTCAGATCTAATGTGCACTTTGAAAAGTTGAAGATTATCAAATAGCAAATTGGTCGGATTAACTATTTTGAATTTGTGTCATTATTTGTTTTCTTCTGAATGATTATTTTACGAATCAGAGTTAGAATGATATAGGTTTAAGACGAGTAAATAAAACCCATACAAATTATTATCCATTTGAATATTATATTGCTGTTGTCTATTTGTGATGTCATATTTGTGTTAGTAATAATGATAATCCTTCCAAAACTAAACAACTTTGTCCTGTTTATGTCTATGTCAATTGTACTATGTTACGTACCTGAATATTCATAGAGAATACAGTGGGCACCGAGCACTGTTAACCCACTGTAAAGTATGTAAAATCTGATCTTTCAGTGGGTCTACTTTAAATGAATAAACATCACAAATACTGATGAAATTGTAACGCAACACTGAATATAGTATTTTGATTACCGAAAGCCACATAATATTATAAGTATACAATTTCTATTTCCCTACAATCATTTACATTGATCAGAAATGTGCGTGATAAATGAATTATGACATACAAGGCAAATGTATATGCATATATGACCATATTAGAAAAGCAATGAAAATATCGAGTACTTGACACACCATAAATATTTCAGTGCGATGTTCTGGTAAAAGGTATACCTGTTTAAATGTACTGCAATACGCCAAACATTTCTAATGATAACCAAACAACAAATATTTGACGAAACGTTATAAACGTAGTGTTAGAAACCATGTTATAAAAGTTGTGCAACATAAATCGACTTTTAAGTTGCCACAAAAATCGATGTAAATAAATACCGATTTTAATATAAGATCCTCCGTTTGTAATAAACTATGTAGACAACTCTTTCAACATATAATGAAGAATAAAAATGAGATTTTAAACATCATTAAGAATATAAATAGATTAAGATTGTATTTTAATTATAAACTGATTACGTACTGAGATTCAAACCTAGCAAACACTGGGAACAAACAAAAATGATTACGTTTGCTTATCAATATATAGCAGCGGCCGATAAATCGATGGCTACTGAAGGTCACAAGGGTGACATCGAAGTCTTATACTTCTAATATGTACGTACGACTGAACAAACATTTGCAGACTGATGGTAGACCATTTCAACTAAGAAACAAAATATTGCTTTTTAATTACCAGTACATTTTAAAATTCAGATAACTGTTCATCTTGATTTTCTTTGTAATGAGTATGAAGACGGAACAATCTTTGATTGAACTACCTTACATAATATGGTCAATCTTGGACAGACTACCTTAAATAATATGATCAATCTTGGACAGACTACCTTAACTAATAAAGTCAATCTTTTATTGAACTACCTTAAATAATATGGTCAATCTTTTATTGAACTATCTTACATAATATGATCAATCTTGGACTGACTACCTTAACTAATAAATACAATCTTTTATTCAACTATTTAAATAATATGGTCAATCGTTTACTAAGCTACCTTAAATAATATGGTCACTCTTGGACTGACTAACGTAACTAATAAAGTCAGTCCTGGACTGACTATACTTTCATTAATATGGTCAATCTTAGACAGACTACCAAAAATAATATGGTCAATCATTTATTGAACTAACATAGATAATATGGTCAATCTTGGACTGACTCCTTTTATTAATGTGGTCAATCCTGGACAGACTACCACAAATAATATGGTCAATCGTTTATTGAACTAACTTAAATAATATGGTCAATCTTGGACTGACTACTTTTATTAATATGGTCAATATTGGACAGACTAGCATAAATAATATAGTTATTGTTTTATTGAACTAACTTAGATTATATGGTCAATCTTGGACTGACTATCATAAATAATATGGTCAATCTTGGACTGACTACCTTAAATAATATGGTCAATCTTTTATTGAGCTACTTCTAATAACATGGTCAATCTTGGACTGACTACCTTAAATAATATTGTCAGTCTTGAACTGACTACCATAAATAATATGGTCAATCTTAAACAGACTACTTTTATTAATATGGTCAATCTTGGACAGACTACCATACATAATATGGTCAATCTTTTATTGAACTAACTTAAATAATATGGTCAATCTTGGGTTGACTACCTTAAATAATATGTTCAATATGTTATTGAACTAACTTGTGTAATATGGTCAATTTTGGACTGACTACCTTAAATAATATGATCAATCGTGGACAGACTACCTTAACTAATAAAGTAAATCTTGGACTGACTACCTTAAATAACATGGTCACTCTTGGACTGACTATTTTTAATAATATGGTCAATCTTGGACTGACTGCCTTAAATAATACAGTCAATCATAGACTGAAGACGTAGGCAAAATGTTGGGAAATTTTTTGTTATAACTTTTTGTGTGCTATGTATAAACAACTTCCAGTACATCGTACTAGTTTTGTAACTGTGATTTTGTTAATTATATTTTGTTTAATTAAAGTCCACTGAATGGGTCTGTATTCTTAAGTTTAGTCTTGTATAATGGTTACTATTCCACTGAGCAGAAACATTGAAGCAGTAAGTTTGATTTGTTCACTGTAACTCTCTAATCCCTTTGCTGATTTTGCGACACTACGTATATATTTGAATGCAATTATTTCACTGTAATTATTTGACTTCACTGTAATTATTTGACTAATTTTTTGAGTGTAGTTATTTGAATGTAATTATTTGAATGTAATTATATATAATTATTTGAATGTAATTATTGGAATGGAATTATTGTAATGAAATTATTTGAATGGAATATTGCTGCTTTATATGATTGATATTATATGATTTATATTATTTGTGTATATCAATAACGCAAAGTATGTACAACATGTGACACCTGAAAATCAACGGATTATTTGAAGAAGACAATTCGTCAAATGCTTGAATAGGTAGCACATAAGCCTGATGTATCATCTGCTTGTGTTTCTTACCATTTGACAAGTATCACAAGATCCACATTATTTGGGCAGCATCATTTATGCTGTTTGGCCAATACAAGTGAGTCATGATCTCGTGATAACTCTTACGATCCCTAAATGACCAGCCAAAAGTTTCATTGAACAGACTAAGTATTTTCTGTGTCTAAGGTTTTAGAACTGCAATTTGATAGTTAACTGACCACTCATCACCAGCAGGGTACCAAGAATGACTCCACTTTCTCACAAGAATTCAATTTTAATGACCCTTTGAAACAAACGGGAGATTTAAGGATCTGTATCCTGTTCGATGACAAGTGAGTGTCGTTGATCACTCTGAATAGAATAAAGAATGAGTAGTTAAAAGATGCTCACTGTGATCAATATCGTCTGACTGATCCAAACAAGAAGTGAAAGTGACCTCGTCAAAAGCCTGCCCTAAACGTGCGTCAGTTAAAAGAATGATATCATTATCAAATTCATTATCAAGAGCTTTCTTCGTCATAGCTCTGGTAACTGCACAAGCGCGGAATAAATTAGCGGATTTTTCTTTCTCAATTGGATCATCTTTCTGATCAAAACAAAGCTCGTCAGTTGCAAGTGGAGTTACGGCAACCTTGTATCCAGGTAGGTCCTTTTCTAGTAATAAACAAATCCTATATACTGGTAAAACAGAGACTGTTCCAACTTTCACCGGTCTTGAGACGAAGTCTGATGACAAATATACACAAAGGAGAGGAACATTAACAAAGCCACGCTTTTTATTGGGCTGGGATTGGCCGAATCACCTAAGAGTGACACAGAACCCTTTGATATGAATGGTTCATAATTATCCATGATAAAATCATACTGATGTATATTAAACACAACAAATGTATTGATTTAAATATCTTACCGTGCCTTTGATCTCTTAGAAATAAGGACATTTGGAGCACTCCTGTCTTGATTCTGATGCCTATGTTTCAATTTGTGGCAATCAAAAATAACATGTTCTTTCAGGTTACAATAGGTACACGTAGGAAGAGACAATGATATGGAAACAAACGTTCCTGAAGTTGGATTTTAGAAGTTGTGTCAGTATGAGTTTAAGAAGGGCTTGTATTAGACTGAAATACTTTACTGCCGAAAGACTGTTGTGTAGAAGTCTTTTTACAAAACAATTGTATAAGTTAAACAATTCTCATGAGCAGCATAAGAAGTATTTTTCAAGATTTCGATTATGTTCTTGTCAAGATAAATCTTAATGTTACTATGTATACAGTTCTTAAACTGTTCGCATAATATAAGATGTTTGAGATTTTCATAATCATTTTCCACTTTCTTGGCTAAGCACCATCTGTCAAATAACTACTCTTTTCTCTAGTAAATTCAACATGAGTTTGTCCAACTTCTTTTTAAACGTTTCTGAATTTTGGCCATTAAGCTTCATGGACTAACTCATAAACCCTTAAGATGTATTCTTTGACAGCCTCAGTCACCCCTTAAGATGTATTCTTTGACAGCATCAGTCACCACATAAGATGTATTCTTTGACAGCATCATTCACCACTTAAGATGTATTTTTTTACAGCATCAGTCACCACTTTAGTGAGCTGACAGTGAATGGTTAATATCACTAACCTTAACAGTGAGCACACACTGTATTCATTGAGTCCAATGTTCCTTTGGCAATTTAAAATTTTGAACAATTGTTTTAGATCGAGTACAATATGTGTCTACTTCTATTTCTCAAAACGGGATCATTAACCTAATGCTCTTTGCAAGATCAAAACTTAAATTTGGATTCGACGTACGAATGTGCTAAAATGTTCCATATATTTGTGGACTAAATATTCAGATCATTATTAACGATCTAGAACAAGTGTCCACATGTTAACATAGGCAGGGTTATGCAAAAAGTGGTGACTCGGGGGATAGGATATGCCAGCACGTGGTAGGGTGTCAATAAAGAGCATCGTAATCTATGTCAGAGTCTGCCTGAGTGATTGCTGTATTCGATACGTTTACTATTTAATAATATGTTTTGTGTATATGCAAGTACCATATGATATGTATTATTAATGAATGTAATGAAGACTGGTATCCAGATGACAGTGACATAGTAACATTTGTACACTAAATGATATTACCTATCGGAATTCAATATACACTGTTGCACATTATGACGAGTCTAGTCTGTCTAGTAACCTGATAATGCATTCAATTCCAGACTGTGTGAGCTCAATGCAGATTCCTAGCAATCAACGCATGCAAGAGTAGAAATGAAGTACAACATTCTAAATTAGATTAAATTTGTCAGATATAGTAAATTATTCCTATCGTTGGTACCCTTGGAGGTTTTGACACCTAACCATTAACTAATACTTCTCATGAAGCATTTAAGAAACTAAATGGACAACAAAATCATTTGAAATCTCCACCCAATTTATGATTGGTTTTATACTTTCAATTCAGATAAATGTTGAAAAGCTGGTATTAATTCCTAAGTTAAACAAATAACATGCATTTTATTTAGCAAATATTTACAGCTTGAGAGCATTTCTTATACCTACCAGTAATAATTAGATATACAAAATAATATTGGAAACGTTAGGAGTGGATATATATATATATATATATATATATATATATATATATATATATATATATATATATATATATATATCTAAGAGACAATGTGAGCTATTTTGAAATAATGATAATAGTGAAACTAATATTTCCAGTTATACGAGATATTGGTGTTAAGAAAGATAGTCGCAGCTTTACATTCAATGAAATATTTAGACATTTGCACAAATTATGAACATTAAAATCGGCGGACAGGTCTTGAATTTCTTATCGTCTCACATAGCCTCTACTATATGTATGCAATGGAATCCTTTCAAAATCATATACTATGTGTATGCTATCGAATCCTTTCAAAATCACATGCTATGTGAATGCATTCGAATCCTTTCAATATCCCATACCATGTGTATGCTATCGAATCCTTTCAAAATTCCATAATATGTGTATGCAATCGAATCATTTCAAAATCCCATACTATGTGTATGCAATCGAATCCTTTCAAAATTCCATAATATGGGTATGCAATCGAATCATTTCAAAATCACATACTATGTGTATGCAATCGAATCCTTTCAAAATTCCATAATATGGGTATGCAATCGAATCATTTCAAAATCCCATACTATGTGTATGCAATCAAATTATGACAAAATCAGGCATATCAATGATGTACAATGTATCTTAAAGTTTTCATGGCATGGTCTTGAAAGAGTGATTTAAGAATATTTAAGGTTTTCTTGTTATAATAGTATGGTTAGTTGCATTCAAATATGCTAAACAAATATCCCCATGTCTTAAATAGTGTTTCTCTATCATTCCTCATCAATAATCAATATCAACATTTGATATGGTACCTTGACTATGTATGTATTGTATGTATGTATGTATGTATGTATGTATGTATGTATGTATGTATGTATGTATGTATGTATGTATGTATGTATGTATGTATGTATGTATGTATGTTTGTATGTATGTATGCATGCATGTTTGCTTGTATGTATGTATGTATGTATGTATGTATGTATGTATGTATGTATGTATGTATGTATGTATGTATGTATGTATGTATGTATGTATGTATGTATGAATGCATGCATGTTTGTATGTATGTATGCATGCATGTTTGCTTGTATGTATGTACGTATCTATGTATGTATGTATGTATGTATGTATGTATGTATGTATGTATGTATGTATGTATGTATGTATGTATGTATGAATGCATGCAGGCATTCATGGTATTATGGTTCCATAAATCTACAATCTCTCTCTCTCTCTCTCTCTCTCTCTCTCTCTCTCTCTCTCTCTCTCTCTCTCTCTCTCTGTTCTAATGGATAGTTAGATGGTAACTCTACAGAAAGTAGGGGTTATCTTGTGTAATGCAACACAAGGCTAAAGGAGTGTACATACATAGTGTATATTATAAATTAACATGTAAATGGCAGAATTATTTTATGGGTTTATTTCGGAACCCATCACGTTACAATATATATATATATATATATATATATATATATATATATATATATATATATATATATATATATATATATATATATATATATATATATATATTTATATATATATATATATATATATATATATATATATATATATATATATATATATATATATATATATGGTCGTGCAAAGTTTATACAGACAGAACAAAATTCGGTAACTTTTATAGAGGGAATGGTGTTTGTTATGCAGAAGATGTTCTTATATATATTTGCTGCCCCTTAACATTTAGTATTGTCAGACCATTCAGGGATTGAAAGCCCAGCGCTGTAATATTAAAATAAACGTTTAAAGTCGTTATTTAGGGATTATGTTTCGATTTTCAAAAGAAAATGATAGTACAATTTTCTTTAGAACGGATTCATAAAACATCCCTTGTCAACTATTATCGAATCTTTCTGACATGCTAGACTAGTAGACATTTTAAATTAATTTGAACAATAACAGGATAATTGCTTATTACTAGGTTTTGATTATTATCTGTAACCTAAAAAAGGTATTGAATCCGTCCTTCTCTCCTAGTTCATTAACATAATAAAAAGTTATACAACACTTTGTTATTCACGTGAAAGATTTTTAATGCTGTTTTATTCCTTTCGGTTTTCAAAAGATGTGCTTTTCGTTATTGTATTGTTGTGATGATGATGGGACGAACGTGATACATAGAAAGATAAAAGACATAAAAGAAAAGAATAGTTCCAAAGGATGAAAGCGCTCCATATAACCAGAAATTATGATAGGTCATGTGCTCATCTCTTCAAAAACTCTAATTGGAAATACAAAGATTGGTAGAATTAATGTTCCATAGTTACTTGTACCTAAATAGTTTTCCCCAAAAGCATAGAATTAGACCGAAAATGTCGTCACTCTTTACCCATCAGTATAGATCAAATAAACATAAACAGCTCTTTGCTGTTTGGAAATCAGCTTGATCATACATTGTTAATATTCTTGACATATTTTGTATATCTAAAAGAGCAAATGTCTTGCTGCTGGCTCGCAATATTAGATTAGTTGGCCCCAACAAAGTAGCATACATTGATAAGATGATGCTTGATAAGAATTAGTAAACGCTCAACGAAATTAATACTTTATTTATATTTTAATTATCCGCTCTGATTGGATTACGTGACGTCTTGATCATAGTGCAATTTGAAGGTAGAAGGAGCCACATATTATTTCATATTTTGGCGAAAGGTATTGTAATGTAATCTACTGTATCCGGTTGTATAACCTTGAATAACTTCAAACTGATCCATGTTGGGGATGCACGTGTAATTGGTATTTGCTGCTTAATGTCATCCAAGTCAACATTATTAACTGATTCATGCGGATATTGACATCCAGGTGTAGGAGGAACGTACCAGAACTTAGTAATGTTAGTGTACCGTGAAAAATCCGTACAAATATTCTCCTGATTTATTTAGGCTTGCTTTTTCCCAAATATTGATATATTTGCTTAATCAGCAGTTGGTTATTTGATGATTAGGACATAGGGTATTAATTAGGTATTATGACATAGGGTATTGCATACTCAATTAGCTAACATGTGTCAGTCATATACACATTTTACACTTAAGCTAACATTTATATAAAAAGGCGCACTGGAAATGTCCGACTAAATTCCATTAGTCTAGTCCTATTAAGTCAGATAGACCTGAGAAAGTAAATTTGATTACCTAATGAAAATACTATTCCATACATTTTGTTAAGCAGCCACCTCAGATTTTAAATAATATTTGTATACTTACTATACAAATAAATACCTGTTTAGTTAATCAGCAAATTTGGTGAGCTGATACTAGTTAATAAAGAGATAAATTGAACTATTTAGAAACTACGAGATTTTACACACATTTGATATTTTATGGAATGTGATTCATTCTTGCAAAATGAGATAGTTTTATTGGAAACATTACTTTTGTTTTTTCTGTTAAACTACATTGCCCAAATTCGCACACATTGTTAGTATGAAAACATCAGGTGGTTAAAAAATCGTAGTCCCCATGTCCCTCAGATATGTATCTGCTACATCGCCCTTTCCAACCACAGTGTAAATTATGTTACTTAATCATATTGTTTTCCTACTATGTTCTTGTAAAAGTTAGGTACGAGCATAAGTAGTAATAGGGGGCACTATAGGGTCTATGGAAAACCCAGTCAAAAACAGCTTGGGGCACTATAGGGTCAAGATTTATAGGGTCAAGGGAAAATCCAGTCAAAAACAGCTTGGGGCACTATAGGGTCAAAACAGCTTGGGGCACTATAGGGTCAAGGAAAATGGAACAGGGTGGGCCTATATAGCGTCAAGGGAAATGGAACAGGGTGGGCCTATATAGCGTCAAGGGAAATGGAACAGGGTGGGTCTATATAGCGTCAAGGGAAATGGAACAGGGTGGGTCTATATAGGGACAAGGGAAAAAAGGGCGGCAAAGAAAGCTACTATCTTTTCGAGACCTATGAGTGGCCCTGAAAAGGGCCTTTGGATACTTCTTTTATTTTCTGTCGTTGTTCCACCACCTTTTAAGTTTACCAATGATTCCCGTTTTCTTCTTCTTTTCGTCCTCGGGAATCCAGTCAGGATGTCCCATATCTCGAAACTTTTCCTGAACTCTCATCCATCTTAGATTGAGTAGATCAAAGTCCTCTTTCTTCTTTTTGTTCTTTTTTTCCTTTCTCTCCTTAGACCAGTTTTCTTTAATCTGGATCACCTGTTCTTCCATCACCATTCTCATCATTGCTTCTGCTTTCTTTAGCCTGTCTAGACCCCACTGCACATATTCCCACTCTATGAGATGTAATGTTTCTTCTAGAAAGCGCCTGACTTTGATGACATGATCAAGTGCCTGCTTCAAATCCCCTATTCTTATATATTTTCTTTTAATACGTCTTCTTAATTTCTGGTCTTCCTCCTCTATCATACCTTCTAATAGATCTCTTGCTAATTTCAGTTGGCTTACAAAGCCATGGTTACTTTGAAATTCTTCCTCAAGTCTTTCCACTTCATATTCTGCATCAAGGATCCCAAACCAGCTGTCTCGGAGTTGGATAAACAATTCAAAATTCATCTTGATGTGTTCAAAATTGAATGGCTCCAAGGACTGACGATTGCGTATATATATCTTAAGCACGGACGTGAAAGTAAACACCCCCTACATTCACTTGTCATATTATATACTATCCACAAACCATATCATTTACTATCCCAAATCACACTATATACTATCCACACACACGGGGAAACAGCCAAAACAAACCATACTATATACTATCCAAAATCACACCCTATACTAACCACACACACACGGGGAAGCAGCCAAAACAAACCATACTATATACTATCCAAAATCACACCCTATACTAACCACACACACACACACACACACACACACACACACACACACGGGGAAGCAGCCAAAACAAACCCTATTATATACTATCCAAAATCACACCCTATACTAACCACACACACGGGGAAGCAGCCAAAACAAACCCTATCATATACTATCCAAAATTACACGATATACTATCTAAATAGAGTCAGTGTTTATAATCACACTACTCCTCTCTCACACCCATTGGCAACTGACATAGTATTTCTTTTCTAGACATTTGGGTAGCCCTGAGAAGGACTGTTTTTTTAAACTTCAAAATGCACCTGGTTAATGCTGGCATCTCCCAGGTCTAGCCCCACACACACATCTCCTACTCCAATCATTCTCCCAATTCACTCTTGTGATTGGGAGCGCAGAGGGAGAATGAGTGGCTTCACTATCCCAGTCTTCACTTTGTGGGATAGTGAAAGTCTCTTCATTTCTTCCTCTATTCCGCAACCGTGGATGAGATTGTGGTTGTTGCGGCTGAGACTGTGGTTGTTGCGGTGGGGGTTGGGCCTGTAGTGGACGAACTGGTTCTGGTGAAGGTGTCCTCACCATAGGTTTAACTTGACTAGTTTGCCTCATCATGGGGTGAGGCAAAATTGACATTTTCATTTCCTTCTCCTCTTCTTTCTTTTTCCTCTCCTCCTCTTCTTTAATTCTGGTCTCTTCTTCTTCGGCCTCCATTGCCAGCTCGTCCAGGAGACGTCTAGCATTCTCCAGATGCATTTGAAGCTCTCTTAACTTTTGAACTCTGCTCATCTTCTTTGATGCGCCAACGATGGGTAGCCAGACTGACGAGTGATTCTTTATATATAGTTCAAGCGCGTACGTGATGGAAAACACCCTCTAGATCCAAAAATCTTACAGTATCCCTATCATTACCAAAAACACGCGGACGTGATGGAAAACACCCCTCACTTTTATACTTGACTCCTATTAATTATACATTGAACAAGTTATTTTGAAAAAAAAATACGTTGTGCTTATAGACGCACTTCAAAACAAAAGTAAAAAGAGACAGTGATTATAGACTCACTTCTAATTTTTTTCTAACTTCCTCACATACCATAAGCAAATTGAATGATTAATTCTTTTCGAGAATATTGCGTAGCCCTGAAAAGGGCTGTTTTTTTTGTTTTTGTGTGTACGAGGAAGGATGGCAATCTTTTATCGTCTAAGATTGCGTCCTCGTTTGGCTACACGATAGGGTCTGCTTCTTCGGAAAGAGAAAGAGAACTCTTTCGTGTCCACACGACAGTCGACAAAACTTCTGTCTGGTTCCTGCTGCTGTTGTTGCTGTTGCTGCTGCTGCTGTTCTCTCTGCTGTCTCTGCTGCTTTTGAAGTCGATACTTCTCAGTCCATTCTTCTTTCTCTTTTTGAATTTCCTCTCTGAAGAGTTCTTCTATAAGGTCTTCCGTTTCTTGTAGCATTCAGGCTTTGACATCAGATTGTGTCTGATACGATGCAGAGTGACGTAAGCTTCGTTCAGCTTAGCTAGTCTTGAGCACATCTTCGTAGGAGGATGAGTCAAACAATGGATGGCCAGACTGGAGACTACCCCTGCTTTATATGGTTTAAGCGCGGACGTGATGGAAAACACCCTCGACGGTTTAGGGTTTTGAAACGTTGGGATAGTTTGATGTGAGGGATAGAAAGAAAAGTCAAAGAGCATTTATATGAATACAAATGTAAAACAAACGACAGACGCATTGGTTTTCAAAACACAACATTTTTATTCAAATAACAAACATTATTTCAAATAACAAACACAATTTTTTTCAACTAACAAACATTATTTTCAAATAACAAATATTTTTTCAAATAACAAACATTTTTTTCTTTCATAACACTAATACACTATCTTTGACATGGTTGACAACGTTGTGAATTAAATTGAGATTTCCACTGATGGAAGTCATTGGGCGATTGATGTACACTACGTTTCCTAGCTAAAGACAACAGATAGCCATAATGGTCACAAAACCATCGATCTACTTTGTCATCGTTTCGAGACGAATGACGATCAAAATAAGTCACTAAATGTTCTAAAGAATATCCAAGACTGCGATGATGCAGATAATAGATACAATATTGTCCACACACCATAGAATCTGTGCTTTGTAATTTCACATTATTGAATCGTGTCGTCTGAGCATTTCTTCTCATAAAGTCAATGATATCATCTTCGAAAGGGGGCAATCCATACGAATCAAAATACTCCGCACAACCCTCTTGAGGAAAGTAGACTGCTACCCAGTGAGTTCCTGGAAGATGACTGTCATCTGTATTGATGACATAAGCTTGATTCTCTTGAGGTTTGCGATGAGGTAGTTCATCTTTAGCACACACCACAGGATTCCAAGAAGCAGTGTACGAACTACGGTTCAGAAGATAATAAAGTTCCCAAGTATCCATTTTTTGTTGTGTAGCCTTGTTTTTTTCTCTCCTTTCTTCACAGGTGATGATAAGTCATCAATTCAATCCAGACTTTTTGTTTGAAACGGTCTGACAAGTAACTGATGGCTTGCTTCGTCTCTTTACTTTTGGCCAAGAGAGCTTCGATGCGATCGATTTCTCGAGCAAACAATGGAGGAGAGGAATGATCACGTAAGCCTTTATACCACTGAAGTAACACGTCTTCTTCGGAGATGAGACTCCAAGCTTCGTTCAGATAATCATCCAATTTTTCTTCTTGACTCATCATCATACATTTATCGTGTTGAATTTGACTGGGATGATCGATTTGACATCCATAACAATCTTTTTTAATCATGTCTCTCATTGTATCTTCCAAGTGTTGTGCAAAACAAGCCACTAACTGTTGTTCCTGTTCTGGCCATCTGGATTGCATGATCACTACTTCTTCTTCTTTTTGGTCTTCGGGAACTGCTTTTTCTGTAACCTCCCATTCCATGGATTCTCCACTATTCAAAGAAGGACAAGGGTCTTCCATAATGTCTAATAGTCTAGAATGACTTCTCTCAAACTGTTGATTTCTATGGTATTATCGAATTCAGCATACAGAATGACATTCACCGTGTCGGAAAGAGCCTTTTCAAACTGAAGTTCCACACGTATCTGCCCAGATTTTATAGGGTGGAAATGTCCCTCGTCGCTGCCTTGGTCTGGAGTGAAATCAAAAGCCCACAACGCGTAACCTCCTGCATAATCTTCGTAGGAAATACCGTGACTGGCGTTGGTTCCTAACTGTCCTGTGGCTTCGTACAGTGACAAGTACGACCTCAAGTAATTCTTCGCGGTAAACTTGGGTTCGAAGGGTCTGGTACACAAAGTTTTGCCATCGCGCCTGACTTCGATTTTGGATACTCCGTAGTGTTGAAACTGGAAAGGATTTTCAGTGTGGACACCGTTGAAGGCTGAATTCTTGACGATACCAATGAATAAACGTTTGGGTAACTGTCCTTGGAACAGATGATCTTCGATCTTAGATTGGAGTCCAGCGGAAATGGTGAACGTTTTGACTTCCACGCGTCGTATCGGATACTTGGCTGTCGTTCTGCTCAAAGTGTGACTGATGTCATTTCCCACTTTAGGTAACACTTCCACGCGACGCACGTATAACCTGGCTTCTTCGATGATGGTTTTGTATGTGTTGGCATCAGCCATCAAATGGAAAGCAGCACTGCTACGATTCAGTCTCAAGCGAATATCTACTCCGTTCAGCAAATACTTCTCTTGAAACCACATGTCCAAATGCAAACGATCGAACAGTTCTAAACTACGATTTACAATTTTCTTATGACGCTCGATAAAACCCTCATTGCCGTCTTTTGGGTCTGTGACTGCGGTGTCAAACTTATTTGCGGTGTCAGGTTTCCATACCACGCAAGCATCTAGATGAGTGTTCTTGGCTTCTTTTCCGTACGTCAAGAGATTTTCGAGGTACGCTCGGTAAGGGTAAGTATCCATGCTACTGCTGACCAGTTTGTTATTCATGTACAAATCCACTTCGCTGAACAAGGAATGCATGAAATTGTTGACGGGAGCTACTTTGTTCGCGTCTACTACAACGTTGTTGTCAGCCGATTTGGCCACTTTCACTTTCAAATACAAGTAACTGTTATTGAGATCGATGTAATCTTCGGGTTGTCCTTTGATTTCAAACTCGATGGGAGCTGAATCCGTCAAAGAGGAGACGGGATGAAATTCAACCCATTGGGCTTCTTGCATGGTCGTCATGGTGGGTGGCATGGCAAAGAGATCTAGTTCCGACTTGGAACAGGCACAAGATTCTTGGTGCATCATTTTTTTCTCTCAGTCTCTATGTGTTTTTACTTTTAATAATCAAAAATGTCTAAGTCTCGAGAGGTTCTTTTTTTTTTCGTCTTTCTAACTTTAGAGGTACGAAGACTTTTGAAAGGGTGCCTTCGTCGTCGCTTTCTACCTTGTCCTTGCTGTGTCGTCAGGGAAGCAGGAATGCCAGACTCGGTACCGTTCAGAGCATTTATAGGACTTTCTCGTCGACCCAAAATCTCTTTACCCGTTTGAAGCAAGACATTTTTGCCTGCTCTCAAAAAAGCTTCTTTAGGGTTTTGTTTGTCAATGAGAACATTTTGAAGAAAATCTTTGCCGTGAGTCAATGCGGCATCTTTTAAGGCGTGCAATCCTCGTGTCACCATCGGTTTTAAAACAGGGACCACGGAACGAAAGGCGGATTTAAACATATCTCCTAAACCATGTCCTCGTTGTCGAGTGACTCCTTGGTACACAGGATACATCACTTTTTCAGTTGTTGGAGAATCGTTTTTGAAAATGGAGTTTCACTGTGACTTTCCCTTTGGTAAATGGAATATTTTGTCCTAGTTCTCCTTTTATAGTAATGTTGACACTGTCGAAATACGACTTACTGACAGGCAAATAATGAGGATGTACAAATTCGCGGTGAACGTGATAGGTATTTCCACCTTCCTCGTCAGCGGTGACAGAGTCCACTTTGAAAGGAATGACACGCAGTAACGGTGCAGAGGTGTGTCCTACCACGTTGTACTCTGCCACATCGGAGTACACAAACATCAAGTTGAGTCCTTGGTTCAATTCTACAGGGGATCGAAAATATTTGGCAAAATCCACGTTACTGGTTATGCCTGGTATTTCTTTTTTGTTCGGGAGCATCTTGAGGTCTCCACCTAAGATATCAAACAATTCAGGACAAAAGGTAATAGCTATCATTTTGTCGGCTGTAAATTTCATCAGGAGGCGACGAGCCACTTTATGGTACTCAAAGGTAACACTTTTTTCAGTTTTGTCCAGGGGTTTACCAAACAATGTATTGAACTTGTTTGCAATCGTAGTCACTAAATGTTGACCACTAAAATAATAGCCTGAAGGGATCTTGAAATGATAGGTAGCCAGATTAGTTATGGCGTTCTGCTCTTTTATTATCCCCTCATCGTTAAGGATTTTGTCTCGGTCGTTTAATGATTTTTGCAATACCGGGTCATACACTTGTACTGAAAAAGTGTTTTGATTTTCGACGATGTTTTTGATTTGTGTCGGGTGTATCATTTCCACTAAAGCTACTTCCCAATGAGCATCTTGATCCAAATGCATGGCTTGAGGTAATTTAGCCGTGTAACAGCACAACGTGTTGTTAGGAAACACCTTCATGGAACTGTCACTGGGTAACGTTAAGTAAAATTGGTTAATAGTGTGGTTCATAATTCCAATGTTGTTCTGTCCGAGGAGTCACTCGAGGTTAAAGGAGTATCTAAAAGAGGATTGTGATTGGAAGGGTGACTGCCAGGAGAAGGACTAACGTTGGCCGCAAGGCTCCCAATAGTGTTATTGTTGTTCCCGTTGTAAGAGTATTTCAGGGAAGGATTAGGAAGAAGATATCCGATGCAACTGCTGAGTAAAATGGTCCACAATTGTTTGTCTCCTTGTTGCAAACTCAAATTAGCAATGGCTGCACCGATGACACAATACACCACAAAGATTTGACAGAAAAAGACGATTTGGGTTTTAGGGACACGTTCTCCACACCACACCCACAAGGGTTGCTTTTGTAAATCTTGCAGAGATGACGTGGGTGAAGGAGTAGTCACTGTGGTTGCTGAAGCTGTATTGAAGGGCATGATGGTCACTTCTTTTTATAGTCGATGACTTGCGAAGCGTCAATCCAAGAATCAAAACTAGGAGGATATCCTTTCCAACGTACTTTGACTTCTTTGACACGACGTTTTCCTACTTTACGGGTTCTTCGTTCGAGAATGCTTTCAATGTCGTACACGTCGTCTTCTTTTTTGGTGACACGTTGTAACTCAGGCAAGTAAAACGTTCCTTTTAATACTTCTCCGTTCATGTCTTCCAATTTATAGACAGTAGGATGACGGTCACGCACTCGTCCAGTAACACGAAACAATTCGGTGGTCCAATTGGGTAAGTAACCTTTGTCGAAAGTGCGTTTGGTTTTACCAATGCGTACCCAATCTCCCGGGGTTAACACTTCTCTACCTTTCTTGGGGACAGCCCTCGTTCGGGACGTACCAAACAGACGCTCAAAAACAGTCACTTCGTTGTCGGGTGTCACCTCTTGTGGGGCACGTCCAATGCTTCTATGGTAAGATTGATTGTAGGCTTGGACTAAGTGCGGTAAGACGTCGATGTACTTGAGAGTGTGTTGATGCGTAAAATATTTCCACATGCGTTCTTTCAAGGTACGTTGAAAACGTTCCACGATACTGGCTTTGGTTTCAGGATTTTCGGTGGTGAAAAAATGAATGTCACGTTTCTTTAATTCTCGTTGGAAAGCTTGGTTTAGAAATTCGGTGCCTTTGTCGGTTTGCCATCGAAGAGGGTGACGACCACTTTGTTTCAACACCAGTTGCAAAGCTCGTACTAACTCTCCGCTCGATTTGGATGTCAATGGTACGACCCAGGCAAATTTAGAAAAGACGTCGATGACACAAAACAAATATTTGTAGCCACGATTGTAGGTGGCTAAATGAGAGACATCGGCTAAATCGGCTTGCCATTGATGATCGATGCCTTCCACTTGAGTGCGACTTCTGTGAAATTTTCGTCGAATGGGTTTGTGTAAAGTGTACGTCGCTTGTTCTTGTAACCATCGTTGTACTGTAGGTAAACGGAGCTTTTTCAAGCGAGTTTTGGCAGCACGATACAATTTCTGAATGCCTCCGTAACCTGCAGGGTGAGCTGGATCGTAATAAATGCTGGCTAAGACCTTCTCCATGGTTTAGGTTAATAAGTGACCCACTCTTCGAGGATATTGCTTTGGGTGGGACGAAATGCGGGTTGTTTGGAAACGGTTTTACGTGTCCGATGTGCCACAGGAGTTGACGTCGAGGGTGCTGGTGGTGGTGGTGGTGGTGGTGGCAGAGGTAATGAGATAGCTTTGGTCTTCTTTTCTTTTCTCACCTCTGGTTTCCTTTCTTTCTTTTTCACTTCTGTTGAAGCAGGAGTAGCCATCATCTTTTTAACCCACGTTTTGAGTTCTTCTCGTGGGGGCGTGGGAGAAGGGGTCAATAAGGAAGCGGCAATCTTACTCGGAATGGGAGTAGCAGTGGGTGTTTGAAAGAGATCATGGGGTTCTTTTTCTTCCTTGGGTAATGGTGGGGTGACGTCTGTTTTGGCTACTGTAGAGGGTAAAGGCGACGGATTATTCATTAGTGCCTTCAAATCGGACAGTGTGGGTAGAGCTGTTTGTTCCACAGCTTTTCGATGAAAGAGTTGTAGTCGTTGCAGAAGTTGACCGTACTTTTGCGATTTTTCGGTTTCGGACAAATCGTGGCGATGCAGCAAGGATTGCAATTCGTGTTGTAATTGGGACATCTCGTTCAAATCAGGATTGGGTGGTAAATGGGGGGTACGTTGTTCTTGCCAACGATGGTATTCCATCCATCGTTTGTAAGGAACTAAAGTCAGTTTTCGTCCTTCCATGGGCTTCCAAAGGTTACGTCTGAGATCGTGGTGCTTCATGGATCCCTTTTATCTTCTGGAAGGATCATACATATTGCTACCCATACCTCGGGGCCATCCCTTGGTGCATCCCTGGGGACATCCCTTGTGTCATCCCTTGTAAAAAACCTGGTAATATGCTGGATAGGATACCGGATTTCGCTAATCCTCCCAACACAGGAAGAAGAAAAGGTAAAAATCCTCCGCGTTGCACCAACATTTTTTTCTTTTGACGGACGGGTATTTTCTTTTGGACCATTTGACGAAGAACGTGTCGATGTTTGGCTAAGCATTTTTTCTGGTGTGAAGACAAAGGTATCGTGCCTTTCAAGACATTCAAACAACATTCGCACACGGTATCGATGACATCTTTGGAAGCCGTTTTAATGATTTGTTTTCGCATGGGTGGAGAGGCTTTGGACAGGACAGACAACACGTCTCCGTGTTTGACCAAACGAGGAGGTAGTCCTTTCTTTTTCTTTCCTTTGTGAGGTGTAGAAAAATATTTTCTGCGAGGTGACATCTTTGCTTGTTCGTTCCACAATGCCACTGACGTCCATGACTTGAAACACACCCTCTTTTATCTTTTTTTTGTTGTGCCATCACTTGATTTATAAGTGGTATCACTTTTTCTGGAAAGAGATCATGGGGTAGGAAAAATCCTCCGCGTTGCACCAGCATCTTTTTCTTTTGACGGACGGATATTTTCTTTTGGGCCTTTGGACGATGAACGTGTCGATGTTTGGCTAAACGTCCTTTCCTTTTCTTTCCTTTGTGGGGTGAAGAAGAATGTTTTCTGCGAGGTGACATCTTTGCTTGTTCGTTTCACAATATTACTAGTGTCAATGACTTGGTACACACTCTCTTTTATCTACTTTTTGGGGAACTACCGCTTCGTCAAAAAGGTAACAATGTCTTTCACAAAATTACCAAAGGATCCTCCTTTTTGGTGACTCTTCTTTTTCTTTAAAAGACTACGTCTTTGGAGGAAAGGACGTCGATGTTTGGTTTTTAAGCCTTTGGTACGATGACGAGATTGTCTTTTTCCTTTTCCTTTTTGGTCAGCAGAACGACGAGGGTGGTGGTGGTGGTGGTGGTGTGCACGTTTTTGAGGAAGCATCCTGGAGTGTTCAGCAGTGGTACAGAAAAATACTGATTGACGTCGTGGTCTTCAAGTCATATTTTTATACTGGAATGCGTCGCCACTGATTATCTTTGCGTCGTATCAACTTCATGGCAGGTAACACACGTCGTGAAGGGGTTCGCAACGGACTCAATCGGGACAGTTCTTGTTTGGACAAATCTAGTAAACTCTTTAACATGCCAGATCTTTCTTGGACTTTGACTTTAGGGGCAGGTACTTTGTGAGCAGCTGCTACTGCCGCTAATGTGGACGAGGGTGTCACCGGTGGAGGAGACGTTTTGGGAGACGCAGATTTCCAATGTTTCATCAAATTAGGAAAAACGGGTGTCAAATTGGGTTTGGCTGGCATCACCCGCAACGGAGAAGTGACAGCCCCTGAGGCTACTGGCAACGTAGTCCCTGCCAAACGTCCTTGTAGATCTTTTCTTACAGGTCGTGGTTGACGAAGGTAAGGTTGTGTCCTGGCCGAAGTGCCTTTCTTGCGGGTGACCGCTTTTGTCTGTGGACTTTTCTTTTTCTGTGTTTTGGTCTTGGCACCCTTGTTCTTTTTCTTAGGGGTTTGTTTGGCTTTTTTTGTTTTCTTCTTGGGGTGAACTTTGGGAGTATTGGGATCCCATTTTAAAAGGGAACGAATGATGACACCTCCTAGAGAACCACTACCTCCAGGTTTCAATATGATTTGCTTTTTGGTGTGAGTGTCGATGCGAGGATTGGCCAGTTGCGTCAAGGCTACTTTGTTTCTGTCAAAAAAGCGTTTGGTTTGATGTGGAATGTGAATGATGCCTTGCAGTATTTGACGTGCTGTCACCGTAAACCATCGTAAGACTTCTTTGAGACTGGCTTCTAAGACGTGAGCACGTCTTTGTGGATTTTTTTCGCGACTGATGCCGTACAAGGCACGAATCAATTTGATGGGAAGATGAGACTGAAGGGACGTCATGTTGACGATGTATGAGACCAGGTCAAAGTAACCCAAGGTTTTTATAGATTTTTTTAGTGCTTCATAGTGTTATGTCGACGAGGAGGACGTGTACACGACAGGTCCTCCGTCTTGACACCAGTCGTGAAACAAATCGGTACGAAATCGCAAATAATCAGGAGTAGTGGGTTTTAAATCCACGAGTAAATAGGCGTGTGGCATTTGAGTGGCATCATCGTACGCATGAGTTAGCCAAGGTGTTCCTAACTGTTTGGCTAAAACTTGCACTTGTGATTTATCTCGAGGACTTTTAAACAAGACCACGTAATGAGCATTAAGACTAATGGTACGATGGGCTTTACTTTGTTGAAATAAATTTTGTGTAATGTAAATGACACTGGCATTACGATGATGCCCTTTACGCGTAAACCATAGTTTAATTTCTTCTTCGTCTTCTCCTAACATGTCGTCAAAAATAACCCAATGAGTTTGACTAGGGTCAGACACGATCCCTTCGTCTTCTTTAGGAATGCCTGCTACAAACACAATGGAATCACCTTGACTTTCTTGCAAGAGGCTGTATGCCGATTGCCACTCTTTGTAACACCACACGATGCGTTGAGGTGGACGATCGATCAAATGATGTTTATGTTCGATCAAACGTTTGACAAATTCGGTTTTGCCTGAACCGCTCGGTCCAGCAATTAACATGTTAAAAGGATGACGAAGATACAAGGCTTTCCAACTAGCCTGATCTAAGTGTTCGTCAATGACTTTGAATGTGGAGGAGGAAGGAGTAGTAGAAAGAGTAGAGTGAGCCATAGTCGTGTAGTGGTATGACAGTATTGACACAAAAACAGACTAGACAAGAGGTTTTTATACTTTTTTCAAGACACGTTTATTTGAATGCATGTTTAAATTCGAACAACACGAAAGACAAAAATACATAAAAGCCAAATAGATAAATACAGGAATAAAAGACACAGGGAAACGATCAAAGTGGCATATAAACAAGTCACTGTACAACATTCTTTGTTGGGTAACAAACGTCTCCTAGAGGTAGTGTGTAATGTTCTTATAGTCTCCTCTACAGGGGGTATAGTCACATACGTGTCCTCTCGAAAGGGTCTTTGTGGGGAAATGTCCATGACAGTTTTGTCTTGAACAGAGGGATTGTCTTCGGTGACAGATTCTTTCTCTTCTTCTGGTACTGTCACTAACACAGGTTTAAAAGTGACTTTTTTCACTCGACGATGAATTTTAGGAACACAGCGCTTGGGCATAATGGGATGCATCGTTTGTCCAAGCCTCAAAATCCCAACTTTTCCAGTGACGTACATCTGTCCAATGAGGGTGTAAATCACAAGCTACACACACATCTTCGTACACTGCTTCCGTACGTAAAAGTTGACGAATCTTTTTTTCTTGGAGAGGTCGAGACGTATCCAGATGAAAGCGTAAGGCTTTGAACAGAATAAGTCTCTCGTGGACATTTAAAGGAGTCACCATACTGTCTTATTTTTTTGATAGGTAGTGTTCGTAAAGTGTCCACAAGGAATCGACAGGTAAACGAAATCCTAGAAAGCAAGTCACTAAAACACACACGACACGTCGACCCCAATTCATAGGGTACAGTTCTTGCAATAAGTGTTCGTAATCTTTCACCGTGTGAATCTTCTCATTGATATCCTTCCACGGAATCTGTTGGATCACCAATGATAAAGGTTGTGGCATGGTCGTTCTCTTTTATACTTCTTTTTTAGGTCGAAGACTATCAGTGTAGATTCAACCCAGAATTAAACACAGAATTAAATTTGCACAAAAAGCAAAAGTGATTAATATAACGTGTAATTTCGTCCCACTGCCATTCAGGGTAACGGTCAAGAAGGATCACAACATCTTCAGATGTAAACGTAGTAAATTGGTAACAGAGCAAAAAAATACCCTTAATCCAGAGAAATCTAATACGTTGGTTAATTTTTGTCACTTGCCTCTTGTGAATTTCACGACACAAATGTTCTACAGTCACCCATTGAGATTTTTCTTTAGCAAGACCTTGCCAAACGTCCTTGTAGATCTTCTCTTGCAATTCGTATGGTAATCCTTGAATATTATGTTTTAGAGAGGGCTTATATACTGGTCTAGACGTGTTACACGACATGGAGTAGTAGTGTCACTTCCAATCACTAGGTCCTACTAAAGGTAGGTATTGACAATTCGGAGACCATCGAGCATGTTCCAAGTAAGCGGAATCTTTCTGTTCCCACTCGTAAATGGATACACCACAACTGAAACACTTGACTTTATCTCCTTCGCCCAAGTAGAAAAATCCAGCTCTGGCTAATTCTTCAGGAGTTGGTCCAGGCAGATATTTTGGCCATTTATCTTTGAAGGTTTGAAATCGACTTTTAAAGTGACAGTATTCAGGCAAACTCGTCGGGAACGAATATTCGACTATCCTCACTTCTGTTCGATGCAGGTACGGTGAAATTCCTAGGAGTCCACGATAACGTGTGGCACCGCTTTCGCATCCCTCAGGTTTGACACGCACAGCATCACTTTCCACGGTAGATATAGGGGTAGTAGTCATAGCAACGTTCCCACGATATCCAGCTGAATCGCTAACGTCACAGAGCCTGGCATCACTACAATCGCAAGGTTTAGCATCGCACTCCACTTGAGAATTCCCAAATTTGAATGATGTCTGTTTAAATGGATTCATCTTCTTTTCGCTTGGCTGTGTTAGTCACAATGAACTATTGGTCTTGGACAATGTCCCTTTTTATATGCTGCCCAATTTCGACGTGACCGTACGGGAGAGTGAAGTGATTGGGAAGTCGTACTCTCTTTTGGTACACGATTTGGTAGACTTTTTCCAAAGGTCGGCTAACAATTTGGTGTGTGGGTAAACGGACAATCTTGTGCGGTTCGTGGGTAGTCACTTGAAACGTTTCATCCTGTCCCGACTGCAAGGCTTCTTGTAGTACGTCAAAGTTCACCACTTGACTGGTGCGATAATTAAGAGTCAATCCTTTCACTTTACATTCGGTGTGCATTTTTCCTTGGGGGTCTCGGTATTCGTAGCCGTAATTTTTAGGACCGCCACTTGCAAAACATAGAATCTTGTCGTCGGGATGTTCATCGGTCCAGGCTCCTAAACGGTCTCCTTCGATGACAGGGTTACACTGGTTCGGTCGGTGAATGTAAATGCAACTGTCCGTGTCAAAATACAACACGCGATCTCCTAACAGTTCTAACACTTCGTACAATTTTAAGCGAGCGTGGGCTGTCACGTAAGCCGCAATGATGACATTTCCAAATTTGTCGGCTTCTACAAAGTCTAGTTCTTCTTCGTAATTGACTAAGATCAAGTCCTCACGAATGACGTCCACGTGTTTCATGACTTTGGTTGGGTCGTGAATCATCTGGAAGTAGCGAGACGGCTCGGACAAATACTCCGTCTTGGGTAAAGACGGTCGTTGTGCCATTTTACCCCACAAACAATTGAGCATCACTTTGGCAAACGACCGCCTTCCTTCGTTTTTCTCGATGTGGTCTAAAGTGATACCTTCCTGCTCCCGATATTTTTCTTTGAATATCTTTTGGTCTTCGGGAGTGTGGCACCAGGAAGGATAGCCACTAGCTTCTTGTTTTAGTTTTAAAAAAGCATCCACGTAGTCTGCAAAAATACCTTTCTGTCTCTCGTCGCCCTTGCGGTATTGTTGTGTTTTGGGAAAGTGATAAATTTCGTACACTTCTAACAGTTGGTATCCCAGGTCCAGAGCTTTAAACAATTCCACGCTCACCCACGTTCCTGTCAAGGCGCGTTCTTCCAGGCTGTGCTGACAAGGTTGGTCTTGGTTGCACGTTTCGGCACATGTGCGACACAAAGGAAACATCAGTTTTCCTTGGCAATGGTGAGGTAAAACGGGATGGTACAAGTCTGTGGGAGGCAAGACTTTACACTTGATCAATCCTTCGTACTGACGAATGTGGTCCAAGTCAATGTGTTCTGTCATCAATTCTGGATGCCCTACGGGAAAGTGACAATATTTGCACACGTAAGGATACAGCGAACACACGTCCAAGTATTTGATTTCTTCTCCCTTCTCTTCATCCGCTTGGTACAGCAAACAAGTAGCATTCGTTCGTCCTCCGTACAAACTATCCCGGGGGTTCAATGGGTCCACCCACTTGTAACTTTCTACGATGCGTTTAAACTCGGGATCGGTTTTCAAACGCAGATCGTACTCGTGTTCCCACATTTCCACTACCTGGTATCCTTGTTGTTCTAACTTCAAACGTCGCTGACATGTAGTCTGGTACAAATCTTCCATGGTTCGTTGTAAAAACTGATTTTTGGTGTTACGCTGAGGGTAGCATAGGGGACATCCGTGAAATAAACATCCGTTAAACTCGTACACGATCTGAGGGTTTTCTAAGTCCCAACCATCTACCGAATACGTTCCGATGGTCTTTTCGCCTCCTCCGTTGCGAGCGTGTTGGATCCATTTGTCTTCCTTGTCGCACAAGTAATGGAGCCAGCGTAGGGCTTTAACCGAGTATTGACGTTTGACAAAATTCGTCGTTTGAGGACTGATGACCGCTAGAGTATTTTCGGGCATAAAGCGTTTTCGGTACACTAAGGAACATGCTTTGGCAATGGTACAAGCTTCTTTCAAAGGATCGATCCCTCCGTATTCCATGAACAATTCTCGAAATTTTCCACAACAGCGTCGTAAAATGTCCACGTCAGATCGACAATACTTTAAAATTTCTTCTTGAAAGTCAAAGGGGTCCGAGGCGTGAGTCTGGTACCAAGCATGGAAAGCTTCTCGTTGTTCGGTGCGCATGTTGTCGGGGTCGTAGTCGTCAACCTTAGTCAAATGGGGTAGAATGGCATGTTGATTGGCTTCGGTATTAAAAAAGTGTGGAAAATAACCTTTGGCCATTTCTGTCATTCCAAACGTTTTAGGCATGCGACTCAAAGGCATGGCCAAGTAACACATCGAATCTTTAAACTGTACTTGTCCTACTTGCATAGAAATGATTTTGGCTCCGTTCAAAGTCACTTGAGGCCGTTCGGTACTTTGTTCCGCATAGTATCTAAGCAGAAATTGCCCATCGTATCCCGAGAAATTGTGGGCCATGACTGTGGCATGGCAATGACACTCGCCGTAACGTTCGATGTCTTCTGGACTCCACGTTTCGTCGATGGGGTTTAGGATCCATTGGGCAAAATCGGCTAGCGTATTTGACCCTCGAAAGATTTTTTCACGTCCTCCAGGAATCTTGCTGCAGTAAGGGCAATGACTAAAGATAGGTTCTTGGATGCACTGCTCGCACGCACGGTGAGCCACGCAGAAATTAGGAATGTGAATACCAGTTTCTTGCATGCATTCGAAATCAAAAAAGATAAAATTCCCTTTCTTCTGGGTATCTTCTGGTCGGGGTTGATATTTTTGAATGAAGCATTCGTGCTCCAAGTCCACAATTTGGCGACAAATGTGACATCGTTTCTTTCCTCGACAAACGTGTAACTTAACACTATTGGTACGTATGCCTTGTCCACAAGTAGGACACAATCTCAGAAGCTGACAAGTACTTTTCTGCTGTGAACCTTGCATCTTCAAATGTTGTTGGTAACAGGTAAGACTGACAAAAGTGCGCTGACACACAGGGCAATGCACTCGTACTTGTCCTTGGTCCAGACAAGGTTGAGAGGCCAAACATCCCTCACATTTCGATCCACAATGCTTGTGTTGTTCTCGATTGTTATAACCATAGTCACATTTTTCACAGTAGTAACTGAATTTCAGAAATCCAGTGATACTGGTAATGGTATCAAAATGACCATCGTGATGATAGACGTGAATGTATTTTCCGTCTTTGAAATCGTGGCCTCGAAACAAAAGAGGACCACGCACTTCTTGAGGGTGTACTTTCAAAGTGTAACGTGGAGCCAAGACGTCTTGTAATTGTTGCATTTCTGGAATACCGCAAGGGGTATCTTTGGATATCCCCGCTTGCTGTAACAGGAGTTCTGCTTCACTTCGTTGTTTGGCTCGGTCCGATTGTCGAATAGTTTCCCAGGCTCTTTTCCATTCTATCGTCTCGTTCTTGTTGACATACATTTGTCCCACGACGATGGCACGGGCTAAACACATCTGGTCTTGAGGATTGTTAATTCGGACGAGGCTTCGCTTCATGTTACGAAGGCTGTCCACCAATAACACTTTTTTGCGTCCGGTCCCCTCAGGAAGAGACACGTGGGTCATGAACAGTGTGGCTTTTCCATCGGTGATGTGAAACTTGTCGTTGGATTGTTGCACATGTTGAATTTTGTCAATGACTTTGGAAGGTGTTAATTCTGATGGGCTAGTAAACTCGATCCAAACGGGAGACTTTAAATTATCGTGATGAATAGAAAGTCTCAAGCGATCGTCTTCTTTGGCTTGACATTGCTGTTTCAATGCAGTTAACACAGAATCCCACACCTCGGTAATGAACCCTTCTGTATTCTCCAAAGGTACATTGGCCTTGAAATCTTTAAACTTTACGGCATACGTGTAAGCCGTTGTTCTAAATTTTCGAGAGGAACGCTTTTCCGTCTCTCGAATGTGATAGTAATTTTCAGGGTTTACTAAGGGTGGTGCACTTTGCTTGGACGTCGATTGCTTAGGCGTAGATTCGGGCTCACTCATGTCATCTTCAAAATCACTGGCATGAATTTGAGCCAAGACTTCAGCTACTGTGCTAGGCGATACATTACGTTTCTGTCTCTTACTGTCTTTTCCTTTCTCCACAACATGATGTGGTCTTTTCATCTTGTCTGCAAAAAGTCAAATGACTACCTTTTAAAGACCATAACCCCTATATATTCATGTCCGATCCGTGCATATATAAAGGGTTAGTGTCTAACGGTTCAGTATTCATTTCACTCTCACATTGACCAGAACGATGAAAGAACCTACAGAAGTGGAACTTCTCATTAGAGCTTTACGTGGGGTCATACGAAAGTTTTCGTCAGACCAGCCGACGGCCTACTCTTCCTCCTATCGAGATAAAAGTCAAGATACTTGCTATATCTGTAAGAAGAAAGGACATTGGGCTACAGAATGTTCAGATCGTGACAAAAATAAAAAAGGTACCAATAGAGACAAAAGTCAAGATACCTGTTATTATTGTAAAGAGAAAGGACATTGGTCTCCAAACTGTCCTAAGAAACAACAGGAGCAGGAGAAGGAGGAGCAGGAGGAGGAGGAGGCGGAGGAAGAGGAGGAGGAGGAGGAGGAAAGAAATTCTGAACAGGAGGAGAAAGAGGAACCCCGTCACGTTCACAAAAACAAGAAAAGAAGACGAAACGAAAGTGACGAAGAAAAAGAAAAAGCTGTGACAGTAAAGAAAATGAAAAAACAGAAAGAGTGAAACAGAAGAAACCTTATGAACTTTTTAAAAATGGTATTGTGTTATGTTATGTTGTGATATTGAATTGTAACGTTTGTACTAGAATACACCAGAGAGAAAAAACGTAAGTGTCTCTTGGTTTTGAGTTGATAGAATAAGAACCTACACTCACACATTCCTTCACTCACACGTACATCATGGATTTTAAAAAATATATAAAAGGACTTTTGAGTTTTCATTGAAATAGGCAATTGACATAGTATTTCTTTTCGAAAGAATTGGAGTGGCCCTGAAAAGGACCGTTGGTGTTTTGATTGTTTAAAACAAAACAAACTCAGAAACGGGACGAAATCCTCTTGAGCTGTCTTAAGCCTTTGCCACGGCCAAGGCCTACTTCGGGACTGGTGGTTCCTGTCAATGATTTGGTAGAAATCACTAACGGTGGTAAGGTAGACGTAGTCACAGAGAGATCGGGTTGTTTCGCTCGAGAAGGTCTTTTTCTCTTCGGTCGTGATAAAGAAGTCTGATACATTTGTTTCAGACTCCTTAACTCAGCTAAAATATCTAAAAGTACCGTCGTGACCGTTTGATTTTCACTATTTTCTTTCTGTCCTTGGTCTTCATTCTTCTCTGTTGCTGTTGCTGCTGCTGCTGCTGCTACTGTTTCTTCCTGGTGTTTCCTTCTTGCTTCTTCTTCCTGCTGTTGCATAAGAAAAGCTTGTTCTTCTACTTTCTGTTGTTGTAAAAATCGCTCCAATTCTTCTTTTTGTCTCTGCTTAAACTCATCGACGTGTCCATAAGAAGATACAGAAGGCAACGAAGGTTCCGGAATAAATTCTTGCGATGTTAAAAAATCCACAATATCCCAGTTAAAATCCACTTCTTCTGGATGTAGATTTGTCATGACTTTAGTAGTCACTGTTGGCCCATGACTTGCTGTCTCTACTCCTGACTCACTCCAATTCATCGTCTTCTTACTGTCCGCCATGATTGACAACTCTGTCTCATCGATTGACTGCGCACAGACGCTAGTACCTCTATATAGAAAAGGTGACGTCACAGACCGCTCTCTTCCGATTGGATGGCTGTGCCTGACTTTTGTAACGCGTGTTTGGATTGGTCGATACACTCAATCCGTTTCAATCCGCTCTTCCCCTATAAATAACCGCAGTTCACGGCATTCGCTTCACCTGTTCTCATCACAAGATGTGGACTAACGTTGAATCGTCAACCCTTGTGTCTAGCATGCTGTTTAGGACTGACATACCCATGTATGTCAGATCATCATGGAGTGTCATTCATAGGACGGAGACAGCCTATTGGAAGAGAAGAGTCTATGTGGAAAGACAAGGTTGCTTGAAGAGAGTTCTCTTCTATGGACCCACAGTAAGGAGAAGTTTAAGGAAGAGAAGAAGATCTGTGAGATGTCCTCTGTGTTAACAAGACAACGTTAACATTACACATAACGGTCCTTTTCAGGGCCACTCATAGGTCTCGAAAAGATAGTAGCTTTCTTTGCCGCCCTTTTTTCCCTTGTCCCTCTATAGACCCACCCTGTTCCATTTCCCTTGACGCTATATAGGCCCACCCTATTCCATTTCCCTTGACCCTATATAGACCCACCCTGTTCCATTTCCCTTGACCCTATAGTGCCCCAAGCTGTTTTGACCCTATAGTGCCCCAAGCTGTTTTTGACTGGATTTTCCCTTGACCCTATAAATCTTGACCCTATAGTGCCCCAAGCTGTTTTTGACTGGGTTTTCCATAGACCCTATAGTGCCCCCTATTACTACTAGCATGTACATTCCCTTCTTATTAGTATAGTGTTGGTCATTTATTTAACTCAATATCGATAGGTACAAGTCCTATGTAATGTATCTCCACCATTGCTAATCAATGATCAATATGAACCCTTGAAATGGTGCCAGGTCCAGGTAAACTTAATGCATGTATATATATGTCGAAATACCCCACCTACTGCCATGTCTGCTTGGCATATCGACCGACTTTCTCGCTCTCGCTCTGTGTGTGTGTGTGTGTGTTTATATATATATATATATATATATATATATATATATATATATATGTCAGTGGCATAATTGTAACATAACGTCAATATTCTCGGAGAATAAAGAGAAAGTTGACCTACTGTTGAGTTACTGAAAATTATTTAACCTCTGGATTTGAACTGAGTTCATATCAAGGGAAGACACATTATATATCTATGTATTAATGTAAATGGTTAACAACATGTCACCAGACTACTGTATATTGAGTATGGATTATCGATTGAGTTCTAAACCTGTAAACAAAATATATATGTAATCCAAACACGAGTTGAGACCTTCAATTGAAAGATGAAACAGAAAATAATCTTACATATTATTTTTGCTCTGTTTTATATGCTATGCTGTTACTGTGTTATTACACACCTATCCCTCTTACATTTAAACAATGGAATCTTGTATGAAGGAGAGGGAAATACACTTTGCACTGCACCAGATTTACAACATACTATTCACTGTTTCCAATTTATATTTACATTCTTCAGTCTCTGTATGAAACAAAAGATTACTAGATCTATATAGCTAATAACTAATAATTATACAAATCCCTTACCTCCCAAAGCGGAGCACAGTTGTCCTGATGACGTCTGTTGCATAATTGTAATTTAACGTCAATATTCTCGGAGAATAAAGAGAAAGTAGACTTATTTTTGAGTTACTGAAAATTATTTAACCTCTGGGTTTGAACTGAGTTCATATCTAGGGAAGAAACAACGCAGATACTAATATAGTCAGAAGTTTGAAAGAAACTCTCAATATTTTGTTTGGATTCCTGACAATCATAGTGTATTTTTTACCACTCATTTCTATAACAGGACAAAAACTATTTAATAATTGATTGTATTATTAGGTCGTTTGAGACTAGCTATGTATCGCGACAGTCTGAACTCTTCTGTATGTCTCGGGTTAAATAGACCTGCAGAATTAACTTCTTCCAAACTACTGAGGTCTATTGAAGAAGCGAAGACGATGAGAGAAACTTTTGACATCCCGGTTGGAAAAGTGACCATTCATATGGCGTACCATATAAATAGTTTTGACTCTAGAAACACAATGAAATCACTAATGTTCAATTTCATTAAAACTCCAGGTGATATTCCCATGTTAAATGACCACTGACACCAATTTTGATATACTCTATTTTAACGTTAAGGTCCCATTGAGGCTAAAGTGACCCAATCCTTGTCGCTCTGTCCAATTCTCCATTCACTTCATGTTAGATTTCCCCATGTGAAATTACCCTTCACGCTAGAGCTGACCATGACCATTTGACTGCGATTTACATACACGCTAGAGTGCTACTTATTATTACTATTATACTATGTATCCTTACGGCTTTGATATTAGTAAGACATCTTTAAGTTAATAAAGATGTAGCTGGAGCTGCATATTATAACGGCGTGAGATAAATAATAAATCTAATAAAAATAAATAAATTATATATATATATATATATATATATATATATATATATATATATATATATATATATATATATATATATATATATATATATAAAAATTATGAATAAATAGAGATAAACAGTTTTATTTTTATATATATATTACATTAATGAAGGTCGTAAAGTGCTTTGGAATTTAGACCTTTTGGATATACTGTATTAAGACGGTGAATCCAGTATGTTTCTTTTAGCAAACGTTCCATTTCTGATTCAGCTATAACAATAGGTTGAAAGGAAAAATCTTGCACAGTATGAGAACTATTGTTAAAGTGTACGGCAACATGAGATGAAAAAGATTTATGGATATAATTTTTTATGTCAGATCTATGTTGGTTCATACGTTTAGATATTTGTTGACTAGTTTGTCCAATATATTGGACGTCACATTTTTTGCATGTGATCAAATAAATAACGTTTGATGTTGCACAATTAGTATCACAATGCATATTAAACGTTTCTTTTGTATTACTACTACTGAAAGAAGTACTTTCATTAATAAGAGAACAGTGCGAACATCTAGGTCTATTACATTTAGTTGCTGATCCTTTTTTGTACGATGTTTTTTCTAATTTAGAATTAATTAGGTAATCTTTAAGATTTTTTGTCCTTTTATAAGCAAGCATGGGCTTGCTTTCGTGTAGCAATTTAACATTTTCTTTACCTGATAATTTTAATAAATCCCAATATTTATTGATAATCTTACCTATATTAGGTAAACTTGGGTTATATTCAATAATAAAGGGAATGATATCCTTATTTGTATTTTTGATTTTACATTGTAATGATTCAAGTTGTGTAAGAGAAGATACTTTTTGGAAAGCAGCATTAATGATATCAATAGGGTAATTTCTATTTAGAAAATGCTGACCTAACTCTATCAAAGATGATTTAAAAACAGTGTCATCCGAAATAATTCTTCTATATCTTTTCGCTTGACTATATGGTATCCCGCTTTTACATGATTTAGGATGGCATGATGAATATTCAATATATTGATGCATATTTGTGTTTTTAACATGAACCATGGTAGTGATGTCATTATTTTCATTTTTTATGACGTCTACGTCCAAAAATGATATTTTAGTTTTAGACACATTGAATGTAAACTTTATTGTTGGATGTAATTTGTTTAGACTGTCTATAAAATAATAAAGGTCTTCCAATGGATAACTCCAAATCATAAAGATATCGTCTAAAAACCTTAACCAAATATCTGGTTTTAAGAAACATTTATTTAGAAAATCATTTTCCAATTTTCCCATAAATAAAGATGCATAAGAAGGTGCCATAGGACTACCCATTGCTGTTCCCATTTTTTGGAGATAGTTTGTATTACCAAATTGAAAAAAGTTATTTTCGAGCACAAGTTTTATCAAATTACAAACATGTTCTTTTGATAGTTTAGATGTATATTCGTTTTCTCCAAGATAATATTTACATGCTTCGATACCATCATTGTGTGGTATATTCGTGTAGAGTGAAACCACATCAAGTGTAACTAGTAATGAATTTTCAGTTAGTTTTGGTAAAGATTTCAATTTGGTAATGAAATCAAAAGTATCTTTGACATATGAAGGTAGTGATTTCATTAGTGGTTGTAAAACATGATCAATATATTTGGATATATTATTTGTAACTGAGTTACAAGTAGAAATAATAGGTCTACCTGGATATCCTAAAGGTAGTGACTTATTAATCGTTTTATGTATTTTTGGTAAAATATAAAATTGAGGTGTGCGTATTTTATTCGGGAAGATATCTAGTTCATCATGCATAGAGCAATTGTGTATAGCGATTTGATTAATACATTTGCTTATGTTTTCTTTAAATTCTTCAGAAGGATTATAGGAAAGTTTTGTATAATATTCGTCATCATTTAATTGTCTTTCTACTTCTTCAATATAATCTTCTTTATTCATTATTACTATGGTGCTAGACTTATCTGCCTTTTTAATAGTAATACTTTCGTCCTGTGATAAGGTACGCAAGGAAATTAATTCTTCTTTAGATATGTTAGTAAAATGTTTTCTTTTAGAACTGCTTTTTAAAATTTCTTGTTTAGTTGCTTCAATATAAAAATCGAGATAAATATCTCGACCACTAGAAGGTGTAAATGATGATTCTTTTTTATTGAAAAAGGGCTTATTTTTTAGATGATAACTACTTTTGACTTGTGAGTTAGTATATGATTGTGAGAAAAATTCTTTTAATTTTAACGATCTAGTGTATTTGAAAAATGCTTCTGCTAAATTGATATTATCATGCACTTTGTTTCTTGGACAAAAAGATAAACCCTTACCTAGAAGAATGTAATCACTATCAGTTAGAGTTCGTTTAGAAAGGTTTAACACAGTTTCTTTTCCTCTTTTGATTTCCTTTTTTCTTTTCTTGTCTTTCCTCCATTTGTTCTTGTTTTGAATTCTAACAAATCTCCTATTCTTTCTTTTGTTTGTGTTGTCTTCAACAGATCCTTGAGGGTTTCCATAAGTTTTTGTAATGTTTCTATTACGGTTATGTTGGACTCCTGTGCAATTTTCTTCGCCCCATTCTTTACTGCATCTGCATAGGTTGTTCTTTGTGTGCCTGGGGCTCTTAAGTCTTTTGCTTGATCATTTGTTGAGTTGTTTTGAATGGGTCTGTTATTTTTTACTTCTTTTAGATTTGGTTGAGATGTAATTTTTGCTGTTGGTAATGATGCATGTTCCATTTCATTTTTATTTCTTGGTTGTTGTTGATTCCTTGTTTGATTGTTAGTTACTGCACGTTTGAAGTTAATTTCCTCTGTTGTTCTACTTGGTTGTTGATTGTTTCTTTTTGATTTCTCTCTAACAATTTCCAATGCTGATGGTTTTCGTTGTTCTGGAAAGTTGTTTTTTTCTTTTTGTAAATTTTGTAACTTTTTAAGTTGATTTGATAATAGTTCGTCTTTTTATATATATATATATATATATATATATATATATATATATATATATACATATATGTGTGTGTGTGTGTGTGCGTGTGTGTGTGTGTTATTTATTTAAATTTCTAATTTGTATTTATTTATTTAGTTGTACCCCTGTATTCAACTAAGTTAATAACTACAAGCAGTGCATTGCTAGTTGGGTAGTGGAGTAAGCAAACGTTCGTAGTTTTTAATGCGAAATAGAATGATATTCTCAAAATGTTTAATTCGGTGATGTGATGTGTCAGACTTTATTTGTATTCACGAGGCGTTTAATGTTCAATTTCTGCAATAACTATCTTAACGATTATATTTGACCCATCAGCTATATTAATACCAAACACATTTTGGATTTCATATAGGACCGGACTTATGGTAAAATATACAAATACAACTTTGTCACAGAATTAGGTGAAAATTTAATTTATTTTCTAATTGAATTACAAACTAATTTCACCATTTTTTTTTTGTTTCGTCGTACATGCGTTACCTGGGGTGAATAAATGGTTTTCTCCAAGGTACGCGGCGTGTAACGATTTGCATGTGCCTGACTTCGAATTACATGAAGTCCGGAACATTAGATTCACGGGGTGCACGGTAATTTTGCCGTGAATTCTGCTCACCTATTTGAGGGTATATAAGGCAGAATATTACTGATAAATATTACGGGACCAAAAGTATCTTATTACAGGAAAGATAGCTCGTCATTCAATCTCCAGCCAAAGGGGTGAGTGTTAAATTTATATTTCGTTTTATTGAGAATTTTATTCAGTTTATCATTTCATATAATGATGCCTTTATTACAATGCAGATTTTAAACGTGGAATATTCGGAATTACTAGTCACTATTAGACTTTAAATGCAATAGGGTAATCTAAGGCTTAGATTTTTTTTTGAGACAACTATTATTAGTCTGGTTTCTTTATTGTAGCTGATAACGTCTTTGAGATCGTAGCTGAAATTGTAGATGATTTGTTGCGGAACATCTCTGATAACATCTCTGATAACGTCTTTGAGATCGAAGCTGAAATTGTAGATGATTTGTTGCGGAACATCTCTGATAACATCTCTGATAACGTCTTTGAGATCGTCGCTGAAATTGTAGCTGATATTGTAGCGGAGCATCTCTGTTTGTCGGATTGTCTGTCCGTCTACATCTGTCGTGACGTGTAAAAATCCGGAAATCTAGAAGTCCGAGTGTCGGAGCTGTCTAGCGTTGTAAACATCCGGGGTGGCATCTAGGGTATTGAGGAACGTTAGTTCTAGTAGATGTTGTATGCTGTCTGTACGTATAACTGTGGTGGATCCGTGAAGGGCAAGTGACCGATAAAAGTATTGAGTCAACCCTAGGTTTTCGGAGAAACTGGGCGACGATTTAACTGTTGGTGAATCGTACGGTTATACAGGGTCGAGACACATGTGTGTGTTGCGATTGTAGTACAATTGAATACATTGTTGTATTTACATAGTTACTTCAAATCACAATAGTATTTCAAGGGATTGCATGAATCTCAATAAAAGTTAGCAACTTGATTAAATACATGTATATGTTTGTGCTAGTTGTCGCAATCCATACGTGCGATAGTATAGTTTGATGTTTGTGTTTATTATCGTAATTTATACTTGCGTTAATATAACTTTTGTAAAGGTTCCTTGGATCTGTGTATAGTCCAAGAGATTCCTTTGTATCTGTGTTTTATTTTGCATTAATATTTAATTTATTCATGTTTTGTGAATGGTTGTGAGTGTAATTGTGGGTTGAACGCATGAGTTATTGTGTTGATACATCATTATTTTTCATTAATAATTTATTTCATAAATTTATATTTTCTTTCACATATTGTGTTTGTGTTACTCATTTAATCCACCATCCTCTCGGTAACAATTTTGTTACAAACTTGCATGTTAAGCCAGCCTTGTTTTAAATTTGGTGTCGTATTTGAAACATATGAAACATGCAAGTTAATTACTTTGTCAAATGGATGAAGAAAACCAGAAGAGGTTTCCTCGCATAACCTATTTGAAAGTGACAGCCGGAATAACATCTCATCAGTCATTGGTGGAATATTTACAAACTAGACAAAACTTTAGGTGGTACGATTATCCTATTCTATACAGGATTCGTTGTATTATGTTATCGGTCAGACGCTGATCCAATTTAGTATAACGAAGATGATCATGTGATAGAAGACAACATGCATTATTGAGACCTTAAGCCTTGTTTCAGTGCAGTGTAAACTGACCATTACACAGAAGACAACATACATTCCTTAATCCTTAATCTTTTTTTCATTAGGAACACATTATGTATATTGATCTTTTGATAGAAAACAAAAATAATTATTTAGTTATTTATCCGTATTTCTATTGTGTGTACATTATATATATATATATATATATATTAATTTTTTTATATAGGAAATAATTTATTATTTAGTCCTTGATCCTTATTTTCTTTATGATTACATTATGCATATTGCATCTTCGCTCCAAAACCTTACTTTGCCTTCTTTGATTACACGTTACGTAATTAGCATGTAATTTGACTAAGGCAGGACACCGACTAACTAATGAAGCTAACATGTAACTATTAAGTCTCACATTGTAGTTCACCTGGTCAGTGGTCATAAGCGAACCTGTTGGGATGTTTTTTCCATCTGTCCAACGTTTTGCATATTAATTGCCATTTATTCCACTGTCTTTTCAAAACTGCGTTTTGATACAGTTGATATTCAAGATTATATTTGCACAATGTGCATAACTCATATTACCTGCATGTCACAATTTCAAAGGAAGAAGATATTTTTCTGTCAATATACCCATGTCCACCTACCGTAATCAGTTAATAACTGGTTCATCAGATATATTATTATATAGTATTATGTATTGAATCAACTATGTAAACACACACATATACACACAGATATATATATATATATATATATATATATATATATATATATATATATATATGCACAAATCCAACTTTAGGCGACAGCGTCTAAATTGTAACCTCTTGCAGACATTGTTGTTAGCTAAATATGTGTGTCACGAGTCATGTTTGTTCCTATAAAGTGAATACTGTATGGAATGCTGAAAGGAAAATGAAAATAAGCAAGAAATGGTACAATAAAATAAACGACACACGTACATTTTTGTCGCCCATTTATGTTCGTCGAAAGGTAAAAGGATGTACGCTCATGCATATAACCAACCTCTGGGCGACCGGTTGCCGAATGATTCATTTGTTGTCCAAAAGTTCAGTATATATCTCGATCAGTATAACTGAGATGTCAGCTAACTTTGCTAATATGATTATCAGCGAGAGCCGGAAATAAAGTAATAGAAAAAGTGGAACGGTCTTAATAGCTGGGTTCTGCTGTCGGCATCCATAAAGTAGTGGATTATGTGCTCACTATACGTAATAACGCAACCGTATTAGTAAACTTATTAAACTGGACTGGAATAACTAACCGTATTCCGGAATAGTGTAGTGGTTTTAGTTCAGACCGTAAAAACTTTTAATTCATCAGTAGAGAGGCGGAACCCGACACTTTTATAAGGATCCTCTTGTTAAATAAATCCTTCCTACTAAACCAAAAACATAACGACAATAACCTCAAACGAATCTTCTAACAAACTCGATAGAGTCTCTATTGGATTTAGATAATTCTGTTACTTATTTTTGTCATATTATTTTTTAGGAAGACCTTTTATTTTACTATGAACACCTCTAATTGAGGTCTCCGCTCCTCTGATGCTATGGTTTTATCCAGAAAAAGGTATCAATTGTTCTCTACAAATATTGTTACAAACTAAATCATATCATATATCAATAATGGTAGGAGAATCATTTAAAACTAGATTAACACGAGAGCGACTAGAAGCTATTAGGAAATTTATCCAAGTCCGTGATTCTGTTAGACAAACATGACAACAACGACAAGAATCTAAAGTTGATTGTACAAAGTTTAATGAAGAATTATTCAAACCCATTGCTACAGCTACTAGATAAGTCGTATTTGGAAAGAAGGAAAATGGAGAATATGAAAACAGGGTCTTCTTCCTGAATTTTAAAAAATATCAACAAGAACTAAACAAACCAGAACGATTCCTCTAGATCTTTCAACTGATATAGCTGCTGCGCAATTACAACAAGCTGCAGATGTAGAACCACAAGCAACTGTTGCTGACATTACTGAAGAAGTACCAAACGAAAACGAATTGGACGAAATTACACCATCTGAAAGATTTACTGACGAGGCGATTAATGCGATTAAAACAGAAATAATTTCGATGATCTATCTGGTTTTGCACTTGCGGGTTTTCAATCGCAAAGAAGGATATTTAAAACCATGATATAATAAATCTGTAGGAAGAGAGAACAGGTATGGGTGGATATATCGTATAAAACATAACAAAGATCGAATTTCAGAGAATGATGTAACATATATGGTATATATAAAAAATAAAGGATTCTGAAATATGTGCTCAGATAAGAATTGTATGATGGCTTTAACGAGTTATTCTGATGATTATACAATATCTGCTGGTTCATCAATGATGTTTGCTAAGGATATTTCTGAACACGCTGAATATGTTAATTATATTAAAGCATGGACACCACAGGGTACTGCCTCTGATCCACACCCAGATGGATATAGAGCTAGACCAGCTGCTGATTTTGATATTGTATGTATTAATGATTATCATACCTTAGGATTTTCAACACTAGTATCAATGTTGCAAGGTGAGCATAGATTATACTCATGTGCAATTCTGTTGTCTCATATTTCTGAATTTTGTAGAAATATACAAAAAACTAAATTAGGAACTAAACATTCAGTAGTCCTCGTGCGAAAAGGTGATGATAATGATACAATCTGGCGAGAAGGAAGCCCTGCAGCAGCTCCATTAGTTGCTGATAAAGTAAAGATAACAAAACTTTCATTGTGGATGCCAGTGATGACTTCATCGATCACCGTAGAGTATAAATTACTACCATTTATGAATTCAGATGGTAAAACAGTGTTGTCATGGTTAACAACAACTACAGATAGTATTCAGAGTAGCATTAACGGTATATATACATGGCAGATGGCATCACATCAAGGTGCTTCTCCGCCATGACATATATTGGTATCCGCCATGACATATATTGGTATCGCTACAGAATTATGCGCGATTAAATTCACAAACACGGAGTCATATGATATTTGATCAAATGGGTGTTTCTGAAGTCTCATTAAGAATAAACGGCCAACAAGAACAATCCGAAGATAGTTTGATTCGGTAAACATTTCTCTGAGAAAATGTGTCACCAATTGTGTTGCTGCGATATATGCTTGATCGAAAACAAACTGATGTTTGGTTACCAACACCTGAATTAATTCCATATATCAGTTACAACATTGATGTAAACGTTAATTATATTAAAGAGGAAGTCGCAACAAAAATTCTCTGTAGAAGAATAATCGATACATTCACTCAAGGTGGATGGTATGATCATAAACGACATCACACACGATTAATCCTAGATGATGCTGAGCGAGATTTTAGAATCGCTGATACAATCGCAAAGGAAACGTTTATAAACTGGAACAAAGTTTGGAACTTTTATCAGCTATACCGATGGAGAATCGCCTCAATATTTTATCATTTAAGATCATCGATGCTTGCATATGTCTCCATTAAGTATTATCAATGATAAACATATTTCCTGATACTGCACTCAGAGTTGCCACAGATTCATTTTACATCAACATGAATGAATCCTTCAAAAATCGCATACTATCTGAATCGAATTGAATCCTTTCAAAACCTCACATATCATTCACATATAATATATAATAATGTCTTCATGGCATTGTCTTGAAAGAGCAATCTAAAATTATTTAAGGTTTTCATTTAGTTATTACAGGTTGGGTAATTTCATTCAATATGCTAAACAAACATCCACATGTCCTAAATAGTGTTTCTTTATCATTCCTCATCTTTAATCAATATCAACACTTGAGATGGTTAATTGACTATGTATGTATGTATGTATGTATGTATGTATGTATGTATGTATGTATGTATGTATGTATGTAGGTAGGTAGGTAGGTAGGTAGGTAGGTAGGTAGGTAGGTAGGTAGGTAGGTAGGTAGGTAGGTAGGTATGTATGTATGTATGTATGTATGTATGTATGTATGTATGTATGTACGCACGAACGTACGTATGTATGTATGTATATATGTATGTATGTATGTATGTATGTATGTAGTATGTATGTATGTATGTATGTATGTATGTATGTATGTATGTATGTATGTATGTATGTATGTATGTATGTATGTATGTATGTATGTATGTATGTATGTTGGTAGGTACGTAGGTAGGTAGGTAGGTAGGTAGGTATATATGTATGTATGTATGTATGTATGTATGTATGTATGTATGTATGTGTGTGTGTGTGTGTGTGTGTGTGTGTGTGTGTGTGTGTTACAGCGAACCCGTCATTACGGCGACAGTTCATTGTCACTGGGTAGTCATTATGGCGACAGTAGCATTAGGATGACAAAATTGGTGTTGCCTTAATGTTTGCTCTCGTGCTATACATTACTTCTCTGATTTATTCACATAGAGAAGTTCATGTAAGTATTATAATATCGCCTTTAACTAGTATTTGATGTTATTTACTCAAGATATACATCTAGTTATTAAATATTGTTATGCAAAAATTAATATTTGTGTTAATATTGTGTTTAGCCCAACCGTCACTACATAACCATTATGGCGACATTTTAAAAAAATGCTTCTAATTTATCAAAGTCAAGTCATATTTTTCGGATATTTAATGAAATGATTTAAAATAGTAATTAACACTTTGTATTGTGTTTTCTTTATTATCAAATTCAATGACAACTCATAACACACTCGACTTTTTGAAATGCAGTAGAAGAAAGTGCAATAGTTTGTGTTCTATAGACCATTCTTAGACTATATTCATGCATTCATGTGACCTTGGGTCAACGCATCCAAAACGAGGCTAAGATAAGCACCTAATTTCGTTTTATCTCGCAACCATGGCTGCCAGTGCTACAGTTGATACCGGCAACGGAAAAAAATCGTGGCATTTATTGTTGTGTTTCGTTGTGCAATGGGAACGTTTGAATTCACATAGATTTAAGCTTCCACTATATTCCATCAGTGAAAAAGATGGAGCTGCGTAGAAAATGGATTGTTGCAATACGTCGTGATGCGGGGCCGAATTTTAAGGTAAGTTACTAAGTAACTGGATCGGTGTTGGTTTGTTTGTATTTACTTGCTACTAAATGATGTAAGAATGAGAAATCCAAACGCAAAATAGATTCTGTCGATGAAGCAAATGATTGTATGTACGTGTGTTTTATAATGATAGGTTTCTAAAAATGTTACCCCTAGTCCCATTCCACATAACGGGGTATTCGAAAACTGGGCATACTTCACGCAACGCATGTATATAAAAGATTATAAATTCACGTATAAGTAGCAAGTACAGAACAGTGAACTTTATTACCTCGTTATAAAATAGAAAGTATTAGATGGCAATGATATGTAATCAAACCATAGCTTCGTAACTTTTGTTTATACATTTATTTCATACTCATAGTGTGTATAAGAGAGAGAGAGAGAGAGAGAGAGAGAGAGAGAGAGCATACAGTCGGTGGAAAGCAGCCTCTGTTAAAACTCTTGTATAATTTTAAAATTTTAAATTATAGTGAAGCTTGTAACTTTTGCTAGTTATATTTTTTTGTCTCCATTATAGTTACAAATATTGATGAAAAGCTATACTATTATTTTATCTTCTTCAGATGCAAGATTCGAATATAAAATAAACATGGAGAAATTTGGATTGAACCGATTTACAGATGACAATGAAATTATAGAATTTTACACTTCTTTACCCGCATGAGGTTTTTATAGCCTTCTTCAATGGCATCAAACCTACTGCAATTAGATTGAAGAGCTTATATTACAGCACCAGGAATGACATCAACATCAGAGGACAGCAAAAAGCAATGGACCCAGTGGATGAACTTTTCATGTTTTTTTGTTGTGTATTTCCGATTGAAGATATGTCTGTTCAGTTTAATATTCACATGTCTTCTTTAAGTCAGAAAATAATCATGTGGACAAATTGTATTTCTTACTGGGAAGTATAAATATATGGCCAAGTCATGAGCAGGTTCAAGCAAATATGCCTCTTGAGTTTCAACTGTCCTACCCAGGAACCAGAATTATTATTGACTGCACATAAATATTTACAGAAAGACACTTATCTCTAGTGCTTACATCAAAAACTTTTTCAAACTGCAAAACTCACAACACCTGGAAAGGTTTGGTAGGGATAGCCGAACATGGTGCAATCACATTTGTGTTTTTCTTTTGCATGACTCTGAGTGATGTGGAGATCACAAAGCTGTCAGGAATTAAAGATTTGTTAGAACTATGGGATTAAAATTATGGCAGATAAAGGTTTTGTTTTACACAAAGTTGTCGTTGTTTTAGGCATTGATTTGAATTATTTGACAAGTTCATTTATTTTTAAATGAGCATAAATGCAGATTTTATTTACTGCATGATTAAAAATACTCATTTTATAACTCTAAACTGCAGATGTGTCATGAAATAATTATTGGATTCATTTGAAATCTATATTTTGTATGTCTTTCCATTGCATGACTTGATAATATCATTTGTGATTTCATGAAATCTAATTATGTGTTACTTGTATGATAAATTTAAATTCAGCGTGCTAACATGATGCTAATTATATGGCGCTCAAGAGGGCCATGAGTGGACGAGTGGTCTAAAGCGCTCTCTGTTACAGATCTCTGCCATCTCACCTCTGTGTGTGTTCGAGTCTCGTATTTGGCAAATGTGGATAGGTGAGAAAGCTTGCCAGTAGCTTCTCATGGGTTGGTGGTTCTTTCTATGGGTTTTCCCAGATTCTTCCTAAACCATGTATCATGTACTGAAAAATGGCTTAAAACCCTACAGCTTCAACAACAACAACAACAACAAGCAGCAATATAAATAGGCTAACCTGAATTACATAATACTGATAACTTAGCAATAGTTCCAGTTAACAGTGATACATTGTTATTTTTGTTATTTGCTGACTGCAGTGTAGTTATGTAACATCTATCAGTGATTGCATAGCTAACCTGCACATAATTATATAACAATTGCAACAACTACCCAGCAACACTAGCAAGTGAGTAATACAGTATAAGTTGCAGCATTCCAACCAGATCATAAATATGTTACAGTCACAACTGACTAGCAACCTCACATGATTTTTTTCTTCTTGAATGATGTTAAGTGATTGAATTTCATGTTTTTTAAAATCTGATTGTGGTATATACTGTCATGCATATATATATATATATATATATATATATATATATATATATATATATATATATATTAATATGAACCAGACTGGAAAGTGCTATCCCTTGATTTCTATGCGAGAATGGTTGATATTATTAGGTGCAGAATATGTATATATATATATATATATATATATATATATATATATATATATATATATATATATATATATATATATATATATATATATATATATATATATATTGTTACGTGCTTAGGCTCGAATAAGCAGCAACACAGAAAGAGTGATAACTAACAAGCTTGTATAACTTGAACAATGATTTTATTAAGTACAATTATTTCCATAAAATAAATAAACTTACGGTTTTAGAGAATCAAATCCAACAAATATAAAATTCACAAAACAATCCACTAATGGAATTTCAAGTCCTGATAAATAAATGTTCTAATAGTTCCAGGTTCGAATCTTGACGATGTAATCCATAATGGCTGACAATGTCACGTGATGCAGTTCTCGATTTAATATCATCCAGATGAAGTTATGAAACATATGTCCTTTTCCAGATAAATTGAATAATTCTTCTTTTCCAACGAAATGACACAAAGTCCAGAATAAAATAATAAAATTTAACAGTCAAACATGAAATATACACAGCTAATATCTTTTAGCCCAAAATTCTACTGAATCTCTCTTCCAAAACACAGCTATATATATATGTAATTCCCTCGTAAACAAGAGGAATCATGTGATTCTGGAAGGTCACAGAAAGAAGCTACCTTCTCCAAGTCACGTAATAATGGAATGTTCTAGAAGGAAATCATTTACTTCCCACCCTCAATAAAAGTGTTGTCCTTGAAATTGTTGACAATGTCTAAAGCAAGGTCAGGATTTAGGTCAAACAAGCCAAGGTCAAAACTTGTTTACAATCTAAGTCAGCCTAAACATTCTAGAATAATTTCCCAATTAATGGATATTAAACCGTAAAAGATAAATTTGGATTTAACAATTAAAAATAAATAATTTAAATCCAATAGCCGTAACAATATATATATATATATATATATATATATATATATATATATATATATATATATATATATATATATATATATATATATATATAGTTAAATTTTATTTGGTTCTATTGAACAGTCAATTGTTGGGCTAAATGTTTTATCAAGTGTGTCTTATTGTTTTTATTTCTATGTTGAAATAGTTTTTTTTTTCTTCAAACTTGTGCATCCCATTTTGAGTGGAATGTTGGTAGTAGTAATACTAGTAGTGGAAACATTATGATGAGTGAAGGGTTGGTAGTAGTAGTAGTAGTGATAGTAGTGGAAAATCATGAAGATAAGTGTTGATAATAATAGTAATAGCAGTGGAAGGATGAGGGTGAGCTTTGGTAGTAATAGTAGTAGTTGGAGAAGTTTTAGTATTAGCGATGGTGGTAAAAGAATTAGTAGTAATATGAGCTGTCGAAGTATTAATAGTTGTGGTAGTGGTGGTGGTTAAAGTAGAAGTAGTGGTAGTGGTAGTAGCAATAGTAATGCTAGTAGTAGTGCTAGTAGTTTTCAATTTATCTCATATCCAGAGTACTGTGAGAGACCTGTTCCTAAGTATTTAATGGTGAACCAGTGGTACTGCTGTTGAATGACAGTAAATGCATTTACGGTGTAGTACAACGTCCAGTGCAATCACTATCACAGACAGAGGTACTTAAACATTTCTTTGTGGACTGAAGGGTATTTTTATTCTTCTGTTAGTCTGCAACGATAATGTCTTCTTTGGTTATGGTGGATGAAAGTAGATGTAAATGGAAATGACAATGGAGGGAAACCTGAAAAATGGATATTAAGAACTTATTGTAAAAGAACTTATTCTAAAAGGACTACATAGCGGTATATATAGTTTGCATTACTTGCTTCTTTTCGTATTCTTTGCCACATAATTTTGCTTTTATCATATATAATGAATTTATAGAGCTACATATTATTTCTGTAGTATTTGGTGACATATATGAGCCGCGGTGATTCAGTAATTAGAATATAGGACTCACTGACAATCATTGTGTTCCAGGGTCGAATATTTCCTAGAGCAGTTCGTGTAGGCTATTGTTGTGTTTCTTCGTAATGCAGTTTACGTCATTTTCCTCAGCACTATAGTCTTGCATGTGCTGAATTGTATTTTTTGTAAAATGGAAATGAACTCTTTCTTTCGTTGAGGTTACTAAGTTATAACTATTAATTCGTGTTGATAAAGAAGGGAACCGCATAATTTCTTTCCGGGTGGGGTGGTTGTCAAACATGTAGTGGTCAGCTGTTACGTTTTACGGACGGAGGCCAAATCATGTTTATATGTAAAATCGGGTGTAGTGAAGGGAGCAAGTGTCCGTCCCCCGTTCCTGTATTTGGGCGCCACTGTGGATAAGGAACACAGAAAAACCAGTACCCATAGAGCTGTGAAAGAAAATCTCAAATTCTAAACAGTAAAAAGAACATCTCAGACCCAAAACAGTACAAACACAATCTGAAACTCGAAGCTAGCAGTGCTAACATGCAAATGAACAAGGAAGTGATTGTAGGAGTGAACAAGACACTTCCTGAATTGAATATTGTCATCAACCTAGCTGTTGGTTTGGTTGATATTTGTTAATGAAGCGGGATAGAACATTATGTATACATGATACTGAATTTGTCGCCAAGAAAACTTAAAATGTTTGGTCGTACTTTTCTTTAAAGGTATCGATGCATGTATAATGTTCATTGGTCCTGTAGCTCAACAAAGTATCAGAATATCATAAAATCGAATGTCTAAATATGCAAAGTTAATAACATTTGATAATTCGGAATAAACGACGTTTTACTGTTACATTATTCAGGGTTCAAATGACTGATATGGTGTCTAGATAATCAAAGTAAATGACCCAATAATGGAGGATGGAGTCCATAGTAGTGATTTGCTGCAATACATATACAGTACGTCATTTTCGGGGGGAAATCTACATAAAAGTACTGCTCTGATTGTTTTACTAGAATTAACAACCATAAACTCACGATCTGGATGGAACTGTTGTAATGTCTCACAATTACATGCACTGACTGAAATGACTCGTCTGAATTAAATCTATTAACTGATGAACTGCATGAGGATAGAACATTAGATGAGCAATATTGAGCCACAAAAAAGGGTCTTATAAGAGAACATTATTTTCGTTGGAAAGACATCGTGGAAGAAACGGTAGTAGAGTCGTATTTACAAACGATAGATATGCAAATGCCAACTCCAGTACCATACATCCAAGAGCTGATGAGCCATAAAAGGATCCTTATCAAGAACTAGCCTTACTTATAATAAGACAAAGAAAAAGTGAATATGGCCAGAATTCTTAAAGTTATTGTAAGTTATTGCACCTAAACGATATAACGACAGCATACAAGGTACAAGGTACAGATCATTAGAGATAAGCTTAACAACACAATTTCAATTTACTAGTTGTCACAATACAGTTGAGATACAGAATTTCAGCTGCAACCGTTAGCAGCATTTAAACCTGTCTATATGGATTATTTTCGTACAATCGTGGTTAAGATTTCACCAAAGTCGTGTGCACTAGATCCGATTCCAACATCGCTGCCGCTTGAGTGCTTAAATCCAATATTGCTTTCACTAACTAATGTTATTAATATCCATCTATCATCTGTGGAATTCCCATCATTTTTAGGTGATTAGGCGCAATACAAAGTCCTCATTATTATTATTATTATTATTATTATTATTATTATTATTATTATTATTGGAATTATTAGTGTTGTTGTTGCTTTAATTATTATTATTATTATTATTATTATTATTATTATTATTATTATTATTTTGAAATGTTGATTAGTAGTGATATAAAAATTAAACAATTGGATATACTTATCTGACAAACCAACTAGCTATTTTTATTTTCTCTTTTTAGAAGCATGCCATTACTTTCTAAGAACAGTTAAATGTCACAATAATTGTACATCAGAGAACGTGTTATGATTGATCATGAATCAATGTTAGTTAATTTCTACCGAATGCAAATTATATCCGTAATCTTATCTGATGGAATTTATATATATATATATATATATATATATATATATATATATATATATATATATATATATATATATGAATATGTGTGTGGTGGTGGGTATATTATATAGGGAGGAAGAATCCCGGAAGACAACATAAAGAACAACAGACACACTGGAAGCTACCACATTGGTCACAGCAAAAGAAGAAGCTGATGATAAATAAGTGCGACGTAGATGTGTCCTAAACAAGTAAAATTTTACAAAAGGCATTTGTGGAAAAATATATACCAACCAGTCAAAGAATCATTTAGGTCTTGAGATCCTCTGTTTACCATCAATAACACATCAACAAGAAATCACTCCTCTTCTGCCACCCTCAATGATTGAAGATGATGCAGTCAGGTATATATACCCGGTTTATTAAGAAAGCTTACATAGTGAATGCTTGCTATTCCTGGAAAGTGTAGTGGGTGCAATTGACATATTATGTCAGCAATGAATATACATATCAGGACCGTCGGCCGATAACAGCAAATAGATAAGCATATCTATGTTACAAATATCATCCGTACAAGCTACGTATGCAGAAAGTTGGGGTCTTGTCTTGCTTTGTCATGGCTTGTTTTGTTTTGTCTCGCTGTGCGAAAAGAAAGGAAAATCTAAGCTAGATGAACAATGTCTATATAGTTCATTCTAACATCTTGGTTTTATTATTTGGTACTTTCAGGGTGGGTGCCACATACAACTCTCTCTCTCTCTCTCTCTCTCTCTCTCTCTCTCTCTCTCTCTCTCTCTCTCTCACACATGCACACTATCTCTCACACACATTCTCTCTCTCTCTCTCTCTCTCTCTCTCACACACACACACACACACACACACACACACACACACACACAAACAAACACCACTTGAAATGGTCAGTTAAAATTATGCACATTATCTACTAAGACTCCTGGACATTTTCTTGAAGGGGCGTGGGTTGTGGGTTGGAAGTGAAAGCTAAATCACGAGAATGTTAAATATTTAAATCCATAAAAGTTATTTTCATTGTCTCTTGTTAATTCTCATTTGTTTGTGCATTCTTATATTTTCTTATATTTTCGTAATTCTCCCACTGTTTTTTTTATTGTAGATTGACTCTATTATGATATAAGTAAACGTAAATAAGAAAATAAATTAACCCTAATTAAATTGATACAACCTACCAAACCCTGAATTATGCCTGCAAATGTTAGTCCAGTTATAGACCAAGCTGCAAATAAACAATTAGCTGAGTTGGCTGTACACGCACTGCGTCCAGACGTAGACAAAATATAACTACAAGTCTGATTGTAGGAAGTGGTCTTCGTGTTAGACGATAACAATTATAAAAAAATGTTTAAACGTGTATCTAATCCAGCATTCAATATGAACGCACCGGTTGCTGAAGCGTTTATTGATGTAGAAAGTAAACTTGCAAAAACGGATGATGCAGGATATAATGCTGATGTTTTGATTGGGTTTGTTAATAATGGAAGTATGGTTTTATTGATAGCGCTACATATATAATCGATGGAAGGAATATTGAAATAGTTATGTATAGATTATAACAAAATCAGCTGGGCCACCAATGACGTTTGCTAAATATAGTTCTTTTAAGTCTGATAGTATATACTTTACTATAGTTAATGTAAGAGATGCTGCAGAAGCTGCATAAAAACCTGCAGTAATACCAATGAATGATAATTGCAACTAAGGATTTTTTGCACAATACCACTATTGCACATTTTCAGATGGTCTATACATGTTAGAAAGGTTATTTATGGATCCAAACTTACTGTGATGCAATCTGGCGACACAGGGGCGATGCTGGTAAAGTAATATTGTCAAAGCTATCGTATGGATGCCTGTAATGACTCCATCGATTGGTGAAGAAAAAGAACCTCACTTTTATGTATCAAGGTGGTAAAGCATTTGTTATTATGGTTGACAATAACCATAGATAGTGTTCTTATCACAGCTGATTGTTTATTTGCAAGACATTTAGCGTCACAGCAAGGTGTTTTGCTACTACGACAAATTTTCATTACTTTTCAAAATACGAATCGATTCAATTCTCAAACGCATAGTCATATGATATTTGACTACCTCAGTAACGTTTAGTTAATGATAAATGGCCAGCTAGATACATCTGAAGATCTTTATTTTAATTTTGAAAATAATCATGTAGCATGTCATTTATGGGACGCGATCAGAATATATATATTTCAACTAAATCTTTTACAAAATCTATATCGGATCTATTATGTTTCACTGGAACATCTTGATTTACCCAGTCAGACTGTTGTTGATATACACTTTAGAGCTCGTGTCATCCCTGTTGACGGTATTAATTACAGAGCTATACGCAGCGATAAATCAATGTTACTTGAAGGTGCTGGCGGACGAATGAGTCATTGATCGCCAGTAGAAAATATGTAATATTTTCTAGATTTTATTGTTATTGATATTATAAAATGTCATAATATCATGTAAATGTTAAGTTGACTCGGAGTGAGATTAAAAAGCTACAAACCCCGTCGTGTAAAAATTCGGAACCATAATAACTCTAAAAATCGGTCATCTTACAGGTGGTCAAAACAAGCAGTCACTGACATAACGGGAGGGTACAATATTGAAAGATACTAAACAAGACAAGAACGGAATACGAATTACTCTATCCGCGGCTGCTTTTTTCGATATAACTAAATCAGATATATCAGAGTTAATATGCGCAGCCGCCCTAGCAGTCGCAGAAGCTGTAGTGCTGGATCCTGTTGAAACAGCGGCGGCAATGCCACCAAGAAAGCAACAGGAAAGGGAATGTTACACTAAAAATCATAATAAAAGAACACGCGAACAACACCAAGGAAAACATGCAAACAAAACCGGTATTCCTCAAACGGGTCGTCTTTGATTACTGATCTCACAATACGGAAAGACTTTAAGACTTCCAGAAACTCCACACTCATGGTCATGAAACGGTATTAGACTTCCAGGGACGGTTTAATCTATGTCAAATTTTGGTTTACTCGATGCTGCTGAAAAAATTAAAAACAAAGTTAGAGGTGTTTTTATGCCAGAGCCCAATTACCTTACAGCAGAATGAAATAGAAACCATAATACATAACCTTGATAACATTGTGTAGATACTCATTGGGTTGTATACGCGACTGATCACTGTGGGATTGTTATTTTGATTCGTATGGGTTAGCACCGCCAAAATTACTTATCAAGTATGTAGGCTAAGCAAATACTAGAATCTGGTATTAAACATTAACAACGCAGACAATAACTGACCCAACAATATACAGCCGTGAAGCAATTGCTGTACTTGACGCCATATCAAGCTTGACCAAACCACATCATAAAGTTGTACAATAATACACGAGTAATCGCTATCGTTTTAAATAGATCTTGTATTATAATGGTAGATATTTACTGAAGATCTTGATCTTAACAATAACACACAGCTGACCGAATATCCAAGTGATTATCGCTAATATCAATGGGTCTTAACCATGGAATAACATCAGATGACAGCAATGATCAATTTTCGTGTGTTTGCAAATAAATATAAAATATAAACTCGATGTCACTGGGGAAGCTCTTGACTAGAATATTACATTAGAAAAGGCAGTTATCAAATCGAACAAATGCATGATGAATTTTAGCGCAGACTAAATTCTACCAAGGAAAAGAATAAAAAAATCTCTATAACGGTCCACGAATATACTTTCTCAGTCGCGATATCAATAAATTCTGATTAGGCTATTGATGTTCATCCGATCAGTTTTAGGATGACCTGCAATCCCACCTCTTTATCAAAGAACACACGAACCAACACAAGCTGGTTTGTTTACCAGATACAATAATATATAAATGAACTGGAATAGCAAAGACAATATGGAATTGTGCCCGTTGGTAGGTAGAAATGTTTCCTGCTAACACAGGTGATTTATACAGTTGTGATCCTAAATTAAAACCAATTGTCATGAAGAATTTGTCAGGTTATTTCCCGAACCTATTACCTCCTAGTTTATATATATATATATATATATATATATATATATATATATATATATATATATATATATATATAGAATATATGTATAGTATGTACGCTGTATCAATGATATACCACGAGATGTATAAATTTTTCATTAAAAGGAAACGAGGCTTGCCCGAGTTTCCTTTTAATGAAAAATTTATACAACGAGTGGTATATCAATGATACAGCGTACATACTATACATATATTTTATTTATATCACATACAAATACAAATATTTGCAAGTTGGAGTTACGATGTGCTCCTGGTATATTGCCAGAGTAAATGACCTCCTCACAACCAAGTGGCTGTCTGCTACAAAATCTAGTTCTACGATTTTTCTTGTTATTCACAATCACATATTCAAATTGATAAGTTGATTGTTTTCTTTTTCATTTTTTTTTTAAATCACATTTATTAAATCAATATAAGACACACGCATTATTTAAACATAAAATATGTTGTTGTGTTGTTTTTTTTTTTAATGAAGAAAGTAGTGCACTGCAAACACGGTGATCTTATTATTGACCTACTGTCGTATGGAAATTCGCGTGGAATATAAACGAATTTGAATCACGAACCAACAAGAGGTAATTAAAATATTTTAATATATTGACAGTTCAACTAAGTCATCATTTTGATTTAATTAGCGATTCTACAGACTAAACATCTCTCTCTCTCTCTCTCTCTCTCTCTCTCTCTCTCTCTCTCTCTCTCTCTCTCTCTCTCTCTGTACGTCTTGACTAACATTGCCATCATTCATAGGTCCAGAGACATCGTCGTATGACACAAGCAAAAATCCACAACGCTTGTATTTTCGTGTATTTTTGCTCCAGAGGGGGGGGGGGGGGAGCTGGCGAACATTTGGACAGTTTTATATTTAATTATTAATACTCGATTTAAACGGGTTTCAGAAACAACAACAAAGGCTTAAAACACAATACAGTATGTGCGCATCGTAACCGACAAATTTAACATGTTGGCCTTGTGTGTCGTCTGACGATTGCAACTATGTATCATTGATATTATGAATACTATAGATAAATCCCAAGGAAAGCGTAAGCATAGGTTTACGAGGAAACAGAGTACTTTGGGTTACTTGGTACAAGTTCAGCTTTAATGTTTTCGTCCAGCGCAATATATTTATCTCTCACTCCAGATTTGTGCTTATTTTGCATGAGAGGGGGAGAGGAAAAAGACAGGATTCCGATGAAATTGTGTACCATTTTAATATTTAGAAAACAGGGACTATTAATATTTGTGTCGTTAATTTCATGTCATTTATGATTAATGAATGAGTAGAAATTCTTCCTAGAGCTATAGGCCTACGGTAGAAAGAATGTTTATATATTCGTATTATTGCGCTATGGGCGGATCACTATTTGATATACCAATAGTATTGGTATATAGATTTGCTTTATACCAACACTTTAAATGCCATGTTATTTTTAATGTATGTGGTATAAATATATATATATATATATATATATATATATATATATATATATATATATATATATATATATATATATATATATATATATATATATATATATATATATATATATATATATATATATCTTTAGATCTAAGGACGGCACAACCACATGTGAACCTCTAATTTTTCAATCGTCATCTTAGAAGGTTCAGATAATGGACACTGGCAGGCGCGGTCCTTGTTGTCCCGGGCAAGGACCGATCTGGTATGGTAACTTTAGATTTGCCCAGCAGTATCCGTGCGTCTTGACCAAAAGTCGTCTGGTGGAGCCCATCACTCTCCAGATAAAGGATCTATTACATCGTCCAGCTGTCTTAAGGTCTCTGCACTGGATTGTCTTATCAGATTTACTTCTTTAGCCATTTGGCTAATTAAAGCCGACCTACATGTCAGCAGGAGACTCGTGTTAGGCGGATGCGTCCATGTAACGAGCAGGTAAAAGCATTTTCCAATGTTATAAGGAACAACTTTGGGTTAAAGAAGAGATTTTGAATTTATCTTTTGTCCGAATATATCTAAAACAAACACTAGACATACAAGAGGGGCAATGAGTACCAAGAAATAAAGAAAAATATCAGAAACAAATTCATAAAGCAAAGGAAGATTGGATTGGACAAAAGTGCACAGAAATGGAGAACTCTCTGAAAATAGAAAGCTGAAATGGTATGTTAATAGCACTTGAGCCAACAGTCTATCCACAACAGTACTGCAGGGTAGCGTGCAGGGTGGCAGAAGAAGAGGTAGAAAGAGAAAAACGTGGACTGCAAACTTCACAGATAGGATCAGGAAAGGTTTTACGGAGACACAGGCATTGACACGTTATCGGAACTAGTGGAGGGATCTGGTCAGATGTTCGGAAGCACAGTGTCTCGATGACTACACTACGTCAGTAGACTGGTAATGATGATGATGATGATCGCTGACAAAATTTAAATCAGTTTAAACTTGACGTATTTGTAAAAGAATGAGGATAATGTTCCTAAACAAAAAAAAACAAGAAAAAACCATTTGTCAATAATAAACAAAAAATATCTAATACAATTTCAAATTCTATGAAATACAGAATTATATCCCATTCATCTCTGTTAGTCTAAGATACTCAAGCGGTATCCTTCGCTGACATATTGTAGAAAAAGCGGATTTATATATAGATTCTTTTCGACGCACTGAACAATATTAAAATATCTCGCATCAGCAGTTATCTTCACCAGTCTCTGTATTTACATACTTATCGACCTCCTTGCAAATATCCTAATTTTTTTCCCCCAGAAGTTCTATTTTGCAGGTTTGACTTTGTGGAACAGCACGTAAATTATACAAATGATTATTAAGTTTTTTGCCGTTGATATGATTGATCACAAGACGGTCTTTAAGTACTCCATCATAACATTCGAATTTAAATTTGTGATAAATTTCTTCCCAATAGTAAATGTGAGATAACAAGTACTAAGGACAGCACCGACTGTTTTATCAGTCGGTAGTTTCTAATAATAACATCACGAGATGATTTATTGTTCTTTGATATATGATATCTCATTACTTCTTATTATTTATATATAATACTACTTGTCTAAATCTTAATTTTCAAATCTAGACAAATAATCTTCATCATTTCTTATAACTTTTTCTCTGTCTTTTTAGTATCAAAATATCGATACAGATCTCTTTTTGTACCACCACATTGTACACATATTCATGTTTCTACTCTAACTCCAACACCAAATCGTAAACACAGTTTCTGTATATATATATATATATATATATATATATATATATATATATATATATATATATATATATATATATATATATATACTTTAATTTAAATATATAACTGTCTTAATTTGAAAGAGTGTGTGAGATTATCTAAAGTCAAATCTTGGAAAAGGAAGTTTCCTGAATCCACATTTGTCTGTGACAGAATAAAAACCTGACTTATCGAAGCGAGATCTGTTTGATCCGGCAAATAATTTGATCGCAAATATTCGTGACTAATAGAAGGAATGTCGCTACGATCGGAGAGCTTTTACGTGACTGCGGACCTTCGCTGAAGTTTATGAAAAAGTTATAAAGACAACAAAAAAAAAAGAGAGCAGCGGCAACAAGGTCACGGTGTCAACGATCGAAGAAAAGGAGAAAAGAGCTAAAACACCCAAGTTGAAACTAATATCAAAGATTGATTGCGTCAAGATGTTAGCAGATGTAGAGGCAAAGAAGTCAAGAAACAGAGCGACATTGCCAGCATTTGCTACAATCATACCCGTGATTTTCCAACTATTTTATGTTCCATTTATGTACAATTGTTGCGGTTGTACGCCTATTTTCACATTGTTGCCATATTCGCAATTAGATAGTATTGCCCTCCAAGTGTCATTTTTAATATTGCTTCAATATTCTTATCTAAAAATAGTACTATTGGCGACAGCAAGTTGAACTCCCATTGTATTCCCCCAAGTACAATTTGTAATTTTGTTCCCATATATCCATTCAAAAATGGCAGTATGGGGACATAAATGTTACAGTTTTCTTTGTACACCAAATGCTATCTTTGTCCCTATATTACTAGACCATAATAGTGATAGTAAGGATAATAAGTGTTCTTTTCCGATAATAATATTTAATTTACATAATATAACATATCAAATATGGCATTGTGCCAATTAGTCATGCACCAGTCATTTCGGTACAAAGCATAAACATTTTAATCGTGTACTATCTTGAAAGTAATTTATGTATCGTTCTTTTTACCCTTTCACAACACTTGTGATGAAAACGATGTTAATCCTCGGTAATGTCTACAGAGGGGAACATTAAAATAGAAACACAATCCACCTATCACAATGTAAAGACTGATTTTAACACTTTTAAAACACAATTTTAATATTAGAGGGTGGGTGCCTGATGTTAAGATTAGTAGCTGAGAATGTATGTATGTCTGCATGTATGTATGTATGTCTGTCTGTCTGTCTGTCTGTCTGTCTGTCTGTCTGTCTGTATGTATGTATGTATGTATGTATGTATGTATGTGAGTGGGTGGGTATGTACGTAGCTAGGTAGGTAGGTTGGTAGATAGATAGACAGATATTTAGATAGATAGATAGATAGATAGATAGATAGATAGATAGATAGATAGATAGATAGATAGATAGATAGATAGATAGGTAGTTCTGTAGGTGGATAGGTAAGTATGTAGGCAGATAGATAGGTCTTGGCATACATGGATTTCCACTACATAATGTGCTCTAAAATAAATAGAATTTACCTGAACTAAAGAACGATCATGAGACGGCAGGAATAAATAAAAAATGTTTACAATGAACGGTATCAATTTTATATAGACGCGTACGTGGTGCAGGTATGACAAATTTAATGTCTTATAAACAAACATTGACATATCTCTGGCTTTCGATACTGAGAATAACATGCCATTAATAATGAACCTTATCTTGCAATATCTAGAATTAATAACATAAGGTTCTTTTGCATATATCGAGTGCTCTGTTTAGTGTACACATATATGTTTTAATTCCTGGTAGGTATCTGTATACTTTTCCAAGACGTTTATTTGGTTTTTATTCCATAACTGAGCAGTATCGTTCCAATGTATCTGTAGAATAATGGGAAATATGTTGGATGTTTGTTAGAATAACGATGAAGGCAGGTAAGGTCTTGTCTGATCTTGTCTTATTTATATATTGACTGTCTTGATGACTACAGCTTGTTTTTACCATAAACAGATCATACATTCTTGATATTAATTGCATTTTTGAGATATCAATATAACACTATAATATAATGGTTTATTTGGGTTTATTTGAAAACAGAGCAGTATCGTTTAAATTTGTCGGAGAATCCACTAGAATAATGGGAAATATGTTGGAAGTTTGTTTGAATAGCGATGAAGGCAGGTAAGGTCTTGTCTGATCTTGTCTTATTTAATTATTGACTGTCTTGATGACTATAGCTTATTTTCACCATAAACAGATAATACATTCTTGATATTAATTGCATTTCTGAGATATCACTATAACACTATACTAGAATACAGTAGGTGGACAAGTTGAATAGGTTATAATTATTTATTTAGAGTTATTGTTGTTGTTGTTGTTGTTGTTGTTGTTGTTGTTGTAAGGTTTAAAAGCTTATACCCCTATACCTTGATTATTAGCCGATTATACACCTCTTTGAAAAGTGGTACAAACCTTAAGTGTAATACGTTTTAATAAATGATAACAAATTTGAAGGCCGTACTTTTCGTTAACGTTGTCCTAACCTAAGTTTGTTGCCCCAGTAAGTATGTTTAGGTTTTTAATGGCTAACATATTGCGAGTATTGTGCCGATGTCTGTCGCTAAAACCGACATCAACAGCTAATACTATATTCATGTTATTTGCCGACGAAGCGACTTGACGTTATGCTATAAGCCGACACGACGACTCGACGTTATACCATCATACAAAAATACTCTCATATTTCATAAAAGCATTTTAGTCTCTCTCTCTCTCTCTCTCTCTCTCTCTCTCTCTCTCTATCTCTCTCTCTCTCTCTCTCTCATTTATTTTTGTCCAAATGGCACTGCCTAGCAGACACCGTGAGGAAGATGAACGTAAAACGTAAAATGTTTGCAATGTATGTTTCCTAGATAGCTCTTTATGATGAAAGAGTTGAAAACTTGACTATGCTGATTAAGGAAAATGGGAGGCAAAGTCACTCTTAATGAAAATCTTATGGTGTTTCTCTCCACTTAGGTTTTGACCATTGTGTATAAGGAAGAAAGAGCGAGCGATATAGTTAATCAGGATATGTATGGATGGGCTACATGGTCACGTGTCATAAACTAGTATTTGGGTCTTAGGGAAAATCTAGCAATTCCAAGAGGAATATCATCGACTACAAATGATCGCGAACTTACTATTTATATGCCACGCAAATATTTGGCCATTGTTTTAATTTGTTGATATGTGTGTGTGTGTGTGTGTGTGTGTGTGTGTGTGTGTGAGAGAGAGAGAGAGAGAGAGAGAGAGAGAGAGAGAGAGAGAGAGAGAGAGAGCACGCTATAGGTTAAAATTAGATAATTCGCTGACATTAGTTCCTGACTCAAGAGTTTCTGAATACGTATTGTCCTCATTTATAATGCTTTATAAAATCTCTCACTTCAAGGAATTCTCTACTGCATGGACACCTGACTATATGTCCCCACTGGTACCATAATTTATTCTCGTCGAGTTTGTCTTTGAATGTACAACATATACTCTGTGCCTTCAGCACCGCCTCTAAAACTACTCGTAATGTTATATTACTCCAACGATAGTTTACCACACATTTTTTGTTTCCTAACTAGTACCAATTAAAGGTTAGGATAAGCGCATTACTTTTATCAAATGTGAATCGAATTTAACAAAGATTTGTTGTTGCCACTTTCATAAAGTTTCGTCATTACTAAAATATATATGGACTATTGAAACATCATGGCGACAGGCCTTTGCCGCACCTGAATTTTGACATGATTTGTAGCCATAACGGCCTCATTTGTTATACCTGTCACCTGTCGATTGGTTCTAACTGCATGGTTGTAGATAATGGGAGAGATAAAACGAGTACAGTCTATATAGAGTTAGAGTTACTTTTAGCGAATGACTTGTAACTTATCCTTGCTGAAGTATATCCAATAGCAGACAGTCTTCTTATCTCGATAAGAAATGCAGAGAACAATATTGACTATTGACGTTCAATATTATAAACAGAGTCATACATTTTTATCTGTGTGCAAAGGTATAACTACTGGCAGTCCGTCCTCAAGGGAAATTTCTTTGTCTATAAAAAATGTATTGAAAAATAAATATTGGGCATTCCAAATCCTATAGAACATTTATATATAATCATTCCGTCAATTCTGAAAGTATATCAATTGTTGAGAAACAATCATATAGTCTGAGTGTATTTCTCATCCCCTATGATATATAACTTCTCGATGGATCTCGTCTCCTTAACTAGCCTATCTGGATTACGAGTAAGTGATTATTTTACCATCAAGTTTAAAATGGTACATAGAAAATATGGTACATAAAAGAAAAGGCTAAACGGCTCATACTTACTGTTCACACTACTTTTGCTAGACAACTTAATTATTATTATTATTATTATTATTATTATTATTATTATTATTATATATATATATATATATATATATATATATATATATATATATATATATATATATTATTGCAATGACAGTAGGGGTATGAATTTATTTTGCTCAAAATAATTAAAATTATTCCTTAATCTTGCGAGAGAGTGAGAGAGAGAGAGAGAAAGAGAGAGAGAAAGAGAGAGAGAGAGAGCGCACGCTATAGGTTAAAATTAGATAATTCGTTGACATCAGTTCCTGACTCAAGAGTTTCTGAGTACGTATTGTCCTCATTTATAATGCTTTATAAAATCTCTCACTTCAAGGAATTCTCTACTGCATGGACACCTGACTATAGGTCCCCACTGGTACCATAATTTATTCTCGTCGAGTTTGTCTTTGAATGTACAACATATACTCTGTGCCTTCAGCACCGCCTCTAAAACTACTCGTAATGTTATATTACTCCAACGATAGTTTACCACACATTTTTTGTTTCCTAATTAGGACCAATTAAAGGTTAGGATAAGCGCATTACTTTTATCAGATGTAAATCGAATTTAACAAAGATTTGTTGCTGCCACTTTCATAAAGTTTCGTCATTACTAAAATATATATGGACTATTGAAACATCATGGCGACAGGTCTTTGCCGCACCTGAATTTTGACATGATTTGTAGCCATAACGGCCTCATTTGTTATACCTGTCACCTGTCGATTGGTTCTAACTGCATGGTTGTAGATAATGGGAGAGATAAAACGAGTACAGTCTATATAGAGTTAGAGTTACTGTTAGCGAATGACTTGTAACTTATCCTTGCTGAAGTATATCCAATAGCAGACAGTCTTCTTATCTCGATAAGAAATGCAGAGAACAATATTGACTATTGACGTTCAATATTATAAACAGAGTCATACATTTTTATCTGTGTGCAAAGGAATAACTACTGGCAGTCCGTCCTCAAGGGAAATTTCTTTTTCTCTAAAAAATGTATTGAAAAATAAATATTGGGCATTCCAAATCCTATAGAACATTTATATATAATCATTCCGTCAATTCTGAAAGTATATCAATTGTTGAGAAACAATCATATAGTCTGAGTGTATTTCTCATCCCCTATGATATATAACTTCTCGATGGATCTCGTCTCCTTAACTAGCCTATCTGGATTACGAGTAAGTGATTATTTTACCATCAAGTTTAAAATGGTACATAGAAAATATGGTACATAAAAGAAAAGGCTAAACGGCTCATACTTACTGTTCACACTACTTTTGCTAGACAACTTAATTATTATTATTATTATTATTATTATTATCATTATTATTATTATTATTATTATTATTATTATTATTATATATATATATATATATATATATATATATATATATATATATATATATATATGTATATATATTATTGCAATGACAGTAGGGGTATGAATTTATTTTGCTCAAAATAATTAAAATTATTCCTTAATCTTGCGAGAGAGAGAGAGAGAGAGAGAGAGAGAGAGAGAGAGAGAGAGAGAGAGAGAGAGAGAGAGAGCACGCTATAGGTTAAAATTAGATAATTCGTTGACATCAGTTCCTGACTCAAGAGTTTCTGAGTACGTATTGTCCTCATTTATAATGCTTTATAAAATCTCTCACTTCAAGGAATTCTCTACTGCATGGACACCTGACTATAGGTCCCCACTGGTACCATAATTTTTTCTCGTCGAGTTTGTCTTTGAATGTACAACATATACTCTGTGCCTTCAGCACCGCCTCTAAAACTACTCGTAATGTTATATTACTCCAACGATAGTTTACCACACATTTTTGTTTCCTAATTAGGACCAATTAAAGGTTAGGATAAGCGCATTACTTTTATCAGATGTAAATCGAATTTAACAAAGATTTGTTGTTGCCACTTTCATAAAGTTTCGTCATTACTAAAATATATATGGACTATTGAAACATCATGGCGACAGGCCTTTGCCGCACCTGAATTTTGACATGATTTGTAGCCATAACGGCCTCATTTGTTATACCTGTCACCTGTCGATTGGTTCTAACTGCATGGTTGTAGATAATGGGAGAGATAAAACGAGTACAGTCTATATAGAGTTAGAGTTACTTTTAGCGAATGACTTGTAACTTATCCTTGCTGAAGTATATCCAATAGCAGACAGTCTTCTTATCTCGATAAGAAATGCAGAGAACAATATTGACTATTGACGTTCAATATTATAAACAGAGTCATACATTTTTATCTGTGTGCAAAAGTATAACTACTGGCAGTCCGTCCTCAAGGGAAATTTCTTTTTCTCTAAAAAATGTATTGAAAAATAAATATTGGGCATTCCAAATCCTATAGAACATTTATATTTAATCATTCCGTCAATTCTGAAAGTATATCAATTGTTGAGAAACAATCATATAGTCTGAGTGTATTTCTCATCCCCTATGATATATAACTTCTCGATGGATTTCGTCTCCTTAACTAGCCTATCCGGATTACGAGTAAGTGATTATTTTACCATCAAGTTTAATATGGTACATAGAAAATATGGTACATAGAAGAAAAGGCTAAACGGCTCATACTTACTGTTCACACTACTTTTGCTAGACAACTTAATTATTATTATTATTATTATTATTATTATTATTATATATACATATATATATATATATATATATATATATATATATATATATATATATATATATATATATATATATATATATATATATATATATATATATATATATATATATTATTGCAATGCCAGTAGGGGTATGAATTTATTTTGTGCAAAATAATTAAAATTATTCCTTAATCTTGCGAGAGAGAGAGAGAGAGAGAGAGAGAGAGAGAGAGAGAGAGAGTCCGTTGTACTAATATGCTTATATCTTTGCGTACTCTTCAGTCCTTTTTACCCTTCCTTTTCTGGTACTAGTGATAGATTCAGTCGCATGTATGTGTTTAAATACATTTCGGCATTCTGTGTATGGACACATATAGCTATAGGACCCTACTACTATAGTTGCTTATTGAGAATGTATATGCAAATGTATGAACGTTCACGTGTCCTCTGGTATGCGTGTATGGATGGATGGATGGATGAAGATATGGATCTGATGATCGGACGGGTTGATGTAGGGATATAGTAACAGTCTGTAATGCATAGGACCAATATACTTAAAGCCTTTAGCTTCTGCAATTTAGGTACTGTGTTATTTAGGTACTGTGTTATTAAGGTACTTTCTTATTTAGGTACTGTGCTATTTAGGTATCTGGTTCGATTTGAAAGAGGAAAAATAAATTGTATGTTTTATTTTCTCCTTCAGGGTCAACCCAATTTGAAAGAATTTTAGATCGCATTGATCTGTGATAAGAAACATTGCTTCACAATTTAATATGGATATCAACTTAGGTTTAAATCAGCCTCCAAAAGGAGGTAATTAAGCATCAATAAAACAGCTAAACTTCCATTATCCGAAATTGTCGTACTAAAGAAATAACATTTCAGATTATAGAGTCTCTGTGTAAATGATGTAGGGACTTGGGATTTGTCCAGATGAATCCGAAACACTGATAACAATTGATATACTGTAATATTTTTTATATTAATGTCAGTATATTTGTAACAGCTTTGAAGATATTTGTAAGTTTTCCGTGATCTGATTAAAGCAATTTCTGCATGTGCACCTATTTCCTTTTCCATGGACTCTGAGAAAGCATTGTATTCGCTAGTATACTTTTCGCACGTCTATATTTATGAAGAAATACCCGATAATGTTCTTTGTACTTAAAGAGAGTACAATAATCACGATTCGATATGCACGATCTATTTATCTATGACATACCTATATTATCGGGAGAACGCTCTAGTGGTCTAAGATAGAGCGTCCCCTTTGAATGTACGAGGTCGCGAGATGGAACCCCAACCGAGTGATACTAAAGACTTACAAAAATGTTATTAGAAGCTGTCTTGCTTGACGCTCGGCATTAGGAGGTTCAGTGTTATGACTGGTCAGCCTGATGTCAGGATGTGACTGGGAATTTACAGTTTTTAAATTTCGAATTACTAAACCCTACATGTCGGCGGTATGATACCCAAGTACTTGACAACAATATATACTGCATCACTGCATACATTGTAGTGATACTAATAAATGTGTTAAAGCTACGTTACCAATCTAAATTACACACACACACACACACACACACACACACACGGGAAATAAAACTGTCTACGGACTCTTGTGATACAATTGACCAAGAATGAGTCAGCTATTATATAACGTTGCGCGTACGCACGTTCCAACGTCTCTTTGGTTCATCTGCAGTGTTGCACATTGGTACTCAAGGACAGGGAACGACACGTGTCCCTCACCCCACCCCCGATTTGCAGGGGGGAGGGCACACACAATTTAAATTGAAGTAAATGATGCACTAGTAGTGATGAAAAAGAAGTGAAAGAAGAGTAAATAGCTGGAATGTTTCACACGTGGACATATAGATGCCTAATTATATTGTAACGTGTGGAGGTGTCAAGGTCAAATAAACTGGATTAGATGGACAGCTCAAATCTTTCTTATTAGATAGATCTCTCCAGCGTATTATTCCCATTCTTCCATGCCATTGATACAGTGGGTCCTATCTCCACTCTTGGTTTACGTGACGGACTGAGGAATAGGAGTTCAATGCATAAGTAAACAATGCGCATAGTTTTGCTTGTCAACTATTAAATTAGTGAAAATAAAATTTATATTGCAAGTTCATGTTCACCAATATAGCAATGGTGCATTTCAGCAGCATTTAGGTATTGAAGTATTATTTAAGAAAATCAGACAAATATTAGAATAAAACTCTCTATTCTAGAGTCCATTTTTAATATCCAATTTATCTCTTTTAAATTTAAGACTGAAATATAATACCAGCCCTGTGATATTATGTAATTAAGGAGTAAAGGTCAAGGAGAAAATATATATGTACAAATATTAATACATCGCAGGAGATTTAAATGAAAGAAAATACCTAAAATTAACCCAGAACACATATAATATAAAATGAAAGTATGGTAGGTATACGTGAATTAAAGTACAAGTTATAAAGTTTCAAAACATTCACGGAATGAGACAAAAAGTCATCAATGGCAATCATCATTAGGTATAGTGGTAGAAACATAATTGATTATATCTGAAGCAAAATGTAGGAAATACACATTGTTAACCATAACTACTCTATAGAGAGTAAATTTTGTAAATTTGATTATGTAATTGCATAGATATTTACCCAATGTGCAAAATATACTACAACCTGCATAGTCAAATGAACACTCTCTACACTCTGTACCCCCCCCCCCCCGCTGCGCTCCATTTTGGCAACACTCCCAATGTGTGTTTAAACATATCAGTGAAGGTCACCCTGATTTATAGAAAACGTATTCCTGTTGTGTATTATTCACGAAAAGGACCATACGTTTGCATTAATAGTAAGGTTACGTTTACATACATACATGGAATCACTGTGTTGCTCTTAATCTCTTTTGCACTCACGGTACCAATTCAGTTCCATAGTAAACCTATGCAAACACCAGGATATTAGACATTCATTAACTAAGTTTCTGAGTATTTGTATTTTGGATGACAGCTTCTGTGTGGAGAAAACCATCTGAGCCGAGGCATTTTGTGTATCTGCATGTGTTTGAAACAAATGCTTTCCATTCCGTACCAGTCAGCTGCTAAATTCAGTAATGAGAGTTCAAACCTCAACTATGTCAAATCACTGAAATTCCATCCAGACTGGAGGATTTTTACTTTAGGACTTGCCATCTTTTAAGGTTTTATGTAATTTGTTACAGTCGGTATGAAATGTTCACGAACGCCTGGGGAAAAAGAATTTCCATAAAAATATACATTGTTCTTTTCAATTTCTCCGATAAATTATATATATATATATATATATATATATATATATATATATATATATATATATATATATATATATATATATATATATATATATATATTCTTTTCCACAGGTTAAACCAGTTTTAGAGAAGATATTTAACATTGTATATACCGTAGGCGGTTCAGTGGTTGAGTCGGACTGCATTGATCAGGGATAACGCAAATCGTATGACAAATCAACATGGGTGCTAGCTTAGGTACGAAACCAAATCAGCCCAACACACCAGGTAAGTATTCATGAATAGAACACGATATCCATTATCTATCTGGTCGGCTTGAGGAGAGTGGATTAAACAATATCGATGTTTGAAACTAACAAGTCTATATACGGATATGTTGGATTCATAATGCAGATTCTGAAATACTTCTAGCATATACGTTTATAATAATTTATTACCGTCTGTTATTAGTCTACCATAACCTGAACGAAGTTGCTATAGCAGAAGTTTTGTTATATCTGTGATTGGCGGATGTTGTGAATCAGATATATTTATTTTACGAAATAAATATGAGACGCCAGAATGAAGCTCTTTTTATGATATAAGCGGACGGAATATATATTTGTCGACTCATTAACTTTGAATGCATTGTGACTTGGTACCATTAAGTTAGTTTGTAAAGTACCAAAGAAATTTGATGTGTCTGAGTGATAGGTGTGCCAATATTGTGACAAAAAGGGTGCGGGTTCGAATCTTGTCCAAGGTTGGCAGGGGTGGATCGCAGGGGTATGTCATTTGACAAGTAAATTACTTCCCTTTCATTGTATTTGCACGATATAACTCCAACGTTTGATCGTTTGTCTTTTATGGTAACAAAACTAAATATATGACGCGTTCTAACTCTTAATTCGTGAAGAGGAAAATAACGGTTTTGTCTTTTCTCTAATATCAGAAGTCCAGTCAAACGTTTATATTCAATTAGATTATGACGCAAGACTTAAATTCACAAGTAAAGCACACAAAACAAAAATGATAGAGGAGCAGTCTGTAACCGGATGTTAATAAATATAACGTATAAAATTTTTTATTGCTGAGGTATTCTCAAGAAGAATCGTTTCTAAAATTAAAAATTATCAAATTCGACAACAACAATGCTGCATTAACGTAATTGATATAGATACAATCAACTTAGGCTATATAAGACGAACTGAAGTTGTGAATCACGCCTTGTTTTCATAAATAAAAGGAAAAACCTCATAATTGTATTACGTTGCAGTTATGAATTTTCATCTTAATATTTCAGCGTTAACAAGTTTTCGTTAACTTCGTGTAGAATCTGTAACCATGGCAACACACGAAAACAAAGATGGGTCGAGTAATATTGTGAAGTAGTATTGAGGACCATTCCTCCAAACATAAAGTAATGAATGAAACGATAATTTGGTTATAAAATATGCACCACCGCAAATTTGCGGACAGAGCACACCTTGGGTAGAACATAAACTCTTGATTTTGGTTTTTGGAGTCCAGATATATAAAGATAGAAGCCAGTCTGACTTGTAGATAAGTGATTTCTTCACAATAGCATTGGTTTCCGACAAGATAAATCGACCATAGCTCGGTCGACGGATTACACTTTATGTTAGAATTGGTTTTCTGATCAAAGGTCAATGATTACCGTCATTGTAATCCCAAAAATAGTTTCCGCACAATAACCAGAATGGTCGAGCCAAGACTTGAATTAACACAAATGTGAGGTATATGTGCGATATGTAAAGGCGATTGCCTTAAAGTATGCCAGCTCTCGAAACCCCTTCAGATACGGGGTGGGGGTGAGGGCAAATTAACTTGTTGATAACAGATATACTGATTAATTGAAGGACAACTTTCTGTCAGTGCCCTTCATTGCGATGAATAAGCTAAACAGTCACTAAGAAAGCTTATAAGATCTGTGCGCCTTTTCAGGACGATATACATGATTTGAAGATTTAAAAAAAAATATTAGCATTACTACTACTACTAAATCTGCCGTCATTGAACAATTGTTCCGGGCATTGATGAACATATGTCATAAGTAGAAACTAACCGCAAAGTGCCAGAACGGTTTTTGTTGACAATATACGCCATTCGTGTGGATGGCAATTCGAACTAGTGTTGGCAAAAATTCGCGTAGTCAACTATTTACGCAATGATTGATGTTTCTTTTCCATCGGCTGGAATTGAATCATGTAAAATGTCCTTATGACAAAATCTTTCTTACGCGTACTTTTTCAGATTTCCAAAAAAGAAAATGTTTTGAAAACATGACATTATTTTATAAATAAGATATAATTGTGTTTGTTTAATATGATAGTTTCGTCGAGTTCAGGTCACAATACTATTCTCAACCAAAGTTACCATAAAGAAATGATTACAACCATAGGAAAAATTAAAATCACAGCGCCTATTTCTCTATTGTTCTACAACTACTTTATTGATTATTCGTAATATAGTTATATACTTTAAAGGAGATACATTTTTGTATGTTGTACACGGCACCATGTCTTTGTCTTTTCCACAGTAATTTATAACTGTATTCCCCACACAACTGTGGAGATGGATTGCAACACCTTTTTTGAATCAATAAAATAAGAGTTAAACTTTCTTTAAAATGAAAAAGTTTCTTAATCTCCTTGAAATATATACATGTAAAGGGACAACGTTTATTAGATATTGGTATCAAATGTACTTAAATGGTAACGTTTCTTAATATCCTTAAAATATATACATGTAAAGGGACAACTTTTATTAGATATTAGTATAAAATATACTTAAGTGGTAAAGTTTCTTAATGTCCTTAATATATATACCTGTAAAGGGACAACGTTTTCCTGATAGTATTATCAAATGTACTTAAATGGTAAAGTTTCTTAATCTCCTTAAAATATATACATGTAAAGGGACAACGTTTATTTGATTATCTAATGTAGTTAAGTGGTAAAGTTTCTTAATGTTCTTAAACGGTCAATGTAAACCATTTAACGTGTAGCTCCTTATAAGTAGACTCTTAACATCATATTTCTTTCAGAGAGAGAATTTTACTGAATTCTACTTGATATTATGCTTTATTAGGTCGCTCTAGGGGTAATATATATATATATATATATATATATATATATATATATATATATATATATATATATATATATATATATATATATATGTATGTATGTATGTATGTATGTATGTTAATTTTAAAATTAAGTTAAAGCTTAAGTTTCTATCACGCACTTGGTATCTCTGATGCAACGTGATGGAAAGATATGAAACATTTGAAAGATGAAACGTAAATTGCATATAATAACATAGTGTTTTCTAATCACAAAACAAGTCAAACGGATTCTCAATCAGTAACTAGATATTTGAAGCAGAACGTGTAAGAAAAGAAAACGCATTTTTATGGTGGTGATTCCCCATAATGTATGACAATTATCCTTTAATTAGCCACACACGTGCAGAAACCGAGGGTGAATGCAAACGAGGGTATGTTCCACTTTGTCAACACTTAACGCTACATGTTAAACTTCTTTATATCTAAGAAAAGACGTCTTTTGAATCTTTTAAATTCTTGCTGATGGTTTATGTCAAACATAATTATATGATTTGTTCAAACTCCATAAATATCGCAAAGAAATCAGATATATATTTACCAAAGATTTAACGATGGTATACGCGCTTGTTGCAGATCATGTCGTGATACCCTTCTTTTGTCTTGTAATCCATTTTTCTTAGATAAAATGTATGATATAAAATTAATGAACTTGGTGCATAGGTTCTCAGCGTAATAAACATTAGTCTGAGGGCATTTTTGATGCCTTTCTGCGGGGGTGGGTCAATGTTAAATTGTAGATAAGAGGCTTTCTGCTATTAATACTTTTAGGTTACTGCGCTGAGTTCGTTGTCCGTGACGATGTGCGGGACCTAAAGTGGAACGGAGTTTTTAACAAAATGATTGGGGATTTTGGATCAGACATAGAGCCAGCCCTGCTTTTCGTAATTAATGAACTCCAGCTCTGCTTTTCGTAATGAATGAACTCCAGCTCTGTTTTTCATAATGAATGAACTCCAGCTCTGCTTTTCGTAATGAATGAACTCCAGCTGTTTTTCATAATGTATGAACTCCAGCTCTGCTTTTCGTATTGAACGAACCTCAGCTATGTTTTTAGTAATGAATGAACTCCTTCATGATAACTTTCATGACTGAAGAGGCACGACAGGGTTTTTTCTTATCAAGTATAAACCGTCAGTGACGATGATAAGTTAAAAGAGAAGAAAAAAACATGTTAACTAATTTAATGTTTTGAGTAAGTGTTGGTGTTGATATCCTCAAGACAATCGACGTCATAATGAACACTACGTCAAAATGACGTCAGGATAATACATGGCTAACTTCATTTGACATAGTTTTCTTTTATTGCACGTGGACGGTTTTAAATTTTAAATTTTGTTTTCTGCATAAATTTGCATGTTTTGTTTTAGTATTAATTTACATATTTTGTTTCAAGTATTAATGTATATCTTTTATTTTCAGTATTAATTTAATTTGTTTTCAGCCTGGATATTCTTTCTTCATTTGTATCCTCTCCCGCCTCTCCTGTAGCAGCAGAAAGGGCGAACCCTACAAGCACTGTACATAACCCACATTTGTAAAATAAAACATTACCGATAGTGAAGAAAAAAACATTCTAGTTGAAATGCTAATTACGTGAAATCTACGCGGTAAATTATTGGAACCAATCTGTAGCGACGCCCACTCGGCTTCTATTAATTAAAACATTGAGTCAAGACCGATTCGAGACCGTATTCGTCGGTCGTGTAAATTTATCATTAAAAAACGGTGTGGAAAGCTTGAACGTGACTAAACAAATTTTAAAATTTGTTATATCCATATCTCCGTTGCACGCGTACTTATTCAGATTTTCAAAAGAAGAAAATGTTTTGAAAGCTTGACATTATTTTATAAATTAGAAACGATCGTGTTTGAGGCATTTTTTTGTATTGTAAATGTTCTTTACTGTTTACGGCAGGTGTTCTTTATTTAACCACGAAATCATCTCCAGCCACATGTCGTTCTTGGTTATGTGTGTGCACTAGTTACATTCTGTACTGTGCAGAATTCTTGATTTTTTTCATTATTAATCGTCATATTCAAACTCCAAAGAAATCTGCAATACGTCCACAAAAAGTTAAACTATGCTATAAGCACTTTTGCGTGCTGATTCATATACCAACAGTATCTCGGTCCGTCTGTCTGTTCTTCAACCATGAGTCGAAAATGTAATTACCTTGGTGCATACATTGTCCGTCCAATCAACATTTGTGAGAGGTTTGGATTTGAGACTATTTTGCTTTGGTTCCTAGGAGGTTGGACAATGGTATAATAAACACAAGGAAATACACTGAAAAAAAAATAAACATTTGTTTTATAATGTTATAGCTTTTATAGTACCGTAACATTATTGGGTTGCGTAGGGGCTTACTGGGCCAAGGGATGGAATCATTTTGTAATAACACTATTGGGAATTTGCCATAGTCAGCTATATAACTAGCTCCACTTCATGTTTTCATCTTTCTGTTTTGAAATATACTATTTGTCAGGTTTCTCATGTTATTGATATTACAACTTTTAAGCAACTATTTACGAATAAACAAATATGATGCGAAGAATACCACAGTACTACCACTTCCTTCCGATCATAATACTGAAAAGAATTCTTTAAGTGTTTCATCAATTTTTCATTTGTCAGATAGACTATTTTTATAGGTTAAACGTTATTTATCTTTAGCGTGAAATGTATCAAATTTCATAGATTTCCAGACATTTATACTTGATTTTCACATCGTTTTTGGACAAAATTGTTTTCTTTGTTGGAAACTAAAGATCATTGAACAGGTGTTTAATAACAGGTTTTCAACAACTAACAGCTTTTAGTTTTACGTTTATGTTTGTTTGCTTGTTGTTTTTAACTGCGCACCAGCACTTTTAGGCTATTTAGCGCCATATAATTGGTTGTATGTATACATATTTGTAAATAGTAAAAGGTTTAATATCGATCAGCGATATAAAAAACCAAATAGTTCAAAGTAAAATGCAAAGATGTCAGTAACAGTACAACATAAAGCTTCCCAATCAACGGGATTTTAAATTGTTACTTTTTAAGAACCTCAAAGACGACAGAGATCAAGAGAATTCTAGGGACTGAAGATGCAATCAAGAGTTTATTTCTTATAAGATATAAACTTGCAACCACAAATATAAATATATCTTGTTTATACTATGCCCCAGTGTTGCATTGTTATTCATTTAATGAGTTAGACGAATTTAGTTAAGTTCGACGTCATCAAGATAATAACACAATTATCTTAATGACGTTTAACTGATTTATCATGCCTGGTTTACAGTTTCATTTCTTTGCATTAAATGTATTGATTAACATGCATTGTTTCCAATATTCATTTTAACTTTCTTTAGTCAGAACTTAAAACAGCCTCGGTTTGTTTTTACTCACTTCACCTCCACCCCTGACAGCATCCCTTGCTGACGTGACTTTTATGTTAACATAATATTATTGTCGATATGGGTGTGCTGCATTTCATTATTAGTCCTAGGTTTGGTATTTTACAACTCGCATATAAAAGTTTAAACAAGATCTTATTTCATGGCTCCACTTGGACAATCATCACGTTTTCACCAAATCCTCGACAACCAAATCCGGTAAGTGTATATTTTTTCGTAATACTGCATGCAAAATGTTTGTTAAAAAAAGTATTGCCAAATGAAATTGCAGTGAATGTTCAGAACGAAAAAACAAAAATCAAAACGAAAATGACCAAAACAAATTATCAAAGATGTTAACAAAAATACATAAAGCATCTAATCTATTGCCATGGCGGATCTTCCTTGTGAACAAATGAGCCCAGCTACTTTCGTTTTTTCTGTTCCTGGACAAGTCAATTTTCATTGAAGGGGTGTAATCCTTTGAACTACACACACATACAAAACGTATACGACGAGTCGTATGCATCCAATAGTTGCAATGTCCAGGTTTAATATTTATAAACAAAATATAAAGAAAATTGAAAGGAGATAGCAGTGTAACTCGTATGTCCAATAGTTCAAAATGTGTAACTTTCAAATAACAGAAATGTATTCAGAGCTTACTGAAGAAGATGTTCTACGTTATTCCTGTCGTCTGAAAATAAAGACTCGCCAGTAAAAATATTGTTACTCTGTTAGAAAAGAAACTTCAGTTTTGTTTAAGCGTAAACACGATGACAGTGTTAGAAAGAATGTGATGACTCTCAGGTTAGCAATGAAAACTTAATGAACAAATTGACCAACTGATAACCATTTCGTTGTACATTCTTGAGACGTTTCATTTGTAAATTAGAAAGGGGGATTACCTACAGCCGTAGTAGTGGGAATTCATTGGTTGTGTTTTTATTGATGTTTTAAAGCAGATGCGCCCAACATTTACGAGTGAGTGGACACATTGCGAAGTTTAATTCACACAAGTAGTATTTCACTAGCAGCGAGCACGAGTTAGAAAAAGTTGGCCGGTCAGAGAGAAGTCTTTGATTTTCTGGATTGTGGCCCGGGGGCCGTATGTTGGAAACCCTGCTTTAGAGAGCTGTTTTATAACAACGGATCAGCTTCATTGACACTACGGTAAAATGCAAGCTATGCAAGCACATCACAGCTTACGAAGACATAGAGATGCCATAAACAGTCCTCAACGAGAATGAGCAGTTTAGCTGCAATGAAAACTTTACTAGATGCAGTTCCTTTTATGCCATCGTTACAGTAGGATGTCTCAAACAAATATACATAAACGAAATCTATTTTTTTGTGTACTTCACCTTACATCATCTCACATGTGACTCTGGTCCAAGGAGACAAAATTATGGCTCTGTCGCATTTTGTCACCACATTGACAATCCAGGCAATATGATTCTGAATCTCTTCTCACCATTTCGATAAAGATATTATTGCGGACGAATTGACATACAGTAAAAGGATAAGTATTAGAATATTCCTCGTTAAAACGCGCCGATAATTATAAAGCCTCTATGAGTAGTGTTATGTTTATTTCTACTTATTGTCAAATAATATTTCATCACCATTAGGAAACAAAAGATCATTTTTAAATCTTTTACAGACAAGAGGGAAATAGTCCTGAACCAATCCAGACTTGTACTGATAACTGGAGTGGGAAACATTGACAATGATGATATCCTGAGACTACGTTTGGAAAATGCCTTAAACAACAGAAATCCAGTGGAGAAGATTGTTTATGGTAGCCATTCAGATAAAGCGGTTGTCATCTTTAGAGATGAAGTCAGTACGCATACACTTCCATTATAATATGTTCAAGCTGAGTTTATGTATTTGAATCGAATCGGTGTAATGCACCAAAAACCAAAATTATACCAAGAAATTATTTTCCGTTCGTAATGTCTTATATTCCACAGTACACAAACTAGAAGTTAATAAGGGAGACAGTTATTAAATACAGAACTACCGTTTTATGGCTAACGGAGACAGTTATTGTTAACAGGAACCAATGTCTTATGGCCAATGGAGACATTTATTGTAGACAGGAATAACTTTCTTAAGGGTAAAGGAGACATGAACCACTGTCTTATGGATTAAGTATGTTATGCATTCATACAAATCTGAACTTATGCGAAAAAGACATTCAAAGACAGTGCCGATATGGACTACATATAGCGAACATTTTCTCCTTGACACGGATTTGTTTAGAATGTAGATAATCCATCTCGGCAGCAAAATTAGTTCTAAAGCATTCTCTTAATTTAATATCGTCAGATTGTATACAATATGTATCCGCTGTAAGTTTATACATTTGTAAATATGGTATATAACAAATATGTCAATAAATGTTTTATGCATACATACATACATACATACATACATACATACATACATACATACATACATACATACATACATACATACATGATATGGTGGTTGACCGTCTGGGCTCGATGAAGTCATTCCTCATGGGTCCTTGTGTGGCCGACTAGTCCGATATGAAATGCTCATGTCCTGGAGCAATGTGTACATTGGAGGCATAGGTTTGTTCTTGATACTGAGGCCTTCCTGCGTTCCCTGGCGTTTATAATTTTCATCCTACGGGCATCATCGAAAGCGTTGCACCCCTTACTGACAGCTGTACGACAGTTAGGTCTATCCTTACCGCATGACTCGAGGTTTGTCACAGATATCGAGCAGCATAGCAGGTTGTCCTTTAAGGAGTTTTTGAATCTTTTATTCCGGCGACCAAATTTAGTTGTGTCCATACAAATCTGACGTGGCGCTGAAGAATCCTCCATACGGATGACATGTTTACTGGAGTTGGGCTCTTCTGACTATCGCGTCGATACTGGTTAAGCCGGCTCTATCCAGCACTTCTAGGTTTGTCACTGTTTTGTGCCATCTGACGCCTATAATCAAACACAGGGCTTTGTGTGGAAGCGCTTAAGCTGCTTGATGTCCTTTTTGTATCCTGTCGAGGTCTCACATCCATATAGGAGGCTTGTTAGCACAACTGCTTTATATACCTTCATCTTGGTGGACAGCTTGATATTGCAGTGCCTGAATACGCCAAAGCAGAGCCATCCAGATGATTGACTGGCGCTGCTGATGCGTGACGATATATCTTTGTGTAGCGATCCATCTCAAGATGTGATGCTTCTAAGGTACTTTAAGTGATCGACAGCGTTCAGCTGGGTATCATCGATGGACACAATCGAGGGAGGTGGGTTTGCAAGCTATTGTGCCTGGAAGAAGCTGATGAAGCTGGTGAAGTACCTCTTTCTTTTTCAGAGTGGTACTGAGTCCGAAGAGTCTCAAGGCTTCCATGAAGTGAGTAACGATGATCTGGAAATCTGCTTCTGTGTGTGCTGTGAGATCATTTTGCGAAAAGTGCTTCAGGAATATGTTTTTCTATTGTTTTGGACCGGTCATTCAGTCTGAGAAGTTCGAAAAGAGATCCGTCCAGTCTGTACATTATGTACACTCCTTTCTGGTGATCACGTGGAGGACACATGTGGAGAATAGATTGATAGTACTGATGTGAAAACACAACCCTGAGTCTCGTCACGCCGTCATTGAAACGTCGGATCATCCTAATGTATTTCCTAAGGCAACCGAAATTTGCTAAGATTCATCTCTTTTAACCGTATCGAATGCTTTTGAGGTCCATGGAAATACCGTAAAGGCTCATATTTTGTTCATGTTTGAATTCTCCAGTATTTATCTCACTGTGAAAGATCCCGTCGATTGTGCTATAATCTGGTCTTAAGCCAAATTGGGCATCTGGTAGATTAACTTGAGACACATTACAGACGAGACGGTTGAGAAGGACGCGCGTCATAATCTTGCCTGCAATAAACAGGAGTAATATGCCTCGATTGTTGCCAAAATCAGCTTTGTTTCTTTTGTTTTTGTATCAAGTGACACGCATTATATATTTGAACTTCTATGGCATGAACTCCTGATCATAAATGCTGATAATAATGTTGTGTAGTACCTCAAGTACCTTTGGGCCAGTTGCTTTGACGTGTTCAACAGGAATTCCATCCGCGCTTTTACCTTACCAGAACTTGTCGTTTTGATGGCTTGCTCGACCTCTTCCATGGTAGAAGATAAATCCAGGTCCCAGATTGTTGCCATCAGGATAGCTGTGTCTAATGCTGCAGAGTCTTCGGTGGACGACATGTTCAGAAGGTTGGAGAAGTGTTTCTTTCACTTTTCGGTGATACCTTCTTTAGCTTGAGCAGAGTGGTCCTGTCAGAAGAGATTAGCTGGATGTTGCAGGCTTTCGACGGTCCATATACATCTTTAAGGGATCTGGAAAGAAAAACGTTTGAGTTGTTGGTGTCTGCGTAATGCTGGACTTCATCTGTTTTACGACCCCACCAGCTATTTTGCATACTGCAGAGTCCTCTCTTGGATTTGCTCTGTTGGTGTTTGAAGCAAACATGTTTTGAGACACAGTCAACGTATATCTGACATTCTATATAGGGTTCAGGTTTTGGTTGAAGGAGAATGCTTTTAACTTCGTTATTTTTGCTGAACCAGTCTTGGTGGAATTTTCGTTTCGGTCCAAGGATGACTTCTCAGATTCACTTATTATGTCCTTGAGCTGTTCCACGTTCAGGGTGGGTTACAGGACCGAGGTCACTTCGCACTCAGTAGGTCAGTAGGTTTTCAATGTGAGCTTGATAATCTTCTCTCGCCCATGGATGGTTGAGCCTTGCAGTGTTGAACTTGATTCGGGTAAGCTTCGTCTTTTTGCGTTGTGGCTGCACAATGTTGAGATCAACGATAGCCCGGACTAATTAGTGGTCAGTCCAGCACTCGGCTCCCCTCAATGCTCTTCTTATCCCTACATCGCAGACATCTCTGTTACGGATGATGATATAGTTGATTTGATGCCATTGTTTGGATCTGGGATGCATCCAAGTCGCTTCTTGCTCTTTTAACTCAAAAGTGTGTTCAAGTTAGTCAGATTATTTTCTGCACACCTCGACAGTAGAATCAGTCTATTCGTGCACAATTTTCCTATTCCATCCTGTCCCACTACTTCATTCCAGCTTACATAATCGTGGCCCCATCGGGTGTTAAATCACCTTGTACGACGCGTTTGTTGTAGGTTGAGGTAGATTTTACAAAGGCATCGTGGGCATACGATCAGATGATGGTGATATATTATGCCTTAGAGAGGGCGACGGTGAGTTGCATCAGGCGTTCGTTCACATTCAAAAGAACCACTCGGAATTGACACAAATGTGCAGTATGAATGTCAAAACCGACTCCGTGGATTCTGAGTCCATTTTCTATTTTCCCAATCAAGAAGAAGGTGTAGCCACACTTGGATTTGCAGAGAGATTCTATATCGGTTAAACGTGTCTCGCTAAGAGGGGCAATGCCAATCGTGTATCGGCCCAGTTCTCTGACTATGAGGCCTATTCTTCTCTGAGGCCTGGATGTACCTTTTTTATCCATGAGTGTGCGTATGTTCCATGTACCAAGAATGCGTTTGACTTGTTTATGCTTATGGTGTCGACCGCATTAACGGTTAACTGCCAGCCGTGCCTAGCCGACCATTTTGTGTATATAAGAACCAATTTTGGATACCTATCCTAGTCCCTTCCCTTACTAAATAATTATTTACTGCTAGCAACGTCTTTCAATGCAGTGGATGTCCAGGTATTCGTTTGTGCTCTGACCTGCCCTCTGCGCTCCACAGCGCATTGTTGAAACGCCTCCCTGGCCTTTGCATTTTCTAATTGATCTCATACGTGCAGTCAGCCGGTGCAGTCTTGACATGCTGGGTTGAGCCAGTCCCTAAAATTACCAGAAGGCTCCATACATACCGGCTAATCTCACCTGGATTAGACCGTCATTGTGGCCGCTGTCGCATACAGGTGAGAGTTGGGGAACAGTGGAGGATCAATGTTTATGAATTACCCTTGGGAAGGCACGACATGTTCTAACCATCATTGGTACTATCTATCACCTAGACACAAACAGTCCAAACATATATATATATATATATATATATATATATATATATATATATATATATATATATATATATATATATATATATATATATATATATATATATATATATATAACCCAGAGTGTTGAACATTAATCTTATTTGGCTTGTTCTTTGTGTTGACCTGGTTCAATTATGATTTAACTTTTAATGAATTATTTTATCTCGTGCATTGATTTTTACCGCATACTTAATGTTATTTCGTATGGAATAAAGCATATGTTACTTTACTTTATAGATCCCAAGTTCCTCCAGAATTTGTTAGGAAAAGATCGCCATCGCTATAAATTCGAAGCAATTGCGGCACCAACCATAGTGCAAGTTCTCAACATCCCAAAAGGTAAAAGAAACTTGGAGGCTGTAAAATTGTACTTGACGAATGAAAGAATATCCGGAGGCACAACGGAAGCTGAATATTATAAAACACCTGACCCGAACCATGGTTACTGCTTGATCGATTTAAAATATCCGAAAGGTAAGGGACACGTTTTATTTTCTTTTGATTCTGAGAAGACAACATGAATATATACGTATATGAAATAAAGTGCTGACTTCATACGGGTTCTAACATTACTATTCAAATATCCATACATTACCCTTAAAACAGTTATCATCTCACAATGATGACCCTTGCAAAAAAGTGAAATTCAGTTTTCCATTATTAATTTGGTTGAACACCTTCTTTAAATCAACACAGGTCAGGAAAATCTTCCCCATCTTTGGATAATTAGTTTTGCACACATGATGTTAAATTGAGCAGGTTATCAACAGTGCTCTAGTCCTTTTAAATCATGCTCAATGATTAGACTGATTTCTTCTACTCAAAAATAAATTAATTTGTTCAAATATTTGTAAAAGATTAAAGACACGCATTTATAATTATTGGGATCATCTCCCAATTTTATATATATAGGACCGACATATTTCAACTCCCTCGTTGCGAATTAGACTAGAGTCTAGAATTTGATTTAAAAAATATAAATAAACCCTTAAAACTACGTTATTGATTAGTAGTTGTACGTATAACTGTTCTTCTCTTACACACTAAAACACATTTTTGTATCGCGTGATGTACGGATATGAATCATGGGCAAGTGACCTGTATTATAATTAAACAATAGTATTCTACATTATACTTCATTTTAAGTTAAGCATTGTCTATTCCTGCAATAGTAATTTTCCTTTGTGCTAAAGTTTGGATTGGTTTAATGACATATCGAAAATACATGGGAACTCTCATATCGATGAACTGGTTGCTTTGAGCAATGCGTTATTTCATGAATACCACATATAAACAAATGTTCGGTTCAATGTAGGAATGATGCAACCGGAGGTTTGACTAGATTGATTCCACACTGCTTGATGTGCCAAATCACGTACACAATCACATCAACTGTGACCACGGCTATTTCAGTGAGGTTAATCTAGAATATACAAAACATTTACATGATATACACAACGATTATCCGCCAGTACCAGCATCTTTGTCGGTTCTGGTACATGGTTGCCCATGTATTAGTGAGATATATTTCATTACTCAGGACACAAATACATTGAATGAACCAAAACTAGCACCAAGTCTCAGAATCAAATATAACTATGTATTACACGTGCGAACCGCCCGCTGTATCTTTGATCGAATCGCTGCCGATGCACAACACAAAGAACAAGGTGTACGCGGACATGGCACAACCATGACCTGTCAATGAATCCGATACCAGTGACTATCCGAAAGAACATCCGTTGTTTAGTAGTACCAATGAAAAGCTTAAATTTAAAGAGAATGCTCAGGTAAACTAGTAAACGAAGAAGCAGGACTGTGACCTAGAATGTACTCGAGTGGTGTCGGATCGCATACCGGTCACTGCTGTAAGATCGTAGAAAAGGCAATTGGTGTTTCACAAGTTATTGTGCAGAAAGATCTCGAACGCGTAATGTCTTCGAGAGCTACGTGACCCCGTGAGTTTGCGCAAAGGGCACATATGATAATATCGCATGGTGGATACCGATGTATTGATGTGGGCTTGTTGATGTTTGATTCAAAGTGATGGATATTCCCTTAAGAAATCACCACTTAAACGTTTGGCGATCATACTCTTTCCGTTGAAACAGAAAAAAGAAATGATTGAGACTGATGTACTTGGGCAGAGAGGACATTTGTTAGCGCAGCAAAACATATTTGGTGTCAGTTCTTTATTCTCCATTTCTTTTAACCTTTTTAATTAATTGTTCCAACGACTTAAGTTATTTTTGAATGTTGCTATAAGTGTTTTTTCGCTTTTTCTGTGACCCATATTCTGAACGAGAAAGACATACCACAATACAAAATGAAACATACTAGATTTGTTGCGTTTAAAATGAACGATTCAAAAGGTCGTAACCGTAATGTATTCTTGATTTCTTACTATCGAATTGTAGGAAAGATATTCCAGGCAATTATTTTGACAGCTCATACATTATATCTGGCATGAAGAGTGCTGCCCTACAATTGTTGCCATATCTTTCGTATACGTCAGAGAGAGAGAGAGAGAGAGAGAGAGAGAGAGAGAGAGAGAGATAGAGAGAGAGAGAGAGACAGAGAGAGAGAGAGAGAGAGAGAGAGAGAGAGAGAGAGAGAGAGAGAGAGAGAGCGTTCAGTGACCCATAATAACAGGTTTTTCCATTACATGTATATTAAATTAAATCTTTAAAAGTAAATGCTTTAAACTGTTTATAAGTGTTTATTTGTTTGTGTGTGGTTATTGGTGTTCTTGGCCATTGCATTATAGGTTCATATATGATATTCCCTTATGGACAGTCATATATTTTCTCTTTCACGAACGAGACCTTAGAACTTTAGACGATAATCTGGTTCCAAAAACCGATGGATGCCATGTAATGTTTTCGATCTCAATATGTAAAATTGATATTATCAAAATCTAAATAGTAACTTCTCGATATTTTATATATTGAAATATAACGCAAACATCAATAACCATAACAAAGCTATTTCTAAAAGATCCCAAATAATGTTAAACGGAGCACCAGGTAGAAGTTTGGATCAAAGGTCATACAATAAAATTGTATCGGATGTGAAAACGCCCTGCCCCCGATATCTTCAATGTTCACAGCATTACATGACTATGAAGTTACATTAAGCCACACATTTCCAAACATTACGATCCGATTACAGAAGAGATAAGCGTTCAATATTTAGTATATGTTTCTAAATGACGCTTCTTTTTCCAGTGGTTCAAGGAGTTTCTGGAAGAAAACATGTCATCAGTAAGAATGATACTCTTATTCTACCATATTACGAGCATCTGGGGATAGCAGTAAATCTTGAAAAAAGACCAAATGATAAAATATCAGACAAAGTGGAACTGAGAGGAATAGATCAGGTGAAGTTGAAATTTGTCCGTGAAAACATGGAAATAGAATTTCAGAAGTTCATGGAAACTTTTAGGATTGCGTTAGCAGATCAAAATTTAAATTCATTGACGTTCGTTCCTAATTTGAGTGTGAATTCCAGTACTAGCGACGAGTCAGATGTGGTACTTGGGGCGGATTTTCGGAAAAGAGTAGAAACAGTATTCAATAATGAGTTTCTTGACCAATTGCATGTGGAAAGGTTAGAAATAAAAGATGAAAGAAAATGGAGATATCTTCAAGAGACAAAAGAAGAACTCTGCAGAGAGGCACCAGCAGTAGCCTTGTACGAGGAATCGCATCCCTTTACGTTTAACGTTGTATGTAGGAAAACAGACGAGCATGTTCTCAGATCATTGAAATTTAAGATTGAAACTATAGAAGCTCCAGAAGAATCTGTGACTGACATTGTGGACGGATATAGTTCGACGAGACTGAGGGTATTTGAGTTACTTGGATTCAAAAAAGATATCGAATCGACGAATCAGGTTAAACTGCAAATTTTTGTGACTGATGGTAAGATTGAGATAATTGGTCTTGCAATGAACATTCAAGTAGCTAAAATTGAAATTGCCAAGACATTAGCTTCACTGGAAGAAACTACTTGCTCTCCACCTAATGAGGATTATCTAGATATTCTAAATTCTCCTCAGATGATTGAACAATGTAACCGTGAGATAGAAAGGAAACGTCTCAGAGGAACTTGGGAAATCATATCGGAAGGTGTCAGTAAGAAACTGTTAATTTGCTACGAAGGTACCCAGAAAAGTACTTTCCAACAGATACAACAATTAATATTTGGACTTTTAGTTACTGACGACATTGTCATAGATAGAAATCTGGATGATGATTTACTAGGTGGCCTAAGGAATAAAATTACAGATATCGAAAATTCCTTAGTGCCTTTTGCGCGAATCACGTTTCTAGAACACTCAAGCAACGTCAAAATTACGTGCAGGAAGGACTTGATGGCAGGATGTAAACAACAAATACAGGACTTCATAAATGTCAACCTCATTTATACTTCTGAAATTTACATGAAGGCTGCAATAGCCAATTACATTTACAATGTAATGAAGTCGCAGATTGAACAAGATCTTTCAGAAGCTTGTGGAAAATCAGTCGACTGGTACTTCGAGGACAATAAGTTCTACATAACCGGTAATCAAATTGTTCGTTCGAAGTGTACGGAGGTACTGTACAAGCTAGCCTCTAATGTTATAGTTACATGGCGGTCAATTGAGCGCAAAGGAATACATAAATACTTCACGAGCGGTGCAGGCACAAACATGGAGTCGCAGCTAAATAGATGCCACTTGATGATACTTGGAAAAGACGATTTTCAAAAGCAGAAGATTTGTGCAATAGCACTGACCGAGGAAGGTCAAGCCATAGGCATCGGAGTCATGGACTTGTACAAGCAGCCTGTGGATGGTGTAGTGAATGAAATGAATGAAGATTTTGAACAGTTTAGCAGAGGTAAGTTTAATCTATCGAAAAAGTAATTTAACCAGTTCAAGGAATATGATAACAATCTAAACCAAGGATATGGATTCAAGAGACAAGGAGTTAAGTCATGGAAAAGATAAATTGTTCAAATATGTTTTTAAATTTACCTAAAAGTCATTGTTGATTTTCCAAGTACATTATGAATCATGTCATTGGTCTTGTCACATTTGAAGGACGTATCAAACGAATACAGGAAACAAGATGATTTTTCTCACGAATTCAATGAATTGTATAGGAAATTTAATAAATAGTAATTCTATATCCTGCTATATTCATTTTATCCACTTAATATATATATGTAAATTATCTCTAACACAGGGATTGGTCTGAAGGCGCCATTCATACAGTTTAAAATATTCATTATCTACACTATCTTCTCAGTATGACATGTGCTTGTTTGAAATTGTGAGGCTCATTGTTTTAATAACATGTTGAACACCTTTTTCTGGATAAATCTAAGGTTCCATTGACAAATGTAATTCGTATTTAGGAACTGTCCAGTGATCAAAATTAGTAATTACTTTGAGGTAGTAGCTCACTTGAATTGTTTCATTGCAGTTGGAAAAGAGTTACAGAGAGAAATTCCAGATGACATTAAAGCTAACAGAAAATTGACTGAAGGACAAGTGTTCATTACCGGTCCCGGGAAACTTCCATGTTTCAAAGTTCTGCATGCTGTAGCACCAAAATGGCGAGGTGGGACAAAAGATGAAGATAAAACATTGGAAAAAACAATCGAGAATATTCTCTCCATCGCTGACTCAGAGTCACTCCGGTCAATTGCAATGCCAATGGTGGCATGCAGGACGTGGTTTGGATATTCAATCAGTAGAGCCTCTGGGGTAAGAACAACTTTGGTTCACATAAATTCCCGCCCTCTGAGTGTAAGGAAGCAATCCATGCAATCGCAAAGGAATCATACAGTCTCTTTGGTGAATAACGTATCTCTAAATTACATTATCAATTACAAATTGTACATATCAAAGTTTCAATTCCCTCGGAGGAATTTGGGTGTTCTTATAAGAGTATGAATAGTTATTTTGGATTGCTGAATCGCTCTATAAACAACAAACAAATCAACCCGATTTGTTCACTAAACTCACGTCAGTAACTGTATCAGAGGCGAATAAGCTATCGCAAGCTAAACGTTGATTAATCGAATTCATTTACATACACCATTAAGCATCTTACTCAGAATCTGATGTACTTTAATCCGTTGTTTGCACATAAAAAGCAAAGGTTTCTCTCAAACCCATGGATTAGAGAAATTGATATTTCGTGGAGATTAATTAAAAAAACGCTGGGGCACTCGTGCATACATCGACACGATTATATAAAATGATGCTTTGTCTATTACAATTATGCATTTTTTATTCAAATGACGCATTGTCTATTCAAATGATGCATTTTCTATTCAAATAAGGCATTGGCTACTAAAGTGATGAATTCTATATTCAAATGATGCATCGTCTATTCAAATGATGCATTATATATTCAAATGACGCATTCTCTATTCAAATGATACATTGTCTATTACAATTATGCAGTGTCTATTCAAATGATGCATCGTCTACTCAAAGGATGTATCATCTTTTCAAATGTTCCATTGTTCACTCAAATGATGCCTTATCTATTCAAATGATGCACTGTCTATTCAAATGACACAATGTCTAATCAGATCATGCATTGTTTATTGAAATGATTCATTGTCTATTCAAATGATGTATTGTCTATTCAAATAATGCATTATTTATTCGAATGATGCATTATCAATTCAAATGATGCATTGTCTGTTCAAATGATGCAGTGTCTATTACAATGACGCATTCTCTATTTAAATGATGCATTGTCTAATCAAATGGCTAATTGTCTATTCAAATGATCCATTCATTATCTCTTGAAATTATGCATTGTTTATTCAAATGATGCATTACCTATTCAAACAATGGCGTATATTCAAATGATGCATTGTTTATTCAAATCATGCATTATCTATTCAAATTATGCATTGTCTTTTCAAATGATACATTGTTTAATGCAATCATGCACTGCCTATTCAAATGATGCATTATATATTCAAATGACGCATTATCTTTTCAAATATCGCATTCTCTATTCAAACAACACATTCGCTATAATGCATTGTCTATTAAAATGATGCATTCGCTATTCAAATCAGGCATTAGCTATAACTTCCCTTAAGTTTATTGCACACAAACGTTTTTAAGAACTTTAAAAGCGCTGTCTTGACATAGAAATGTTGATGTGATATCACCCTGAATGTGGATAAAATCAGTAAATTCATTATGATGAAACCACCGGATTTTAAAAGAGAATAGGATACACTTACAAGTTCTGGAAACAAAACTGCATCAAGAATCCAGAGAAGCAATGTTAACTTTCCTGACGAATACAGGCCTTGTTTCTGCCGATATCACCGCATATGTTTAATTTTCAACAGATTAAAAAAATTCGACTGGATCAATTACAAAGTAATTTGTTTTAACTGGCTGACCGGCTTTATATTTGTAGATGTACTAGATACAAATACGGAAACGTTTAAGACACCAACAAGTTTTAAACTATTATTATATATATATATATATATATATATATATATATATATATATATATATATATATATATATATATATCGTGTTGAAAAATAATTCGTGACAGTGTTTTACAATAACTGATTTTTTTGCATCCGTATATGTGGGATAATTGGTCAATAGCTGAAATTAAACTTTCTTAAATAGTTGTTTCGTTTTCATTCAATTTGTTGTATTTAGGATTACAAAATTATTGTAGTATGTTTTGTTGATTTCCAGGCCTCAGCAATTTGGAGCGAATATGCTAATCTTACTTGTCGAAGCTTTTTTTAGTACATAACGTGCAGCATAACTTAACGTGAATTTAATCGAAAAGTTATTTAATTACATATTCAGTAAATAAAATTATTCTGGGCAGAAAATGTTTGATAAATTTTAGTAAGTACATAAACAATAAATGTCACTGAATATATCATAAATACGGTCATCTCGTTCGTAATCTTTTGTAAATTACAGGTAACGACCGACATAGATATGAGTACATCAGTTCGGTATTGCGTATTGGAAATGAAACTCAGACAAAGCATAATATATTGTCCATTATACAAACTCATAAATTTATTCAACGTTAGACTCGTGTATTAAAAATTCTCATTCTTTTCAGATACTCCTAAAGACAATCATCAAGCATTGCCCCACAAGGTTTAAATTTATCCGCGAAATCTACATTTGTGATACAGACTCAACCAAAATTCAAACATTCAAGAAATTGGCAGAGAACATGTTTAGATCTCAATGCTTTTCCATTCCACTAGGAAAAAATCTGACGTTTGGTAAAAGTATGTGCATTTTATCAAAACAAGGTTTATAGTTAGAACTAATATATAAGATATTAAATGGTGACATACAATATTATATAGTGTTTAAAATGTAATGATACTTAATCACATATCAATTTATTATAAAACGTAGTGACGTTAATCACATATCAATCGATTTGGAGGTTAATGTCTTATATGATTGCCTTTATTTAGGTTGGACTCCATATGTCTTAGAATGTATCTTTAACATTCCGCTGGAAATGTTCAAATTAGGTTTTGCCTTTAGTCATTGGCGTATATACACACCAGCTTTGAAAATCGTGTCTAATTATGTTATGATAACATGTAGAGTAATATCGTTTTTGCTCTCTGATTGTCTGACGACGAAGAAGATAAAACTGGAGCAAATAGCATAAGTAAGATTAAGAGGACGTGAAAGAGAGATATTATGTTTTAATTCTTTTCATGATAAAACATTTTCACGCCCCTCCCCCCAGCTTTATTTCAAGAATATATTATTCATTACAGTTAAATGAGTATAAGGATCAGGTCCGAGTCAGTCAACTCTTGAAATGAGATAGTATCGACGTTTGATTAATTTGTTACAGATGACTTTTATCATAAAATAATGGAATCGATATTTGTTTTAATTAAGCAATTGCGCAAAGTCCCAACAAGAATTTCGAAGAGGGGTTTCAGACCATCGTTCAAAGGAGAGGCATTAGAAAAATACCTCTGCCGGCTGGCCGAAAAATTATAATCGCATGGGGAGACTTGGCCAAATTGTCAAACTGCACGCCGAATTTGAAGGTACTCATTCTAACGGATATGCGTTTGTCGCATATTTGGCGAGAGTTTAAAGGTCGTAAGTTGTAAAAATTATTTTCTTTAAAAATCTCACAGGTAAAAAGGGTCAGTGGAGAGATTAAATATGCAGCGAAATGTATATACTTACTAGCATTACTTTGACTAAGCGCTCTAGGTTTGTTGTTCTATGTCTGTTTCTTTTACGCTTCTTTTAAGTATTCACATTGTTATCGTGATGCTATATTTACTCAGTTGTACATAAACTGTACATTTAATTTAAAATGAGTCTTTAGTTGCCTGAGTTCTCATGTTTAATTTTCTTCTGAACTTTCCGTTTGATAAAAGACATTATACAAGGGTAGTTGAATGGCATTACGCCGAATTCGGGCTCCAAATAATCTGTATAGTGTTTGAAGTGAGTCTCTGTTGCGTTTTTCCTTCTTTGCTGGATCCATCAGAATATTGAACGGCTAACTTATTGTATCACTGTTGTTTACAATTTCATAACAAATATTTGCGACTTCTGAAGTGCAGAAAAAGGAAATTAAACAGAACTACACTATAGGTTGTATATTGTGGAAATGATACAACTATAGTGTGTAACGATACTTGATTTGACTTTTTGTAGGCAGTATATTTATTGTTTGTTTTCAAAGGCAGATTGAGGTTATTATATATAATTTGATTCTCGCCGCTAGTTGGTTGCAAAATAGATATGACACTGAAGATTTGAAATCAGTTGCTGGATGTGTTTTCTGAAAATACACAGTGGTCTCCTAGTAGCAAGGGAAATAACTTCTCTTAAAAGAAATTTACTGTGAGTTGTTAGTGGGGTCGTTTTGTATGTGTGAGTTTGTAAGAGAGAGAGAGAGAGAGAGAGGTGGGTGGAGTGGCTAATTATATATATTAGTTGAATACAATATATCCACTCCTGGGATAGCTTGAATTGGGTCAATATTGGGCATAGGAAAATGTTAATGTTAAATGCGGTTCGTAGCAATAACATTAGTATGGTACAATGCGGAGACTGATAGAACAAGACCCGACGGACATACGTTTACTTAACATGGAAGAAACATATTAAATATTTAATAGGTTTTTAATGAATAGCAAAATGGCATGATCATATGACGTGAAGAAGTTTGCTAAAGTTTGTGAAAGAAAACAAATTGAGCATGCATACTGCAGTTTAACAAGGAAAAGCGGGCATTTAACTGATAGTTTGCACTTCTGACAGAGTGACTGCTAGGTATAAGGTGAAGTTGTTTGCATCAGCATCAAGCACAATATATATATATATATATATATATATATATATATATATATATATATATATATATATATATATACATATATGTATATATATATGTATATATATATATATATATATATATATATATATATATATATATATATATATATATATTGCCATAACGTATGTACTCTAGTTGTAATTTCGTTGGATATTGCACTTCATGAAATTGCACGTTAGTCCATGTGCTCCTGACACTCCTGAGCGAACATTACGGTACAAATTATGTGACTGCAAAAGAATTTTGGACTCATTAACTCAGAACAAGTGCGAAAAAATTCATTATTCAGCGATGGTATTTTTGTATCCATATATGAGAATTCGTTGGACACATATATATATAAATATACTATTCTGTCTCTGGAATTACTCCAATGATGGCAACATGTTTTCCCTGAAAGAATTAGATTTTAAATGGATTTGGGTTTCTGCGATATTTTCTTATCGCACCAATTTTTTTCGGTACCTCATCCTATATTACTGCTTTACCAATATAGGGCGATTTAAATAAAATAAGGAAACAGAGACACCTTATTAAAGACAAGAAAGAAGAACAGACTAAGGTACAGTTCCTAAAGCAATATAAATATAAAAAGGAAGGCAAATACAAAACATAGACAAGACAAACAAATACAACAGGATACCCATTTTCTTTGCAAAACTATACATAACTCTGAATTGTTGTGGTTGCTGGAAGATATGATATATGGACATAGAAATCGATGCGCCATAGCGATCTTTATATATGGAAATGTATGCAGGCGCAAATTCTATCCGGGATTTTTCATTGTTATGGTTGTAATTATTTCTGTTTTATTTGGTTTTTTTTTTTTGTTTATGTTTTGTTTTTGCTGATTGAACAGACCAATTAAGAGTCGAACGCGCTAAGTCTCATTAGATAATAGTTTTCACTGTTCATGCTCAGTTTATTACATTATCTTAATCAATCGATCACACACGTGATCCCTTGCTGGATCCAATGCACTTAAAAGGATTGTTATTCGCCATATGATATGATTATATAGATGCCAAAATTAAATAAAGTGTACTAGCAATAAATTGAGTTTGATGAAGCAATTTATGGAACACCTAAAAGCGTTTTCAGTATTATTGAATGTGATAACTAAAGAAGCATAAGATTGAATTTCTCTATGTGTGTGTGTGTGTGTGTGTGTGTGTGTGTGAGAGAGAGAGATTAGGATTTTCAAGGTAGCTATACAAAGCTTTTCAGTCATATCACTATTATGTCTCCAGTGAGGCAGTTTATAGTGATGTTTAGCATTGGGGCATCATGCCGCAGACATGCAGCATGATGTCCCACCCACTTACATTATCCTGACATCAGGACGCCCATTCCTAACACTAACTGTTGAATGCTGAGCGTCAAGCGATGCAGCTGTTAGTAACATTTTTGTACGTCTTTGATATGATTCAGCCGAGCATCGAACCCACGACATCCCGCTGCTGCGGCGGACGCTCTAACCACTAGGCCACCTGACCGGTCATCGGTTTTTAAAGCTACTTGCAACGCAGGCTATGAAATATTTGACAGTCGGAACTTGAGTTAAAAAATACACAGATTAGAAAATTGTATTCGTTCACAATATTTCACATAGTAACGTCTGGCATTTCATTGCTCTTCTAGCCCACAAAACCCTATTCGAGTGCTTTTATCTCTCTATTAATGTAACACAGATTTGGATATTTTCCTGATTGTATCTGTGTTCTATATTTCTTTAGATAATATAATATGATCTTGTAATTTATAACATTTGTAAATAGCAGCAATACAGCATACATTAAATACTAAGCGTCGGCTTAATTATTTTGTCCTTTTTGAAACAGTCGACACGATTTAACAATTCTTTGGAATGCTAAAAATTAAACTGTTTTCACATTTTGCTTCAATTAGGCGGATATCATCGTTTGTCCTACTACGTCATTTCCTGTAATAAGTGGACATATCGCAAACGGTCTGAAAGCAGCGACAAATAATGGTGGAATGTTTGACCTGGAAACGGAATGCAAGAAAAAAGGACCAAAGGGGGGATTACCGAAAGGCTCATATGTGGCCACTGAGACACCGCATATGATATATCAACAAATCCTTCATCTGAGGATTGAAGGCGATTGGAGCCAAATTAATGAAGAGGTTTGCTACACAAAACCTTATATACAATGTGGGGTCCGAGAGTTAAGCGTTATCTTCTCTTTTCGCTACATAGATGTTAAATCATAAGTTTAATCCGAGCTTTGCAACTTGATGTTGAAATGATATATATATATATATATATATATATATATATATATATATATATATATATATATATATAGAGAGAGAGAGAGAGAGAGAGAGAGAGAGAGAGAGAGAGAGAGAGAGAAAGAGAGAGAGAGGGAGAGAGAGAGAGAAAGAGACAGAGAGAGACAGAGACAGAAAGCGGCTGACAGAAGATATAAGTTAATTTCCAATAAACATCCATAACTTGGTATTATCATGCATTGTTGCAGCAAATCGACATTTCAATACCTTTTTGAGAGGAAAGTTTTACATCCCTTCCAATAGCCGTTTATATACTGGAAAATGGGTTCGATCAATTATTTGTTTCGACAGAACTGTACGAAAGTGACGAGGGCTTAAATGGTATTTCCCTTTTCCATTCTTTGAAGCATTCAAGTGCTTTACATCTAAGTTAACAGGTGTTTTCCAGAACGTATAATATATACCTTGTCTGTTCTGCATTAAATCCAGTCAAAGATAATCAGAAATGTTTATTGTTATGTATATACTAAGCAGATGCTTCGATATATTTGCGATCTTTCTTTGTGTAATGTCAAGAATCCGATCTTTCTATATGTAATTTCAAGAATACGATCTTTCAAGGTGGAATTTCAAGAATACGATATTTGTATGTGTACGTTAAACAGCAGACTGCACTCTTCGTAATATAAAGCGTTTGATAGTTGTATGTGAAATTTGAAGAATACGATTTTTATGTGGATACTCCAAATTGCATGATCGTCCTATATGTAATTTAAAGAATACGATCTTTCTTTTTTCAAGATAAAGAATACAATCTATGTGTAAGTTAATGAATACGATGTTTATTTATGTGTTTTCAAGAATACGATTTATCTTCTATTTAAAGAGTAGAATCATCGATGTTTACGTTACAGAATACGATACTTTGTTCGGAAAACATTCTATATCTATTGTGTCCTTTTAGATGACATAATCCCTGTCAGTGTGATATCTCTGTGCAGAGTATTTCGTCTTTTTGTTTGTGAAACGAGTCTTAGGAACCATAAAATCACCGTCGAAATCCTTGTATCCCTGAAGCACACAGTACATGTACTTGGCAAACATAAAATCTAAGTATGAATCCTTGTACACAGGCCTTGCAAAACAAAAAATCTAAGTGTGAATCATTGTACCCGTGATACACAGGCCTTGGCAAACATAAAATCATAGTGGAAATCCATATATCCGTATCTGGTCATCCTTGCAAAATAAACTGAACTGTGCAGTTAAAAAGGTCCTCCTACAAGAAACGCCTATAAAGACGATTACTCAAATGTGCTTTGGGGTTGTACATCTGCATTTAAAGGCATTGATATGAGTGCTTGTCTGTCCTTTCAACTGACACCATTAAAAATGACCAAATGTCAATTAACCTTAACAAGTACTAGTTACATTATTCTATTATGACATGATTGTAACTTCTGAATACTTTCTTTTATTTAACCAGGTTTTAAAATGTTACATCAAATCCTGCATGAAGTATGCCTTGTTGCAAAACAAAAAGTCAATCGCTTTCCCTACAATAGGAACGGGAACACTTGCGTATCCAGGAGATGCTGTTGCCAGGTGCTTCGCTCATGTCTTATCAGAGTTCAGCTAGGCACATACAAGTGGGTCTTTGGACGAAGTCATAATTGTCATATATCATAGTGATTTGGAGACGACCATGGTAAATACAATGACGTGTGCATGTCATAATTTTCACAAGAACACAATGCGTTGGAAATCTTTAACGTCTGCATCGTCTATCCACTTTTTCAGACAAACTAGTTTGACATAATTGCAAAACCTTTAAAGAACGTTTGATTCTTTTAATATATATTTTACCACCATAAGTTGCTTTAGATTGTTACGAGGGTGAAGAGAACATCAAAATTATTGATCTTTTGTAAGAAAAATCATTATCGTATTATTGTTTGCAGCAGTTTAAACCCAGAAGACTACAATAGGTCACCAAGTCGCTAATATAATTATCATCTATTTACAGCCTCCCCCCCATGTTTTAAATAAAAACGTTCATTCATTTTGTTCATTGCATACGCACTCATTACTTCTGTTTTTGTAGTTTTTGCTGGAATTAGTTTTGTACTGGTCTGTATTGTCAAACAGGAAATAATGTATCGTCCGGGATATATTCTATATCGTCACAATTTTACATTAAAAAAGCTAATGACACCTCTTTTGTTCCTCTTTTCCTAAGTCAAAGGCAAAATATTTGTTAAAATCAGCCATGACAAGTTTGCAATTTCAACGTTTTTTTTTTGTTGTTGTTTTAATCCTATTTTGTCTTTGTTATACATTTGCTAATGTCTTTAGTGGGGACCTAGAGAACATGGACTGAATGTCACTAGATTTTCAATGTCCATTTGCAGGTTATATATATATATATATATATATATATATATATATATATATATATATATGTGTGTGTGTGTGTGTGTGTGTGTGTGTGACGCGCTTTAACGTTGCATTGCGTAATTAAAATGTTGAATGTCTACTAGGCGTTTGAGCAAGAACTACAAAGTATGTTGGCAAAGCGACCTCACAGACTAGAAACCAATATTGAAGAGGAAATAATGGAAGAGGAACACAATGAGGAAGAGAAAAAGAAAAAGGTATATTTAATTTCCGCCTTTAAAACAAACGTTTGCTGGATGACCACTGCGGTGGTGTCTTAGTTGCGGCATCCGCCTCAGATGCGTGAGGTCGCGTAGTCTAGTTCCATGCTTAGTATGCTCCCTGCGTTGCACTCCGCTGTACAAGTTAGGCTAACTCCGACGCCATATTGTCACGTGATCATAGCAAATGACCTCACATGGAGAAAACTAGTTAATCTAACCGTGGAACATTTACCCCTTTAATATTCGTTTTCTTAATGATACAATATGAACGTTACTGACACTTTTGATTCGAGCTTTTGGAGACTTAGCTATTGCAGTCGTTATTTTGTCTTCAACCAGCAATTCGTCCTATAATTAATTTTACAAATATTGATAATATTTCATATTATACACAGCGTCATCTCATAAATTCCTTTGCCAATCATTCCTTGATAACCCTTACGTCTAAATTGATATAAGGTGATGTACGAGAGCTAAAAAATAGCCAAAGATAAATACAAAAATAATCAAAACTATTTCACGAGGGTGTAAGGGTACCGATTGATCTAATATATTCTAGTTGCAATAATCTACTTGATTAATTTAACGTTGATATTGATATCTCGTTGTACACGATATCTCAGACTTGGCTAATATTAAGATCGAAATAGCAGCCCTATTCCACGAGGAGATGAATGTGACGCTATTTGTTCCTATGTTGTACAGTCCAACTTCATCACGTAATTTGTATGATTCCATTTGCAATCAATCCCTTGATATCAAAACTGATTGAAGGCGATATATGACACCTGTCGCTTGTCAAAGATTACGATAAAAACACTTTCTCTTCTCTCAAGGCGGGTGGTTGGGGGAAGTGGCCTGGAGTGGGTTTTTGGACAAAATAATATTGATTAAATACAACTACATGTGCATGCCAAAATTTGGAATAAAATCGTCATAGTGGTAATTAAAACAAAGTAAATATTCACTTGTATCAATGAAAACTTTAATATTATGTATATTTAAATTTATATTTAATACATAATTAAATAATGTAAATTTATTAATTTAAAGTTAAATAAAAAGACAGATTAAAAATACAATTTGTATCATGTTGAGACAAGTTCCTCTCCTAATAGTCTTTTCCTAATAACACTCAATGACTATAATTTATGTAAAATAATATATCACTATCAATGTAAAATTGTTCAAGAGGTAGCATAGCAAGAACGATTATCAATACTCCACCCAAATATAAGTCAAGGGACGGCTCCCCCATAAAAACGTCTTTTGAGGGTAATGTTAGCTCCAACTCCCAGTTTTGAGTTGGTTCGGCGGCTGCTAAGCCACTTTGTTGAAGCAATCAGTTGCAAAAGGAATTGTTTAGGTGAAAGTAAGAAATATTGTATAATTTTATCAGCCCTTCCCCCTCATAGAAGATGGTTTGGGTGTGGGTGTAATTTGGAGTTTTAACGCAGCTGTATCAATTTTTCAGTCATATAGCTATGAAGTCTGCAGTGCGGCATTTTTTAGCAATATTGAGCATTGGCGTATCATGCCGTAGACATGTAGCATGATTTCTCACCCGGTCATATTATAACGACACCTTGCCTACCAGTCCTAACACTAACCTCTTAAAGCTCATTGCCTAGCGAGGCAGCTGTTAGTACCAATTTAAAAAGAATCTGGTATGAAGATGGCTGGTTTTGTATTTAATATTAGTCAGAATCTGGATTGTCATGAACAGACATCAGTATCAATGTACACTTGATCAAGGAATCAGTTAAATATCTAACGTTCAGATGATGTAATCTAAGGAACACTAATTTAATAAAATATCGACAGGCCATCGTTTACATATAAGAGATGGTATTTTGGTCTTTTAGATTCTGCAAATGAAGGCTGTCATCTGTCATCATCATCAACAGTCCCTTGACCTAGTATGGTCATTGAGGCACTGTGCTGCGGAACATCTGACCAGTTCCCTTCACTTGTCTCGATCATGTGCCAATGCCTGTGTCTCCGCAAAACGTTTCCTGGTCCATTCTGTGATGTTGTCAATCCACATTTTACTCTGTCTACCTCTCCTTCTACCACCTTGAACACTACCCTGCAGTATTGTTGTGGATAGACTGTTGGATGTAGTGAAATGGCCTTACCACTTCAACTTTCTCTTTTTGATAGTGGTGTGGAGGTCTTCATAATGGAATACGTTGTGCCTGATGGTGTTACGCACTTCTTCATTTGTGATGTGGTCGAGGTAAGAGATGCCAAGGATGGTTATGAAGCATCTCATTTCAAATGCCTGGATTCTTCGTTGTAATTTTGATGTCAGGGTCCAGGCCTAACGTGAATATATAAAGATCGAGATAACTAGTGCTCTCAATAGTCTGATTTTAGTTTTCAGACAGATATTCTTGTCTCTCCACATGGGTCTTAGCTTTAACATAGCTGCCGCTGTTTGTGCTGCTCGTGACAAAATGTCTGCTCTTGATCCTTCTTCCGTGATTATGGAACCAAGATATTTGAATTCGCCAATTGTTTACAGTTCCTGTCCTCTGACTTTAATCTTGGCTGAGATTTGTTTGCCACTATTTGTCATCAGCTTTGTCTTCTCAGCATTTATCTCCATGTCAAAACTGGAAGATGTTTCATCCAATAAGGTGGCAAGCTCATTTTCACTGTCTGCCATCCCATCAATGTCGTCTGCACAGCAGAAGTTGGTGATGTTACGTCCTCCAGTGGTTTTCCAGGGCTTCACTCATGATGCGCTCTAAGTAGATGTTGAAAGGTGTGGGTGACAGGAGACAGCCGTGCCGTACTCCAACTGTAGTCTTGAACCAGTCCCCCACAGAGCCTTCAGCAATTACTGCACTGGTAGCCTTGGCGTACAGCTTCTTGATGGTGTTGGTGAACGTTTGACCTATGTTGTACTTCTTCATTGTGACCCATAATGCCTCATACCACACTCTGTTAAAAGCCTTTTTGTACTATATGAACACATGATATATTTCTTGCTGATGTTGTGAATACGTTTCACACAGAACCCTAAGATTGAATATTTATTCTGTTGTGCTTTTTCCACTCCGGAAACCTGCCTGTTCTTTAGCCATTATTCCTTCTGCTTGTGGGTTCAGTCTGTTCAAGATGATCTTCAATATCACTTTGCTAGCATAGCTAATCAAACTGATAATTATGTAAACAGCTGGAGATTTCCTTTCTTGGGAAGTGTTATAACCAGTGACTTGGTCATATGTCGCCTTACGGCAATTCCGTAGTGAAAAGTGTCAAGGGATTGATCGTCATATTGGATATTTCAACTTTATTTTGCTACTAAGAGAAACCTCCGTACGAGAAATAGAACCAAGCTAATGCATGACATCCAAGCAAACCTAACTGCTTACTTACCTCATACAGCAAAACACATCGAAAACTGCCTGCGTTCATTGCTTGAAAACCGTTCTCCAGTCAACATGTGCAGAATATAAATAAAGCAGTTTTATCCGTGATATTGCAATGCTATGGACCAGCTTCGGAATGCAAAAAGAGACCGCCATAAAGCGGAGAGGCTTTGGCTTTCCACCAGACTAATTATTCGTAAACAAATACATGCAGACGCTACGAAGAATGTCACAAACATAGTTCATTTAGTCAAAAGATCCCACTAAAGAGCTCTTCTAAACAACTGTTAGCATTATTTGAACCTGCCTCTATGCATTTAGAATGGACAATCGTGAAGAAGAGTGCACCAAAGTAATGTGAACTTGATCCAGTTCCAACATCACTGACGCTTGAGTGCTTAGATCCAATATCGCCTTCACTAACTGATGTTAATAATACATCTCTCTCATCCTTAGACTTCCCTTACTTTTTCAAACATGCATTTGTAAAGCCTCTGCTGAAAAAGCAACTCTCGACCATAACGATTTAAAGATTAAAGTTTCTAATCTCCCATTCATGTATAAAATCTTTGAAAAATGTGTTCTAACCAAACTTGTATCTGATATGAATTCAAACAGTCTCTTTAACAAATTACAGTCTGCATATTGCCATTGCCACAGTACTGAAACTACTCTTCTGAAAGTAGTTAATGACATTCTCTCTACTCCCACCTTGATTGTCTGCTGTATTTGACACAATATACCATGATAGTTTACTTCACCGTCTCCAGCATGTACTGGTAATTCACAATACAGCCTTACCATGGGTTAAGTTCTTCTTTGTCAGCAGGACACAAATTGTGTCTGCAAATGGAAAACACTCCTTCCCAGTTGATTTATGTTGTGGTGTTCCACAATGGTCTGTTCTTGGGCCTAATCTCTTCATTATATAAACTCAGCCACTCTCTAGTGTCAAATATCATGAAGTGGCTCACCTATTGCACGCTGATGACACCCAAATATACAACTATTGCCACCCAGCTGAAACTGATGCTACCATCTAAGGAGCAGAGATGTGCAATTCTGATGTGAAATCATGGAATACATGTAACAAGCTGCATGTAAATGATGATAAATCTGAGGCCATTCTGATCACAATACATCGACGTGCTCATTCACATCCTTACCTCAAACAATAAGTATCAGCAACACCAACATTAATTTCACACAGTCAGTACGAAACCTAGGTGTTACTCTAGACAGCACTCTCATATTGCACCAACATGTCATGATCATATGCAAGGCTGCATATCTTGCGCTGAGACGCATCAGCTGCATTCACAAATATCTTTCAGTTAATGCCACTAAAACGCTTGTGTGTTAATTAGCACTTTCAAGACTGGACTATTGTAACTCAATTATATCTGTTTCGTCTCAATATCTACTCGAGAAACTTCAAAAAGTTCAAGACACAGCTGCTCGGATCATCATTAGAGTACCACGATCAGAGCACACCTCCCTGCTTCTCTGTACCCTACACTAGTTATCCAGTCGATCCAGAATCAAAAACAAATATGTTTCTCTGTGCTATGTTTCATTGACGGACTCACTTTTCTCAACGTCTGGAAGAACAAACTTAAAGACCTAATAATGTTTCCTACATTGAGTATTTTCAGCATGTTTTTATGTTTTCTAATTGCATGGTGCTGATTTGGTTTTGTATGTTTTGTGTCATATCATTATAGATGTTGTAAAGCGATTAGAGCTTCTAACGATTAGGCTCAACACAAAGTCCTCATTATTATTATTCGTATTCTTATTATCTGTATTATGATTATTATTATTATTTTTTATTTTGATTATTATTATTATTATTATTATTATTATTATTATTATTATTATTATACTCCCCCCCTCGATTCGTGAAATAGGGTTCATACAGACGGCAACATAGGATACCCAGAAAAGAAACTCAACGCCCCTTCCATCTTACTTCATTAAATATATATCATTTGGTCTTAATATATTTGGCAAACAAAAGTTGTTAGTCTCCACCTTAAATCAATTATAATGTAAAATGTATCAATGAATTGATTGCAAAAAGAAATTTTCACACATTATATGATGCAGTACTAATGCAAATTATCGAGCCAAATATTGTCGCATTCACCCACACACAACCCACTCATGGAATAGGGTTGCGATTTTAATCCTGATATTTGGTAAAGGCTGCTGTCACATGTAAAAGCGATATATCGATATCGATGTAAAAGCGATATATTGATATTGATGTGAAATTGATGAAAAAATGTATTGCAACCATAACATTTTAGCTGACTGTGTGTATTTGCGTTACCCTCACCCCCTCGTGATATTGATGGTAGTGTATTCTCTCTTAATCTTGTCATCCCAGATAATGGCTTCTCATAGTTTTTTGATATTTCATCCAAAGAACTTGATGTTAACATCTCAAAAATGGCTGAAGTAATCTGAAATCTTGATTGTATGTCAGGATTAAGTATTGGTCCAGGGTTCATTGTGTTTGTTTCATAAATTATTGAATTAATCTTAGAGTGTGATGTTGCATCAGAAGTTGATATTTTGAAAGGATATGTTGTCTCAGAGATGGATAAATTGTTAAATTTTGACAATAAAACATAACTTGGTGTCATTTCTTCACTCCTGGATGTTACTGATGCATTTATCTCATATTTTGGTGTTAATGCAAAACTTAACATTGTTGTGTCTGAGCTAGATGGTGTAATTCCAAGAGGTACTGATTTTATCTCAGAACTTGCCTGGATCTTAGAACTTGGCATCAGCTCTACGCTTGATGATCTTATATCGGAAACTAATGAAGTAGCCTTATAGCTTGTCATTATCTCAGAATTTAATTTAATGTTTTTTGATCAGAGGTAAATATTTCTGGAATAATTAATGTGCTATCAGAGCTTGATTTTATCTCAGAACTTGATGTTATCAAAGAACTTGTAGATGTTTTGTCATGGCTCAATGTTGTTGTTTCGTAAATCCTTTGCACTACATCAGAGCTTGATGTTATCTCCGAACTTGTTAATGTCACCTTTGAATTGAAGGATGTTATCAGACTAGTTGATTTAATCTGTAAATGTAATGTTATCTCTGATAAGGATGATTGTATTGACATAAATGCAGAGTCTGATGAACTCAATATCATTTTTGAACTTGAAGTCATCTCAGGTATGAATAATGTCATCTCAGGACTTTAACTTGAAGTCACCTTGGGTTGGTATAATATCTGAGAAGTGGATGTTGGACTTGAGATAACATTAGTTATGAATGCTATCATCTCAGAATTTGTTGTCATCTTGAATGATGATAGATGGTTATGGTTTGATGATGATTTCCTGGAGAGTAATGGTGAAATTTCAATATTTGATGTTGTTCTGTAGGTTGAACACCAAGGTTGCACACCATTATAGATGTGGATGACATTATTTCCAGACAATGTCGCTACAATATTTGCAGACATTGTAGCGATATGACTGAAAAATTGTTAAAGCCACATAAAAACATTCTTAATCAAACAAAAAAACAAACACTCTTTTTAAGGAAAACATTATCTTAATCTCTATCAACAGACGAAGTGAATAATGCATTCTTGAGCCCTATTGTCAACTGATTAAATCCTGAACGGTGAATGGTAATAGATGATATCATCTGAATATATATATATATATATATATATATATATATATATATATATATATATATATATATATATATATATATATGTATATAAAGTCTTATATATATGTATGTATATAAAGTAATATATATATATATATATATATATATATAAATATATATATATATATATATATATATATATATATATTGCTTTCTAGTTGATTTTAATGCGTCTTAAAAATCTTGATATAAAATATCTTGTGTGCTATGTCGTACCTTGCGTAACTCGATGTCAAATACATGTATTGTTTGGTCACGAATGCCTAAAATCATCTAATATTTTCGTACATGAATGTCTTGGCCGTACGGGTTGAAACCTTACTGATAGAACAGTGACGTAAAATGTCAAATATTGCATTTTATAGGTTCATCATATTCGGACAAACCTTCGCCTGGATCTCCAATCCCACTAGGAACATATCCGCTTCAAAATGGTTGTAGTGTCACTCTCAAACACGGGTCACTTGAAGATTCAGGGGTAAAGATATTTGAATAAAGCGTAGTCGGTACTCGTTCGTCTGATGATCATTTTGCGCATACTGTTTTCTTATATTTAATTCAACTAAAAATAATGTCCTGAATTCAATGATATAATGACGATATCCTCATTTTAACAGAATCCGTCAAATATTGTATATTTTGAAACCTTTTGAGCATGTTTAAGCTAATGCTTATTTTATGAAAATATTGTCTAAGCCTATATCAACAGACGAAATGAAAAATGCATTCTTAAGCTAATGATTTAACATCCGGATGTATGCCCATTCTACACGTGTCTCCCATAGCTCCATTTCCGTGTTATTATTTATGCTAACTATAGCTATTACGATTGGCTTAGGAAATAGCTACGTAAACGCAAGTTCCTCACTCACTATTCTTTTTTCTCCTTACGAGGCTTGTTTCTTTGTCTACCAAATCAAGTATTATTTTTCTGATACCTATTCAGAAATGCTAACAAGTTTATTTAAGTCCAACAATGTACACATATACTTGTTAACGCACATAATGTGATGGATGCAAATTATATCATTAGGATCTTGCGTTTTAGTGATGAAGTACTAACATCGCGCGCACAGATGTATCTCATGTGCACACCTATACAGATGCATTAAATATTTGAATGAAATAAGGCGTGGAGATCAGCAATGTATTCTCTGTTAAAAACCATATTCATAAGGCCATAATATTGGTGTATTTAAAGGATACAAAACAAAATCACAGTTATATTACCTTATTGCCCTATATATATATATATATATATATATATATATATATATATATATATATATATATAAACTGTATGCATTTTGTATATGCATATAGTCTGAAAGGTCAGTTATCATTGCTGAAAACAGTTAATTTATTGGATGTGTATTAGCTTCAACAAAGAAATTGATTAGTCAAATCATACTCTGTTATAAGCAGTAGTGATGTGATCAGTTATCTTCTTGTTCGAATTCTGTTTGAGACATCGATTGTGTCGAGTTCCTTCTGCAAAACGAAACTTGGAAGAACTATGGTACACATACAATTTCTATCTGAATATCGATTATATCGTTTCGTTTCTAATTGCCACAAACTTGCCAGTATTTCTAGCTATATATTTTTTGCGTGTAATAGGCAGTGGCACTCGTGTCGCCTACTTCAAGAATTCCTAATTTACACGGAGAAATACCATATGCCATTAAGAAAGCCGCAGGTGGGACAATTATTGAGGACGAGTTAAAGCAGAACTATGGAAAAGGAATCAAAATGGGAGACATAGCGATTACAGGGGCGGGGAATATTCAGGGATGTAACAAGGTTTACCATTTACAACTGGATCACTACAACGCACAAAAAGGAAGCCAGGTAAAGTTAGTCTAAACCTGTATTTCTTCTTTCATCTTTAGTCTTACCTTTAGTCTTTCCTATTTTAAAATATGCTACTTCAACATAATGAAGTCATATCCATGATATAATCTAGCAACACGTTCACTTTATTAACATCATATATCCCTTCCGTCTTGATGGATGTATAGCAAACAGCAGGTACGAATGAAATTTTACTTTATCAATATATTCACACTAATGAGTGTCAAAACTATATTCATTTAAATGAGTTGTTAGCTATTGTATTTGTTTAAATCTTTGTACATTCATGTTTATGCCCATGAGTAAGTTATTAAATATTGTACTAAACCAGTATTTATATTTCTAGAATTCCATAAAGTTCGAAGTATGTTGGTTGAAATTTACATTATTCTCCTTTTTGTGTTAAAATTGAGATCAAAACGCAAAGACATTATACACTGCTACTCTTATAACAAGAGAGAGAGAGAGAGAGAGAGAGAGAGAGAGACAGAGAGAGAGAGACAGAGAGAGAGAGACAGAGAGACCATTGCGTCAGTTAAAGTTGATGCTATATAATTATCTTTTACATGCTTCCTTGATCTACAACAGTGTAAATACGTGCCTGAAACAAGCTGACAAAGATCGCGCGTCTTCTATCGCCTTCCCAGCAATAGGAACAGGTGGCTTCAAGTGGCCACCACAACTTGTGGCTGATGAAACTTTCCAGGCTGTGAATAGTTACACAAGTTCCAGACGGAGCTCAGAACCTCCTCTACATATTATGATCGTACTATTTTCTCAGAATAGTCCGGAACATTTGGTAGGTGCCACAGATAGATTATTTTCTAAGTTATATACAGTGAGCTTCTTTCCTAACCATTACAGATATAGCGGGCAATATAATGCACATAAATCGTTCCTTTAATATAATGTATACTTATTGACATCATAATGTTTGAAAATATTGGTTAGGTTGGGAAAATCAAAAGTATTATTGTTATTCAAATGTTATGCAAGTAGTTATGCAGTCTCATTGCTTAATATATTTTTAGAATTCGTACGAATATATTAAATAGGGTGTATGGATTGTAACTGATATAAAGGCGAAGATTAAAGTTATTGATATCATTACATTCATGCAAAAAAATATAATTGTTAAAATGCATCATTTTTTAATCTGTTTATACAGTTGGGATGCGAATTGCAAAGTTTCTTATTTATCTACCCGTAGGGGTAGCGTACTCAAGATACATGACGCTTGTGTCGACGATAAAAGCTCAAAGGGGTTTGGAGCCCCAAAGCCTCTGCTGACCTTGGGATCTTTGGGATCCTTCCCCTTTCCCGTTAGTACACTACTGATCCCTTGGAGGGATTGAGCTTGTATATATCAGCAGTGTGTATTTTCTTCTTTCTCTATTCACTGTTTGCTGATAGAGTGTACATATTGTTTGGTAGAAACACAGATGCACATGCGAAAATAAAAGTATTACATAACAGCAATTTAGCCAAGTAAATGTAACATAATTTAATGCATAATACACGTGGTTATCGCTAAGGCATAATACACGTGGTTATCGTTAAGGCATAATACACGTGGTTATCGTTCAGGCATAATACACGTGGTTATCGTTAAGGCATAATACCTGTGGTTCTATTTTGTTCAGCAACGCACTAATACAGAATTAGTTTGCACGTAATATTATCCTAACATACATTCCAACCTTATTGATGAAGGATCAAGAGGCTAAAGGATTTAAAAGACAAAGAACGAAAACAGTACTAATCATACAAACGTTCTATATGTTGAAATCGTAGAATGACGCTTTGGACTTAAAATACTATATTCATTAGTTCAGTACTAAGAGTCAAACGAGAGTTTGTCAGAGAAATAAGATCCAAATCACATTGAATGTGTTGTCTCTATTTTTGACCTGCAAGGATAATTCGTTCATATTGTACACAAAGAGATCATATTCGTTTATATATGTATTTGATGCTTTTTATTCTCTAAATTACTCTGCACATTAAATTGAATATCATAGCAGTTTTGTTTTCTGGCTGATATTAATATATTTGACAAAATTCCATTTCAGGTAACAAGCCGTATAGGTATGATTCGATTTATGAATCCAGCCTTGTTTTATTTGAAGGACCTACGGTCTATCCTACATGTTCATTATAATCGAGTTATAGTGTTATGCATTGGTGTAGGAAATAACTAACTCACAATTTATTCAAGGACAAATATCGTTCATGTTTTTCCAGGTGTTTCAGACAATAGCGAAGAAACAGCTTGGTCAAGGAGGGTCATCTCCGACAAACTCTGGTGAGAATAACAAAATAATAACAAATGAGCTTTGCAAAGGTTGAGTTTTTTGTCATTAATTATGACAGATTTCCCGAAATGACCATTCACTGAAAATAAATTGCACAGTAGTAGTTTTTAAATAGAATTAACCTATTAAGCTTTCAACGTGTGTCTCAAAGGCAAAACAGAGATACGACAAACACTAACCAATACAGAAATTGTTGTATTTACAAGTGTTTACATGACGGTTTATTAACAAGTGTTAGTTAAAACATTTAGGCGTCGCACATAAATGGTTTTTGAATTCGACGATAAATTGATAAGCAAGCTGGTTTTAACCAATAACAGAATGAGAAATGGCATCATCAATGTTTTGTCGTAAAGATGTAGAAGAGCATATTATATCTTGATCGTTATTCGTTTCTGTAATAATATCAATATTAGCAACACCAACAATAACTAAAATGCCAGTAGTAATTAAGGGAGAGATTTTGAATAATGAGCTAAAAAAAATTATTTGATTTAAAAATGGGGGATCTAATATATCAGGATTATGATTATATTTGGGTGAAGATGCCGCGATTTAGTCGTCTTGGTTTAATCCGCTTGGTTTTAGTCTTAACGTATCCAGAAAGATTTTTTGTCTTCTTTCCACCTTCTTTCTCATCAAAATATATTTATTAAGATATATTCTTTTGCGCAGATTTTTTTGCGACATAGTGATGGTCGCAAATCAAATATATAAAGTCATAAATCATCTGTAATGTATTCTGTATGTGTATGTTCAAAGTTCCGTCCGTCACTGTGCGTGGCAATGTGTAGACATTTTAACACAATAGTCGAGCCATCCAATAATAGCCAACACAGTTCTCTAGCACAACGAAGGGCTAAAACATTCATTGCTCAAACAGAACGTACATAACATACATCGATATCATAACATATAAATATGTCATAGAAACCGAAGAGATGCATAAATTTGTAAATGTTTACAGATGCAATTGGATGATAAAATAGTTGGACATATATCTATTTAGATAACACTTCTTGTCCTCGACCATATTTGCAGTGATATATTATAAACTGCCATTGCCCACAAAAACAAATGGAGTTCCAAAAGCAGCCGATACAACCAACTTTTAACTAAGAAGACCCCAAAAAGGGCATGAATACGCAAACACAATCAGCCATCTTTTTAAAAACCTATTTGTCATGTAAATAATTTGCTCATTTTCTTCATTTTGGCGCTGTTATTCCTTGTTGTATGGGTTAATAACATATAGCTTGCGCTTTCTGTCATTGAAGTTCAGGACAATCAGGTGTGACATAAGAAAACATTTTAAACATTGCTTCCATTAACCATTATCTTGTAAACATTTATAAATTGAGCGTTTTCTTTCGTGTTTATTGCTTTGTAGTGTCTCTTAGGGTATCTTGAGAAAGATTCCATAATAATTGAAAGTGTTTAGAATTGTAAAAACATAGTTTTGCACTGTTCGTTGTCAATTTTGTGTGTCCGTGTCTCACGCTTATAGTTTCTGCAAACAGTTCACTAGAATATATTTTACTGCTTCAGAAGGTTTTGCGTTTCAGAAAGTTCAAAGGCGAATCGATATAATTAATGCAGAGATTTTAGAGTAAATATAAGAATGACTAACTACTACGTTAATGACTCTTTTACTATAAAATATTTCTTGCCTGTGATTCATAGCTCCACTAGCCGCTGCTGCAACGTACTTGAAGATGAAAGTTGCGCTGCAACCTGGAAAGTTGGAAGACTCGAAGGTAATGCTTGTCAGCATTGTTGGAACGTAGAACAATACAAGATGACTATTTAGCTAAATGTTTCCTAACAGGTTGACTTTGTAATAATGTTTTCATTATGAGTATTTGAATTTGACTCATATGCAATTTTCATAATTTGCATGTTTATGAAAATCAGGTACCTCTATACTATTATAATTAAATCATAAGTTAATTATTTTTCAGATGTTTTTAATCCAAATACAAATTAATGTATACAATGTATATTTACAAACTCATATGCTGACTGTGTATTGAATTATCATATGCTGACTGTGTATTGAATTATCATATGCTGACTGTGTATTGAATTATCATGTTTAGATTAGTTCTCAAACTGTAAAGAACATAACGATTTCATCATATTTTAAAATTACGTTGGGTGACTTAGTTTACATAACATGGCATAAAATGGTCGGTAGAAAAGGGAAAATACGATCAAGATAGATGTTTAAAAATAAAGAAGAAATTTTAAAAACGGTTGCCAACAGAGAAAACAGTACGTATTACCAATGTTACAACTCCATGTCTAAACATATATGTAACAAACGAAAGTAAAAAACCAAACAAACGATTTAATTAAAATCAGAAATACGTCGATTTCTCAAAATACTAAATGAAAATTTAAGACACCTACAGTATTATTAAATAAATTCAAATGAATCCTAAATGGGCCATCCCTCATTCAAAAGAAGATAGAATGGTTCCGAATGAAGTCCACTGGTCTTGAATATCCTGATAAAATTAATACAATTCAGATAGTCTTTAAATGAATTTACAACAATCAACAGTAATGTATTAATCCAAAGCGAATGAGTAATTTAGTAATTCCAATAAATGTTTTAAATATGTAATTCTTCTCGATCATATATGGTTTCAACAACACTACTGTAAATTCTGATCACAAACAGATTGCTATAGACAGATCGAACACAAGAATGAAGTTTATGTTAGGTCAATCCCTATTAATCTCATTATCACATGACACGGGTCTTAAAAAAATTGAAGCAATTCAAAGGAAGAGCCTGCTATAATTGTAAACAAGACTGGCTGAGAACTCAAATGCTATTTATACCTTATATTTACAACGTCAAATCATGGATAAAAGTAGCTTCGTAAACAATATTTTACAAAAAAACTATCATGGACAAAAGATAAGCACTCACTATAAAATAATTATGCATTTTAAAATGTTTAATCATTTGTTCATCTCATTAGCCAAATAACTCGCAGAATGTTAT